>OX419728.1:8755000-9380000 GCA_948477245.1 Thumatha senex
CATTTTAAGTTATTCCAAATCACAATATAGTACAATATTTAATAAATGTCCCCGCGGTCTTAGAACCGCAAATTATACGAGATGATGGTAAGCGGCCCGACGGGATGTCTTTAGTACCCTGGAGAATGGGACGTGCACTAGTATGGGATGCCACTTGCACCGATACTCTTGCAACATCCTATCTCCCGGCTACTAGCAAAAAAGCAAGCGCTGCGGCAAATCTTCGCGAGCGGCTGAAGGTTGGCAAGTACAGTTGTCTCGGTACCCAATATGAATTCATTCCATTTGGTGTCGAGACACTAGTGTCTCGACACCAAATGGGGTCGCGGCGCACATGGTCTATTTACGGCTTTAAGTAAGCGTCTGAGGGAAGAAACTGGCGATCCTCGTGCAGGTAGTTTTCTCGCGCAAAGGCTTTCCATAGTTATTCAGCGTGGGAATGCTGCCTGCATCATGGGTACACTACCGAGGGGACCCAGTCTAAATTTTAATAAATAGGTTAGGTAGTTTTTTTTTTTATTTAGGTATAGTTTTAATTGTTTTTTTTTACTAAGATTAATGTTAAATCATATTATATATACTGATAAACATATTTTCCAAATACATATGTATTGTACTACAGAATAAGTACTAGTATATTTAATCCTAATGTTGTGTGTGTGTGTGTTTGCGATTGGAAAGAATCATTCTATGCATCCAGGAAATCCTCCAAGTCTTTGTAAGAAAGGGCACAAAACCAGTTCTCCACCCGTAGTTTACACTCGCGTCTAGTTAGAGGGTATATCTGCAATACTCTATTTTACTTTATTATACAAAACAGGCCCCAAAAAGTAATACTGTTGATTTGCAAACTTAGTTGGGGCATACTCTGTGGTACATACAATATCATATCTTCTTTTTTTAGAGATATATGTATGATCAAAAGTTACTTCCCTGTGCTTGCGCAACACTGTATGCAGAACAAAAGACTGTCTAATGGTAGGAAGTTGACAAATCCTATATAATTCAACAGTGGGAAATCGTAAAGGCTTAAATAACATAAATAAATAAATATCCATCACGCCTTATCCCCGAAGGGGTGGCAGAGGCATATTATCATAGCTCTAATGGTAGGAAGTTGACAAATCCTATATAATTCAACAGTGGGAAATCGTAAAGGCTTAAATAACATAAATAAATAAATATCCATCACGCCTTATCCCCGAAGGGGTGGCAGAGGCATATTATATGCCCACTTTTCACCGTGTGGATTCCTATCCCACGTAATAGGTGGTGAGCCCATTGCCGTGTTGAAATAGACAGACGCAGGTTGTGGCTACCTGCTGTTGAAATTTTTTAAGCCGCCTATAAGGCCTTCCACCAGGCTTAACGACTGCCATTTTACTGGCAACCGGGACCAACGGCTTAACGTGCCTTCCGAAGCACGGAAACGCTCGTAAATGTAAATGCCACAAAGTGGTCACCCATCCGACGACCAGCCATAGTGAAAGTTGCGTACCTCAGTGATCGTTTACCGAACACTGAGACCGCGGGGCCACGAGCGCTTCTCTGCTTAAATAACATGACCTTTAAAATAGCTCTTTGAGCCCTTTCTAATCGCAGGGTAACTGTTTTACCAGCACTACCCCATGCTGTTATGCAGTAAGTTAAAATGGAGTGTGCCAAAGCAAAATAGACCGTTTTAAGCGTCGCTAGCTCAGCAGACGATCGTAAGGTTTTAAACACAAATATTAATTTCCTAGTTCTAGCGATAAGGGTCTCGATATGTGCATGCCATGACAAGGTACTATCAATTATTACACCTAAGTGTTTTATGGCATTTAAACGGACAATATTAATGCACTGATTAGGAAAGCCACAGTCATGAGCTTCTAGTTTGAAGGTCTCCGGGGGCTGCGACGACACTCTAGGTCCAAAAGTCATAAAACTAGTTTTAAGTAGATTAAGTGTGAGTAGGTTGTTAGATAACCAATTCATAACGGTGTACAGAGCTGATTTTGCATTCTGCCGAGCCCGGGGCCAATCCGAGCCATGAACCAGAAGAGTAGTATCATCAGCATATGTAATAATTTTCGAGTGTGGTAAGGATAACTTGCAGAGGTCATTTATATACAAAATGAACAGACTGGGCCCTAGCACTCTACCTTGTGGTACGCCATAGTTAAGGAATTTTTCATTACTCGTATATTTACCGATTTTAACAATTTGAGTGCGAGCACTTAGGTAACTTCTAAACATTTCAAGTGGTAATCCCCGAATACCATTGCATTCTAATTTTCTAAGTAACAGAGGAACCGAGACAGTGTCAAAAGCTTCTGAGAGGTCTAGGAAGACTGCTATTGTTTTGAGGCCACTTTTGCTATTTTTAGATATAGTACTAGTTAACTCGATGACAGCATCTTCAGTACTGCTGCCTGTTCAGAAACCATATAGATTACTGGCGATTATTTGGTGAGAGTTTAGGTATTTTATTAATCTACTGTTTAATATTTTTTCTAATACTTTTGAGAGTGTAGTCAATATAGAAATTGGTCTATAATTATTGACACTGTCTCGGTTTCCCCCCTTGTGTATCGGGATGACGACAGCCCTCTTGAAAACAGAAGGAAAGACACCCTCCGAAATGCACAAATTAAAAACATGGCTGATTATAGGGACGAGAACATGTTTCGAAGATTTTATTAGAGACACAGAGATATTATCCCAGCCTGTTGCACAGTCTGTTTTTAGGCCCAATATAATGCGCTCCACTTCCTCACAGTCAGTGTCAATAATAGCCATGGAGTTGGTGCAAACAGATTCAGGAGTATTTGCGAGGTAACAATCCTGTGACAATCGAAATTTTAATGCGAGAGTTTCTCCTATGCCCGCAAAATAATCATTGACTGTGTTTGTTGAAGTAGTTGGATTAGCTTCCAACGCGAGAAGCTCAATTGGAGTGGAACTACGTTTCTGAATAAATATTATAAATATTCATATATATATAAACTAATAAAAAATATAGCAAATGCTATATTTTTTATTAGTTTCCAAGTAGCTTTAGGATAACGAATGTTTTTTTCAAATTTCGATCGTTCGTATTCTTTTTTAATAGTTTTTAACAAGTTATTACAGAAATTTTTATATCTTATGTAAATTACTTTTAAAGTTTTATTCCCAGGCTCTTTTTTTATCTTTTTGTAAAGTTTGTCCCTATGTCGCATACATCTTAGGAGTCCAGCGGTAACCCAAGGTTTAATAGTTCGCCTTCTACTAGGGATCACAGAAGAACTAGAATTTGTCACGACTACTTTGGATATTATATCAACGAGATTTGATGCTGCCAGGTCTGCATCATGACAACCAACAACAGTTGCAAAATTGGTATTTTCTAAATCAGTTACACAGCCTGGAATGTTGATGCGAGTGGACAAGGCATGGGAATCAAAGTTATTAATCTTAGTTTTGATATAGCACACTGTAGGTAAATGATCTGTTATTTTAGAATTTAGTACTAAGGTTGTAGCACCCTTCTTTGATTTAATTATAACATGGTCAAGGCAACGGTCTTCACGCGTAGGGTATGTATGGGCTGGTAGCAAACCATGGGATGCCAGCAACGTTAAGTACTCGTATATATCTCTGTTATTTAATTCAACTAAGGTTTTACTATTAGTCAATAAATTTGTTAATGTCTCCAACCAAGACAACTGTATTAAAATTTTTAAATTGGTTCAGGTTGTGCTCTAAACTATTAAGGAAGTCGTTTATATTAGGATGCGATGGTGAGCGATAGATTGCCATAATTGCTACTTCAGCTCCAATTTGAAAACCTAAACCCTTTGCCTCTGTTATATCGAGCTCTGAAACGCTCACACGCATACCCTGACTGACATATGCCACCAAACCATCGTTTTGGTTTTCGAATGCTGATTTATACGTATCGAAACCCTGCATAATAGGTACAAGCGTACATTTGCTAAGCCAACATTCTGTTAGTACTATAATATCGAAATTGACACTCATTACTACTGTTACCAATACTCCTGATATTGACGTGAAAAAGTTTAACACAACTAGTATGGTTATTTAAGTAAGAAATACATTGTTCTGGAAAGCAAGTATAAGATTCTGAGACTGTGAAGTCATCTAGTTCCTCAGTAAATATATGTGTATTAGTCATATGAAGTAACCGAATCAACAACTGAACAAATCGGTGGAGCTAATAAGTTAAGGAGCGTGACATACGTTAAACTCAATGATGTTGCTGGTGTGTATACACTGATATCCATCTTTCCAAGCCTTAAATACTGTTTGAAAATGTGTGTGTTTGAGTAGGTCTGTGTGAGTTTAAGTTTGGTATATATTAAGTTACAATTAATAGTAAAAAGAATTGAAAACCGTGCCATCAGCAACCTCTGGAGTGTATAGCTCGAAACATAATCATCAATTAAAGTCCAATTTTTTTATCAATAATACAAAGAAAACATAGCCATTTACAAAATTTCTACGAACTAGTCACTTAAGTCGATCCAATCTAGTCAGGTCAGTCTAGTTATATAAAACTGGGAGGTTCCTTCCCTTTTCTGTAGGATAAACTTGCCATTTTTCACCCAGCTATATCGAAAGTCATTACTTTTAGCGAAATCCCTAGCCAAGTAGAACATTTTTTTCATTTTTTTCGTTGGTCCACTGATTTTCAGATTTTCAGTCGTTATCTGACTGTTTTTCCTGTTATACTTCTTAAACATTTGGATTATTTTTTCTTTTATAATATTAGTAGTAAAGTCAACAATTACGGCCTGTAGTTTGAATTTTTCGAACCGATTCTAAAAATGTCCTTCACTTCCTGCGGCTGTATATGAGCATTTATAGTGGATCCGATAGTCAATACTGTTCCCAAAAGGTCTTGCTTCGTCTCTGCAGGTTTAAAGGAATATTCCTAATTTCCATACAGGTAGATCTGGCACTACAATCCATCCTTTCCAATCTATCCTCCAGGGTTTGTATGAGTGACAAGTTACATCTGCGCTCCTTTTCAAGTTCACCCACCTGATTTTTCAGTACCTCGTAGCTCTCAGATAAAACGGTTAACGGGTTAACGGATGTTTGAATATCCGAGTTTTGTTTTCTAATTTCCTCTACCGATCGGTATATTTTATCAATTTTTCGTTCCTGTTGCTCTTTGAATTGAAAAAATAATGACCTCATTTCTGACATAAAATCATTAAGACAAAGTTCCTGGCTTGTGGTCTCTTCAGGGCATTTGCGCTTTGTGCGCTGAGTAATAATACCTAGGTCCTGATTTTTATTAATATTAGGTTCGGACGCGCTATGTTGAAGTCCCATTGGTTGCGACAATAACATCGCGGGCGGAGGGGTCCTGTATATCGGTATCGTGTAACTCCGCAAATAGCAGACTAGGACTAACAATTACAACAGTTAGTGAGCGTGTGTATGTCTCTGCCTACCCCTTAGGGAATAAGCGTGATGTTTGAATGTATACCTAGAAATAATTGCGAGTATGTGACGCAACAGTTTGACGTCGATTACCAGGGAAACAGTGAGATTGTATATAACTATTATTTAACTACAGGCGCTAAGTAGGAATCAATTACAGCTGTCCTAGGATATGTACAGGCGCTTTATACTTTTGTTGCCGAGGGTACCCTAATAATTTGTATATAAACAGTCTGCTTATTTTGGATTTTAAAAACTTGAAAACGGCTCAAATGAGAACTAACTTTGCACTTTTCACTGAATATAACTTCCATTTAAGGTCACTGATAACTTTATAGCCTATTTACAACAATTTAAGTAATTTTAGCAGTTTAAAAATCACGAGTACAATCACAATACGTCGGCACCGATTGACAGCTCGGAGGGAAGGGGATGATTTTTATTAATATTGTCACGCCTTTATCCCCGAAGGGGTAGGCACAGGCATATTAAACGGCCCATTTCACCGTATGCATTTTTGTCCCACGTAAAAGGTGGTGAGCCCATTGCCGTGTTGAAATGGACAGGTACAGGCTGCGGCGACCTACTGTTGAAATTTTTTAAGCCGCCCAAAAGTCCTTCAACTTAGCTTAACGACTGCCATTTTATTGGCAACCGGGGGGTGGGTCTAAAGGGCCGAATAAATTTATAGATCGTTAATTTGTAGATCGTTTATTGAAAATACATTTCTTCTGTTCTTATAACATACATAGAGAATTATCGGCCACAAGTCTTCCTTTATTTAAATTTCCCGAGTAGTACTTAAGCCCTGCAAATAACGGATATCTGATGATGAGGCGTGTGCTTTGAGCATTTTCATTTGCGAGCTTTTTGGTGTTTTATAAGGCATGTTGAGAGAAGTGGTTCCGTTGGTCCCGGTGCCAGTGACATGGCAGTCGTTATGCCAAGTTTAATACCTACCTAGTAGTAGTAGTAGAACCGTCGTTCGGCGCGTGCGTCTGTCTCTGTCGTACGTTTCGTTAGTTACGACTGCACTTATTTACTTCGCTGGAACTAACCAGTTTTAACCAGTTTTACTAGTGATGGGACACATTTCGATAAATTCTGCTATCGACACCGGATAACTTGGTGGCTATGGAGCGATACTTAACGCGGTCTAACTCGTTTGGTAAACGACCACTTGAAGGATCTGTTAACACCAGTGAATGGAAGGTACCGAAGTTTACCTCGCGCCCTATGAGCTCACCTGGTAATCCTGTCAATACAACAAACCAGTTTGCTGATCTTCCAGCTGAACAGCAATGCACGGATTCACCTTCAGTTACAGCGCAATTAAGAAATGCCTCCACCACGGTCAAGAGGGTGAGCCGAATTCCACCCATTCTTCTGACTTTGCAGCCTACCTGGACTCATGACTACGTCAACACTCTAATACAAAGGTATTCTAAATCTTTCCACTTACAAAATCGAGGGAACGGCAAATTAGCTGTCATTTGTCACTCGGCTGAAAGTCATCAGGCTGCAAAGGAGGGACTTACAGCGGAAAAAGTAGGGTTTCACACCTTTACAAGAAAAGATGAAAAAATATTTAAAGCTGTCATATTTGGCCTTCCACAATACGTGGAAAATCAGTTACAATCAGAATTAGCGGCGTTGGGATTTTCAACTGCTACAATACGTAAAATGAAGGTTTCGGAAGGTAATAATAACTTCTGTCCTCCATTCTTAGTGCAATTAAAGACAGGAAATGACTTCGCGAAATTCTTGCAAATTAAGTTATTGAGTAATTGTGTTGTCCAGATCCGGAAATATAAATCTAACAACCAGTTTGGTACTCAATGCTTCAGATGCCAAAACTTTGGTCACTCTTCACGTAACTGCAATTTATCTCCACGGTGTGTCAAATGCACAGGTGCTCATCCCAGTTCTGAGTGTTCCAAGAAAGGGAAAGAGCAGCCGGCTCAATGCTGCAATTGCAACGGAAATCACCCTGCTAATTATCGTCAATGCAATGAGCGACAAAAATACCTGAAAGAAATGCGTGACAAGCAGGAATCGATAAGATCCTCAAAAACCAACGCCTACAAACCAACATTATTCCATAAGAACACCAACATAGTTGACGGCCGGCCCTGGAACACTGTAGCTGCCACAAATTCTGAATCACAAACCACCAGAAAATCTGATAATCAAGACCAAATCACTTCGGATATATTAACTATTCTAACGGCAATCAAATCTATCAAAAGTCAATATCTTGCTTGTAGTAGCCTGATGGATAAGGTAATCTTGGTACTTACTCATCTCGGTCAATATGTGTAACGTCCGCTCAATAAGAGTCTTGTTCTGGAATGCTGATGGTATTCGTAATAAAATTCAAGAACTCCTGCATCTGGCATCTGTGTACAATATTGACATTATAGCTTGTAATGAAACTCGTTTATCTCCTATATCCTGTCTGTCAACCCCGGGGTACATATGTTACAGGCAAGACAGAAAGCCTGATGGACGAGGCCAAGGTGTTGCGCTCCTTATCAAATCTAACATCATCCACTTTTCTGTTGTACTACCAACTACACAAAATTTGGAATGTATAGGTATACAACTTACTCTGGCTAACAAAAATGTCGCATTCATTTCAGCATATCAGTCACCTAACCTACCATTGATCACCAGTGACCTTACATCAATTATTAATGCCTTTCCTGCTGTCGTGGCTATGGGAGATCTTAATTGTAAACATCAATACTGGAACTGTAGTATCTCCAATAGACACGGTGAAGAATTATTTCAACATATGCTTGATCACGACTATGAAATTCTCGGACCACTATCACCAACCCTAACTCATTACAATAGTAATTATACTCCCTCAACACCGGACATTGTACTTGTCAAAAACGTCTGCGGTGTCAATGACCCAGAGACCTTGACAAAATTGTCCTCTAATCATCTCCCTGTTCTTTTCACAGTAGATGGAGAATTTTCCAAACAATCACACATTGCCTACAATTATTCAAAAGCCTGCTGGAAGAGGTATAGATCCTATCTCGACACACACATAAACATTACTGCAGTCCCTTTTACCTCTTCAACGTCCTTAGATGTAGCTATTGATCATCTTACATGCACCATACTTGCTGCGCGAGATGCAAGTGTTCCCAAAATTATAAATTCTGGACAGCACAACTTACCCAGGCGCATCAGAAACGATATTAAATCCAAAAATTCCATCCGTCGAGCTTTTCTGAAAGAAACGGACTCTGGTTTGCGGAGAGTACTCTTTGCTAGAGTTAACTATCTACAGCGTAAAATAAGATCTGACATAGCCCTTCATAATGATTCGGTATGGAACAAAAAGTTGTCAAAAGTAGACAATCCCAGTATCGATCTTTGGCGTATCGTCAAATCTGTGAATTATAAACCCAACATCATACCTCCTCTCAAAACTACCAGTGGTGCGATGTCTACTAACGTGCCAGATCAATGCGAAACTTTAGCTGATGCCTTTCTGGAAAACATGCTTCTCACCAAACATTGGTTAGCCGATTCTGAAACGGAGGCTGCAGTCAACAGTTCCATGGATAGTCTTAAATCCGCTATAGTTCTAGAACCGACAACACTTGTTAGGCCGCACGAAGTTCGCAAGCTCCTTGCTAACCTGAAATCCAGGAAAGCTGCCGGAGTTGATGGCATTCAAAATGTTCTTTTAAAAAATATATCTCAGAAAAGCGTTGTTTATCTCACTAAAATATTTAACGGATGTCTCAGTATAAATTATTTTCCCACGACTTGGAAAGTAGCAAAAATCATAGCAATTAAAAAACCTGGCAAAGAAGACAGTAACCCCTCGAATTATCGACCTATTAGCCTACTTCCCAGTTTATCAAAACTTTTTGAAAAAATCATTTTAAATCGTCTTTCTAAATCAACTGAGTCCATCATCATTCCGGAACAATTCGGATTCCGTAGATCGCATTCTACTACTCAGCAACTGACTAGAGTTACCGAACACGTAGCACATGGCCTCAACCTAAATAAAAGCACGGGTTTGGTGCTACTAGACGTCGAAAAGGCGTTTGACACAGTTTGGCATCACGGTCTTCTGCATAAGCTAATAAAATATGGAGTTCCAATCAGCCTTATTAAGCTTATAAATGACTATCTAACAAATCGCTGCTTTATAGTGAACTTAGGGTTTACATGTTCGAAACGGAGATCTATCCCTGCTGGCGTTCCGCAGGGGTCAATACTTGGCCCATATTTATTTATATTATACCTAAACGATGTACCCAAACAGCCCCATACACATTTAGCTATCTTTGCTGATGATACAGCCACGTTCACAACATCAAATGATATTGATGTTGTGATTTGGCGGCTGCAATTTTCTCTTGAGCTCCTTACATCCTATTTTTCAAACTGGAAATTAAAATTAAATACTTCCAAGACTGAAAGTATATTGTTCACACGTAAACGCTCGATTCCTTCTAGATGTGTCCAAATTGATGGGCACTCTATTCCTTGGAACCGCACTGTTAAGTACTTAGGATTAACTCTGGATTATAAAATTAACTGGAATCAAAATACCGAAGTCCTCCGTTTTAAAGGCATAAAAGCCCTAAATGCTCTAAAACCAATCTTTAATCGCAAGTCCAGACTAAGCCCACGTACAAAGCTGCGTATATATACCACCTTAGTAAGACCTTGTCTAACTTACGCAGCGCCCGCATGGAGCAGTACAACGAAAACTAATTATAACAAACTACAGGTTACACAGAACAAAGCTTTAAAGACCGCTTACAATACTCCCTTTAAAACCAACCTAAAAAAACTACATCAATATATTAATTATCCCCTTATTAAAGATCACATTCTGAAATTATCTTATAAATTCTATTCCAAATCCATTTTGCAACATCATAATATTCTAGTCTCAAGTTTATGCCAAAGTAAGTTATCGACATTACCTCATCGAACAACATACAAACGCTACCGCTTACCCCATCACTATTTCTTGGATAGATAACGATGGCGCAAACACCGGCAGACCAAACATTTTAACAGATGTTTGATAGGTACCCACATTTAAAAATATTAGTGTGTTTTAACATTGTTTACAGCTCAGTTTTGCTAATTATATAATATATAATCTATATAATATGTGTGAATTATTGTTCTTAAATGTAAAATAAAACGTTTTAAGGTGACAAGTCAACTAGTGAAATAAATATCTATTAGTGCTAATTGCACTTGCTATGGTATGTACCTATACCTATTTCTTTATTATATTTTATAAGTACAAATATAAATTATGATAAATATTGTTCCCATTTATATATTTAATATATAAAAATAAAGTGAACAGTTGCCAAAGCTGGCCGCGTCTATTACTATCATGAATAATAATTATGATTCTCAAACTGTTGTCTCCTTAAGCATCTGCATTTTTTACTTTCCATTTGTTACTCAATTTATTTTTCTTTACGTTTACACGCAAGTTAAAAAACAAATACCTGCGTTAGCTTATCTTACGAATATCTATGTAAATGATGATTAAAATAGTATTTACCCCTCACTGTTAATTGTGTAAGAGGCGATCTCAGCCTATATACTCAAATTATTTTATAAGTAGTGTACAACTAGAATTAGATCTTTTTGTAACGATCTCCATTTATTATTGAATAAAGACATTTAAAAAGTAAAAAGTAAAGTAATACCTACCATAAGGGCAGCTTGAGAAATTTTGACAGTAGGTAGCCAAAACCTGCGTCTGTCCATTTCAAAACGGTTATGAATGCTCCACCTGTTACGTGGGACAAAATGGAATTATGGAAATGTGGCTCACCCCACCCCTTCGGGGATAAATTAAAGACGTGACTACATGTATGTATTATGAATATTGTTTCAATTTTATGTATCATTATATTGAACCTATAAATAATAATAAATATTGTAAGACATTTTTTTACACACCGCCGTCTAGCCCAAACTAAGCTAATATAAGCTTGTTTTATGGGATCTAGACGACTGATAAATATACTTATATATTTCTAAATACATACATATTATAAATATGCATACACCCAAACTTTGAAACAAACATTGGATAACACAAATATTTTGTCCGACCCGGGAATTGAACCCTGTACCTCAGTCACGGCAGTGCATACACGACTGCGCCACTAAGGCGGGCATAAACTAGGTGTTTTTATAATTTGTCAAATAAATAATAAACTTTTTTTACAGCTAATCCAGCTTGGATGAAGTTTAAAGGTAAATATAATTTTAAAACTTCGTGATTACGTTGTATTTTAATATATTTTTTTAATAATAACAACGAATGAATGAGGAACGATAGAAGAATATATATTGTGCGAAAGTAGAGGGTAGAAGGAGTCGGGGTAGGCCGAGATTTACATGTGAAGACCACGTGAGCAGATTGCTTAAAAACGGAAAAGTCAAAAGTACTCGGATACTCAGACGTGCGTGTATGAAGCGATTGATGAATCTTGAAGAAGCGAAAGAAGTATGTATGGATCGCGAAGCCTGGCGATCTGTCCTCTCTGACTACCCCGTCAGGGATACAGCGTGAAGATAGTTTAGTTTTTTTAGTTTTAATTATATTACCTTTCTATGAATAACTAGGACCGATGCTGGAAGCATTTATGCTGCTCACGAATCTGATGTACAAAAGAGGCGATGATCAACTATTGACTCATGGGAAATTTACTCAGACTTATAAGGAAGGAGCTGACGAGTAAGATCATTACGTAATTTTTATTTTTTTTTATTTAGAATAAAACTGTTATTACATGAAGGTACATAAATTTGTCCCCCAAAACCGAGTTGTTGGTTTGACTGGGGAATCTAGTTTCCGTACATCTTTCTTATAAGCTAATTACTTAACATACCTAATTACGTTTTCTTACAATAAAATATTATAATATATCAAAGAAATGTTTAAATTAATCTTTGTCTGGCTCTGTCCTGATGTCCGGCGGCAGGCTATTATGTATTATGTTTCGTATGTGTATTTCATAAGCAATGACTACATTATCATTCTTCCTAAGACCATCCATCGATGTTATTCTGAACCCTTTTGGACTTGAATTTTGTATTTGTAAAAAGTTTCTGTACAATATTATTATATTATTTTATTACCCACAATCAAAACTACAACTTACAACAACTTACTTACAACTTTTTTTTATACCACTAATGTGGCAGACAAGCATAATTACCCACCTGGATGGAAATTGATGACTTTAGTTTATGACGTTTGCAACACCAGAGGTGCAGCACTCGCGCTGCCGGTGGACCCTTCTAAAACCTTTTAAGACCACTTTTGAAGAACCTCTGAAATAATCTGAATTTTGTAAAATTATGAAACCCAAAATGTTGCATTTTTTCAACAATGTGAATTATTATGCTAAAAACAAAAATAAGGAATATTTTGCCAATTCTAAATTGTAGTCCAGAAAGCTCTGAAATGGTGGAAATACCACTACTGAAATTCTTTACTTGAGAGGAGCCTTGATGAAGAAACCCGAAAGCCAAATCAGCACACACTACACAACTTAAATGAACCATACGGTAAAAATTACTGCTTTAGGATTCTTTCCGTAGAATTGGTCAATATTTGAATATCTTTAAAGTAAGCGTTATTGTGGCCCCGCTATTTAGATGCCTTAGATTTATCTGATACTAGCATACAGATATCTGATACAGCTTCGCCCGTGGAATATTTCGACCTCCCGTCGCACCTATTTAATCCCGTCGCTTATAAATGCTACAATGATGCATAAAAAATTAGCCCGATTCGAGAGTCGACATTTATGACTACTGTTCTGCTCCCCAGTGTAGTAGCGTAATGATATATATTCTATAGCCTTCTTCGATAAATGGGCTATCTAGAACAAAAAGAATTTTTCAAATCCGACCAGGAGTTCCTGAGATTAGCGCGTTCAACCAAACAAACTCTTCAGCTTTATAATATTATTAGATGACCCCACAGCTTCGCCCGTGGAATATTTCGACCTCCCGTCGCACCTATTTAATCTCGTCGCTTATAAATTCGACAATGATGCATAAAAATTTGCCCGATTTGTCGACATTTATTACTACTTCTCTGCTCCCTAGTGTAGTAGCGTAATGATATATATTCTATAGCCTTCCTTGATAAATGGGCCATCTAACACAAAAAGAATTTTTCAAGTCCGACCAGTAGTTCCTGAGATTAGCGCGTTCAACCAAACAAACAAACAAACTCTTCAGCTTTATGATATTAGTATAGATTTATCTTATATACGCTAACATGACTACTGTTTTTGTAGGTTAAAGCGGACTTTAGATTTAATTGCTACGGACTACAATTCGACTTTATCAACTCAACTCATGAAAGATCTCGCAGAATTGACTAAAACAGAGACGCCTCAAAATCTTGTCAAATGTATGAAAGGTAACTAGCAATTTAAGCGTGCAATATTATCTCTCTAGGTAAAAGAAAACCACTGTCGCAGTGCATCAGTCATCTTCCTAAGGATAATTTGCTCCGAATTTAAAAATTAAAATCGAATAATGATATACATAGGTTCCTCTCGCATTCAAAATGGGTTCTCTAACATTCTGATTAAAAGACATTACATTTTTTTTTAATGTAACAGGACTGACTAAGCGATATATTTATTTTAGACAACACACGTTTTAATATTACTTTAGCTTAAATACAATTTGTGCAAGACAAATAATTTTATTCGATAACCATTAAGATGTTCGATATTCGCAAGTACTTGACCTTCAGTAAGATTGCCGATGCGAAGTAACATCTTACAATACATACATGAATGTCACAAATGCTTTATTACACATTTTAGTCAGAAAGCATGTAAAATATTTTATTTATTTTTCAGATATGATCGAGATTTGCTCAAAATATTTATCACAATTTGCAGAGTATAATAGTAAGTAATTTTTTAATGTATTTTTTAGGTAGATAGCACAAATTACAGACCATAATAAACATATAGGTATATTATACTTACTAATTGATGCCCGCGTCTCCGCACGCGTGGTGAAGTTTTCCGTTCCCGTTACCCACAGGTTGTTGTTCCCACTTGTTCCCGGGATAAAAAGTAACCTAAGTGTTATTCTGATGTGTGTAAAGTTTCATTAAAATCCATTCAGTAGGTTTTGCGTTAAAGAGTAACAAACATCCATACTTACAATCTATCGCGTTTATAATATTAGTAGGATTTGCATTGCGTTTAGACGTTGCGTTTTTAATACATACATATAGTAAATTGAAAACATTAACCAAAACAAAAATTTGACAATCACAAATATTTCGACCCCAGATTAGAACCCAAAAGCCGCTAGGGACAACGGCCACAGCATGATTTTACTCTGCAATGTTTATGAATAACTGAAATATTTGTACTGGATGTAACTGGATGTATAATATTTTAATAACGATAAAAGCCAGAAAAATCGGCTTGACTTAAGGGTATTAATGGCATTGCATAATATACATGGCAACATTTTTTTTTGTTATTTTTTGGGAGACCTACGCTAAGGGGCAGACACATTTTGTTAGAAAATCACACGCTATATTGGTTTTATTTCGCAGAGGACAAAGGGCCAGCGTTTCATTTGTTAGTGAAACAAATGAAAACAAAACCAAAAGAAGAGTTATTCAAAAGAGAAAAGATCACACGAACATACGGGCAGGCGGCCGCCAAGTAAGTTACTATTGATTTAAACAGGAAAATTTAAGCAGGAGCAAATTATAAACTATGTTAATTATATTAATGTTTTGATTAATTATATTTATTTTCTTTGGGTGCCAAAGAAAATAAATATAATTAATCAAATCGGAAGCTAGCAAATAAATTGATCTTGAGCACATCTCTAATTATCACTTAACATGTTTTGTTCTAATGTGACACATAGTTGAAAGGGTCAATTTTTATATAGAGAAATCAAAAACAGTAGCTTTCCTTCCTTTTCTAAAATTTATTTCCTGGGAATTTTCTTGAAGTCTGTTGAAATAGTGTACTGGTTTAGAAACGAGACAATTTATGAAGCAGTAGTTGATGCCCCCGGCCACAAGGAACTTGTTTTCGGTATAAAAAGTCCTAAATATGACCAGAGAATGGGCGTATACCAAGTATATTTGTATACAAAGTTTCAGCCAAATTGGTTCAGGGATTAGAGCGTAATTAACTTTTTTTTTTTCATTTCATTTTCAGTCTCGAAAATGCTAAAGGTCTGGAAACCGATCACGACGATGAAACTCTCACTGAAAAGATTCATGCTGACTTCCAAAAACTAATGGAAGGTGTTACTCCAGAAGATTTGAAAGCTGATATGGCAGGTAAAAATAATGTTTAACAAGTAAATCAATACTAGAAACATCTTTTAGGTATCGTTATAGGTTTTAGGCCGTTTAACTACTTAAAAGATTTAACTACTTAGACCGTTTTAGAAGTTAAATGGTCTAACCTATAGGGAAATGTGATAATGATACCAAAAAAATTTGTTACAGAAACCCTTGATATCACTTCCAAATTCTTGTCGCAAGAAGCTGTCGATGAACGTAAGTTATTATAGATACAAACTTTAAAGTACCGATATTTAATAAATGTTTTTAAATAAACTTATACCCCTCGGCTTTATCCTCGCTGTCTTTCGTAACATTCTTTCTAGGGAAGATACTATCTGAGTATGACTACCTCTGTCATTTTTATTTCTATATGCTCCATATAATTGAAATGTAACTTTCTGAAGTCAATAAGTGCAAGCCTAAGAAGATTTCTGAGTCATAATGTCTCGATCTGTTATAATATATGAATTCACAATTTGGTTACTTTCAAGAAAATCTCGTAAGCCTAAGAAGATTTCTTAATCATTATTATGTGGGCCTATGGTACCTTTGCCTCTGCCACCCCATTCGGGTATAAAGGCGTGATTGATAAATATAATGTCTCTATCTGGTATAATATAATGAAAATAATTAGAATGCGAAACATATATGCATGAATCCTCACGCCCTATTTCACGATTTGTTTGTTTGTTTCGCGCCAAACATTGTAATTTTGTTTTTTTAAATTTCAGTTGAACGCGGCCCTGCTTTCGATCTGTTAATAAAAGAATTGGAACACGACGGGGCTGAACATTTCTCCGATTTTAAAGTTATAACTACGAAATTCAAGGCTGCTTATGTGTATGTTGTTATTATCTATTATTATTGCTGTGACATGAGACATACCACTGCATCAAATATTTCATATTTATCCGAAAAAGGTTATTATATATTAACTTTTTAAAGAAGATAGAGACAGCGGGGGTTCTCTGGTACCACTAGGATCTTCGGGTCCAAGGCAGTTGTTGTGTGGTGATAGGCATTGTCTGGGATAGAAGATAAGTAAGTAATGGTAGATTACTAACTTATCTTCTATCCCAGACAATGCCTATCACCACACAACAACTGCCGTGCTGAGGTCTCCAGTTCGAATCACCATTCGATATTTGTGTGACCTTCAAATATTTGTTTCGGCGTTTGAAGAATAGTATTTAGAAGAAGTGTTTGTGTGTTTGTGTGTGTGTGTTTATACTAGACCTAAAATGGTTATTTGTCTTTTTATAGATTAAAATCCGCCCCAGGTCTAACATCAATTGTTCCCGATACGTCTACTGCACCAATTTTTTCCAAAGCCCTTCACAACGCTGTGGATTCTGCTACTTCAGATGAACTGAAGGCGGATATGGACGGTCAGTATTCTAAATACCTAGTATTAAATAGATAAAATGTTCGTCATAAATCAGACAGCTATTTATGGAAGGATGTTGTCACGACGCGGACGACACTGGCGACGGACAGCAACAGAGGAATCTGGAGTAATCTTGCAAGTGCATTTAACGTTTCTGCGTTATATACACATACATACAGTATACAAACATAATATCAATTACATATACATATACCTATTGTTTTTGGTGTATATAAGTTCTTGGTAGAATCCCTTATTCAAACCTCCCAAAAAGGTAGTTAATGACTTGTGCTGAATTGTGGAATGGGCTCTAAAAATTTAACAGTTAAACATGAAAAAAATGCCTGATTCTCATAATCTAAGGGTAGTCACTTGTAAATCCTTAATATTAACTATGCTGTTTTACTCACGTAAATTTTAGCATAGCTCGACTAGTTGCGGACCTAACAGCTGAGGTCTTTTCAAAAGGTGCGTCACGACACATTGAAGTTGTGGGTACAACTGGGCTATCCCGAAATTTACTCGTTGGTTAGTGTAGGAAATATTAGCGTTAGCAATCATATTTAATTGCTAAGACTCCATTCGTATTAATTTAATGAACAGTACTTGTTAAAATTAATTATTGCTATTGACATCGATTACGCAATAATTGACAATTCGTCACGAACCTACAATCTCCCTACAATACATGACTAAGCGCATCGACGTTCGCGCCGCTACTGAGTGGCGAGTTGTGAATGCTAAATTAAATTGCCAAAACTCATTATTATAATTCACGACAAATTCATATCGCAGGCGAGCTGTGAACGCTGCGTCGCTGCGACGACTAAATCATGAGGCAGGCGAGCTGCGAATGATGCGTCGCTGCGATTGCTAAAATGAATTTTCACGTCTAATTCATGAATGGATCGTGTCATTGTGCTATTGCGAAATACGGAGTGTGCGAATGAAAAAGTGCATGGTTGATATTTAGCCCATTATTTTTAACTATTAAATGCTTGTGTTTGGGGTTATTTATTCCATTTTAGTATTTTTTTTTTTGACATTCTGTTAATGCCATTGAGTTGGGTAAGAAGTCGAAATTCGTACGTACTTTTTACGAGTTGTAGATACTTTGGTTTTTATGTATTATTCATTTATTTTGAATATATAAACCCTAAAATCGTGTGATTGTACTTTGTTGTGGAATAAATAATGTAATACAAAATGTATTTTTTGGGTTCCGTCTCTCGAAAGGAAAACAACGGAACTAAAGTTTTTTTATTTTTATTGAATTGAAAACTTCTTTTAGAGCGGTACGCTTATTTTTAGATGAGATAAATATCTGGACCTACGACACCGTTAGGCATATGCATGTACATATAGCAGATCGCGAACGCATCTAGAAAAATATTTATTCTTGATAGTTAGTTTGTAGATTCAATATCTTGCTACTAAATAATAGAATCATCATCATTATCATCTAACGTTAATCCCGGTCATCTTCAGGTCTTATTAAAAAATATTGTGTAATCAATTAAGACTCTTTCGGTGTAGAATTTTTTTTCATCATCATTAACGTCGATCCCGGTAAATTTTTCGTTTTTTGGTAATTATTAATAAATTTGCAGAGTGCAACCCTTATTTTTTTTTCATAATGTCCGTCTGGACGTCAGTTCGTCTGTCTATCCATGTGTCATCATCGATTTTCTCAGGAACGGGAGGACCTAGCAAGTTGATGTTTACTTCATTGATGTTCATATTAGCATAGCAATAGTACGTCGCATGCTAAGAGATATAAATTAGCACGCTAATGAAATTAACAAAAAATAGCATTAATTTCCATCACTAGTTGGTAAATACCGTTGAGTACTTCATGCGTGGTTCATTATTAGTAATGAACCACGCTCACGATAGTTATTATTGTAATACTTGTAAGTCCTGTTTTCAATTTTTCATTGTATTCTGATGACGTAATTGTATTTTTACAGCGGTCGTTGAACGATGTGCTAATTATCTCTCTGCGTTTGTTCGTGACAGAGGTTGGTACTAACACGTAATTATTTAAAAAAAAATGGCGGAATTATTTTATTAGATACAGGAACCCGCACCGGCTCAGAAGGCGCAATCATTTTTATACATTAAATACACAATGTTTATTAACTAGGCTCTTTAAATTATACTGCGGAAGATAGATCAAGGATCCTTATTGTCTTCGACCGCCTGAACTTGGACGATTTCTTCGTGCTATGGCTGGCTTCACCCATTCCAACACAATAATAAAATACTTTTTGTACAAGGGTAATAGATATTGCCATCGATAGAAAATACGTGTTTAAAAAAAGAGTCAAAACGACTGTAAACCAAACTTCTTGCAACTTCTTCCAAAAAGTTCTTGTTTTCTATCACAACAATCAACAATATGGCAGAATTGAATGAAAGTGTCAGCATTAAGCTGGTAAAGGGCGTGCTCCGTTGGTTTGAAGTTGAACACCTCCAACGAATGTGTAAGGAACAATTGACAAAAATAAATATTGTGCGAAAGTGGAGGGTAGAAGGAATCAGGGTAGATCGAGATACATAAGAGGACAACGTGAACAGATTGCTCAAAAACAGAAAGGTAAAAAGTACTCGGACACTCAGACGTGCATGTATGAAACTATTTATGAATATGCAGAAAGTGAAAGTAGTATGGATGGATCGTGAAGCCTGGCGATCTGTCCTCTCTGACTACCCCGTCAGGGATGCAGCGTGAAGATAGAAAAACAAACAATGATAATTAATTAATTTACTAAACACAGATCTCGCCATGCAGAACTTATTGAAAATGATGAAAAGCAAGCCAAATAATGCTGTTGCCTTAAGGCCAAACTATAAGATGGACTATAAAGTCGGAGCACAAGAGTAAGTAACAATACACATTACTCAAATAATTAATATTAATAATTGGTGCACAATCACTACATATTATAAAACAAAGTCGCTTTTCGCTGTCTATCCCTATGTATGCTTAGATATTTAAAACTACGAAACGAATTACGATGCTGTTTTTTTAATAGTTAGTGTGATTCTTATAGAAGGTTTTTATGTATAATTTGTTAAGTTTTTTTATACATTGACCAAACTATAACGATATTTGTTGGGGATGTCTGAAAAAATAAACCGTCTGGGAGCTTTCAACAAAAACGCTGCCTAAACCTTTTGAGATATAACAATAAAATAATGTATGGTGCAATTTTGTATCTAATGTAGGTCTGCAAAAAAGTCCGTGACGATATATATCTATCTCATAAGAATAACCGATGCCGATCCGGCAGTGAGACGTGGCCGATATTGGAGCGACACAAGCAGGAGCTGCGTGTCACGGAAATGAAGATGCTGCGGTGGATGTGTGGAATCACGCGGATGGACCGCGTGAGGAACTCTCGCATCCGCGGCAGCCTTCACGTCCGTGACATTGCAGACAAGTTGCAAGAGTGTCGCCTTCATTGGTATGGTCACGTCTGAAGCGCTCGTGGCCCCGCGGTCTCAGTGTTCGGTAAACGATCACTGAGGTACGCAACTTTCACTATGGCTGGTCGTCGGATGGGTGACCACTTTGTGGCATTTACATTTGCGAGCGTTTCCGTGCTTCGGAAGGCACGTTAAGCCGTTGGTCCCGGTTGCCAGTAAAATGGCAGTCGTTAAGCCTGGTTGAAGGCCTTATAGGCGGCTTAAAAAATTTCAACAGCAGGTAGCCACAGCCTGCGTCTGTCTATTTCAACACGGCAATGGGCTCACCACCTATTACGTGGGACAGGAATCCACACGGTGAAAAGTGGGCATATAATATGCCTCTGCCACCCCTTCGGGGATAAGGCGTGATGTACTTTTGACCTTTCCGTTTTTGAGCAATCTGCTCACGTGGTCTTCATATGTAAGTCTCGGCCTTCCCTGACTCCTTCTACCCTCTACTTTTGAACAATATATATTCTTCGTCAATCGTTCCTCACTCATTCGTTGGACGTGTCCAAACCAACGGAGCACGCCCTTTTCCAGCTTAACGCTGACACTTTCATTCAAACCTGCCATATTGCGTATCACTTCGTTACGTATTCGGTCAGCCAAGGTAACGCCGCACAATTTTCGAAGTGATCGCATCTCCACAGCATTCAATTTACTTTCATGCATCTGCTGACATACCCAGGTTTCACTACCGTAAAGCAAAGTTGGCACTAGCACTGCGTTATGAATCGCCATTCGTGCTTCTTTTACGATGCTTTGTCGCTTTACTAACTGGGACAAAGCACCGTTAACTTTGTTTCCGGCAGCTACTCGCCGTTCTACATCCGAATCACATCTTCCATCCGCGCTAAACATACTTCCTAAATACACAATTTCATTCACTTACTCTAGACGTTCCTGGTTTACCCTAATCTCGCATTTAGTTCTTACGTCACCTTTTTCAAATACTAGAACCTTAGTTTTACTTGCATTCAAGCGGAGACCCTTACTTTCACACCCCTCTTTCATATTAGTGACTAATGCCTGTAGGTCGGCTTCTGATGAGGCCATGAGCACCGCATCATCAGCGTACAGCAGACAGTTTACTGTAAAGTCACCCAAATTCACACCCATATTAAAATCTTTCAACTTCTGCAGGCAACTGTCCAGATACACTATGAACAGCCAGGCGGACATGACACATCCCTGTTTGACGCCTGTACAGACATCAAAAAGAGGTGACACATCCCCCCCTACTCGCACGCAAGCCTTACCGTCCCTATAAAGCGACTGTATTGCCCGCAGTAGCGAGCCGTCCACACCATATCCTGGCAGCAAGTCCCACAGCGTTTCTCTCACAACGTTTTCTCAAATGCTTTCTCTAGATCCACAAAAGCGCAGAAAACCTTCTGGCTAAGAGCCAGAAACTTTTCCGCGATCATGCGGAGAGAAAACACTTGATCCATGCAACCTCTTCCACGTCGGAATCCGCATTGAGCCTCCCATAAATACCTTTCAGACTTTTCTTGCATTCGTGCCGTTATAACCTTTGCATACACCTTACTAGCTAAGCGGACCAAGCTGATCGCCCTGTAGCTGGAGCAGTTTAGGCGCGAGCCTTTCCCTTTGTAAATAGGTACTACAACTGCTACTCGCCAGTCATCTGGGACCTCACCCGTCTGCCAGCACAAGTTGCATAACAGACATAGTGTGTCCCAGACACGCGACCCACCGTACTTGATCATCTCAGCAGTAACTCTGTCTTTTCCCGCAGCCTTACCACATTTCATACTTCTTATAGCTTGTTCTATTTCTTTCATACTAATGACTTCAATGACATCGGGATCCGGAGCATCGAAGTGAGCTCCACTTCCCGATATGGCATCTCTGTCTTTTCTTGCATACATCTTTCCATAATATTCACTCCATCTCTGCAGGACGTCACTTTGGTCTGTTAGGACGTCATTGTTAACACTAAGCACTTTATTCATACTGCAGATTGCCGAACAACTCCGGGTCTTGCCTACCTCTTTCCAGAAGAGCTTGGCATTATCCCGGAAATTGGACGACAACCTTTCATCCGCTTTCATTCTGCACCTTTCACGAGCTTCTTCTATCAGTGCCTTCGTGTTAAATTTCTGCAGCTTGTATATCTCTTTCATATTAAAATCATTCCGCGAGGTTAAGTAGTCTAGCCATGCTTTCTTCTTCATTCGAACTGCTTCTTTCACTTCCTCATTCCACC
The DNA here is from genome assembly GCA_948477245.1 of Thumatha senex. Taxonomy (NCBI): domain Eukaryota; kingdom Metazoa; phylum Arthropoda; class Insecta; order Lepidoptera; family Erebidae; genus Thumatha; species Thumatha senex. The sequence continues at coordinate 8,777,918 of OX419728.1, forward strand.
ATGCATCACGCTTATTACTACTGCCTCTTTTCGTTTCTCCACACACTTTCCGTGCTTCGGAAGGCACGTTAAGCCGTTGGTCCCGGTTGCCAGTAAAATGGCAGTCGTTAAGCCTGGTTGAAGGCCTTATAGGCGGCTTAAAAAAGTTCAACAGCAGGTAGCCACAGCCTGCGTCTGTCTATTTCAACACGGCAATGGGCTCACCACCTATTACGTGGGACAGGAATCCACACGGTGAAAAGTGGGCATATAATATGCCTCTGCCACCCCTTCGGGGATAAGGCGTGATGGATATTTATTTATTTATTTTATAAGAATAACATACTATATCTATTTTAAGACTATAAAAAACCATCAATTATAAAGTGTTAATTTGAAGGCTATTTACACAAATATGCTATTAATCCTTATCTTACTAAACTAAATGTGGCGAAGACAGAGTACTTGGCACTAAACTTGACAGATCCCACATCCGTCCGCATAGGCGGTGATTTGGTCGAGCGCACGGACCAGGTTAAATACCTGGGATCTGTTTTTCACACGTCCAGTGACATCGATTGCGATGTCAAGTCACGCATTGCTGCCGCGTGGGCCAAATGGCGGGAGATGACCGGTGTCATTTGTGACCCTAAAATGCCGATCCGGTTGAAGGGACAGGTCTACAAAACCATTATTAGACCTGTCCTTTTACATGGCAGTGAGACGTGGCCGATATTGGAGCGACACAAGCAGGAGCTGCGTGTCACGGAAATGAAGATGCTGCGGTGGATGTGTGGAGTCACGCGGATGGACCGCGTGAGGAACTCTCGCATCCGCGGCAGCCTTCACGTCCGTGACATTGCAGACAAGTTGCACGAGTGTCGCCTTCGTTGGTATGGTCACGTCTTGCGGCAACCGCCGGGCTACGTAGGTAACAAATGTCTGGCCATGTCAGCCCCGCCGGGTCCCGGTAAGAGGGGAAGACCCAAGAAGTGCTGGCTTGACGTCGTAAGGGATGACATGCGTGCCTATGGTCTCACTACAGGGGATGCCGACGACCGTGCGAAGTGGAGGAGAAAATGTAGGAAAGCGGACCCCGGGCGTCGCGAGACGCAACTGGGACAGACGCTCGGATGATGATGATGGCTATTAATCCTTATCATTTTTACTACGTTAGTTGGCTTCAGCATTTCATGAACATTATTTTGTCCCTTTACACCTTGCATATTAAATGAATATCTTACGAGTTATCGCAGATTCAAAATAAAGCTCAAAGAAATTAATTTCGTGTAACTATAATTCGACCGGCCCGTGCGGGCGTAGGTACCTAGGTACCGGAGAGCGGTGAAGTAATCAATGAATTTGGAAAATGTTCCTACATTATTGTTAATGTGAATTTAATAAACAACGGGATTAAAAGGGTGTCACGGGGTTCGAAGTATGTCACGGGCGAAGCCGGGTGGAACAGCTAGTAAGGTATATTTCTATTCTATTCTATTCTACTCAAAAGTCGAACTATTTTAGTAGACTTGGTGTAGAATATAGATTTTTATAGACATATATACAAGCTGTTGATTTGAACTGTGCAATACTTGCAGAGACTACTCTAATGCTCTTATACTCGTCAATTACATGAAAAAAAAACGAGAGACTTTTCTTTACAATACATTTGCTGCTATTTGCAACGGAAACTCTACTGTTTACATATTGACAAGTTCATTAGCCTGTACTTTGTTGATATTTTGTTTATTCTGCTATGCAATTCACAAATCTCGGATCCAAATCCGCTACTGCGCAAATGTCATTGATATTCGAGTTCTATGAATATCGATGACATTTGCGCCGTAGCGGATTTGGTTCCGAGATTTGTGAATTGCATAGCTGGTCAGCGTAAACAGCAGAGTTTCCGTTGCAAATTGCAAGCAAATGCAATATGAAATTAATAATGTCAAAAATACACAATAGGCCATGAATGTTGGAATGAGGGAATTTTTGATCAACCATAGATTTTGTAGGACAAATATTTTTTTCAAATAATTTAAATAATTATCTCAAGACATAATAAAAAATACACAGTTAGTAATAAAATTTTTAGAATCATCCAATCAAAAAAATATTTAATCATTGCTACCTCTGTTAGCTACCACAATCGAAAATTTTTGTTCACAATTCTCTTAGGAGTAACATCGAAACGAAACTATTCACGAAGATTTACCCTGATAGTAATTATTTTTACATCACGGATCTGTATTACTACTTTGGAGCGAAGAACTGGGATAACGTACCACGTAATTTGTAGGACAATATGACTGTTAAATAATATAAATGTTTTAAAAAATCTGCCGGTTAGTAATTATTTGTGATGACCTCGTTATCGATACATGTTGGAAGGAGGGGAGGGGACTCTTTGATCAACCATATATTTTGTATAACAAATATTTTTTCAAATAATTTAGATAATTCAAAGACAAAAGAAATCACTTATTAATAAATATTTAAGAATCATTAAATCAACACATTACTACTACCTCTGTTAGCTACCACAATCAAGAGTTTCGTACATCAAATTGTTGGACGTCTCATCAAAATGAAGCTAATCACGGGAAATAAGCTTGATAGTAATCAAGTCCAAAAATTGACCATAAATCCTGTAATATTGACGACATAAGTAGTAAAGTCGTCTCAGCTAGTCAATACAGTAGTTTTGCAACTATGTTTGCAATTGTCCTGTGATAAATATGTATATTGCAAATCTCCACTACCATCACAAGCTATTTATTTAGTATTACATTACTAGATGATCCCACAGCTTCGCCCGTGGAATATTAAAAATTTGTCGACATTTATGACTACTGCTCTGCTCCCCAGTGTAGTAGCGTAATGATATATAGCCTATAGCCTTCCTCGGTAAATAGGCTATCTGACACCGTTCAACCGAACAAACAAACTCTTAAGCTTTATAATATTAGTATAGATTAGATAAATTTATATTATTTAGACAAGTATGTTTTAATTTTCTTATATTAAACTAGCGCCTCGAGTTTCACCCGCGTAGTACCCAATCCTATGGGAATATGGGGATAAAATGTATGTTAAGTAACTCCTATTAACATCAGTTATCTGCTAGTGAAAGTTCTCTTAAAATCGGTCTAGTCGTTTCAGAGATCAGAAGTTCAGATCAAGTTAGATAATCTATCTTCCTGATTGTTCAGACTAGAACAAAAAATACATTTTTCTATTGTTTAACTTTCATATGCATTTGTAAAGCTGTTAATTTTGAATTACAAACAGACACTTCAATTTTACTTATCTATATAAATTTGTCTTTTCCATTTATTAACACAATTATACTAAAATATTACAGGACTGAGGCCGCTCCATCCCTGATACCATATCTACCTATTAAAGACATTTCTGACGAAGGAAAAAAGGCCCTGACAAAAGACATGGAGGGTCATGTTCCAGAGAATCTAAAGGTTGCTAATAAAGGTATTTGTTTGAGAATTAATAAAATATCTAAGCCTTCTTAGGTTCTTTAAGCAATCGTGTATAATTATAACTCCATCAACTACAAGGCCACAGGCTTCCGACTGTCCGTTAATCAGCAGGTGCACCGCTATCAGGCTTGGGCCATCACACCCGATGGATGTATGTACCGTACCTATCCCTTGTGCATGTTTTATTCATCTTAGTCTAAGTCCTCGGTTGCATCCAACACCTGATCCTTGAAACCCGGAATCTGCTTTGATTAAAAATTAATAAAACACATATTTGATTGGCTGCTAGGAGAAACTAAAAATAAGCGTTCGTGGCCCCGCGGACTGTAAACGATCACTGCGTTAAGCAAATTTCACTATGGCTGGTCCTCAGATGGGTGACCACTTAGTGGCATTTACATTTGCGAGCGTTTCCGTGCTTCGGAAGGCACGTTTAGCCGTTGGTCCCGCAGTCGTTAAGCCCAGTTGAAGGCCTTATGGGGGGCTTGAAAATTTCAACAGCAGGTCGCCACAACCTTCGCCTGTCTATTACAACACGGCAATGTTCACCACCTGTTACGTGGGACAAAAATGCATACGGTGAAATGTGGGCGTACAGTATGCCGATGCCTACCCCTTCGGGGATAAAGGCGTGACAGTATGTATGCATGTCGGAGAAACTATAATTGTTTTTTCGGCATTTTTGGAATTTGAATTTGTATATATGTATATATAATTTGAACTGAAGCCACCGCCATACTTGAAAGGTTTATTTATAACTGGCATCTACACCAGTTTCTATGTGATTAATCAGCAAATACCTAGGCAAATACTTTACTTGCAGGTAAAATTGACTTAGAACCTTGAAACATAGGCGCTTTATATACTTGTATACTCGTGATTTTACTAATTCTAATATTATAAATGCCAAGGTTTGGATGAATAGGTAAGTGTGAATCGGGCAAAAATCGGTGGATGATGTACTTTTGTAAATCCGGAGGACGCGTGAGGACCTATCATTTTACTCATTCTCATTAGATTCGACTTGACATCAAGCCCATGAGATGCTAATTAGCAATCAGTGGGTTTATCATTTTTATTGAATTACTAAAATATTATCGAAATACAAAGTTTGATCTTATTCTGTGATGTATTCTGTCGTATCTCATAACTAAATTACTTATTTTCAGCGCTGGTCCAGGATGTTGCAAAACATTTATCTCAACCATTTGCACTACGAAGTGAGTAACTATATTCTTTACTAGCTTATAAATAGCTTTCTTTGCTACTTAGCAAAGATGTTAAAAATGATCTAGTTCGGGCACCCATTCACCCGAGTGTACAATCTAACGTGTTGTTTTTTGTATATTTTCTATTCAGGCAGGCGATTTTTGGTTTCTAATTTAATTTACTTGTTTAAAGGTGGTATTGCTGGAGCGAGATATCCACTGGAATTTTTAACCGCTGTTAAAAAGTCTTTGGGCAGCAGACCTCTTTTCAAATACAAAGCTTTTGGACAATCTTACGCCGATGCTGCAGATACGTATGTAGTAAAATAATTATAATAATATTTTTAAGTACACTAGCTGACCCCCACAGCTTCGCCCGTCACATACTTCGAACTCCCGTCGCACCTATTTATTCCCGTCGCTTATAAATTTTACAATAATATATGGAAATTTGCCCGATTTGCTGACATTTATGAATACTGCTCCGCTCACCTTGCTAGTTGCGTGATGATATATAACCAATAACCTTCCTCGATTAATGCGCTATCTAACACAAATAAACAAACTATTTAGCTTCATAAATATTAGTATAGATATACTCGTAGATTATGCAGTAAACAAGCATACACCTCACCCGTACCCATACGAGTACATACTTGTAAATTGTGAGTATGCACTGCACACCGTATACATAGATGTACACATGTCACAGTACTAGTTGTCGCCCGTGGCTTTGCCCGCGTATTGATGTTTTCTCGTTCCCGTTTCCCACAGGAACTTGTTCCCGGTTAAAAAGTAAGCCTATGTGTTATTCTGATGTGTAAGGCCGCCTTATGCCCAAAGGGGTGGTATAGTATAGTGGCCCACTTTTGTACACATGTATATTCCTGTCACACATAATAGGTGGTGAGCCCATTGCCGTGTTGAAATAGATAGACGCAGATTGTACCTACCTACCTGCTGTGAAATATTTTCAAGCCGCCCATAAGGCCTTCAACTTAACTTAACGACTGCCATGTTACTGGCAACCGGGACCAACGGCTTAACGCGCCTTCCGAAGCACGGAATGATGATATAATCTTTCTAATATTTTAAACTAGTTGATACCCGCAGCTACGCCGTGGTGAAGATGCCGTAACCGTTTCCCTCAGTCTTATAGTAAGCTAGTATATTACCCTAAATAAATAAAAATTTGCTATCGACTTTTCTGTAGATTTAAATAAGATACACAATTCCACCATTCATTTTTTTTTGTTATGTATCAAAAGGTATATTTATATTATGGCAGCGTTTTCGTTGAAAACTCCCAGACGTGGCTTAATATCTAAACATGACAAACAGACCCGGTGGTGGACTTCAAATATTTAGTGATATGAAAATTCGTGAAATTGTAAAGATGTTTGTTACTCAATCACGCTCTAACCCCTGAACCAATTGTACTGAAATTTGATATTTATTTATATATTTATTTATTTATATGATAAACATATAAGTGCGCGTGCGCGAAAACTTCACAACGCGGGTAGAGCCGTGGGTATATTCTTCTTCATCTTAGTGTATTCCTAAATTTGGAGTCCTGGAGGACCTTTATTTGGCTGCCAGGAGCAGTTATCGTTTTTTTATATTTACTTTCGGAATTATTAAAAGCGACTGCCGACTGACCTCCCAATCTCTTCACCGGCGGCTGCTGTGTTGCCTCCTCTGTTAGTCAGTAGGTACATGCTAGCAGCTCAGGTTGCTGGAACCCCTTACACCCTAACTTGCTTGCAACACGTTATTAAATGGAACTTCATCTCTGACATCTTAAAATAATTTATAGATTAATGCATTGTGGCCCGTTGGAGATAGATCATAGAACGCCTGAAGCTGAAAACCTGAAACACGAGATTAAAGCAGAAATGGTTCGAGGTGTCCCTGAGCAGATACCAGAAACTGTCGCTCAAGACTTGCACCGTGAGTAGAGAGGCTGCTAACACATCGGTAGGATAAGCAGCCTCCTGCCTGAAAAGTCCAATTCATAGAAAATCTCATTACATTACGACTGAAGATGTATTGACGTTCAAACGGCCTGGCACTTAGCAGTCTGGTCACAAAGTTCCGTCATATTTATACCGTACGTCTGCGGACTCGTACCGGATTTTGCGGTCACTGTTATCCAAAGAAACGAAACTGAAACGGTATCCACTCCATCCATTACAAGTGACATATGTACAATGTATAAATCCCTAAATTAATTAATTATTATATTGAGTCTCCTCTATTGAACTAGCTGGTTATCTGCTCTTTAGCTCTGAATTAATCACCGTTCATAGCCAATGCTTATGATCGGCGCTCAAGATCAAGGTGACTTTGTAACGCGAATAATTTTTTGTCTATAAAAATTAAAGCATAAAGTTTTGTGTTTCGAATACAACAATCATTCATTCATCACTTCTTATGCCTAAATAAACTAACCCCTTTTGTTTTCAGCTACAATGATGGACGCTGCTGCTCATTTAGCTAACGTAGGAATGGACAAAGGTAAATCATTTGTATATTTTGTACCACATTATGTATGTGGAGGAACAGGTGGAGACGTTTCTCCGATAGTAAGGGAGGATTCTTTGACCAGGCAAGGTGATAACGTCTGGCGGGCCGCCGCGGTCATACGGTTGATGTTGGGCTGTTGCATATATCATTCTTCAGCGCGAGAATTCTTATAGCGAGATGTAGGATTCTTGTTATCGATGTAGTTCGATAGCTTTACCCTATGTTGCGCTGGTCGCCACAATGTGCCACCCTTTTAAATTTGTACTTACCATCAACAATAATGCCTATTTTATGCCTTAACCCAGGTTCCCCTAGAATAAGCCCCATCTATCACCAATTAATTTTGTCTTTAGAACCCCAAATGAAACAAAAGTAGGTACTCCTTCCACGGCTCAAAACTTTAACCCATAATACTGATGGGTTAAAAGTTTTGATCTGTAGTAGGTGCCTTTCTAAGTTGATTTCTATATATCTGTATTGCCCAGTTCCGGCATTATATATTATATTATCAGAATTAGGGTGAACCCTAGCATGCCTGAAGGATCACGGGTAAGTACGGATTTTATGGCCCATGAGATATTTTCAATTATGTACAGGAGACACTCTGGAACATCTGGTGGGAATGATGAAAGAAAAGGGTGACAGTCATTTGGCAGAGATGCAGGGGTATGACCAATCGTACGGAGATGCAGCAGTGAGGTTAGTTGTTTTTTTTTTTAAATCGACTGAGTCATCCTATTCGGAGCCGACTGCAGTACGTAGGCCTCTCCTTATCATTCTTGTAAGATGAATAATCTTAGTATACCACGCTAGCTAAACATCTTGAAGGTGTTTAAAAAGTTAGTTACTCCCGATTTCTATAATTTAAAGTCCACTCCATAAGTCCTTACGCATTTAATTTGCAAGGTGCAAAGGGCCAAAATAATCTTCATGAATTGCTGAAGCCAAATAATCTATTAAAAATGATAAGGATGAATAATGTATTTGTGTAAATAGCCTTTAAATTACCGCTATTTAATTGCTGTTTTTTTTAAGTATTAAAATAGAAATAGTACCTATGTTATCCTTAAGAGATAGACATATACCGTCGCTGACTTTTTTGTGGACCTCTATTAGATACACAATTCCACGATACATTATTTTGTTATATCTCAAAGGGTTTAGGCAGCGTTTTCATTAAAAGGGCCCAGTCGGCTCATTTTTTCCCCAACATATATCGTTATAATTAAGTAAATGTATACAAAAACTTAACAAATTTTTCATAAAAACCTTCCCTATGAATCACTCTAACTATTAAAAAAAAGTGTATCGAAATTCGTTGCGTAGTTTTAAAGATCTAAGCCTACATAGGGACAGACAGCGAAAAACGACTTTGTTTTATAATATGTAGTGATTTGTTTCTTAAATTTTCCATCGATATTTAGAATAGAAGTTGCTCCGAGTCTGGCAAACGATTCAATAGAAAAACCCATTTATGAAGACGTCAAAGGAAAATTTACTGTTATGGCTGAAGAGAAAAAGGCTACTCTTTCAGAAAGGCACGCTGAACTTATGCCAGGTAATAAGCCAACACTGCTACGTAAAGATCTACGTATTTTACCAGGTATATGCGTATCTGGGTTTTTGAATATTCAAATTCTTTTAACTATCTTCACGCTGTATCCCTGACGGGGTAGTCAGAGAGGACAGATCGCCAGGCATCGCGATCCATGCATACTTCTTTCGCTTCTTGCAGATTCATTAATCGCTTCATACATGCACGTCTGGGTATCCGAGTACTTTTGACTCTTCCGTTCTTGAGCAATCCGCTCACGTGGTCTTCATATGCAAGTCTCGGTCTACCTTGACTCCTTCTGCCCTCTACTTTCGCACTATATATATTCTTCGTCAATCGGTTCTCACTTATTCGTTGAACGTGTCCAAACCAACTACTTCGCGCTCGTGGCCTCGCTGACTCAGTGTTGATCACTGCCTTAAGCAACATTTGCTATAGGTGGTCCATGGAGTGGTGACCACATTGCGGAATTTATATTTGCGAGCGTTTCCGTGCTTCGGTAGGCACGTTAAGCCGTTGGTCCCGGTTGCCAGTAAAATAGTTAAGCCTGGTTGAAGGACTTAAAGGCGGCTTGAAAATTTTAACAGCAGTTCGCCACAGCCTGCGCCTGTCCATTTCAACACGGCAATAGGCTCACCACTTGTTACGTGGGACAAATATGCATACGGTGATATGTGGGCGTATAGTATGCATCTGCCTACCCCTTCGGGGATAAAGGCGTGACAATATGTAGGAATGTATGTGTATATATGTGATCAATTATTACTAACTAAACGGGTAAACTAACTACTAGCTGGTGTAACCAATATCTCGAGAGACCGAGCGACCTCACCTGCTCACGTTCGACGGCAGTCAATCCCAAAAATTCCGAAAAGTAAAAGCCAAACATTAGCTGTTCCTAACAGCAAAATAAAAGTAGACCCCAGGCCCCAAATCCAGGTAGAATTTGAAAGCAACTAGTAAAACACTTATGATGAAGAAGAAACGAGAAAACTAACTAGTTTTTTTTTAATTCTGGCTACGCATTGTAACGCGATTGCCAACAATACATGTTATTGTTCTTCCATTATGTATTACCTTTTTCTTCAAAAGTGACCATTTTCAAGCACATTGAATCTTCTCCATTCACAAGAAGTAAATTATTCGTGTAGATAGCAGCGTATTCATGTATAGGTTTGTTCAAAGTTCCCATTAACGTGGCAGAAGCGTTAACGTTACTGAGAAATTCGAGCGGATTTCACTATAGCACGTTTACACAACTTTATGTTTAAGCAACTACCATTTTTACACAAAATAAGGTTAATGCACAAGTTTTTGAAAATAATATACAGCAAGTGTGTGCTGTCCAGGAACTTCCCGAGCTAAATCCAAAACCATATAGTTGGTTATCCCGAAATTTACAACATGAGTATAATCGTTAAGGTATAATTTTGTAAACAAGGGTGTCAAAGTTTGTACGGGAATCATCATCATCCGAGCGTCTGTCCCACTAGCGTCTCGCGACGCCCAGAATTCCTACTTTTTCTCCTCCACTTCGCACGGTAGTGAGACCATTGCCACGCATGTCATCGCTTACGACGTCAAGCCAGCCCTTTTTGGGTCTTCCCCTCTTATCGGGACCCGGCGGGACTGACATGGCCAGACATTTGTTTCCCACGTAGCTCGGCTCGAATCACGTTCCCGAGGAATATTCAAAATGCTTTTAGCTGTCTATTGATTCGAAATAAAACACTCTTCGATCGGTGCGCATAATACGAGACAATTCTGTGCTACGAACTAAGAACATGTGGGTGTACAGTGCTCTGGGTTGCAACAAGATAATACGAATATTCGACCACAAATAATATTTACTTTTAATTTTTTTTTTTAATTACAGAGGTTATCGAAGACACTTCGAAGTTTTTGGCCAGACCCACGCCTGAAAGTAAGCTGGATATTCATTTAAACTCTATTTATGTAACTATTCTACATATCTATGTACATGTACAATTACATTTATATGTAACTATTGTAATATCAGAAAAAAATTGCTCACATTATTCGAACATCACAGCTCTAGCTGAGAAGCGTCAGGTGTTGGCTGATTTGCTGGCAAAGCAAGGTGAGAAGATTGTAGGCCAAGATGGCATATACAAAATGACACATCTCGAAGGTGGTGATGAGTAAGTTAAATATTCTACCGCTTTCTTGACAACAGAACAATAACAACTGACAGGTAGTTAAATAAATTTCAAATAATGTGTTACAGAGTGAGGAAAGCGCCAGTAGGCGTCACCTCTGCTCACGATAATGCAAAGAAAGAAAAGATGATTGAGACTGTAACTGCAGTTGTTCCGAAGAAGGTGGAAGAGATGCTAAAAGGTAGCAAATTAATAAATATAGCATTATTTTAATGAAATGTAAATTAAATGTAATGAATTGGGTACAGGAAAAAGAAGAAAAAAGAAAAAAAGATGTTTTTACAAGTAATAACACCCATTTTTTTTCCTTTTCTACACCCTCCAAACTTATACTGCAAGCAGTAATCCAATATAAACACGACATCATTTATTACACGATATGTTGAGACATTCAGAATTACACGAGATTACCATAATTTAACCGTTTCGTTCGCCACGCGTTCCACTGCACGTATTCTAATCTATGAACTGAACCAGCATACATCATAGCAGTTATAGGTACTATTGTAGTCTTTGAACTGGGGCTACCCGCTCCAAAATCTAAATTCGTACATTATTTTATTTTTGGCTTTACAATATTTTTTTAACATTTCAAGTTAAACAAATGATTCTTAAGTATAGCCGCGCCATTTATTTAAAAAAAATTCTTCCGCATGTTATTCTCAAATATGCTTTCAAAATACCTACTACCTTTTTATTACTTTTCGTATTCCACTTCCAGTACCCATTGAAGAAGGAGCTGCTCACTTAGTGGACACTATTAAAGGAAGAGGTAACTTCTTATCTCCTATTCATTAGTAAGATGTGTTTTCCCATAACAAGAAAACTAAAAAGATAATGTCTGTTTTCAGCTGAAGCGATGGAAGTAATACATAAAGAAATGGACAAAGAAAAAGAAAAAGATTTCCTGACTGTTGGCGATTTTAGCAAAAGTCACGAGGGAGCTGCTGCAATGTACGATTTATTTTGTAATTCGCTGCATAATGAATTGGAAAGCTATCAGAGTCGATGGAGACTATCGAATATACCGTGTTTAACCAGTACTTTTTACAGTCTTCAAAAGGAAAAGGGTCGGTGTAGGAGTGCGGTAGTTACCGCGGTATGAAGATTTCGAGAAGATTATTAAGTAACTCCCGAATCTAGCAGAAAGGAGTTTAATTTAAATTTAGTTTAGTTTAGTTTTATTTTTTGTTATTAATGGTTTTATTTCCAATATGGTTATCAGACTACGGACCTGTTTTTGTTTAAAGGATAGGAACGGATAAGACCCAGATAAATACAGACCGAAGAATATGCCTCTGCATTTTTGCTTGTTCCTGGACATGCAGAACGCCTTCAACTGTGTACTTCAAACGTTGATCTGGTGGACACTGATGTAAAAGGGTTCCGTTTACTTGTGCCACGATTCCGGGTTCATATCGCTTTGGCGACATAGCACCGTTCCCCACACTGTCGGGAAACACCAGAGCCTTTAGTCCATTTCTGTTTAAGATATTCACATAAGCAGCCTCTATGGCGGACCATGTATTCTAACGATATCGCGCTGGTGGACGTGGAGAGGGGTAGGTTGGTGCGACGTGTGAAAACGTGGACGGAGATGCTTGTGAACGGTGATCTGAACCTTAATAGTTGGCGTTTAACTCGACCGATCCAACCTCGATCTGCATAGACGATGATCTGGTCTAGTGCATGGACCAGGTTAAGCACTTAGAATCTGTATTATACGCGCATTGTTACCACGTGGGCTAAGTGACTGTTGATGGCTGGTGTCATTTGTAACCCAAAAATGCGAGTGAGGTTATGCCATTTAATAGTACATGTAGTTAGCTATATTTTACGCATCAAATAAATCCTTAAATATGGAAACTTTTCGCCACTGCAATTAGGTAAAAATGTATTTATGTGAAATTCACGCTAATATATTATAAGTACAGTTACGTAAACTCAACTACTGTTCTGAAATTGTATTGAAAGGTTTCTTATTACAGAATGAATTTGTAATTAGAAACCTAGCATGTAATGTATTTACCACTAATAGTGACATTTTGTCAAAGTTCCAAGTACTTACTTATTCAATGTATTTGAACATTTTTCTAATGCAGGTTAAAAGACGCACCGCACTTCGGCGGGCAGAAACCCTCTCCAATTTTAACGCAGATAGTCAAACAGAAAGTGACTGATATCATTCCTACACCAACGCCGACTCATTTGGGGCAAGCGCATTTGAAAGGTAATTTTGATGCGTTGGAAGTGAATCCATTAATTATCCCTAGTGCTATAATCTTAGACATGCTTGGCATGATAACGTCAAAGCCGTTCTTACAGGCCTGATACTGCATTGTTTGTCACGAAGCGAAAAAATGTACAACATCACAACACGATTTTCTTAAGACGAATTCCAACATCACCTTCCAATATGTAAAACTAATACCTACATACCCCCAAGTACATAATATGGTTGGTATTGTCTTTCCCTTTGACATCAGTCACCAACCATATTACGCATTAAACTGAAAAATGACAGTGATATTGATGCCATTATTACTGCTAGAGTTTGGTCCGCTTATACATTTGTGTTACAACGAATATTATATATTTCTAAGTGTTACTTTCCAATTTACAGACGCACATGAGATTACGTCCAGGTATATCGCAGGAATTGCTACTAAAGAATGTAAGTATATAAAGTATACCATCCATAGGATATTGTTTTATCGAGACTAATTAAATAAATCGATATTTTCAGGTGGCTTGGATCCAAAAGCGTTAGCTGAATTGGAGGCAAGCGGAAAACTCGGGTAAGGGTATCTTTTTTTAGTTTGCACAAGTAAATGTTATGCACGTACTTAACTTACTTTGCTGTTCGATTCAATAGTTATATATCATATTTTTGAAGGAAGAAGTTTAGTATCCATAAATGTATATTGTTCTGAAATGGTTCGTTTTACTATTAGACTTTTAAAAGTTTAGAAAGATCTTATGAGGCGGTCCATTACCGTTACTTCTACTGCTTCTACATATAGCGGCCGTGGATTGCTGGCATTGGGGATCCAATTCTATGAGATTAAAATTCTATGCGTGTTGAACGAGTATGTCTCCATGTACCGTAGGAAGACATTAAAAGACGGAGTAAGAAGATTCGTTTAAAAAAAAGAAGCTTCCCGAGAAGAAGAGACGTAAATACATTTATACATACATATTATCACACCTGTTAATTGACATGGTAGTTGCTGTGTAGTTTTTGGGTATGTCATGCTCGCCTAAGTGTCCTGGCAGTGGTGGCGTATGTATCGGGTCGCCTTGTTCCCTACAATACGGTTGAATAGGGCGATGGCTGATATATGCGTCATACCCGTGAACGGGTGCCGTCTGTTGGGACTGGTCAGCTCATAGCTGTTATAGCAATTGTTACAAATAATATTATTTAATTTTAAGGCAAACTAAGTTTAGTCGACTGTTCTCACATAAATTCAAAGGAACTATGTAAGTGTAATTTTAATGAACACAACATGTATTTTGTTTTTTTTTGTATAATTTCTTTACTGTATAATTGGTCAAATATCATGTTAATCAAACTGTGTCAAATGGCGGTTAGAAAAGAGTGGCCACGAGTTTTATTGCCAGGTTCTTCCTCTGGCTCTACCTATTGCTTTGCGAATCTGGCAGTAAATGTAAATGTAGAAGCAGTAATCTTGACGTTCATAAGTGTTACTTTGTGACCTACATGAATAAAGATTTTTGATTTTTGATTTTTTTTCCTGTTTACCATCGGGGTAGGCAGAGACCATGGTTTTCCACTTGCTACGATCCTGACACACCACTTTCGCTTCTTCTACTTTCATGAGTATTTTCATACACGCTCGCTGGTTAAGGGTACTCTTGACCTGACCTTTTTCCAAAAGGTCTTTGATTTGATTGACATACGTACGCCGAGGTCTACCTCAACCAATTTGCCCATTAACTCTCGCCACATAAATCTGCTTCGTCAGTCTAAAAATATATAACCACCAGTTTACCTCCCGGAGAAACTGATGAAGAACGCCGGCGCCGCTTAGCAGCTGAACTAGCAGCCGTAGCTACACCTGGGAGGGTACGAAAGGCACCAGGTAGGACTTTCTCTTATATTTTTTATTGTGCTCCATTAAATACTAGCTGTGCACTACTATTGTACTATAAACCAACCTTAAACCCGAAAAGCTTTTTAGCGTTTACCTGCCTTCCAAAATTACTTAATCTCCTAGACACAGTGAGCCCAACAGAGTCCCAAAGTTAACGGAGTAATTGTTGTTGAAAAAGAGGAATGTTTTTGAGGGAGTTACCTACATGAATGCTGTCATTCAGTAAAAGCACTAAACATGGTTTTATTTCACAGGCGGCGGCGGCGGCGGTGGTAAGTAGAGTTTTCTTTACTTATTACGATAGTCAGTTTGAACAATAAAATAAATAAATAAATATCCATCACGCCTTATCCCCGAAGGGGTGGCAGAGGCATATTATATGCCCACTTTTCACCGTGTGGATTCCTGTCCCACGTAATAGGTGGTGAGCCCATTAGCCGTGTTTAAATAGACAGACGCAGGTTGTGGCGACCTGCTGTTGAAGGTTTTCAAGCCGCCCATAAGGCTTTCAACCAGGCTTAACGACTGCCATTTTACTGGCAACCGGGACCAACGGTTTAACGTGCCTTCCGAAGCACGGAAACGCTCGCAAATATAAATGCCACAAAGTGGTCACCCATCCAAGGACCAGCCATAGTGAAAGTTGCGTAACTCTGTGATCGTTTACAGAACACTTAGACAGCGGGGCCGCGAGCGCTTCTAGTTTCGTTGTACAATCCTTTTTTAATTTTCCTTCCTTCGTTTCTTCTTCTTCCTTCTTTTTCGTCTAATCCTTTTGAAACTCATCACTTTCTATCTGTCTGAAACAACAGATTAGTAATGTACACAGGCATTAGTTATTTGTATCGAAATCTCTTTCAGTAAACTGCTGAGATGAAGGTGAAAACCAAAAATAAATTGTGTGTCCAAACTTACTACATTTTTGAATAACCTCTTATTATTATACACATTTACGACATTCTTTACCGGATTGCGTAATTTTTTTCACAATTAAACAACAAAATATGAGTTTTAAATTAAAGGGCTTGACTAGCCGCCACCACAAAAAAAAAACACCTTTTACGCAGCGCCATCTAGCCCAAACTAAGCTTTAAGCTTGTACTATGGGATCTAGATAACTGATATACATACTTAAATTTTTCAAAAAACATACATTTCTGTTGTCATGTTAATTCATCTAAACTCCGAAACCAACATTTGCGGATCACACAAATATTTGTTCCAACCCAGGAATCGAAACCGCGACCTCAGCGCGGCAGAAAAAAATAAGAATTTAATTTTTCTTATCACTTGTTTTAGTTTTTTACGTTTATACTACGTATTTTAATTGTATTGTGTCGAGGTTTTTTTTAGTGTTTAAATGTTTATTTTAGATATTGAGAAGGAACGCGCCGCAGCGATGGAAATTTTACACAAACAGTTAAAAAGTCATGGAAATGAAGTGTTCTATGAACAGCCACACTTGACCGTCGGCCACTCGCAGGCCTCAGACTGGTATTTAAATTACAATAATTAGCTACAGTGATTAATTTACTTAATATAGTAACCACTATTCGATACAAAATTATTTTTTTACCTGCTGAACATAAATAATCAACCGAGCACCCTCTACCATAAACTTCAGTCAATTTGGACCCCATCAATATTACTCTACTGAAATAAACCTTCACCTTGAAACACGGTAAAGATGTACTACTTAAACTATAATTGAACACTTTCAGGCTTAAAGATCCTCCTATGAAAGTAGAAAAATCCGTGAAAGAATCTGGAGACACGGCGCGTCTGCACAAAAAGTTTGAAAAGAAACTTGATACTCTTGTGAGCCCTGTGACACCACCTGATATGTACGACACCATGCAAGGTACTAATAAAATTCAGTCAAAAACCCTGATTAAATTTTCTTTGCACTAAATGAAATTCAGATCAAACAAATTAATGAGAACGCCCAAAAAGCTTTTCAGATCGCTCAGATAAAAAATAATGTACTTAATTTCTTTTTTAGTTATTTTGTGAAATATTACAACATACCTTTTGCCATATTCTTAAAAAAAATACTTTAATTATTAATTCTAAAAATTTTAATTGGACCTAAAATTAGGGCCTTTAGAGGTCATTATAATTAGGATTATTTGTGCTGGTTACTAGTTGTAGTGACTAGTAAATTATATCACTTAAAATTAAGTGATTATATAATACCTACATACATAATTGTTACGCTTTTATCCCCGAAGGGGTAAGCAGAGGCACAATATACGCCCACATTTCACCATATGCATTTTTATCCCACGTAACAGGTGGTGAGCTCATTGCCGTGTAGTAATAAAACTAAAATAACTAAACTTAATTTTCAGATGTCGTCATTGAAAGCGCTCGGACACTTTCAGAACAATTCGTTGCAGCAAGTAAGAAATTAAAACCCCTATATTTATTTGATTAACATCACTAATTTACATAATGTACATTTCGCATGATTTAAAGTACTTCAATGATGATCTAGTGAAACCTGAAAAAAGCACCCCGTTTCCCTGCATCTACCATACTGAGTATTAGAGTCTACTGAATTTAAATTCCAGGTTACGAGGCACAGTCTCGTTCTGTTGTCATTGGAGAAATGCAGAAACGCGGTAACGAAATCATTTCAGAGGTGGATGGTGCTGTTGAAACCACTTTTTTTTCTGCTCAAAGGTTAGTAATTTTAGTAGTTGATATTATTAGTCAACGTTTTCGTACTGTTAATTATTGTAACCTGCGTTGTAAATTATTGTCAAAACTATTATTTTAGGCTGAAGAAAGCTAAAGATCTCCAAACAAAAGACACGTGTACTGAAGAAGCACCAAAATTACAGAAAAAGTTAGATGAAATAATGCGACGTTCAACCATGCCGCGAAAACTGGGCCCTGCTGTTAAAGGTAAGTTTCATTTGGTTAAACATTACAGTTACATTACATATTTGTCTATTTTATACAATGGCGCATTATTTCACAAGGTGCAAATTGTTACATCTGCCATACATGCGACAATGGCACAAGTTGTCACATTTACAGTGGAGCTAATGATAGATTAGTCGAAATTATTGATAGGATCTAACGGCGCCTTAGAGTTGTCACTTTATATCATCATAGTTCACAAGGTGATAAAATAATTATTGGTTTCGTTGTGGAACACTTTAATCGACTAGTCAAACACTCGGCTATGATACACCACTATTAAAACGATATTTACTTATTTTTTTTATTTTATACCACTGTGGTGGCAGACTAGCGTACGACGCACTTGATGGAAAGTGGTCACCGTAGCCCATGGACGTTTGCAACACCAGAGGTGCAGCACTCGCGCTGCCGATCCTTTATAAACCTTCTAAGACCCCCTTTGAAGAACCCTATACTGTAGACGTTCGGAAAATCCCAGGCAGGGGGTTCATTCCACAATCTAAACGTACGGAATAAAGCCTCTATCTGACCTAACCGCTCGTTTAATGAAGTGACTGTGAAAGACTTTAGATATTGATTTATAGTATTTTATATTTGTTACAGAACTCAATCAAGATGCTGCCAATTATTTGTCGACACTAGTGACGAAACCTGGTAAACACTCATGAAACATATTTTAACCATCTCAAAAATACTTATTGTTTTTTTTTTGTAATCATAACCTTTGTACATTTTCCATGCTTCGGGTTATAACTCCAAATATCAAATTCTCACAGTTAAAGATATATATTGATACTACAGTATTTATCACAATAGGTATTACTACTTGGAAAAGTATAGGAAGCAAGGTGGGATAGGTTGGTAAACAAAATGCACAAATTTTGGTAAAAAATTATGCTTATAATTGTTTTATTTTTGACAGATGATGAAATCGAAGCTTATGTATCTTTATTAGAAGCAATGGAACAAGCAGGTGACACGCCGCTCATTGAAGGCAAGATACCAAAATCACACAAAGAAGGAGCTGCATAGTTAGTAATTGTGGATTAAAGAACAGGATTGTGTAGTAGGACGTAATGCACTACTATAATAGTACCTCATTGCGTCCTACTACACAATCTGCAATACATGAAGTGTTCTCATTAAAAGCCGAAAAATACAGAAATATTCCGATTTTATTTTCGATTTGGTCTAGAACCATTACACCACATTAATCAGCTATTATTCTTGATAGTTTACGACAGCTGACGACTTTAGAAGACAAAATTAATCGGCCAAACCCTACTCTACAAAGCAATGTTGAGGGTAAATTGAAAGCAGTAACAGCTGATGTAACATCTCCTGGATTCACGAAAGCTGTAATGGATAGTAAGTAATATTTTTGTACAGAAATACTTGCAAGCTACCCTGACAGAGGGTTGTAACGATTATGCTAAACAAATGATTTTTGCGGAAAACCCGTCAAACCTCGAATACTGTGGTAATCGTCATTAAACTCGTAGGTAGGTATTTGTTGTTCTAGCTACAGGTACTATACAGATAGCGCACATTGGTCCTTAGAGCCGGGTCCACCTAACAACATTTGGCGCTCAAAAAATATAAATTGTATTTTAAAAATTCACTCCGTTACTTAGCAGATAGATTTATGACCAAACCACATAGTAATAACATTTTTTTTCTGTTTACAGGAGTTATCAAGCGTAATGCAACGTTTTTGGTTTCTTATGCAACGCTTCAAGGTACAAAACATTTTACTTTTACTTAATTGTACTTAATTTTAGTTACAGGGTATTAATTATATAATTATACGTCGCCGGGCCTAAGACAACCTCACTTGCAAGCTTGTCCATCTGCTGACAGAGTCCACCTGCTGAAGATCGACAAGACGAATAATAGGTGTTAACATAGAGGTGGGAAGATCGAACCATTTCTTTTGTGGAAAAATAGGCAATTCATAAACGCCCCTAGGAGCCAACCACTCCGATAGTGTGCAGTAATTCTGAATGCAATGGAGATCTTATACTAAGTTTAGGGGTTATTATAGAACCCTGACACAAACATTAAAACACAATACTACGATAGTGGCAACAAGGTAGCCCACTCCACAAGATCAAAAACACTTTATTAACCGATGAACTCCCACTACTAGGTATAGACTTTCTCTACCACATTATATTACGGCGTTCGGTCTTGCACCACCCGCACCCATTTAGTACCCAATAGCACCTATTTAATTTAAAATATTCTCAGGTGAAAAAACGGAAGCTTTAAATATAATGGTAGAAAAGATGGACGAAGCCGGAAACAACATGCTGCTGAGACATGGGAGTGTTCGCAAATCTCATAAAGATGGCGCTGATATGTAAGTACCTATCACAGGATATTAATATACTGGTGTCCCAGAAAGTAATGATGACGTAAAGTTGCATAGGGTTACATGTGAGCGATGAATATATGCAAAGTAATCGGACTTACTATTTAGAGATATTACGCGTTAAAAATTTCTTTAACGTGGTCATTATTTCACAGATTGCGCGGATTGAATGCGGATCAACTTGCTGTATCAAATGCAGACCCAGTAGTTGCTAGAAAAGTAGAGATAAAATGTATCACTTTAATGCAGAATAATACGCCTCCCAAATATGAGAGTATAATGAAAGGTAGGAAATAAAACTTGTCAGTTCAGCCGTACCCGCTGTCTTCAGACTGTTTACAATGGTGATTGATGGCTCTTGGTGGATCTTGCTACACATCTTGAACTATAACACTTGTACTGTTCCACTTATTTATTACTTAAATCTGACCGGTTTCACCTTACGGCATTTTCAAAGGTTAGCACATATTATATGTATTTACTGAACTAACTTGTAGTATTGTTTTTACAGAAGTAATTAAAGATGCAACTTTGTACTTAGCTGTACACTTATTGGAACCACGTAAGAAACATTTTAATACTGTAAAAGTACTATTGACAAAATAAAATAATAAAATTTATTATTGTTTTCCACAGAAATAATAAGAGTATGCAAGTGTATGAAAAATGTATTTGTGCAATGCGAATTATGGTGTGAAGAAATTCTTCGACGTGTCGCAAAGCCACCATGTACGTGTTCGAGACACGTGTCCGTACAGGATATTGAAGAACTGGCATGCTTAAAACATTTACGGATATGTCCTGGTTCCGCACGAGTCATCGTACCAGGCCTAGAAGTTTCTGTTACCGAATGTGTTTCAAAACATAAGAAGGTTGAATGCCCAGCGCCGAAACCCACACCTGATTGCCGTACAAATGTACAGGCTTCTTATCTTTTTCATACCATTAATAGAAGAAATATCTATGAAGGTGATCATCCTACCAGAATTCCTCCTGAGACACAGTCCATGTCAGATTTTTCTGAGGCATCTGATTCAAGATACTCAAGAACAGATTCAGATCGTTCTTCAACTGTTAAATCTCTTCTACAAGAAATACATTCTCAGAACATGCAGTTCATGAAAAAATATGAAGAAGACTTATGTTTAAAAGCTACAAAGGATACGCAAGAAACTACCACACACCAACCTAAAACTGACTTCTATGGAAGTACTACAGTTCCGCATAGACAATTACCATCGTCTATGTGTGGTAAGATTTTCACACAGACACATGCTTCACGATCTTCTTCCTCGCTTTCTCAAGCGGTAACTTCGCTATCAAATGTATCCAACGTATCACTGCCGAATGCTGATGATGTTCGTAAGTTAATTTTCATAAATATCTTAACATTACCAGGCGATAAATGCACATCGAACTTTGGAAAGATACATCGGATGGTTTCGGTTTGATTGGCTTCGGCTCTATTAGATTGAAAACAAGGAATGTCTCTTTCTAAATGCATTGCTTTCGTATGGATTATAATAATTGGTATTGTGCCTACTTACATTCATATTGACAAAATCCTACTAATTATTAAACATTTATGCAGGCGCCTCAGTATCAACAGATAGGATGGCAGACTGGCACGCCATGATGGTTAGCTTAATATGGAATGTGCAAGCTTGGCGCAAATGGATCCAAGAAAATATAGATCGGGGTTTAACATACAAATACGATCCTCTTAATCCACAAGGTGACTGGCAACTTTATGTACTAGTTTTATTGACCGTTAGATGTTTTTATTTTAATTGGTTTATTATATTTCCAGAAGAAATGGAGAATAGTTGGACAGCCTTTCAGAGAAGAGTCTCCACTGAGGCTTTACAATGGCGTCAATATAACCTCTTCAGCCGTCAACTTATCATGCGGCTTATTTCACGCTACCATGACAAGGAAGTAATAATGTCTATCTTATTTTCTGCATTCGACTCTAAAGTTAAATGAAAAATAATTATTTTTATATTGTTCTCTTGTCTAGATCGTGTCTCCTAATCGAGCCACAGTGAGGACGGAGCATTACCGGGAATGCGCTTCTGAAATGTTGGACATTATTAGCATGTTCAATAACTGGACGCAATTTTTAATTCTAGTTGTAAGTATGATAGCATGATATTCAATTATTTTTTTAAAAGTTTGTAAAATGTAACTCATTATTGGCCTTATTTTCGCAGATAAGAGAAACTGGTTCACTTCAAGATACTACCAGCTGTAGTATTCCTTTACATGTGACGTAAGAATTATAATAATTTATCAATACTATGTACTATATCGTTTCTTCTAAGGAAAAAGTTTAAAATATTCTACATATTTTAAAATTTAGACCTTGCAGTTTAATTGTAATGTATCGATCCAATTTGATATGTAATCCAATTTGATTTATCAAAAATTTTGTTACGCAATCTAAAATTATTAAAATTTCGGCTAGAATAAGTACCTATTTATCTAATGTGTTAATTTTGTATGCAGGCGCTGGCATCATTATAAAAACAAAATGCATAAATATTCGGAAGACTGGATCAATTACAATTTGCATCTCAAAGAGTGTTGGGAGAAAAAATATGAAAGCTTCATATCAGGTAAGGACGTCAACTGGGAACTAATAATACTTTCCAATGTATGTATGTCCATGAGTGAGACTGATCCTGAAGGTTTCTTGTCGCCCGAGCGGAAACAGGTCGTCAACCCCTAGTGACCAATGCTCGAGTGAATTCTTGGCTTTACGGGTCTTTATCATCAGAAACAGTTGGATTCAACCCCTAAACATCGAGCATTGGTCACTAGGGATGTTTATGACAGCTGGTCAGGTTCTCAGAGATTTCATTTCGAAAGTTGAAGGTATACTTAACTACAACCATGAAGAAGCATCGTAAGGTTTAAGTCATCGAAGACTCAGACTCATGGATACTAAGCCGGACTCCTACGGATTAAAACCACATGGTGTCCTTTCAGCCAGTTATGGTCGGCAATCCCGTACCCATTCGGAAGCAAGTTGTACACTTAAATAAGTAGCAAGGCACGATAAACCCCATTAGATAGGTATGTCGTATTACTGAGATTAAACTCTTCTCCAATGAAAAATGTGTGGCATTTTTTAACTGATAGCCGAAACCCAAAGTATTTTTTAAATCTTTTTGTAAGTTTCAAAAAGCACAAGGACCACCAGCGTTATATATAGTGACGACCAGTGAGATTATTCAGAAATAAATTATGACAGAATGCGTGCCGTATATCGCTGAACCGCGGCCCGTGTGGGTGGTCGGTGCATGTGGAGCAGTGCCCAGCGGCGCTGTTGCTGCCGGTATTTACGATGGGGAAGTCATCTGGATCGCTAGGACCACGCATAGGTTCTCCTTATCTTTATATTAATAATTAATAATTAGTTATTAATTGTGAGTATTTTAACTGGTATATAATAGTTTTGAAAATATTTTAAGTTCTTTTTAAGTAGGTAATTTGTTAAGTAATGGTCTACAGGAGATGCCAACGACGGTGCAAAGTGGAGGAGAAAATGTAGAAAAGCAGTCCACGGGCGTCGCGAGACGCAACTGGGACAGACGCTCGGATGATGATGACTTTGTTATGTAATTACTTACCTATAATGGTTAAACAAAGGAAATTTCAAAAGTACGCGTGTATAAATGAAACGAGAAACGAAAGAAGTATGCAAGAATCACGAATCCTGACTATATGTCTAAATACCTTGTCAGTGATACAGCTTGAATGTAGTAAGTAAGTAAACATATGTAATACTCTCACAGAATTGAAACATAGTAAACCATTAAACAATGTTTCCTGCAGGTCTAGCGTTTTGCCGGCTGCATTGCACCCATCTAAACACTGCTGCTCGGTGTACACAGGTGGTGCAGTCCATTACTATACAAAATACCAGGTAACTGTGTAAAAAACCCATTGGGTTTTATTTTTATATATTGGATTGGGTCGTAAAACACTTAACTCCAATACCATGTAACAATACAGGAACTTGCGAAATCGTGATGCAACACCGGAGCAGTTGCTAAAACGCGAGATTCCAATGCTGTATCCGCACGCCAGAGGGTTGCTAAGCGCGTTGCAGCAGCGATACGGTTTTAAAATCGCCAATCACCCATTCTAAAAGTAGCTAGTATAGAAATAGTTCTAGGAGATCTTCTTTTACTATTCATTTTAGCCGATGGGCATATAGAACAGATGTAGTACACAAACGAGGGGCAGACACATGTCCCATACGCGTTTATTTCATACTGAATACCAGTGTTGGGCAAAACGTAATTGTCTAAACAACTAACAATTAAATTGTCTAAATTAATTGCAACTAACACTTAAATAATTAGTTATTAATTGTGAGTATTTTACAATTACAACTAATTAATTGTTGCATGCGAAATATTACAATTACAATTAATAAATTGTTAATTGTATTAGCATTTTTACAATGAACAGTTAACAATTACGAGTGCTTACATCAAAATTAGGTTCGTACTATGCTAGGTAATAAAACTTTTCGTCTTCAAAAATGTAACGTGTACTCCGATTAAAAATAAATTTTCAAGGAATATATTAAAAAACATCATAGGGGCCTGAATAAATCGTACATATGCTTGGGTACACTTTGGCAGAAATGCTGCAAAAGTAGGTTAAGTTAGTTACCTACCAGAACAGAGTTTTACAATGCGTTATTAGTATAACAATGCAGCTGGCAAAGCTAGCATGCCGTGGCAGCAGCCTGTGTCTGCCATAACAGAACTGCTTGCGTTGCCTGTAGCAGTCAGTAAAAATAATACTTTGGGACCCCTTTTGCGACATGGTTACGAACTTTTGTTTTAGTCGGGTCATTTTGCCAATTGCCCAAGCTTTTTTCTTGTTGAATCACAATAAAACTCATTTCAGTAGTAGTAGTTAAGAAAAAGATTCACTACATGTCAATGTTTCTGTCTGTCCATTATTTATAAACCACTGAGGTGGCAAACAAGCGTACGGCCCACCTGATGGAAAGTGGTCACCGTAGCCATGGTGAGCTACCCCCGCAATAACCATCGACAAAGTGTCGTGGGTGCTAAACGAACGTAGGTACCTACTTAAACAAACATGTCCTCTATGTAAATAATTTTGTAGTTATTCAATATGTAACATTGTCAAGTGAAGTACACATCTAAAAAAACAAAGTGATTATT
Organism: Thumatha senex; assembly: GCA_948477245.1. Taxonomy (NCBI): domain Eukaryota; kingdom Metazoa; phylum Arthropoda; class Insecta; order Lepidoptera; family Erebidae; genus Thumatha; species Thumatha senex. The sequence continues at coordinate 8,803,502 of OX419728.1, forward strand.
TCACCTATGGCAATAATTTTATAGTTATTTATTCCATAATACAAAGTATGACAGGAAGTCACACATATAAGACTAGCTTTTAATTGTATTAATTGTTTTCTAAACAATTAACGATTAAATTAGTCAACTAACACATTAACTGTGATTAAATCAATTGTAAACCACAATTAATGGAATCAATTGCAATTGATTTTAATTGTTTCTCACAATTAATGAATGAATTGAATTGAATTATTTGCAATTAATGTAATTGCGATTAAAATGTTAATTGTTAGCTTATACAATTAACAATTTAATTGCATTGTGCCCAACACTGCTGAATACATAGAATGTATAGAAAAGTCGCGACGCAAAACACATAGACAAGACGGCGCGCGTCTGCGTCGGTAAAACAATAGAAAAACCGGTGTACTGGTGATCGGACTCGATCTCATGCGACGGGTAGCGTATTTTGTCGTTTTTATGTATTTTTAAAGGGCAGTCCAATCTCTAGTGGGAAGAGTTGGTATTACACCTGAACTAATAGTATCAAAGTAAAATATTGATTTTCGGGATATTTACCATGTACACTTTCAGGCGCGAGCATCAGGCGCGAGTATCAAAGTAAAATATTGATTTTCGGGATATTTACCATGTACACTTTCAGGCGCGAGCATCCAATATTTCGGCACTGTTGCAAGCGCCATAATTACGGAGTAGGTACTCAGTTTAGATCAGTTACTCCAATATTTTACTTATGTGAATGACAATGATAGTTTTAATTCTTATTAGTAACAAATCCTACCTGCCGTCTTCATTTACAGTTCTTTGTGAATCAACCTGAAATTGTTATTGTACGACAGGTTATGTGCAATGCAGAAGTGAACTGGGTGGCTTGGCGTGGCGGTGAGGTGGGCGCTCGTGCTGTCCGAGTGGCGGAAGGTGTATACATCGGAAGGGTCCATTACCGGGGTTCTCACCTCATCGGCCCAGTTCACGCTCCACACTACCGCTGCCACGTCGTAATCTTCGGAAGACCATTCGCCTTCAACTGTTACGATTTACTCATACTAGCGGATATTCCCACACAGTGAACTAAAAGGTGCTTTGGACGTAGGGAATCGAAATTCTTGCGACACATTACGTCGAAGTGAGGACAAAATTTTTGAGAATATTTATGGCGTCATTTTGTTTGCGCTAGATGTTGAAATGAATATAAGTATAAGAACCTAATAAATACTGAAATGGGCTAAAAATCTTAGCCAATTACAATCTTAGCCATACATTGTAGAAGATATCTTTTGGAAAAGGTATCCAACTTATTTGCCAAAGTATTAATGGTGCACGTTGGTGGTTGGTGGATATTTGTGAGGAGAAATCCAAGTTTTTCGTATAAATAGGTCACTGTGATCGATAGTAGACGATGCTCCAAGGTTTTCACTTAAAGTAGTTTACACAGTGTACGTGTCTGATTGAATCTCGTTGTTAGGAAGCATCTTATTTCGAAACTTTAACATTATTTATCGAAATTCTGATTGCAATATTGTTGACGATACAGAAATATTCATGATTTATGAGGTGATCGTTGTGGTATTTTTGCAAGAATTTTATACACATTTTATTTTTGTGAAAATATTTTATTTTGTAATTTTAATATCGTACTATGATTGCATTAAATACTTTGTAAAACTTTTTTTTATTGCTGGCTTTTTTACTTATCCTTTCGATAATACAAGAATGAATTAGGAACAAGATAAATGCAGTATCTAAAATTACATATTTACATATCTTCTTGTTGATTTTCGTCTTCCACTTTTTCAGTTTCATCTACCACTTCCACCTTTTCAATAATACCGGTACTCCCTGACAGTCTGACTATTTCACCAGTTTGGAATATGTCTGTGGCATATGCTGCACCTACGATGCACGGTAAGCCATACTCTCGAGCAATTACTGCACCTGCAAACAAATATAATTTGTACAATGGGAAACAAAAAGATGCCAGTAAAAAAAAATGATTTTATTTAAATGTAACTAAGGTCGAAAAAAATTACTTGCTATAAGTTTGTTATAATCACTATGTTAAGCTTATGAAAAAAAATAGGTACAAACTATTAAAATCGTCTTGGATTGTCCATTGCAATACATCTTATAACGTTCATTTAAAAACTACTGATATTCATTTATTATTACCGATGTTCATTTGTTTTCTAAACCGACTGAAAAGTGGACCTGTTGGCAAATTGACATATTGGGAAGTTAAGTGGTTGCTCTGGGGGCTCAGTCGCTGAATATCATATGCTCAAAAGACCACATCATATTCTGATAACATCATATTCTCAAAATATCATAATCTTAAAAGACCACATTCGCAAAACACCACATTATCAAAACATCATATTTTCAAAAAAGGTCAAAAAGTACACTGGACGCAAAAAATAAAATGCTTAATGCGGCTTTATGCACAAATACATTAACACCATGATTGAAATATCAGCACCACGTGTCTACAAATTTCTAGTTTACCTATTACAACAGCCAAAGATGAAAAAGGTAAGTAGTGATATATTGTGCTGCCATGACCAAAAGAATCAAACAACAAATGGTAATAAGGGTTTAGCATCGCTGAATCAACTCAAGAATTCCATTAAATCCAGTACCAGTTCATTTTACTGTCAAAAAAGGAAGTCAAATTGTAATATATGCAGAATTAAAGAGAGAGCAAGAAATTTGAAAATTCTGATGACGTATGTGAGATCGAAGAATTATGGAAGTCATTTAAGGAAGGTCTAGTGGAAGTTGCGGTGGAAGTGTGTGGGGTAAGTAAGAGAAGCCAAGGATGTAAGAGAAAGAGAATGGTTGCAGAAGTCCGAAAGGCGTTATCTGATAAGAAGAAAGCATGGTTGGACTGGTTGACTACAAAAGTCAATCAAAGAATGCAGAAGGCAACGGATGAGGACCTAAAAATGGCAAAAGAGGAGTACAAAAGGTATAAGCGTGTTGCAAAAGAGGTGATGAAAAGAAAGAAAGAGAATGAAAGAGATGAATTTGATAAAAGGTTATCTGATGACTTCCAACAGAATATGAAATTCTTTTGGAAGTCCATAAGAACAGTGAGGGGTCAACAGACGACATCGCATCTCAACCATATCAGAAACCATGATGGTAGTCTTGTGAAAGGAGAAGAATGTGTGTTAAAAAGATGGAAGCAATATTTTGAAAGCTTGTTTGAAAAAGAGGATATGCAAGTACAGACTAGTATCTGGGAAATGAACGAAATTGGTATGGAAGAAGTCATAAGTATGGAAGAAATAGCGGAAGCATTGAATAGCATGAAAGTGGGAAAAGCTGCGGGACTTGATAGGATCTCTGTCGAGATGCTGAAAGCGGGACAAGGCGTAGTAGCTTGCCAGCTGTACTGCCTTTTCAACCTTTGTTGGAGGAATGGCAGCGTACCAAGAGATTGGTGTAAGGCTGTCATCGTGCCGCTTTATAAGGGAAAAGGGTCACAGCAAGAGTGCAAAAACTACCGCGGCATAAGCTTGCTCAGCATCGTCGGCAAATTGTATGCAAAAATCTTGATAAAAAGAGTGAAGAATGAAACTGAAGGAAAAATGTGGGATGTACAAGCAGGATTTATGAAAGGAAGAGGATGTACGGATCAGGTCTTTTCCTTACGATGCGTAGCAGAAAAGCTTTTGGCGAAAAGTCAAAAGGTCTATTGCGTATTTGTAGACTTGGAAAAGGCCTATGATAGAGTGGTGAGGAATAAACTGTGGTCAATACTGGCCATGTATGGAGTAAACAGCCACTTGATACGAGCACTGAAATCTCTCTATCGCTCCAGTGCTTGTGTCAGAATCAACGGAGCATGCACAGACTTTTTTCACATTGAAAAAGGTGTGAGACAGGGTTGTGTAGCGTCGCCGTTGCTGTTTAACCTATACATGGACAGTTGCCTGAAAGAACTGCAAGAGAGTACGTATGGTATAAAACTGGATGAACTGACCGTCAAGTGCCTCCTATACGCCGATGATCAGGTAATACTAGCATCATCGGCGGAAGAGTTGCAGTTGATGGTTAACATTATGTATGATGCGTTAAAAAACAAAGGAATGAAAGTGAATGTAAATAAGTCGAAAGTAATGGTTTTTGAAAGAGAGGCAAGTATGACGGATTGCTCAATTGTTGTGGAAGGAGAAAGAGCAGAACAAGTAAAAGAGTTTGTATATCTAGGTACAAAATTTGCGAGAGATGGAAAATATGACTATGACATTGAGCGAAGAGTATTGGCAGGAAATAAAGTGAATGGAGCCATGTACGCCTTTATGAGCAGTCGGAACATTTCGAAGAAGGCACGTTTGGCTGTACATAGAGGTGTGCTGGTCCCCACACTTATGTTAAGCAGTGAAAGTTGGGTATGGCAGAAAACGCATAAAAGTAAAATAAATGCAGTGGAAATGAGAAGTCTGCGAAGTATAGCTGGAGTGAAGTTGATGGACAAAGAAAGGAACAGCACGATAAGGGAACATTGCGGTATGACAGAAGATGTAGTGACTAAGATAGAAAAAGGGATGCTTAGATGGTTCGGACACGTGGAGAGGATGGATGAAAGTAGACTGACGAAGCAGATTTATGTGGCGAGAGTGAATGGGCAAACTGGTAGGGGTAGACCTCGGCGTACGTATTTCAATCAAATCGAAGACCTTTTGGAAAAAGGCCAGGTCAAGAGTACCCTTAACCGGCGAGCGTGTACGAAAACACTTATGAAAGTAGAAGAAGCGAAAGTGGTATGTCAGGATCGTAGCAAGTGGAAAACCATAGTCTCTGCCTACCCCGATGGGAAACAGGCGTGATAATATGTATGTATGTATGTAAAGAGAGATGATTTATATGACACTAATGTAAAACGAAATAGAAAACTAATGATTCATGATGAAATTCATGATGAATCAATGATTGTGTAAAGAAACAACATGCATTGAAGTGTGTTTGAAACACAGTGCAATTAGAACTCTGAGATAGTGGCCATCAAACACGGGTCATCGTCTTTGTTTTTCATCAGGCGGGTGACGCCATTATGACGTGGCAAATATAAAAAAAATAGTAAAGAATAAGAAATAAATAGGTACATAATAAGAAATAAAAAATCATTTATGAATATAGAATTTAGTTTTTGTTTTGTGAAAAAGATAATTAAATTTTTGTGTAGTTCTCCCGTTTTTAATAAAAATATATTAAATCATCGATACTATACTTTGAATGTGACTGTACTTTGAATGTGGTAGCACAAGAATGTTGTGTTTTGCGAATGTGGTGTTTTATGAATATGGTCTTTTGAGAATATGATATTCAGCTACTGAGCCGCTCTGGGATGTGGTTCCTTTGGGAAGTGGACATGTGGTACTAAACGATGGTTCCTTGGTCACAGAGCGAGCACCGGCTCTTATCAGCAAGTCACATTAATGTCTCGTTTCCATAATAACGCTTTCGCAGAATGTCGCTTTAGAAGAATAGAATCATCCATCAATCTTTCTCAAAATGTCGCTTATAATGTCTCTTTTAACACAATATCACTTTGCAAATTGTCGCGTTAGGAACTTACAAAATTATATAACTGCTACAGACTCACGCCGAGCACCCAAGGAGCGTGTAGTATATTTTCAGCCAGTTCTTTCATTTCCAGTATTCTCTAAATCAAGAATACCATGCCATATTCCCGGTAGCCCCATAACATTACTCACAAATCTATACCACAACTCGGGCAAATTTTTATGTATCATTGTAGAATTTATAAGCAACGGGATTAAATAGGTGCGAATCTCTCTATGACGAAATATGACATTCGGATAAAGAGCAACTATGATACTCTTAGCAGACATTTCTTTTCTGAAATAACTAACCATGTGATATAAGTCCTCCCAGTTCTGTGACGATGCCTGTGAGGAGCGGGAAGTAAGGCGACCAGCCGATGTCGGTAGCATGCGTTATTAGCACGTCACCACGTTGCAATTGACCAATCTGTAAGAAAAACGCCGAAATTAACATTTATACATCTGCATTATTTTTAATTTACATTTCTGTATAGTAGCAATAACATGACAATAAAACGATACATAGATAAACGAAATATCATCTTTTTGTAATTTAACAAATTTAGTAGTTTATTTTATTTTTAGAGATGTTATCCTCGCACTGTTGTACCCAGGACACAATTATGCCCAGGACACAATTGTGCCCAGAACCGAAAGATTCCGCAGGAAAGACCATAAAAGCATGGAACTCTCTGCCAGCGCACGTGTTTCCTTCCTCATACAATCCTGAGTCCTTTAAGAGAAGCGTGAAAAGGCATATTTCTGGGCCGTCAACCTGAGGGTCGCTATCGGGTGGGATAGCGGCTCTGTCATGGATCTTCGTCTCTGCTTTCTATCAGGCGGGCGGCGCCATTTTGACGTGTCAAACATATTAAAGTAGTACAGTCAGTGTCAATATCTAATTTAGAGACGCCCAATTCTACGAGACAAATGTATTAAGATTATAGTCGGGTATTTAAATGCAATAGCTTATTTTACTCTATAAGACCGTACATACCTCGGAGATGTCTTTAACAACACATGCCCTAGCAACTACGTCCCCTCCACAGACGGAGGTGGCCTTAATCCTGACGTCACCAGCAGTCACCATGGGCCCCCTCACTTCTAAAGGCTCGATCCAGCCCTTGTGAAGTTCCGCAAACTTTAATTTACACCAGCCTTTATAGTACTGTTGTCGTTGTAGGGCTCTGTCGATTATGAAAAATAGAAAAATAAAAATAGTAAATGAAACTAAAAAATCGAATGAGCGACGACCTCCACACAGCCCTACTGCTTGCTAAGCAGTGGGTAACCTAAGCGGAACCTCGTAAAACAGAACCTTCCGGACCACATTTACCATCAGCTAGTACCATTATCATTATTCTGAGATTGTAAATTCATTAACTATTATGAGTCCATTTAGCAACTACAAACTTACTTTTTCAGTAAAGCAGGATCTCTGTTTTCACAATAGTTCATTAGTTCTTCTAGACGGAAGAAGAAAACGAGATCAGCATCGGGTATATACCACTTTCGTACAAGCAGTCGTCCAAACTGTAAGAATCCGAGGCGCACTTTGTGTATGGCTAGGATTAGTTGAGCTTTGGTGCCCTCTCTGTGGCGCACAGCTCGGCGACATAGCGGCAGAATCCAACGTAGAAGTTTTCTGAAAAACAAGGTTAAGGTTTTTCAAGTTTTCATCTAGTCCACATAATTTACTAACATATAGCACCCTTCTTACTTGTGGTAACATTAATGGAATTACCATATGGCTCAAGGTTGTTTTCAAAAATCCCTTCATATATGCTTACTTGCGTACGTTATGTTTACTACCAAATCCGCTCATCTGCATTAATTTGAGCTGTACATTTGATTAGTTAGTCTTGCATGCATGTTCACTTAACTTCAGAATCTGGAGTGTCACATCTTATCACACGAGACAGTGTTTATGGGATAATCAAATTACGTACTGACTGATTAAATATAGTTACGTAGCTGAAACCGATACTCTAGATCTACAAATATTTCAATTTTCTAAACTTCATTCATTAGAACGTTCAAGAAGGATAAACAAAATATACCTTCCTCGTAGGAAGTGAAAGAGGTATGCAATGCATGGCTGTTTTAATTAGGTAAGTAATTTTAAATGTTTTTCAAGTACGTGTTATCCCCGAAGGGGGGTATTATACGCCTACATTTCACCGTCTGCATTCTTATGGTGGGTGGGGAGCCCATTGGCGTATTGAAATACACAGGCGCTGATTGTGGCTACCTGCCGTTGAAACTTTTGAAGCCGCACATAAAGCCGTCTACTTGCCTTAACGACTGCCATGTTACTGGCAACCGGGACCAACGGCTTAACGTGCCTTCCGAATCATGGAAACTCTCGTAAATGGAAATATCACATACCGGTTACCAATCTGAAACCAGCCATAGCAAAAGTTCACGCAGTGAGCTTTTACAGAACAGTGAGTCAGTGGGGCCACGAGCGCTTCACGGTAATTATTAAAATATCTAAATATGACTGAAATGCATCGCGGGTACTACTACTACTGCAACTATTTTCCGCCTAAACCTTTTTCCTGTCGTCCAACTGACAGTGGTCATTCTGGGAAGTGGCATACTAAACGTTTATTTCTTCTGACTATAGTATACGTACTACATACCGAGTACTTTCTTTCTCAGGGGTAGTTAGTGCAGCAACAATTTCCTTACTGCTTTTCGCCTTTATACCTTCTGTAGAGACGTGTAGATTCTGTAGTGCTTTGATCATTTCTTCCGGAACCAACACCCACGGCTTCGTAGATAGATCAAACTAAAACAAACCAACATTTGCTAACCACATAATATTATCACACTATGGAATAATTGCTCATGTTGTGATATAATAAAGTAGGTACAAATAAATAATGTATTTGTGTTAATACAATGACAGCTATGTAATACTAGCTGAACGCCACCCCCGTCGCACCCATTTAATCCTGTCATTTATCACTTTTACAGTAATGTATGAAAACTTGTCCTAATTGTTGACATTTTATGACTACTGCTCCGCTCTCCAGTGGAATAGCATGATGATATATAGCCTATAGCGTTCCGGGATAAGTGGGTTTCCCAACACAAAAAGATTTATTCAATTCGACCCAGTAGTTTCTGAGATTATCGCGTTCAACCAACCAAACAAACAAACTCTTCAGCTTTAGAATATTGGAATAAAAATAGTTTAGAAGAGTATTTATTTCAAGTAGGTTTCGTACCCGCAACCAGCGGACCGCATATTCAATGTCAAGTTAAGTTACGTCATCAAAGTGCTTTGAACTTACAATCTTTATTTTTATGTGTTTGATGTAACAATTTAATAACCGTGGCGTATTATCTGATGTAATGCGTAGAGCAGAGAATAGAAGAAGAGAACTTAAAATGTGTAGTTTTATTTTGTGTTGTCAAACATACTGTACGTTAGAAGACATAGGATAATATAATATTACTAGGTGCCCCCAAAGCTTCGTCGTGACATACTTCGATCTCCCGTCGCACCTATTTAATCCCGTCGCTTATAAATTCTACAATAATGCATAAAAATTGGCCCGATTTGTCGACATTTATGACTACTGCTCCGCTCTCCAGGCTAATAGCGTGACGATATATAGCCTTCCTCAATAAATGGGCTATCCGACACAAAAATATTTGTTATAATCAGATTAGTTCCTGAGATTAGCGCGTTCAACCAAACAAACTCTTCAGCTTTATAGATACTGAATTCAGACCAATATAATATAAACAACAAAGTCTTCAGCTTTATATATTAGTATATTTACAATTATACATATATCTAGTTGGGATGCGATATAAGTATCTGCTTTTGACGGTTTTTTATTATTTGTAATGTTACATAAATTTGAGTAATGATAGGCCAAGTGCGTATAATATACGCGAACGACGGGTTCTGTACCATTATCTATCATCATCATCATCAGGTGCCTCTTTATCACTGGAGGTCGGCCGTCTACTTAGCGAACTCTCCTTATAAAAAGTAAACCCATAGTAGTACCAATCTATAAAAACAGCAACAAAAACATGTCTGTGGCATGTTAAAATATAATAATTGAAAAATATATTTCACGGGGTTCCCAAACCCCGTGAAATTTTTTTTTTGCGTTTTATTTAAATGATTTATTTTAAAGTGAATATACTTATAACCAAATGTTCCGTGAATATTACAAGCGTCTACCTGTAACCGTAATCAATATCGAGCAAAAACAAGTCAAACAGTCACATTTGTTGTATGGGGGCTGTTTATGCTGTTGATTGATGCCACATGGCAGAACTTGCTACACATCTTGAATATAAATACTTGTACTGTTCCACTTATTTACTTAGTATTTATACCTGACCGGTTTCGCCTTACGGCATTTTCAAAGGTCATCTCGGATGTCATTGAGTACAATATGTTAAGTTGTAACAACAATGGTTTGACTGTGGTTTGAATAAAAATCTTGTAGATTTTACGCAAACAAACGTTACAAGATAAATAAAAACTATATTACCTCCATAACAGCTCTGTATCCATGATGCTCCAAGAACGCACACACATCCAGGTACACGTTCGGGGCATTCTTTTTAAGCCATTGTATGCCCATCGACGGGTCCAGGGCCCTAAATTCTTCAGCTAAGTCTGAGAGCTCTAGCTTCTGAACTATATTAGCCAAAGCCACAGGCACTTCGGCGGACAGTACGTCACCAGAACTAAAAAGGCTACTGATTTCATTGCATTGTTCTGGAGTGAAATCTATAAAAGAAAAATATAATATGTAAGTATTTCAAATCCACCTAGTAATTAATGAGGGCATTATTCATACTGCCTGGGCAATGAAATATAAAGCACGAGGAGCGACTATTTCTGGTTAGTTTAAAAAATAATAACTACGAAGGCTAAGGATATCCGAATCTGATTACTGCGTCAGGATCGAAAAACATATTGATCATTATGCCTATAATAGCCGATTTTTCACTTGATCCATAAAATAGTTTTCGTGTGACGAGAACAAGACGTTTAGAACTTTTCATGTGACGGAGTAAATATTTACATTTTATAGACGTATGGGTAGTTCATACCAAGATCCAAGTGTATCAACGTGCAAAATTTCCACGAGAATTATATACAGAACTACTTCGTTTCGTCTCCGCTTACTTACTACTCCGTTATCGAGTTTTTGGAAGAAAGAATTTTTAACAGTGTAATTCAAAATCTGATACGAGTATATCACCACTTGATCGATTGACACACTTGATGGATCGTAAACCAATATGTATTATGTGTAAAGGCACTTGACTAACAATCAGTTTGTGGGACATTTGTGGTATTTTTTTTACACAGCGTCATCTAGCCCATAGTAAGCTGATATAAACTTGTGGTATGGGGTCTAGACAACTGACAGACATACCTCTAAATACATACATATTATACATAGAAAAACCCAAACTTCGAAACAAACATTAGTGCATCACACAAATATTTGTTCCGACCCGGGAATCAAACCCGGGACCTCAGTGCGGCAGTCGCATACACTACCAGTGTGCCACCGAGGTAGTCAATTTTTTTTTAAAGTTTTTATTATATTGGTTGTCTGTAAGAGATTGCTCTTTGGCGATAAGGCCGCCCTTTGTACATTTATGAGACTTATCTCTTGACATGAGTGTTTGATTTTGATGTGCAATAAAGTTTATTCTATTCTATTCGAATATTATAAAAGCGAAAGTTTGTGAGTGTGTACGTTTGTTACTTTTTTACGCTCAAACGGTAGAACTAATTTAGAAAAAAATTGGTGAGGAGGTAGCTAACACCCAGGAATAACACATAGGCTATTCGTTATCTCAGGAACAGGTTCCTGTGGAAACGCGTGCGAAAAAACTTTACCACACAGTACAGCAATATAAGCACTATTTGTGAGTGGGTATAGCAGGAAGGATATGTTAAGTACCTAGTTAAACTAGGTACTTCCTCACCAAGGTTACATTTTAGCCCGAGAAACAGGTAAAACTTCACTACTCAAGCGTCTCTAGTACAAAATATTTTACCCGATTTTCCTTCCAAAAAAACAGTCATTGCCAATATCTGACTGGAAGTGCTCGCGGCACTAGTCCCTGAGTGACTGCTTGAGACACATTTTAAAGTCTCTCTGGTTTCAAGAAGAGTTTCTAGGAGGTCCTTAGGGTCATCAGTCTCCCTCAAATAATTTAATGTGTTCACAGTTTTAATGGCGTTGTCCAAATACCTTTTTGACATTGTTAAGGTCTGAAAGTAAGAATATTAGTTTTACAAACCAAATCATAGTTCTTCGTCATAGTTCTAGAAAAATATGAAAATATGAAAGATGGAGATTTGGTATTCTTTCACGCAAAATCTACTGAATAGATTTTGATAAAACTTTACAATAATAGCTTACACATCCTAATAACACATTTTATCCCGATATCATATTCCTGTCGGTTACGGGAACGAGAAAACTTTGCGGAACCGCGGGCGTCAACTAGTGTTAAATAAAAGTAATTAATTATTGACATTTAATGGTAAAATAAAGTACCTAAACTAATGATTACGATCATCAAAATTAAATTTGCGAACAAAACTAAAATGAACAATTATTTACGAATTACCATGAATTTAATTATTCATGATGATTTTGTATGAATATAAATTCATATGACGTAATTAATTAAATCATGATGTCTGATTCAGATAAATAATGGTTGACCCATGACAATAAAAACAAGTAGTACTGTGTGATAGTTACTACTAGAGTGTAGAATCCGATGCCGAATTACCCTTGTCCGATAAACTGTTTACTAAAAACACCGTTCGTCCGTAGACTGAACTGTAATATGGCGAACAGAGGAAGGGCGAAGGGTGTTTTCGGTCAACAGGTCATCGGCGAACTGTAATATGGCGAACCGACGACGGGAAAGGGTGTTTTCGACGAACCGTTCATCGGCGAACGATAAAATCACAGATAATATAATATAATTCTTATAATAAAATGTAGAACCGACGCTCGCCGTCGGCCGAAGGGTGTTTTCAGTAAACTATCAGTATTCGATTCTACACTCTTACTACTCGTTATTTTCACTAGCATATTCATTCCAAATTATCATATTACGGTAGGTAAGATTCTTACCTAACGAAAACTTAAGCAAAGTGTATCTAAATAGTAGTATATTCATTTTTAAGTTATACTTCTACATATCTTTACCTTGAACATAATCCAAATACCGTAAAGCTTATCAATCCAGTGTGGAGCTCGTCTGTGTATCGCTGTATTCAGGATCTCATCGCCAGCCACTTTGTGTCCGTGGATAGCCATCTCCAATATTCCTATGAAAACATCTACCTTCTTTGGTGGTCTTCGGTATATCGACTAAAAACAAAATTAAAGTGCTAGTCAACTAGTTAACAATAAAGTCTAACAGACATGAATGAATTTTTTTTTTATTACATGTTAAGTAAATAGTGTATTTTGCGGCGCGGTGGGAGTGTATCCGTCAGCTACGCAAGAGGTCGTTCGTGGGTTCGATTCCCACCCCGGATAAAACTTTGTGTAATGAGCACGATAGTTTATTATGTCCCGGTGTTATTTATCTGTAATATGTATGTATTTAGAAATATATAAGTATGTTTATCAGTTATCTGGTTACCATAGTACACGCTCTGCTTAGTTTGGAATCAGATGGCGATGTGTGAGTTGTCTTAACAATTTTTATTTATTTATTTATTTTGGTGCTATTTGAGTCCAATGTTATAAAAAACTCTTTTAATTACACACAGTATTCATAGTAATAAAAAAACAAATACATACCTAAGAAAAAGAATTAAATTTTCTTTTTCTTAGGTATGTATTTGTTAGGTGTGTATTATAAAGCAGTAAAATAATTTACATGCATTGCAAGGATCTTCGCAAAACTTGGCTTTCTCTTAGCTTAATGCTGTCTCCACTGGAAACCAGCAGCGCTGATTGTCAGAGGAGGCCAGCGTGGGAATAAAGAGTCCAAAAAAATATGTTCCCAAAAATAAATACGACCTTTTATAAAGTGTATGAATGAAACGTGATAGTTCTTTTTAATCTAACGTAGTCCTCGCTATTGTCAGCAAACAGCATTTTACCCTATGTAGCAAATATAATAAAGAAACTTATCGATAGGTACTTCCTGAGATTCTTACTTACATTATATAAAGCAAGAACACATCTATGATGAGAGATCATTACGCTCATATCGTATCCACTGCTGTTAGTTTCAATCATGTCGTTCATTCCCGTTATCAGAGTAGTAGTCACCATGTCATAAGTCAGTGGTGTAAGTGGTTTCGGTATAACCTGAGGAAAGAAACTGAATCGTTTACATCTTTCGTTAACATGAACGGTATGGCTAAGATCTGGTCCTTCATTTCATTCATTTCACGAAATTACAAGCTAAATCAGATTTGACTTAAAAAAATGTGTGTTCCAGAGTACACAGGTAAGAAGGAAAACTTCTTTACGACAAATCATTTTTTTACTATTTACAACTTCACGAAAATTGGGGAGATAAGGCTTACACATAAGTCGATAAAGAAGTTTCACTTAGGTCGATAAAGAAGTTTCACTTCAAAAGAACATGGCGCATAACCGAAAACGAGATGATTTGTTTTTACAGCTATAGAATTTCTCTTGTACGTAGATAAAGAAGTTTCACTTCAATTCCCGCTCAGGGTAATGTCACTCACTTTGCTTACTTACTGGAACCTACGAAGTTAGTGTGTTTCCAAGTGCTTCCAAACCGATTTAGTGCCTGGGTCCACTTCATGTGGCTGCTGGGAGCAGTTATCGATGGATTTCTCATTTTCGGTATTATTGTCAGCTGTCTGACCACCCGACCCAGTAGTAGCCTTCGTCGTTGCCTCTTCTGTTAATCAGCAGGTGCACCGCTTAGAGGAAAGGTGACTTAAGTTCCGGAGATCTTGGTCCTCTACATCCAACCTTCTTCTAACCTTGTCTGTATAAATTAGAGTACCCCAAGTTTTTTGCTGAAATTATGTGGGGCAATTTATATTTCACTCACGAATTCGAATGTCGACTCGCGCTACTCGTGCTGAATGGCTGTAGTTCTACACTTTGTAACTAACCTCTCCAGTATTTCCAAAGGACTGCAGTTCGTCATCCGCCATGATAGCTGTATCCAGTTCGTGAAGCAACTCATCCTCCGTCCAGCGATCCAATGAGGTTATAGGTCGAGCTTGTAGAAGGAAAATCTCGTTCTGGAATATTTGAAATACATTCAAACTTTTGCACCAATTTTAAAACAGTGAAATCTGATCCCTAAAGTACAATAACTGCTCGATATATAACTAGTGTATCTTTGAGTCCCACCTTAAATAAGCGTTTTGCGTAAAGGTGAGTTTTTGGAAAAAGAAAAAATTAGAATTTCAAAACATTTTACCTCAGTAACAGCCCATTCAATATCTCTGCTCGCACCCCACAGTTCCTCTTGCACAACTCCAATCTTAGCTAGCTTCAATACTTGTGCCTCAGTAAGACAAGCCATGTTTCGTTCATTCTCTGGAACATCTTCCATTGTTGTACTATTGCCATCCGCTTTCACTTTGCGAGTCTTTGAGCCCAGTTCAGTCTTCGCAATAGTGAGCTGATTATCTGTTTGGCGCTTCACTATAATCGTATCGGGTTCCACTGCTCCGGAGACAACACTCTAAACATACAATAATTTAACTTTTAAAAGTCGGCTCATCTGGTAAAAACATTCTCACAGAGGATAGCTACTCGTAAATAAAAGTTAAATTTGTGAAACATACATAACCTGTAGGGACTAAAAATGAATGAATGTGCTTTTAGACGTTTGCGTTACATAACTGAACTCAAACATAGCTCACATAAGACCCGTAATAATATACTATTACCATGGTGCATAGGATGTACACCTAGTTGACTACCATTGCCTTCTCACGCTTTGCCAAGGAGGGAAGTTTCTTTTCCAACTCCTTCAAATTATATCCAGGTTAATTTCTATGTGGATTCCAAGACATTCTTATTACGAGTTCAAGATCGTCGTAACTTTTCTGGTCTTGGTTTTACTCATTACATTATGTTAATATTTATTGTAATATTTGTTGTATTATAGGTATTTATGTATGTATTTTGTATGTTTATATGTCTTTGAAGTTGTGTGTATGTATGTATGTAGGTGTATGTATGACATTTTTATACCACTGTGGTGGCAGACAAGCATACGGCCCACCTGAGGGAAAATGGTCACCGTAGCCTATGGACGTTTGCAACACCAGAGGTGCAGCACCCATGTATGTGTGTACGGTATGTTGTGTGAATAAGATATTTAAATGAAATGTTACATTTAAATGTAACACCATCTGCCCCAAATTCAGTTCTCCTACCAGGTCTCCATCCAAAAGGTTTCCTGTAAAAGATTGTTTTGACCAATTTGTTATAACATTATCTTTACGTTCAAAGTGTATTTTTGGTGTTACAATAAAGAATACTCTTATATCAATCAATCAATCATTACTGAACATACTGGTTTACAGAAATCACAGTAATGGGAATGCGGGTAAGATAAATAACTGTAATGAAAATAATGACCTCTCCGAGTCCATAGTTGGCAGTGATGAGGAGTCTGGTGGGGTCTCCGTGTGAGGGATGTCGCGTGAACATGACGCCGGCTGCGTGAGGTGCCACCATTGCTTGCACCACGACACCCGCACCACACAAACATGGCTGACCGTTCTGTCTGTAAATAGAAATCGGTGGTAAGTACTCTCAATACTGTTTTTGTGAATATACAATGCAGGAGCATGGGGATTGACCACGGAGTAGAGAACTTTCTGTCCTCCGTGGGATTGACTGAACTTTATTACCCTTATTTACCTTAAGAAACTCATTCAAATATTATTTTTGTATTCGTTATATTTAATGAATTATTTACAATTTTGAATGACATTATCAGTAGCATTAAATCGTTGGGTATTTGACTTTAAAAAAATACTCATCATATATATTGAGCTTTTTTGTGTTTTATTTCCGTTACTGCAAATGCGTTACCACCGTAATGACAACGATGACGTCATTTGAAGGGTAAATTAAAGTTGTTCACATCTTGCTTGAAATACTTATAACTCTTCCTTATTTCTAAGTCATCAGTAACACTATTCCTCGAAATTGCTATTGATTCATGATTCATGGTGTCCTGTATAATAAATGTGGTGACCACTATGGGGTATATCCATTTGCGAGCGTTTCCGTGCTTCGGACACGTTAAGCTGTTGGTCCCGGTTGCCAGTAACATGGCTGTCGTTAAGCCCAGTTGAAGGCCAAATGGGCGGCTTGAAAATTTTCAACAGCAGGTCACCACAGCCTGCGCCTGTCCATTTCAACACGGCAATGGATTCACCACCTGTAAAATAATACATATGAAATGTGTGCGTATTTTAAGCATCTGCCTACTCTTTCGGGGATAAAGGCGTGACAATATGTACCTATGTTTTTCATACAATACATGTCAAGGTGCTTCAACGTTAGGATCTGATCGAGGGAGCGTGCAACATTACTTTCTCTGTGTTGTCATCTTATTATTATTTTTCTTTTATCTACGTAAAATCTCCAAGCTTTAAATAAAGATTTGCAGCAAACTGTAAAACTGAATAAATATAATAAAAACTACTCTTACCTGCGGTAATAAGCGCTGGTAAACGCAAACATTGACGCCCAACATCTCTGCACTGCTAGCAACACATCAGCGTCACTCGCACAACCGAGTATGGTCTCGTTCTGACCGGCCGCAGACAATTCTTCACTGTCTTCTCCAATAGCTAGTACAAAGAGTTCAAGATCCTTATACAGTTTTTATTGAATGAGTTCTGATTGATTTACTATTTTGACGTTTTCGAAATTATTTTGAATGTACAGTCGGTAATTTAAAAAAAAAGTGTATGTTTACCAGAGTACACAGGTAAGAAGTGAAACTTCTTTACGACACTTTTACAGCTATAAAATTTCTCTCATACGTCGATAAATAAGTTTCACTTATGATAAAGAAGTTTTTCTTCAAAACAACATGGCGCGTAACCGAAAAACGTGACGATTGTTTCTACAGTTATAAAATTTCTCTCAACGTCTATAAAGAAGTTTCACTTCAATAATAACCGATGACCAAATTAAACTTTTTTTTGTAGATTTGTTAAATTGGCGCTCCTGAATGTATTACACTTTATAAGCTAGTGTTTTATATATTTATGTATAGTACATTAGATATAAATATAATTAACAACCTACCCTTAAATTTATATCAAAAAGCCTACCTGACGAGCGCACTGCGAAGCGCAGCTCTGGTCCCAGGTTATGTTCTGTTGCTGTTGACCTTAATTTATTCATACTTTGAAGTATTTCATCTTTAATATCACCTTTTATTTCTGTCGCGATAAATAATTCCGATGCACTGTAATATAATGAAAAATAAAATAAAATATCTCGTCAAATTCTCTCTCTCTCTAACGGAATAACAATCTGCGCCCTTTCGCGCCACGTTCAGAGTTTTTTTTTATAGTGTGAAATCTTCCACGGATGTCATAGACTCGAACCGACAAAAACCACACGGTCCCTATTCATATGTCTATCGCCGGGAACTCCGGATAACTTCTCGAAAGGAGATCCCAGGGTCCCCGACCAACTTTCGTTATCACCGCTGCCTCGCCTAATAGCCCGGGTATTATTCCGCTTCTTTGGAGTTGGTTCAGGTGTCACTTTCAGAGCTGATGAAAGATTTCACCTTATACGTCTTGGGGCGACAGCGATCATGGAAAAGAATGCAGGTGTAATAAAAACTTCACTGAATTATCTTCAAGCTGTATCCCTGACGGGATAGTCAGAGGACAGATCGGACATCGCGATCCATGCATACTTCGTTCGCTTCCTGTAGATTCATTAATCGCTTCCTACATGGATACATACGTGCGTCTGAGTATCCGAGTACTTTTGGCTTTTCCGTTTTTGAGCAATCTGCTCACGTGGTCTTTTATATGTAAGTCTCGGCCTACCCTGACTCCTTCTGCCCTCTACTTTCGCACAATATAATATAATATATATTTCGGTTCGAATAAAAAAAGATATCAAAAACTGCGCTAAGTTTGATAAAACCTAAGTTGAAAACCAAGTACAAATGAAAAAATCTTATAGCGAGTTATTCATACGACTTACATTGTGCATTTCTCTTTAAAATATTCTTCCTCATAATTTTCATTAGTCTTTTCAATTTCACAAATAGCTGCAGTCAATTCCGGATTCCGCTTAAGATGCATCTCTAAAGCCTTTGTTGTCAAACAAAATCCAGGAGGTACTTTGTAGCCCTGTATAAAAAACTGTAACTGTTAGAATAAAACACAGAACAAGAAATCAATGTTACCCGCGCTCTCATAGGGACGCCTAACTGAATATACAAGTGGACGCCCGTTGGTTTAAAAAAATAACTAACTAACTATCTTCACGCTGTATCCCTGACGGAGTAGTCAGAGAGGTCAAATCGCGAGGCTTCGCGATCCATGCATATTTCTTTCGTTTCTTCAAGATTCATCAATCGCTTCATACACGCCCGTCTGGGTATCCGAGTACTTTTGCAATCTGCTCACGTGGTCTTCATATGTAAGTCTCGGCCTACCCTGACTCCTTCTACCCTCTACTTTCGCACAAAATATATTCTTCGTCAATCGTTCCTCACACATTCGTTGGACGTGTCCAAACCAACGGAGTACGCCCTTTTCCAACTTAACGCTGACACTTTTGTTCAAACCTGCCATATAAAAAAAATTGATTTAATAAAACAATATATTATATTTAATTTATTTTAAAAATATCATTAAAAATAGCTTTGTGCACTTTTTCCCATAAATTTTAACTGTGTCAAATTTTACGTTCATCCTCTTGCGCAATTTTCTTAAATACTAGATCGTTTAATAAGTCCCGAGACTAACTTGGAAATGGCGTATATATTAAAAACTCTTTTGATTTTTAAAAAGTACTGGCCTTCAATAAATAATTTTTAAAAATGGAACATTAACATATTGATTTTGCACATATTTAAGTGATGCTACGCTTGTAGTTTAGATACAATGAAAAAAAACGAGTCTCGCGTGTTGACAACCCTTGTTTTTTAATGGGAAAAAATACCGTTGAAGCACAGCAATGGCTTATAAAATGTTATCCGGGATCAGCTCCCTCTAAAGCAACCATTTGTCGGTGGTATGCCGACTTCAAACGCGGTCGCATGGACACAAATGATGGGGAACGCTCAGGTCGTCCAAATGAAGCAGTGACTCAACAAAATATTAACCAAGTCCTCAAAATCGTAATGGAAGATCGGAAGATAAAAGTGCGCGAGATAGCCGAGATAGTGAAGATTTCAGCTGGTAGTGTTTTCATTATTTTACATAATTATTTAGCCTTGATAAAGCTTTTCCAAGTGGGTGCCGCGTTTGCTTACAACTGATCAAAAGGAACATTCAGAGCGATGTTTGGCGCTGATGAATCGCAATAAAAAGGATTTTTTACATCGATATGTTACAATAGATGAAACATGGATACACCATTTTACTCCGGAATCCAATGGGCAGTCAGCGGATTGGAGAGCGGCTGGTGACAGCCGCCCGAAGCGGCCAAAGACTCAGAAATCGGCCGGTAAGGTTATGGCGTCTATATTTTGGGATGCGCATGGAATACTTTTCATCGACTACCTTGAAAAGGGGCAGAATATAAATAGTGACTATTACATGTGCTTATTGGAGCGATTGAAGTACGAAATTGCGGATAAACGGCCTCAAATGAACAAAAAGAAAGTGGAGTTTCACCAGGACAACGCACCTTGTCACAAGTCTGTGAGAAGGATGGCCAAATTAATGAATTGGGCTTTGAATTGCTTTCTCACCCCCCTTATCCGCCAGACTTGGCCCCCAACGATTACTGGCTGTTTGCAGATCTCAAAAAAATGCTCCAGGGTAAAAATTTGACTCAAATAGTGCAGTTATCACAGCAACGGAGGCTTATTTTGAAGCCAAAGACAAATCGTTCTACACGCATGGGATAGAAAAGTTAGAAAAGCGTTGGAGGGACTGTATCGCTCTTGGAGAAGACTACGTTGATTAATAAAAAAGTAATTTTATAAAAAAAACCTTGTTTTAGTACTTAGTCTCGGGACTTATTGAACCACGTGTTAGGTACAATGTTTTCGCCTTATGTATTAATAATAGATTTCATATAACCAAGCGCGTCATGAGGCGTCATTACTCAAGATTACACTAATGACTAAAAAGCGGCCAAGTGTGAGTCGGACTCGCCCACGAAGGGTTCAATGAAAGGTAAATGGCGGTTTACGATTTATGACGTATTAAAAAAAAACTACTTTCTAAGTCTCGTTCAAACCAATTTTCGGTGGAAGTTTGCATGGTAATGTACATCATATATTTTTTTAGTTTTATCATTTTCTTATTTTAGAAATTACAGGGGGGGCGATACACCTATTACCACTTTGGAAGTGTCTCTCACGCAAACTATTCATTTTAGAAAAAAAAAATATTACAAACCTCAATATCAGATTTGAAGACCTATTCATAGATCATGTATGGGTTGGATGTAATACGGTTTACAGAATACATCTACTTACCAAGTTTCAATAGTACAGTTCTTATAGTTTCGGAGAAAAGTGGCTATAAGAAATATACGGACGGACAGAGACATGACGAATCCATAAGGGTTCCGTTTTTTGCCATTTGGCTACGGAACCCTAAAAACGATTGGAAGGCAACTGAGGCCCGCGTATGCGAATTTCGTCTACAGTCGGACATAAATTGGCACTCGGTATTATGATTACTTTGATCTCTATTAGGTCACGAGCTACGTTCTTTGCTCTGAGGAGTTAAATAAATAAATAAAAATATCTTTATTTTGCATAGACCATTTTAACGGCGCTTACAAAATGTCATACACTATTTAAAACATTTAAAGCGACCACCGGTTCGGAACGCGGCCCACCTGAGAAGAACCGGCAAGAAACTTAGGAAGGCTTTTTTTTGATGGCCTATTTACAATTTAATATTATTTCACTTTGCCAGCAGATCATTTCCAGGCGTCCCTGTCCTGCAAATAGTCTTTAACGGAGTAATAACCTTTTTCACAAAGCTTGTATTTAATTAACTTTTTAAATTTATTTAATGGTAAAAGTGAGAGTCCTGAACCAGTAAATCATAGTACCACTACTAAATGCAGTTCTTTGTTCTTTGGAAGCAAATGGGAATACAAAAGGATTAAAAAGATACCTATTAATTCCATGGACAGAACAGAAAAGAGGCACTACACACGAGGCATTTTCAAGACTGTTTGGCAGCTGCCAAAATACACGAGGCATTATGTAGGCGAAACACGTGTCGACATCGTACGACATTTTAAAAAAGGGGAATATTGCAAAAATAATATTTAAAACAAAATATTATAGTTTTTTAAAATGGATTTCCGCCATGTAATGCCTGATTCAATTAGTTATTTACCTCATCTTTCTGCACTGACGCTAAAAGCGCCAGTGAGGCTCCTTTTCCTCCAACGTACGCGGGACAGGCGCAAGCTCGCTCTTCGAACGACAAGCAGTAGCCGACGTCTCCGGCTTGCTTCTCACTTAACCACTTCAGGATACGCTGTGGCATGATGCGTGACAAGGGATCACGTATCTCTGTTCAACAATACAACTTGTATATGTACAAACATCGATCAATATCTACAGAGCACCTACACTTTGCGTCCGGGCGCTCACATAACGGTTAGGTCCGCATAGAGACTTTATTTAGCGTACGCTTAGGTTGTGGAATGAGCTCCCTGCCTGGCTTTTCCCGTCTACAGTATGGGGTTCTTCAAAAGGAGTCTAAGAAGGTTTTTAAAGGGTCGTCAGCGCGAGTGCTGCACCTCTGGTGTTGCAAATGTCCATAGGCTACGGTAACCACTTTCCATCAGGTGGACATTACGCTTGTCTGCCACCTCAGTGGCATAAAAAAAAGAGCGGTATAGTCAATGATGTGAAATTTTAAATGTCTCTTTTAACTCTAACGTAGCATTATTATATATATAACCACGGCGTGAAGGTAGGCAGAAGTAAACGAAACGCCCACTTTTTCCAGTTTGGTTTTTATGCCACATCATAATATCTAGCCTATAAGCCATGTTGAAATAGACAGGGGTAGCTTGTCAAACTATGCACACTATTTGAATAATTCTTTACAAAATGTAAGCATATCGGTAGTTTCATAATCCATATCATTTTTTGTTTTGCTGTGGCAAATAAGCGGACAGCCTACAATCAAAAGTGGTTAGCGTAACCTGTAGATGATTACAACACCAAGTTCACACACACTCTCTGTGGCAGTGTTCAAAGGAACAGGCACAGGCTGTGATTATTAAACTTTTATATGCCACCCATAGTCCTTTAACTCTACTTCACGGCATTCGGGACCGACGGCTTTACAATGTGTCTTTAGGAGCACTACAACGCTCGTAAATGAAAATGCCACAAATGGTCATCCATCTCAGGATCAACCGTAGCGTAAGTTGCTTAAAGCATTAGATTACTATCTAGCAATACTATTTTAACCCCTTAGAGAGTAGAAATTTGAAATCACCCTTCTTAGTGGCTGCCTACATTATAAGGGTGGCTTACCCTGAAAAGTCAGTTGATTTGTTATTACAAACTACGGTTTTACTCACTTGATCATTATTCTAATAAGTTGCTTTGTGTAAGGGTTTCGGTTGAGCGTTGATAGATGTGTAAGGAGTCACCCGATAGAAAAAAATCAGTATAATCATAATTAAATAGTGTACCGTTAGGTTCGTATCCAAGTTCCAGTACTCCCGTTCCCGGAATATTGTTGATGTTGACATGTAATGTTCGATACTGGGTCTCTTGCTGGTACGGCATCCCGCTGAAGAGCTTGCCACCATCTCTGTTCACTCGTAGCACCAAAATCAAATCGCCACATTTAGCTGTAAATAACAAAATAAATATTACAAGATCTGATGTATCTATAATATCTATAAACGCCCACCACCATTCATAAGTTGTATTTTTACGTAATAATAAGTGGTGAGCCTATTGCCATGTTGCTATGGACAAGCGCAGGTTGTGGCTGTGTCTGTCTGCTGTTGAAATCATTCAAGGCGTTCAACTTGACTTAACTACTGCCATGTTACTAGCAACCAAGACTAACTGCTTAACATGACCTCAATAACAATCGGTCACCCATCAGAACTATACATTAAGATACTTTACCTAATCGTTTCAGAACACTGAAGTTAGCGGGGCTAGGAGCGCTTCAAGATGTGTTTTACCAAAAAAATTAAGAGTGTGTGCTTAAGACCGCACGGCAGAAGTGAAAACTTCATTGGCAATCGCAATCAATTATTATATTATCTATCACGCATAACCCCGAAGGGGTGGCAGAGGCATACATATTGTATGCCCATGTGTATTCCTGTCCCACGTAATAGGAGGAGAGCCCATTGCCGTGACCCATTTTAAAATTATTATAACAGTTTGAATTGATCATACTAAACACAGCGACACAACAGCGTACAGCGGCTGACTGTATCTTTCTCGCTCGGTAACACACTCGGCGATTTCACCCGATCGAGCCTTCCACCTCAGCGCGTGATGGATCAGCCTAACTTACTACCTACGGAAAAATCTGTGTACGGTGCTCAAAAGGAGTTTTCACTTAAAAAAGAATTTCAAAACGTCACGGTACATCTGCACGTATGAAATCTCGTTTACATCCAAAATTTAAGGTTGGGGTTCGCCTTGATTGGTGATTGCGCCCTGTTCATATCTGACTGACTTGACTTCTTGATCACTCACTTTTTAATCAAGCAATTATCTTAAAATTTTAATTTGTTAATAACCATGTAATTATTTAAATATATTTGATCAAGCAATAATATTCTGAATACAGAACAAACTGTCCGATTCACACAATGAAAGTTGAAGTAATATTGGAATGATATGGCTTTATGAGATGGTCCTCTATAAATTTTTGCCTGAAGAACCTATGAACAACAGTGAACATCGACAAAACTCTATAGTACAATATAAAAACTTACTGCTCACATTTATCGTGTAGGCGTTTGGTATTCCGTCAGGCCTTTCACAGAAGTTCGACATTAACAGATCGGTTGAAGTTATGTTTCTGACCGTATGGTCAGGGTATCTCACCCAGCCACTTAAACAGCTGAAATCAAATAAGTCACTGCTTGTAAAACAAAGAAATAATATTTATACAATGCAAAGAAAAAGATAATTTTATAAATATAACATGTAAAAGAACTCCATTCTATGTGTACACCTTTTTTATCCAAACTCCTACAATCAATAAAATCAGCCTATCGCTATTCGAGGGGATTTCCACACATTTAAAAAAAATCCGATCGCTATTGTCGGACGTAGGACAGTCCCAATCATTTAGGGAGACTGAGACAAGGTTATGTCTAAGTTTAACTTCTCTTTACTATAACGTCGTCGGTTAGTTAGCAGGTGCACCAGTTGCAGGCTGACTTATGGTCTCTGAAAATCCCGGTAGGGCCCTATGCACCCAATTATAGGGGAATCTCGGTTTTTTTAGATATATATTTAGATATTTATCTTTTCTTTAAATATTTATTTAGATATTTATCTTTTCTGATATAAATGTCCGTATACTCACTGGGTTAAAACCTTTTTATAAGACAAAGCGCGGAGTAACACAGCAGTGCCATCTCTAGCCGCTGCCGTAATAGTGATAGACCGCCTGAGACCTTGGTATGCATGAGGCGCCCAGCTTCGTTCCTTTACACCTCTTGTTCGAAGAAATACATTTTCATCTATGTCACCTTCCTCATTGAAAGTCAGAAAGCGTCCTTGTGCTGTGCCCCATTGAAGCCAACCACCTTCTTCCCTCTTGCCACTGTTTCAAACGAAAAAAATAGCTATGTAACCTATTTTGTATTTATATAGATCGTATTATATATAGATCTACGAGTTACAGATCTATATATATAGGATCAACATTTAATATCAATCAATTTTGATGACTTTGCCTTTGTATGAGTCACTTGTTAAGATCCGACTCAATGGACCACAATGTACGTGATATATATGTAGCATACGTATAGAAGACTTACAATGTAGCAATAGAGTCGGAAGGGCGAACGTAACGCTTCGGAGATGGAGATATTTGCTATATTAACAAAAAAATATAACTTACAGCATATAAGGCCATTTATCGTCACGCCAGATTTCCAGCGCTAACGCACGTGACGCTAGCTCGTTGCTCCAATCGTCTGGATATCGCATTGGCTTCGATGCTGAAGCCCATCTGAAGACGCAAGAGTTTAGATTCTAACACAAGCCTTTTAAATGTGAAAGTATCTCTGTTTGTTTGTTTTTTACTATTCCGACTCTACCTTAAATAACTTTTAAATTGGAGATTAAGGGATGATTTACAAAAGTGACTAATAGACCTCGTAAAAGACAACGGTTACCTTTAATGGAAACTGAATATTTTCGGCCCGTCAAGTTAAGGACCACTTACCAAAATTCTATGCAAACCAGTCTGGCTATCGTGGTATTAATATGAGCAATTACTCTCGCAAAATACAACCTAGACGTCCATCAATAGAATATGATTTCATTAATACGGAAAGTCGAAAGAGTGAAAGATTAGTTCAAATAGTTCATTTATTGTACTCCCTGAATCAATATGAGCCGAAATCTATATGTGTATAAGTTGTATAAAAATCTTTTAAAGTAATCTACGGGTTTTAATACAGTTTTCGACAATAGATAGAGTGGTTCAAGGTGAATGTATTATAAGTAGGTACAAGGCACCCGTGCAATGCCGGGCCGGATCACTATAGTGTATAAGAAGTTACCACACAAGCAGACATTAGCAAATTAGGTCGTGATAAAATATTTACTTATTGTAGCTTGATTATCCAAATTACTCTTTGTTTCTATACAATGTACTCTATCTATGTCATTGATAAAGATTATTTAACGATAATTAGGTTTATGAAGACAAACTATTTAGATTAAATAATAAGTGTGTTATACAACGATCATTGTAGTTTAGTAGGTAGTGTTATGTGTGTTGTGCATGTATACAATACACGTGTAAAATAAGTCATAATGTTAACTTTATACCATCAATCTTATTATCAATGAACTTCATAGGTGTTCTACTTCAATCCTACCCGGTGTTTACCGTCATCTCTCCGACCTTCCCTTTTTTTCTGGTTTCACATGCCGACTCTGCCAGGATATGAACCTAAAATCTTTTGATGACTTTCCAACCTTAAACCAGCTTTATATTCATATTTTAATAGCATATTATAATAGCTGTGGTAACTAGTAGAGTTCTAAATATAGTTGAAACGTAAAAAAGACGTCTAAAAAAGTAATTACTCGCGAAATATTCCATAATTGTCGTGTGTTCAGTTTACAAAATCGTTAATATTTACGAAAAGGTTCCGGAATCCATAATGCACATCGAATTACAACATATATTATCTATTATATTATGTTATATTGGGACAAATCCCAACCGCATTCCCATTACTATGACTCCTGTAAACCAGGAGCAATGACCAAGAGCAGAAAAAACAAAATATGTTAATGGGTGTTTTTTACGAGTGGAAATCCTATTCCGGATTTCTAGCTATTCCGGACTCCTACCGACTAAAAACACACGGTGTCCTTCCATTTGTCTATGGTCTGGAGATATTAATTGATGGTTATGATAATTATAAGTATTTATAACAGCAGTTTATTAGTTCTTTATAGTATGGACTAAACGTCACGATACGCGGAAAAGCCCCTTAATTCATAATGCATTATAGAAATCGTGTGAGCTGAGACCATCCATTAAATTCGATTGGCCGGTGATTGAAAAATTTTCACAATTTCCAAAAATAACGTGAAACTAACTTACACTAAATTTATTTTGACGTGTTGCGTAACACCATCCCCATCTCTTGTCATGAGCCCGTTGAAGAGAAACCTGTATCTCTCCTGAGCCTCAAGTACTTGGATTTTGAGTCCCCCAGCACTCCAACCATTTTCAATAGTTTCCCATACACATACTGCCGTGTCAGGGTGTTCTGAAATAGCAATAAACCTTTGTACAGTCAGAGTCAATATTATTTGGGTCATTTGTAAAACATCAGCAAACTTCTAGGACTAGGTAGCTAACATCATAAAATAAATGTTTTATAAATTCTTTTTTTAAGATTTTTGAAAATAATTTTCTTCAGATGAAATTTTATTGTGATGTACTTTACAGATTTAATTTTATATTGAATTACAGAACACAACTCGTGAAAATCACGAAGGATGGGATGGGCCGACGCCAGCTCCTTTGATAATGACCTTCTTCAACCGCATTGAATCGCGCACGTCTATCATTCATCGAGGCCTGCAGAGCGAATCCAACCCTCACGGGATAGAAGTTAAGGCGGTAATTGCTCCCAACAATGGCGAAAATAAAGAAGTTGACCCCAGGCCCAAAACCAGGCAAAGTTAGGAAGCAATTGGGATAACTCTTAAAATGAAGAAGATAGTCTAAAAGAAGCACGACTCGCGATTCATACCGCAGTGCTAGTGCCAACGTTGCTTTTCGGTAGCGAAACCTACTGGAGGTAGGTATGCCAGAAGATGCATGAAAGTAAGTTGAATGCTGTGGAGATGCCATATCACTTCGAAAATTGTGCGGCGTAAATTTTTGGCGAAATGTCAAAAGGTCTATTGCATATTTGTAGACTTGGAAAAGGCCTATGACATATAGGCACGTGAGGCATGTGAGGCATGAACTATGGACAACACTGGCCAAGTATGGAGTAAGCAGTCACTTGATACGAGCACTGAAATCTCTCTATGAGGGCTCCAGTGCTTGTGTCAGGATCAACGGAGCTTGCGCAGACTTTTTTCACATTGAAAAAGGTGTGAGACAGGGTTGTGTAGCGTCACCGGCGCTGTTTAACCTATACATGGACAGTTGTTTGAAAGAACTGCAAGAGAGTGCGTATGGTTTAAAAATGAATGAACTCACTGTCATAGGCCTCCTTTACGCTGATGACCAGGTAATACTGGCATCATCGCCGGAGGAGTTGCAGTTGATGGTTAACAT
Organism: Thumatha senex; assembly: GCA_948477245.1. NCBI lineage: Eukaryota > Metazoa > Arthropoda > Insecta > Lepidoptera > Erebidae > Thumatha > Thumatha senex. The sequence goes on from OX419728.1 coordinate 8,832,293, forward strand.
TATGCATGATGCGCTAAAAAGGCAAAGGAATGAAAGTGAACGTAAATAAGACAAAAGTAATGGTTTTTGAAAGAGAGGAAAGTATGCTCCATTTATGTGGAAGAAAAACGAGTGGAACAGGTAAAAGAATTTGTATATTTAGGTTCAAAATTTGTGAGAAATGGAAAGTGTTATTGTGACAATGAACGAAGAGTTTTGGCTGGAAATCAAGTGAATGGAGCCATGTACGCCTTTATGAGCAGTCAGAACGTGTCTGAGAAGGCAAGACTGGCTGTGCATACTGTGTACTTGTTCCTACACTCATGTATGGCAGTGAAAGTTGGGTGTGGCAGAAGAAGCATAGAAGTAAAATTAATGCAGTGGAAATGAGAAGTCTGCGAAGTATAGCTGGAGTGAAATTGATGGACAAAGAAAGGAACAGTGTGATAAGGGAACATTGCGGTATGGTAGAAGAAGTAGTGACTAAGATAGAAAAAGGTATGCTTAGATGATTCGGACACGTGGAGAGGATAGATGAAAGTAGACTAACGATACAGATTTATCGGAAGAGAGTGAATAGGCAAACTGGTAAGGGGCGACCTCGACGTACATATGTCAATCAAATAGAAGACATTTTGGAAAAAGGTCAGGTCAAGAGTACCCTTAACCGGCGTGTGTGTATGAAAACACTTATGAAAGTGGAAGAAGCGAAAGTTGTATGCCAGGATCGTAGCAAGTGGAAAGCCATAGTCTCTGCCTACCCCGATGGGAGACAGGCGTGACGATATGTATGTATGTACGCATAGTGATACGCAATATGGCAAGTTTGAATGAAAGTGTCAGCGCTAAGCTGGAAATGGGCGTGCTTCGTTGGTTTGGACACGTCCAACGAATGAATGAATAACGATTGACGAAAAATAAATATTGTGCGAAAGCAGAGGGTAGAAGGAGTCATATTAGGCCGAGACTTACAGATGAAGACCGCGTGAGCAAACTGTTAAAAAACGGAGTCTCCGATAGAATTGTCCGAACTGGGCGGGACTATGTATACCGTGATATGATATCATCTCAGCTGGTTACGTCTAAAGTACTTGGCTATTCTTGAACCTCTGTGACATTGAATATATATATTTGTATGACAAGTCGGTGCGGTGCGTATTTGAACCTATGACCTTTGTCCAATATTCAAATTGTTGCATTGGCTTTTGTTAGACAAAGGTAACTGGTTCAAATCCCGCTTTGATTCAAGTCTTCTTTTATCACAGTAAAGTCGTTAAGTGAAATTGAAGGCTTTATGCGGCTTGAAAATTTTCAACAGCAGGTAGCCACAACCTACCTCTGTCTATTTCAACACGGCAATGGGCTCAGCACCTATTACGTGGGACAGGAATACAAATGGTGAAAAGTGGGCGTATTATATGCCTTTGCCACCCCTTCGGGGATGAGGCGAGATTAATAAACAAAAAACCTACAACAAAAATAAATTTTTAGACATTAGAAAGACTTCTTATGCTATTGCTGTTGGATCTAAATGGCCTTAACACACCTAAATCTAAATGGCCTAAATGGATCTAAATGGCCACACAAAAGACGCAGGTGCCATTACGGGATTGGTAGATTAGAAAACAGTCGCTCCCAGCAATACCGAAAATCTAAAGTCAATGACTCCTAGCAGTCAATTAAAAGTATAGTACAGGTTCCAAACCCATGTAAAGTTTGGAAGTAGCGGAGAATACACATAACATAGAGAAGAAGAAAACTTACGTCGTAGTTTGTAAGAAGTTCCATTAGGTAGTTTGACATATACTATAACTTCTGCTAATGGTAGTCTGCTACATTGCTTGCGTATAGTCAACAGTATGGTAGAGCCGTCCGGGGCAGAAGTGCGGACTGCAAAACTGTTCCATCCTTCGTACTGCTCAGGCCGGGGGTACTCGTCCAGCCGTGTTGTAGTATGTTTTGATTTCCATCGCCGTACAGCAAAGCGTGCAAAGAATAACTTTATTGGATAGGTCCAACCTAAGTAGAGAAAAAACATAATGTTAAATACGGTATATTATCATTGGACGTATTCCTGTTCTTTCAGTATACAACTTAACCAATTAAACTTTAATGGAGTTCAATCACGTCCTTGTATGGCAATGTATGCGTTTATTGCAGCGATGCATCGGGTCGCAACATTGGGCGTGATCCACTTATTGCCTGCAACGGGCGTTGGCACGACCGTTCACGACTGCGACCGCCAAACTTGCCGTTCCACTAACGTAAATGGCGTTGTGATCGAAATTTATAAGTGGAACTCACATTTTGAGCGCTGTAAGCCCACTTGGATCCACCTGTATTTTGTGGTTGAAGTGGGCGCACTTCACCCACAATAAGTGGCGTGATGCGGTCGCCAACAGTGACCTCATGTATGACGTCATACGATCGCTCACAACGACCACGAGCCTTAGATAGAACGATACATTGGGTGGTACGATCGTTGCGGGCGTATAGTGGAACGTAGCTGTACGGGACGACTTGAAGATCGCATAGTACAATGATACCTACGTATCTATAGACTAGTACGTACAGTACTTGTGGTTTCGATTTGTTTTGTTTACATGATTTATTATACAGTCTTTTTGTTGATTTTATATTTTTTATAAATGTGCAATAACGTAGTAAATAAGAAAATACATAGTTTATATACTTTTAAATAGATTTTAAGGTAGAAATCGACAAAAATGTGCCGCGGCTCTCGTTACGGTAAAGTTTCGAAGTAGCTTAGTAAAAATTTGTAAATATTGCGTAATTACTATTGGTTAAAATGTAGACATTCTGATTGGACTTGTATTTTTGTCCAATAATAAATAATGCGAAAATTGAATAAATACACGACCCATTTTGGGTATCGACACAGTCAACCGGCAACAGTAACCAGGAACAGTCCTCAGGAACAGAACAGTCCACTACAGAAGAAATCCTCAAGAATCCTGAAGAAATCCTGGACCAGAAGAATAGTTCTAGCAAGAATTTACTGTGGCAAATTGTGTGGCAAGAATAAACGGTCAAGCACGATCTGGCATTGCGGTTTTCATTTGGTACTTCACCAACCCCAGTCCCACCGAACACTACAGCGGGGTAAATAGTGCTCCTCACGGTGCCCTGCTGTACATTTTGGTCCTGGTCGAGCCGGATTGTGAAGTACTGAAGATTCCAAGATGCCAGTAACCAGATCGGAGGGAAGAAGCCGCAAGCACGTGGAACAGACGCCGTCATCCTCGGGGGACACTGCCGCTTCCTCGAGGACCGGTACAACCGGAGCAACAGTCACAGGGACCACCACCACGGGAGTCACAGAACAGACAAGATTATTAACCCCCATGGCATTGGAGTCCACATCAAGCCCGGTTGAAGCCATCACCACGCCGCCGCCATGCGTCGCTTCGGTCCTCGCAAACGCCGCCACCCGGTCTGCCGCCACTGCCGCCGCCAGAACTATCGCCGCCGTCTCGACTGTCACCGACGCCGCCCTGCTCTCCGCCCATACAGAAGAACCAACTGCGGAAAGGAGGGTGCCGGCAACGTACAGAACAGAAGCACCTTTATATATGGAACAGAATAAAGGAGCACCCGGTCTGCCGGGCCCAAGCAGACAACAGGACCACCTCGCCACCAGCCGAAAAGGGGGTAAGGGGGGGTCAACTCGCAGCAAGAACAAGACTTACAGAATTGCAAAAGCAAAAGAAGAGCTCCTGCGACTACAAGTTGAACTAGCAACAGCGCGGATAGCCACGATGGAAGCCGAGGACTTCGAGGATGAAGAGGACAACGAGACCTCATCGAGCAGCAGAACAGAAGCCAACGAACGTGTCGACCACTGGTTGAAGTCCCATGAACAACCACCCAAGCCTACGGTCACTAACGAAACGGACCACCCAGCCAAGACTCCCGTAGTCTCAAGACAAGACGCAGAGAAGCAAGAAGAGGAACCGTACTCACAGTCAAGGCATCCACCGACGGTTGCCCAGCCTGACTTCGCAGGACTAGCCGCAGCAATCACCAGCGCTGTCAAAGCCGCACAGCGCCCGAAGTTTATAGAGCTGCCCTTCTTCAGCGGGTCACATCAAGAGTGGTTACCCTTCCGTGCCGCCTACTACGAGACGGAGCACATGTTCTCAGCGGTCGAGAATACCAACAGACTACGGAGAAACCTTAAAGGGAAGGCAAAAGAAGCGGTCGAGGGCCTACTTATCACCAGCGCTCACCCATCCGAAATAGTGAAAACCCTGGAGTCAAGATTTGGAAGACCAGAATCCATAGCAATAATGGAGATGGAAGCACTTCGAGGTCTACCACGATTAACAGAATCAGCACGTGACATCTGCATCTTCGCCACGAAGGTCTCCAACATAGTAGCAACATTGAAGACACTGGGCTGCATCAACTACATGTACAACCCGGAAGTCTCGAAGACCGTAGTCGACAAGCTCACACCTACGCTGCGATACAGATTCTACGACTTCGCTACAACTCTGCCAAGGGACGAACCAGATTTAATGAAAATAGAAAAGTTCCTGAAGAAAGAAGCCGAGCTATGCGGACCGTATGCACTACCTGAACAGATAGTACCGCATACTCCACTACAGAAGAGGTCGCAGAAGATACACAATGTTACAGAAAAAACAGGTGATTCAAGATGTCCTATATGCCAAGAAAAGGGACATGCCTCAACAGACTGCGAACAGTTCAAGTCCGCTGATGAAAACGGAAGATGGGATATAGCAAAGACCAAGCGTCTCTGCTTCCGGTGCCTTCATTACAGAAACAAGACGCATCACTGTCGAGTCAAGCCGTGTGGTGTCAACAGCTGCAAGTACTTTCATCACAAGATGCTGCACTACAACAGAACTACAGATAGGCCGACAATGAACAAACAGAATGAAGACACAACAGAAGCCATCAACTCAGCCTGGACTCATAGAAAGAAACAGTCATTTCTGAAGGTCATACCAATACAGATCAAAGGACCCAAAGAAACAGTCGACACCTTCGCCTTGTTGGACGATGGGTCAACAGTCACTTTGATAGACAGCAACATCGCCGACCGCATCGGAGCAAGAGGGCCTACGGAAACTCTCAAGATAGAAGCCATCAACGAGTTGAAGACAACAGAAACAGCCTCAAGAAGGGTCAACGTTCAACTTAGGGGCCGTAATGGATACGAAGAAAGAATACAAGCACGCACCATCACAAACTTACAAGTCTCGTCTCAGCAAGTTCCAGTGAGTCTGCTCAAAGGATGCCGACATTTAGAAGACATCAGAGGACAGCTCACTTATGAAGAAGTAAAACCGAGAGTGCTGATAGGTCAAGACAACTGGCATCTCCTACTGACATCGGAAACAAGGAAAGGTGGAAAGGACCAACCAGTGGCTTCACTCACACCACTGGGTTGGGTTCTGCACGGAACCTATAGTAACACCTTTGGGAGAACCATGAACGTCGTATCGCACATCACAGAAAAAGCTGAAGACAGCCTTGAAGACTTAGTAAGACAGTACTTCGAGATGGACGCGCTGAGTCTGAACCCTAAGAAGCCCAAGTCAGATCCAGAAGTCAAGGCCCTGCAAATCCTAGAGAAGACCACGAAGAAAACAGAAACAGGCAAATATGAAACCGGTCTACTCTGGCGTAAGGAAGATATAAACTTTCCCGATAACTACGACAACTCGTTGAAGCGTCTCCTCAGTATAGAAAAGAAAATAGATAGAGAACCCGAGCTCAAGAGAAAATACACAGAACAGATGGAAGCTCTCATCTCTAAAGGATACGCTGAACTCGCTCCGAAGAATACAGTTCCTGGCAAGACATGGTACTTGCCTCACTTCGCCGTCGTGAACCCAATGAAACCGGACAAACTACGAGTAGTCCATGACGCTGCAGCCAAGACGAAGGGCGTATCTCTGAACGACATGCTGCTTAAAGGCCCAGACCTTCTACAGTCGCTACCCGGTGTCATCATGCGTTTTCGTCAACATCCGATCGCCGTGACAGCAGACATCAAAGAAATGTTCATGCAAGTCAAGATACGAAAGGAAGACAGAGACACACTGCGGTACCTATGGCGCGGCAGCCGACGAGATAACCAACCACCAGATGAATACAGAATGACCTCATTGATCTTCGGCGCTTCAAGTTCTCCATCAACAGCGATTTACATCAAGAACCTGAACGCTAAAGAGTATGAGCACAGTCACCCTGAGGCAGCAGCGGCGATCATCGAAAAGCACTACGTCGACGACTACTTGGATAGCTTCAAGACTATACAGGACGCCACACGTATCACGACGGGCGTAAGAGAAGTACACACAAAGGCCGGCTTTGAGCTCAAACAGTGGAAGTCGAACTCAACGGCTCTGCTCGAAGAACTCGGCGAATGTCGACATACAGAAGATCTGGAACTTTACAAACCAGACGAAGCAACAGAAAGGGTGCTGGGTGTTATTTGGAAGCTCGATACAGATGAACTCAGTTTCAACCTCAGCCTCACCCGCATCCCATCGAAACTTCTCGAAGGAAAAATACCAACTAAAAGAGAAGCTTTGAAGATAGTAATGTCTTTATTTGACCCGCTTGGTCTTGCGTCACCCGTCACCATAAGAGCGAAACAACTGCTACAGGAAGTATGGCGCAGAGGGACAGCTTGGGACACCGAGATTGACAACGACTTAGCCAAAGAATGGAAAAATTGGATGGCTCATCTGAACAGTCTACGTAACGTTTCAATCCCACGACAGTATCTTAGCTACAGTGACACTACTTCGCTACAGCTTCACGTATTTACCGATGCCAGCGAGTCAGCATACTCCGCAGTCCTATTCTGGAGAACGGAGAATGCCAGCGGCGAAGTCAACCTGTCGCTAGTTATGGCCAAAGCGAAAGTAGCACCATTGAAGTTAACATCGATCCCAAGACTAGAATTACAAGCAGCCGTTATGGGGACAAGACTTGCGGAAACAGTAATAGAAGAGCACGAGAGGAAGCCTGACTGCAAGGTGTTCTGGACAGACAGCAAAACAGTGCTCACCTGGATACGAACCGGTTCAAGGTCGTATAAACCCTACGTTGCTCATCGGCTAGCAGCTATAGAAGAGAGCTCCAAAGTCAACGAATGGCGCTGGGTGCCTACCAAGAAGAACGTGGCAGATGATGCCACTCGCGACGTCCCAGCTGATTTCGGAAAGAACCATCGCTGGTACAAGGGCCCCGACTTCCTCTACGAGACAGAAGATCTTTGGCCTACTGAATCACAGACAGCGGAGCAACAGATACCTACTGATGAAGAGAAAACTCATCACATCAAACTGAAGACAGAAAAGAAGCTCGCAAATAGCCTACCGGACGTCTCTCGTTTCTCAAACTGGGATAGACTTCGGTATGCAACAGCAAGAGTCCTACAGTTCATTCGACTTTGCAGACCACATAAACAGGTAGTCTGCTACAAGAGGACCAAGAAAAATACAGAGGAGGATTCGACATGGAAGAAAACAGTCAAACCCTCCGTCACTCAGACTGAATGGAAGAAAACAGCGTCATCACAAAATAAACAGTTCCTCCGAACCTCCGCAGAAGACCTCAGATTGGCCGAAGAATTATTAATGCGTGCCTCACAAGAAGACTCTTTCGCCGTCGAAATAGAAAATCTTAAGAATGAAAAACCGATCGACAAGGAGAGTCGTCTTCGACAGTTGAGCGTCGTGTATGAAAGCGGAGTCATCAGATTGAGAAGCCGTATCCAAGCCGTTCAAGGCATCACAGAAGAACTTAAAAGCCCTATGATCCTTGACGGTGCACACCCAACAGTCAAACTCTGGGTACAGGCAGTACATCATCAGCTACATCACTCTGGAGTCGAAGCAACAGTGAACGAGTGCAGACAGCAATATTGGGTGCTAAGAATAAGACCCATCACTCGCACTCTACTCCGAAGCTGCCTGTTCTGCCGAATGAAGACTCAAACACCGCCTCACCCGAGAACAGGAAACCTGCCGGCGTGTCGCCTAGCTCACCACAAGCGACCCTTCACATACACAGGGGTTGATTACTTTGGTCCCCTCACAGTGACCGTCGGAAGAAGTCACCAGAAGAGATACGTGTCATTATTCACTTGTCTCACCACCCGAGCCATACATTTGGAAGTCGCTGCCTCGCTCAACACGGACTCTGCAGTGATGGCCCTAAGAAGAATGATGGCACGCCGTGGTTGCCCTACAGAAATCTGGTCAGACAACGGCACTAACCTAAAGGGAGCGGACAAAGAAATTCGACGTGGCATCGACGAAGCAACGCAGGCAGAAGCAGCCAAGAAGACAATCTCATGGCGCTACATCCCCCCTGGAGCCCCATTTATGGGGGGGGCTTGGGAACGAATGGTCCGCTCAGTGAAGACGGCCTTAACAGCAACGTTACATGAACGCTTTCCTACAGAAGAAGTACTCGTCACGCTATTAACAGAAGTCGAGTACACAGTCAACAGTCGCCCACTGACACATGTATCAGTAAACGAAGAGGATCCAGAAGCCCTGACGCCCAATCACTTCCTACTGGGGGGCCAAGGGCGAGTACCGCAGCCTGGGTCATTCACCGATCAAGACACAGTATCAAGGTCAAGCTGGCGGGCTTCACAACGCCTAGCAGGCCTCTTTTGGACACGCTGGTTACGAGAGTATCTCCCTGAGCTTCAACACCGGCGGGAGCCCCACGGACGAGGACAGCCAGTACAGAACAACGATCTCGTACAGATAGTCGACGCAAACCTTCCTCGCAACGTGTGGATACGAGGCCGAGTTATCGCCACGTACCCTGGACCGGACAACATCGTGCGGACAGTGGACATCGCGACCAAAGGAGGCGTCCTGCGGCGGCCGGTGAAGAAGCTGATAGTACTACCCGTGTCAACAGACGTCGCGCCCGTACTCGAAGATAATGCAACATAGTTGCACGGCGGGAGAGATGTACGGGACGACTTGAAGATCGCATAGTACAATGATACCTACGTATCTATAGACTAGTACGTACAGTACTTGTGGTTTCGATTTGTTTTGTTTACATGATTTATTATACAGTCTTTTTGTTGATTTTATATTTTTTATAAATGTGCAATAACGTAGTAAATAAGAAAATACATAGTTTATATACTTTTAAATAGATTTTAAGGTAGAAATCGACAAAAATGTGCCGCGGCTCTCGTTACGGTAAAGTTTCGAAGTAGCTTAGTAAAAATTTGTAAATATTGCGTAATTACTATTGGTTAAAATGTAGACATTCTGATTGGACTTGTATTTTTGTCCAATAATAAATAATGCGAAAATTGAATAAATACACGACCCATTTTGGGTATCGACACAGTCAACCGGCAACAGTAACCAGGAACAGTCCTCAGGAACAGAACAGTCCACTACAGAAGAAATCCTCAAGAATCCTGAAGAAATCCTGGACCAGAAGAATAGTTCTAGCAAGAATTTACTGTGGCAAATTGTGTGGCAAGAATAAACGGTCAAGCACGATCTGGCATTGCGGTTTTCATTTGGTACTTCACCAACCCCAGTCCCACCGAACACTACAGCGGGGTAAATAGTGCTCCTCACGGTGCCCTGCTGTACAGTAGCCATTGTTTATATGATATCAATATAAAAAAAAACATCTTTAGATTGAACCACAGATATAGAAGAGTAAGGTTCAACCTCAATTAAGTATTCTATTTTTTAAATTTTTATAAATATAAATGAAGAAAGCAGTGTTTATTTTATCTAGTCTTTAGAGCCTAGAGTCTTTCTTGATCTACGGGCGTCCACTGCAAACATGTGAATGAGTAACATGTTTGCAGTGGACGCCCGTGGATCAAGAAAGATTATGACTATATCCATTTAAATATTGTATTAGAGGTAATAAATATCCATCAATCAAATCGATCTTAGCTGATTGACACTAATGATATAGGTATCTACTTAAATGTGAAAATGTCTTTACGAAGCAAAAGTAATCAATGGAATGATTTGATTTTGTAAATTGTCATTTTTCGATTTTTTACCCGGTGAAACCTCTTCTTTTAAGGAAAAACACGTTTGTGCGAAAACCATATACAGGGAGACAGAACTGCAGGCATTCTCTAGTCTACAATAACTATGTCACATTCATAAACTTATGAATATAAAATATCATTCAGTGTCCTTGTTCTAAATTTAAATAAACAACTATAAAAATAAATAGCTACTATACATAAGTACCTTGAAATTAACGACCAAATAATGACCAAAATAATGACAACTACGAAATTTCTGCAATTTTAGAGATAATAACATAAATTATCTACCTATCTATTGATAATTCTGTACCTACTATTACTGAATTATAAAAAGAATCAAACTCAAAACAAAAATATACTACCTATCTATAGAATATCTTGAAGGCATAGTACACACAATAAGTAGTGTAGATACCTATATAGTCACCCCCGTCTCTACAATTTCTTTTTGTATTTATTTTATGGCCTGGTTCTTATTTTCTATTTTTTTTTAATAATTATTTAATGGCCTGGTTTCTAAGACCTTTTAGCCAAATCTTATTTTTTATATCATATTTCTTCAATCTTATCTTCTAATTAGTCCTGTCCAGTCGATGTCGTGTCCTCAGGCTACGTCCTGGTCCTTGCCCTCAGTATAATGGTGATTCTTATACTAAGGTTGTCAGTTGACGTTTCGCGGCAAGAGAGAAAATAGCATTTCACTGCATATATATCATTGTCTTTCACTATAGCACGTTAATACAACTTTTATGTCCAAGAAACCACCACTCCCGCACATAAAACAAGATAAATGCACTAGTTTTAGTAAATAATATAAAGCAAGCGTCCGCACTTGTCACTCTTCCCGCCAAATGTCTCTTATTTTCTAAAAAATGTACAGGCCCTAGAGTAGTGCATGCACTTAAGAGTATCGCTGCATTACAACATCGAGTATGACAGATTAGGTATTACAGTATTAGGTAGGTACTACATCAACGAGTATACCTAAAGTTGTCTAAAGTGACCGAATATCATTATTACAGGACTAAGTTCGCAAATATGATTTTTGCCACTTTTGGCCAAACGTTAAGACGGCTGTCTCTCCTAAGAATGCCGAAAAACAAAATCGAAATGATAGCTACTCCTAGCAGACAAATCAAAGTGATCCACAGACTACAAATCCAGGTACGGCTTGAAATCACCTGGGAATACATTAAGATGAAGAGAGAGCTCTGGCACAGATGCCCAAATAATAATCGAGAGCTCGAAGCCTGCGGAGCTGTCTACCAACATTAAAGAGAAAAACTTGAGTGTAGATTTTGCATGCAACCGGGACTTCAGACTAAAATATAATGCATAAAGCTGGTAGAGTATGATCTATTAATCTCAGTAACTTAACTATTCACGTCTACTTCCGTTTTCGTAATCCTCCGAATTTACTACCTAGTGAGGTCCTATTAAATTCGTATTATGTAGAAAAATATGTTTAAATAGGTATGTACTTACTGATTTCTTGATAGTTCCCTGTATCAGGTATAGGTTTCTTAAATAACACTAAATACAGCACTAATATACCTGTTACTATCCCCGATTGTAGCAACAGATCGAATATGATATCCATATTTATTATCTAACACAGACGAATACGTACATACGCGTAGTAAACAAACGATTTAAATGATGAGAATTCAATGTCAGCTAGTTGACGTCGTGGGACATGCAGCCGAGACGCAACGCGGTTGATTACAAACTGTTGACTTCATTAAACGTTATAATAATGACCATTTTGTCTGTTCCATAATCTCTATATCTAATACTGTTATCACTACTCAGTAATTATTTATCTTTAATCACTATTATATTGATTAAGTAGGAATATTTTGTCCTGAATACAACACGTTATTGCTTAAACTTGTTATGTAATAGGTACTCGTTCCATGATTCATGTACTTAAAGCAACTTAAGCCTTTATTATGTCTACGTATGTTTTTATGGATTTTTTTTATACAACTTAGGATAATAATAATATAATATTGTATTGTGGGACACTTTTCACACAGCGCCATCTAGCCCAAAGTAAGCTAAATTAGCTTGTGTTATGGGATGTAGATAACTGATAAACATACTTATATATTTCTAAATACATACATATTTTAGATAAATAACACCCATATATAAGTAAATAGGATAGGATATTATTCATAGGTTTTATGTGGCGATAAGCAGATTTATGTGGTGAGAATGAATGGGCAAACTGGTAGGGGTCGACCTCGGCGTACGTACGTCAATCAAACCGAAGACCTTTTGGAAAACTGGGTACTCTTGACCTGGCCGTCAAGAGTGCACTTAACCGGTGAGCGTGTATGAAAACACTCATGATAGTAGAAGAAGCGAAAGTGGTAGGTATGTCAGGACCGTAACAAGTGAAAAACCATTGTCTCTGCCTACCCCAATGGGAAACAGGCGTGATAATATTATTATCATACATACATGCATATGTATGTATGTAAGTATGTTACCCATAATACAGTTACATAATTCTTTTAATATATACGATGTAACCTACCTACTGGTATACTCGTACCATTGGTACAGAGCAAGGAATTTTGCTCGCTCCCTCTCGCTCGCGCCATGATAGTGACTAAAGAATAAGATAACGCGTACCAAGTTTACTCAGGTTGAAGGTGAAAATCGCATGACACGGCCTATAAGTTTCTCTGTACTAAAAAAAATAAAATAAATATACATCACGCCTTATCCCCGAAGGGGTGGCAGAGGCATATTATATGCCCACTTTTCACCGTGTGGATTCCTGTCCCACGTAATAGGTGGTGAGCCCATTGCCGTGTTGAAATAGACAGACGCAGGTTGTGGCTAAGTACCTTTGTTGAAATTTTTTAAGTCGCCCATAAGGCCTTCAACCAGGCTTAACGACTGTCATTTTACTGGCAAACGGGACCGGGATCAAATGTAAATGCCACAAAGTGGTCACCCATCCGACGACCAGCCATAGTGAAAGTTGCGTACCTCAGTGATCGTTTACCGAACACTGTGGCCGCGAGGCCACGAGCGCTTCTAAAAATAAGGCGTTTCTAGTAGATTGGATTTGATTGATACCCTGCACTGTGGTAGGTAGTATATTTTATATTGTAGGTAGTATATTAAGTACTAGGTGCTGTGGGTGATATTCCAATTTTGACCATTCTCAAACACACTTTGGCACCCGGCCAATACTACACGTGGCATTCTTCAGACTAAATGTTTATTATTATTGAGTTACAATTTAAAAGTTCAGCTAATTCCAGCCTACAAAAAATTACGTCTTAACAAATAAGTATGAAACTAGCAAACAAAATTACTTTTTGTAATCTGAAAATTTATTATTGGTACCTACCAAATTAAAAGCTTTGCACCGAAAAAGCCCACAAAAACGAAACCTGTATAATATATCTAACTGTATTGTATACGGTAAATCTACCTTAATTAGGAATAGATAGCGCTGTGTGTAAACATGCAATACAATATGATGCCGTAGAGCGTAATAACTACCGAACTACCAATTGTTTCTTACTATGGTGTTGCCCTAATTAAACGCAAATATGCGCAGACAAAAGATGCGACCATCGCATGATAAACTCATAAACTGGGTGTCCAAATTAAAACGTGAGTGTTGGGTTAACAAATCTATACTAATATTATAAAGTTGAAGAGTTTTTGTATTTTTTTTTTCTTGGTTGGTTGAACGCGCTAATCTCAAGAACTACACTGGAAAAATTATTTTTTTGTTTAATAGTCCATTTATCGAGGAAGGCTATAGGTGCGGAACATTAATGAGAAATGTGGCAAAATCAGGACAAAAACATTTCTTTTGAAAGTTTCCGTTGCGAACGCTGCGCAAACGTTTTAAGTTACGCAAAAAATATGTACTACAAAATTAATCGTTATATTCTAAAATAAAGTCTGCGACAGCACATGTCTATCTTTTAAGGTTAACTCACGATAACCACTTTATTGTGATCAAATTAGTTCTAAAATTACACGTCAAGCATGGCGGAAGATTAGCGGATACGTCGCTACTCGCCAATCTGCTGCTGCGCAATCGTCGCTGCTCAATCAACGGCCGACTCAGCTCCATACGGATATGTCCTGGGAACTACTTGTTTTCTAAACAAGGTAGTTTGTATAAACTACCACATGCATTTGCAATAAATCATATTTTCTTTCTTCTTTCTTTCACATGCCAACGAGTCAGTGAAGCCAATTTTGTGAACTGTGAAATATCTGCACAATTGGTTCAGTAAGCTCTGCCATTTGGGTATTTCATACTCGTTTTACTAGCAGATTCATCCATCGCCGTTGCCCATGTAGAAACATCATCTGAGAGAGTTCCCAGGATGTTTGATGCAACTTTTTAACCTAAGGTGTAGGTTTTGAAAGTAAATTATAAGAAAAAAAACGGTTTGGAATATTTATTGAAAATTAAACATTTTGAGCAATATAATTCAATTTCATCCTCAAGATTATCTTGTCATGAACATAATAATAAAAACTTTGATGTGTTATGTTTAAAAACCAAAATCTCCAATAATAAAATTAGCTAACTAGCTTAAGTTTGTTAATTTTGTTAAAAGTGATTTCAGTGAGACTTTTGGGGCGCATTTCTGATGTTTGGTTTCTAAAGTTTAACAACGCTTTCCACTAACGCGGAGCTGGAAGAAGTCGGGCAGAGCGAACCGTGAATTTTCCAATGACAGTCCCTGGAATCTCTACTAATTAGATTTCGAGCACAGCAAGTGGTCAATTCACGGTCCACTCTACTACAATTCACTTAGCACCACATCTGTTAAAACGCACACATACAGGGTGTCGGTTTCACAACTATTGGCCAATTTGCGGGGGCACCTGTTGAAGACTGTTACGCTGGGGTCATGCGGTCCTCAGCCTAGTTGACCTCAGTATCAGTGGAGAACCTGAAGGCCAGTAACGTAGCAATGCTGCGACGTCCACTAAGGCTGCTAGCCATGAGGGTGAGAAGAGAATACGTATGGTTTTGAGGTATGTGAAAATAGGAATGTTATTCGTAACAATTGATAAATTATATTTATTCTAATATATTGTAACGATTCTGGAAACTAATGACTTTGCCTATCAAGGACAGAGTGGCTTAGATAGGCAAAAGCAACGGGATCGAGTCCCGTAAGAACTAAGTTGTATTTTTTGGCAATTAACATATATATGAAAAAGGTAGAAACTAATAAGTAATAAGAATTTAAACTATAATGGTCATTAATAGAGCTAAAATAATGACTATCCAGATATTTACCATGTCTCACTTACTTCTTCCTACTTACTACCTTACTAACTTAAAATACTCCGGGATTATGGCGCTTCTAACACTGCCGAAATATCGGATACTAAAAACTAAAAAAAACTTAACTATCTTCACGCTGTATCTATGACGGGGTAGTCTATAGAGGATACTCGCGCTCCCTATAATAATTATTTTAGCTCAACTAATAAGTTATAATCAGAGGAAACAGTTTTGAAGAGGCTTTGAGGATTTGACTCGTGTGGGAAGAACTGTTTAATTACAAATATTACTGATTATAAGTAAATGTTGACATAATAGGTATAAACAAAACAATAAACACTCAATATGTCCATTTTAAATTGCATTTCAACAAAAATAATTTGGCTTTTAACAATTAATAACAAGTAAAATCAAAGTGTTTAATAAAAAAATTGAAACTACTAGCTTCGTACACATGATATAATGCGCTATTTAATAAGTTAAATATTTTTAGTCCTTATCCTTTTGCTAGAATAAAATTATACTAACTCCTGTAACTCAGCTCTCTACCAGTGCTAGTTCCGTAATAACGCCATTTTTCACATTCGATAGATAAGTCGGCTAAACAGACTTTTACTTATTGCATTGCTATTCTTTCTCTCTTAGTACCATAATAAATTAAATAAATTAATTTCACAAAATTGTTATTTACTGGTCATTACAGACACTTCTGGTGGTTTTATACCACTGAGGTGGCAAACAAGCATACTTATAATAGAGGTCACTGTAACCTATGGACGTTTGCAATACCAGAGGTACTACATACGCGTAGCCTATAATACACTCCCGGACACCTAAATCGAGCCACCTTGATTTTTTGGTTTGGAGTACTGTAACTTATAAAAGATGTATGTAGAAGGAAAATGTTTTGATGCAGTTTTGGAGCTGGTATACTCATCATTCATTTAGAGTGCCACTGTTCAAAATTAGAACTACAGTTTATTATAAAAGTCGAGTTACGTTGAAACAAGTCCATATTTGCTTTTTACAAGGAAAAAATCTAATCGATTTTTAAATAAAGACATGTTTTACATGAAAAGAAATGTTTATTTAGTAACTTGTATTGCCTCCCAGTGCATTTATGACAGCTCTCATACGGTTTGGCATAGAATTAATCAATGTCGTTATGACATGTTGAGGAATGTCCTCCCATTCTTCCAAAATTACATTTTTGAGCTCCAGCATGGTTTGCGGGGCAGGATGATGAGCTCGAACACGCCTCTTCAGCTCATCCCATAGTTGCTCTATAGGATTCATATCAGGACTTCGCGCTGGCATTTAAGTACTCCCTGACGATTCCCGCAGTATGGGCATTATACATATAGCATTATCATGCATTAAAACGAAATCTTGGCTAATAAATCCAGCATATGGCATCACGTGGTTCTCTAAACATTGGCGAATGTATCTATTGCCATCTAGGGGCGGCAGTCGTGGTCCCGTCACTACCTCTAGATCAGTTTTGCCTTCCATAGAGATTCCTCCCCAGACTGTCCATGATCCTCCACCATAACTCACTTTCTCGTCAATACAGCATTGCGCGAAACGCTCGTTCTGTCTTCGGTACACCTTACTCCTTCCGTCATTACCGTATAGTATTATCTTGGACTCATCTGTGAAGAGAACCTGGCTCCATTGATGTCGAGTCCAATTTAGATGTTCGCGCGCAAACTCTAGACGGGCTATTCGGTGTGCTCGTGTCAATTTGGGTCCATTGTCTGGCTTATGGGGCTTTAAACCACGTTCATTGAGTCGCCTTCTAACGGTCCGAGCACTTACAGTCACTCCGTGAAAGTCCCTGAGCTGTTCTTGTATCTGAACAGAGTTAAGGCGTCAATTTCGTAATCTAGTAGTGACAATGTCTTGTCTCGCCGTTGTCACTCGGTAACGAGGTCCTCCTGTTCGCCGTAGGAAGCCGCCAGTCTCCAGGTATCGGTGGTACACTCTTTGAACAGCTAAACGACTTATGTGAAGTTGTGAACTCACATCTCGCTGACTTAGCCCATATTGAAGAAGTGCTACAGCTTGCGCGGCTACTTCAGGTGAAGTATCCATAATTTTATAGCCTTAAACGGTTCAAATTATAAAAAAATAACTAAACTAAACTTTGGTTAACAACAATTGCGAAAATTCAAACCAAATCGACATTAAATTGCTTCAAAAGCAACTTTCAATTCAACAGTCATTATTTTTTTCAAATCAGTGACCAAGCTCGGCTTTTGCTCTTTATTTTAAATTCTAAAATTCAAATTTGGAATAATACATACGGGAAAGATGATGAAATATGCCAGCATTAAAAATGCATAAAAAGTTTTTTGTTATATTGTATATTTTTTGTGTATTGGGCTTTTAGGCCCGGGAATGTAAGGTGGCTCGATTCAAGAGTTCGGGAGTGTATATATATGGAAGATAGTAAACTGTGACGTCATGCTTTCCAGAAGTCAATTCATTGTTTCATAATTTAAAAATTTCTCGTACAATACACAAAATTTACTTATCTACTTATAACAATATATTCCTACTATTTATTGCAGAAGCGCTCTCACGAATTGTATAATATTTATTTTTCGAACAATAAATTCAATTTTTATAAATTACCAAAGTAACTAATCGTTGTATATAATCACGGTTCGTGATACTTAATATTATACCGCTACATATTTTACAATTTCAAATAATTTATCTTTGTCTAAAATTACACTGAACTGAACCTTCACCCTGACACACCGGACACACCTGTCTTTATCTGTTATATTTTGAGTCCTTTTTAGGATTTCATTGGCTAACAAGTAGATAAATTCGTAAACCAGAAAAATGGGTTGTGACCCCGTGGTCTTTTAGAGGTAGTAGAGAATAAAAGCGGAGATGCCGCAAGGGCAACTGAGTTGTGTGCCACCAAGTGAGTTGTTACGTCACAGAGTGGGCGGAGCCAACGCCAGTTTCATGTAAATCGTTGCTGTGCTCGGTTGAGAGTCTGAAATTTAATTTCGCTATATTCTTTAGTTATTGACGGTTTTTACCATGAAGTGTGCTATTCTTGGATGCAAAAACTATTCAGAAACTTATTTTAAACATAGTGGCGGTATAACATTTCATTTGTAAGTATTTTTTACTTAATAAAAACAATTTATAAAATATTTTTCTCGGATCTTCAAAAATGTTAATTAGAGCCATCTATGAGACAATAGATGCAAGTAACTTTTGACATGCACCTATTGAAAAACAAATAGAAAAATTAAAACTCAATGTATACTTTTGTAAATACGCCACATTATAATGCTTATTCATATTTCGGCCTATAACGACTATTATTTTGTAAGGCTGCAGTGTATTTACATGATATTACGAAATTTTTACATAAGAATAACACCATCTATCGGCGCATAAACCAAACAATTTTATTGATAACACATTGTACATTATTCTAGCAGGAACATTATTTGGAGTTCATAGAAGTACATAATATTTAACTTTATTTTGTTGCTAAGTGACAAAATATAATATTTAAAAACTAGAAATGCATGAGTAAATATTATAAACAGACCCAGAGTAGAGAATGTTCTAGAACAGTAAATAGCGCTATTGTTGCGAGTAGACAAACTAAATGTTCATTGAATCTTCAGTTCGATATATGTTGCAAGATTATGTCGCTAGATGGATTTACAATTAGGGACGAGTTGAAGGCGGCGTTAACCGCCCATTTTCACCCCGCGGTCCCATTTCCCACCCGCAGTTTGACACACGTTTTGCTAAAGAGAAATTTGCTTGCAACATCTCCGTTCTTTCTGTCCTCCGTGGTTGTGACCATAGATACTTTAACTAAAGAGATATGGAGTATATACTTAGTGTAAGCTATTGATGTAGACAATCGCTGGTACAACTTATAAATAAATAAAAAAAATGAAAGCATTTTATCTCTTAGACTGAAAGGTGAAAATTCAGTCCAATTGGCGCTTCAACTAAAGGTGAAGGTCCAGTCCAATTAGCGCTCCAACTATATCTATACTTTGACATCACAGCGAAGACATAACATTGATTACTTCATGGAATAAATTGTCAACTTGAAAATAGTAACACAAATCAAAAAGATTTTGTACCCAAAATAGAGTGTCACCCAGAGCAAAATATTTCATATCTTAAAGTTTAGTCAAGATCCGCTCGCGCCATTTAAAGTCCAAAGTACAAAGAAGACGTACTTACATTCAAACTGGTAAACTTTATATTGTCAGTAATAAATGGCTATTGTATTTTTAAAGTAAAGTTAAAAATAGAAATTGACTATATCTATTTTCCACATTTACAGCACCCGGAAAATGTTTACGAAAACCCTATTTCCTGGACTGACAGAAAAGAATAGTTACTAATACATAGATTTTATCAAAATGAAAACTCCAAAGTAAACGCTTTTAACTAACAACTATCTTCACGCTGTATCCCTGACGGAGTAGTAAAAAAACGCATAATGCTAAAATACAAAAAAAAAATTGATTTTTAGGCCTTTCATCTGAAATACGATGGGAGCCAAACCATGACAGTAAAATCTCTAAGCATGATGATCTTTTGTCGTCATGATTTATGGTTATTTTTAATGGTCTTAGATTTGACCGGTTTAATGATCCCCACCAGGTATCTCTGGTTGACACTTTTGTTCTTGGGTACAAAATAAAGGCTCTTCCACATAGGCGCGTTATTATCGGTTGATAATACAGGATGTGTTATTGCGATAATACGCCCGAATTATATTTAAACGCCTTATAAACAACTGTATTTATCATCCGATAATTCTATTTCATGTTCATAAATACTACAAAATAAGAGTCCCTACGGCTCCCGACTTACTACTAACCATCTCCCTGTACTGTGTGCATCGCATGCATCCCAATACAAATGTCCTAAGAACTCATATCGAAATATCGCAAGATTGAGAAACGCAATCGCGTTACTTTAATTGCGTCGTTATTATCGCAGCAGCATTATAATATCTTCGAAGTCGTTGTCTTAGTATATAATGTACTAAAACAGATATCACAATAACGCATCTGGTATTTTCGACCGCTAAAAACCGGTATTGTCAACCGATAATAACCGGTATTATTGACCGATAATAACCGGTCATATCGATCGATAATAACGCAACAATGTAGGAGAGCCTTATTTCTTGATAAATTAAACATAGAAACAAAGTCTAAAATTCAGTCGTAGTGCTATCAATGATAGCACCTACAACTTATATTGTTATTATCGACCGATAATAACCGGTATTATCGATAAATAAAATAAAACATAGAAACAAAGTCGGTTTTTTGGCGGGAAACAGCGAATGACGCGATCGCCGCTCCGTTGTTAATTTTTCAAACTAGTGTATTTTCGGGTGTTTATGTGTAAAAATGATGGTGTTTTGAACATAAAAGCTTCGACAATGTGCACAAGTGTTGTGAAATTGGATAACTTAGTGGAGCGCGGTATTTTCTGTTGCCTTCCAAAATCCTCATATAACCGCAAAATTGACCATCATTTTACTGCAGTAGAACTTTAAACAAACCTATACATGAATACGCTGCTATCAATAAGAATAATTAACTACTTTTGAATGAAGAAGATTAATTATCTACTTGAAAATTATCACTACAGAAGAAAAATTTAATACGTAATGGAAGATGGAAGATCAATAAATTTTGTTGTTGGCAATAGCGTCACCCAGAAATTAGAACTTTGAACAAACCTATACATGCAGCAGCGTATCTGCTATCAATAAGAACAATTTACTACTTTTTAATGAAGAATATTCATTATCTACTTGAAAATTATCACTATAAGAAAAAGTTAATATAATATACGTCGTGGCTAAGTCCAAGCCGGACATCGCCAAAACAACAACAAAATAAAAAAAAAAGAAATAAAGTTTAAGATTCACAGTCGTAGTGCTATCAATGATAGCACCTATACTTATATTGTTATTATCGATCTAAAATAACGCACCTATGTAGAAGATCCTTTTTTCTTGATAAATTAAACATAGAAACAATGTCTAAGATTCACAGTCGTAGTGCTATCAATGACAGCACCTATAACAGCCTTTTGGGTACAATTGGCATAAATTTATACGCAAAGATAGAACTCTAATCGTCTTTTTTATCGGCAGTGTTCTTGATTGGTTCCAACTCTTCAGGATTTTCGTCCATACTTTCCGCAGTGTCTGTGCGCGTTTTGTCTACTGGATACAACCTGTAATTTAATTAATACTGTTTTATACATTCTTATCCTTACATAATCAATGTAACAACGCAAATAGATTGTTTTAAATCGGATCAGTATTTCCTGAGATCAGTGAGTTTAACCAAACAAACAAACAAATTAATATTAGTATAGATAGAAAATACCAAAACTCCGAAACAAACATTTGCAGATCACACAAATATTTGCTTCGACCCGGGAATCGAACTTGGGATCTCAGTGCGTCAGTCGCATACACCAGGCAGTCAATCAAAGCCCACCTGACCACAGATAATGGTAACTTAGCCTATAGATGTTTGCTACACCAGAAGGGTCACAATCGCGTTCTCGAACTTTCTTATATCTTTTTAAAGTGAGCATGGGGTGTACTGTTATTATATGGACAAAAATGTTTATTTATTTATTTTACACTTTATTGTACGCTGGAAAATACAATTGTACATTGGGATTGTAAGCTGTGGGAATAGTACAACGGGCGGCCTTATCGCATAAAGCGATTTCTACCAGGCAACCTTTGGATGGAGAAATTTGGCAGCTGGTAAGGAGTGGTAGCATTATGGCGTACCTATTAATTACAACAATATACATAATATATTACAAGATGATAAAATATTGCATGGTGCTCTTTACAAAACCTGAGCAATGTTCATTTCCATCACCGATTTGCTACCTGTTAAGAGTATCATTTGCTATTTGAAACTTCCGATTTGTCAAGTAATGATGTGTGACAAATTGCTCTTCCCCATTTCTAAATATTATTCTACCATAGATTTCTGTCATTCCAGCTCCTAGTAGTTTACAAAATAGACATACACCACACATATTGTCACGCCTTTTATCCCCGAAGGGGTAGGCAGAGGCATACTATACGCCCACATTTCACCGTTTGCACTTTTGTCCCACGTAATAGGTGGTGAGCCCATTGCCGTGTTGAAATGGACAGGCGCAGGTTGTAGCGATCTGCTGTTGAAATTTATCAAACCGCCCATAAGGTCTTCAACTTGGCTTAACGACTGCCATGTTACTGGCAACCGGGATAAACGGCTTAACGTGCCTTCCGAAGCACGGAAACGCTCGCAAATATAAATGCCCCAAAGTGGCCATCCACTCGAGGAACAGCCATAGTGAAAGTTGCTTAAGGCAGTGATTGTTTACAGAACACTGAGTCCGCAGGGTCACAAGCACTTCAAATACAAAATAGTTTGTAAAATAAAGTAAGACTTACCATCTTTGGTACAAGTACACTAAGAACACGAGATCATCTCTGAAGCATGCAACTCGGTGAGCTGTCGGCATAGTTATTATAAAGGCAAAGATGTCATCTATGAATGTATTGAAGGCTTTATACATAAACGCCCGCCAAGGCAATGCGGCGACGGACCGCAGGCGGTAGTTGACGAATAGTTGAGGTAACATAAACAGAAAGCCGAATGCGTATACGCCGTTTACTATGCTGTGTAACGCCCAAGAGTACCAACTGAAAACAAAAAAAACCTAATATTACACAGAAGTCTATTCGAATTACAATATTTAATAGGTTTAAGCCATAGTAGGAGCTGAAGGTACAGTTAGCGTCAATAATCAGGCGTAAATATTCATTGTGCCTTTGAAATAAATGACACAATGGCTACGTTCCACTTAACGTACGCAACGATCGTAACACCCTCTGAATCGTTCCACCTAAGGCTCGTGTTCGTTGCGAGCGATCGCTTGACGTCATACATGACGTCAACGTTCGTTCCCGCATGACGCTTACTACGCCCACAAAATATAGGTGGGTCCATGTGGGTTTACATCGCCCAAGATGTGCGTTCCACTTAAAAAAATCGAACGGCCATATAAGCGGTAGGGGCTGCGGTCGTGGGCGTTGCGGCCGATCAGTGGAACGCTCCCAATGAATGTTAGATACCCCATTTACACTCTCGCACGAGCCACGAGACGAGATGCGAGACGAGCCGCGAGTACCATAATACTGTGTTTACACAAAAATGTCACATACCAAGTGTTTCACAGTGATAACACTCTTCAAAGTTGAAACTGTCGAATGTTCGATTTTTCGCTGATCTTCTCTTCACTTTAGTGTATTTCCAGTTGCTTCTAAGTTCTACCTGGATTATTAGTCTGGAACTATCATCTGGCTTTCTGGTTTTCGGCATTATTAGAAGCGACTACTATCTGACCTTCTAACCTGGTAAGGGCACCTGCATCATTGTCTCATCGCTTAGGACCTGGAGATCTTTGTGAGGCCCTTACACTGTTCCAAAGGTCAATATACAAGATTTATTGTAGAGTACTGTGCATAAAGAATGACCGCTCCCTACCTTCCAACGGACGAGGCAACATCTCAGGGCCCAGGGGTTAGGAGGTCAGACAGCTTTCATACTCAACGATTGGAAAAGTCAAATTATAGCAGATCCTAGCAGTCATATAAAAGTGGATATCAGTCGTTAAATCCAGGTAGGATTTGCAAGCAACTGATCATACAAGCATACAAGCCTAAGATAAAAAAAGAGAACACACAATGCACTATAATATAATAAGGAGACGGCAAATTAGTAAATGAGCAGTTTCTTTGCAATGTCCTACCTCGAAATTGTGGTTAAATTTATATACACGACTTAGTAATAAATACCTCTTGTGTGGTTCATAAACGAGTGAGTATATAGCCCCTGCTATGCACAGGGGGTAGAGCAGCATGGACAAGTATCGCATAGCTTCTGCGTCCGCACGTGCAGTGGAACGTTCGCCCGCTTCCGCACTCGTATCGCGCCATATTCGCGGCTTCCATCCTGTCCACGACACCCGCAAGTGTAGCACTTTCGTTACTTTCCATAGCTGGAAATAAAAAAAATCTTGTTTAAATAAACATTTTGATGAATTTTATTAGAGTTTGTGCGGGAAGTTTTCGGATAGCAGACGCTTACATTGCATTATTTTCCAAATCTAGTGCATTAACCTTGTTGGTTCAGGCGCAGATTGCCAGAAACGCAAAATGCCAGAAATGCTAAATGCCAGGCGTCGCAAAATGACAAGATCTGATAACGACAGATTCGCGAAACGACAGATTCGCAAAACGACAGATTCGCTTAATGACAGATTCGCAGAATGCCAGATTCGCATAATGACAGATCAATATTAAATAATGTGGGGAACTTTTTTTACACTTCGTTATCCAGCCCAAAGTAAGCTAATATAAGCTTGTATTATGGGATTTAGACAGCAGATAAACAGGGCACTTTAAGTCGGCAGACTGGGATAGACTGCGAGAGTTCTTTGCGTCATATCCGTGGAGGCGGCTTTGCTTCACTTCAGACGATGTGAACTCCTGCGCTGCGGCAGGTGCTGAGAGGATCTTGGCGGGGAGAGGATCATGGAATGTTTTTTTCCTCAGTCGCTCGCCATAGACACGTTGTTCATCCTCACACCTTGCGTCCGGAGCGCTCACATATGGTTAGGTCAGATGGAGGGTTTATTCCGCGTACGCTTAATTGTGGAATGAACTCCCTGCCTGGGTTTTCCCAAACGTCTACAAAATGTGGTTCTTCAAAAGACAACTTAGGTCTTTAAACGGTCGACAGCTCTGGTGTTGCAAACGTCCATAAGCTACGGGGACCACTTTCCATCAGGTATGCTTGTCTGCCACCTAAGTAGTATAAAAAGAAACATAGGAAACACTACTTCCTGAATAAACATTAGGTAGTGGAGATCACACAGATATATTTTCCGACCCGAGTACCAAACCCGGGACCTCACCGCGGCAGTCGCATACACTACCACTGCGCCACCGAGGTAAATTCTAAATAAATAAAATACATCAAGTAATGATTGTAAGCAAAATTCTTTATTAGCCAGTATAAATCAAAATAATTGTTCAAATAATATCAACAATGACAGAAAGCCATGACGACTTCTAGCGAATTGAGGGGCACTCTCTGTCTACATGAATACTGACAGCGTCTACATGAAGAGTAGAAGCGTGCACGTCGCCATCCCTGCCAGCTACGGCTGCAATTCTACTCCAACACGAGTGCCACCAGGGCGATTACTGCTAGGGCGTGCCCCCGAGGCGACGCGCACCAGTTCGTCCCCGCTGGTGCGAAAAGTGTGAGCCAGAGCGGCGTAGGGGACCGCCACCCTACACGCGCGGCCCGACACGGCGGGAAGTGGAGGATGGAGTGCAGGGTAGCTGCGTGGAATGTTAGGGGAGGAATGACAGATAAGATGAATGAGTTGATGGATGTTATGAATGAGAGAAAGTTAGATGCAGTGTGCTTGACAGAGACCAAGCGCAAGGGCAGCGAAGTCTTGGAGCTCCCGGGTGGGATGCTCGCGCTTTGGTCTGGAGTACCAGAGAGCGAGCATGGCAGTCGGGGGGTTGGAATTTTGCTGTCCTCGCGATTGGCCTCCGGTATGTATGAGTACAAACTGATAGGTCTAGTCTAGAATTCTCTGGATCCGTGTAAAACTTGGTTTGACGAAGATTTTCCTGGTAGCTGCTTACGCGCCAGTATCTTCGTCGAACGCGAGTGAGCTAGAGGACTTCTGGGAGAGTATAAGAGAAGCTCTAAATGTGATAGAAGGAAATGAAAGACTTATAGTATGTGGAGACTTGAATGGATGGGTGGGCACCGCTCGCGATGGTTTTGAGTCGGTACTCGGGAAGTATGGGGATAAAAGGGTGAACGACGCTGGCAAGCTAATACTGGCATTTTGTAAGGAAAAGGATTTGTTTGTGGCGAACACAATGTTCAACCACAAACAAATTCATATGTATACGAGGAGATGTAAGTCAAAGAGAAGCATGATAGATCTATTCCTAATGGATAGTCGGCTCCGTAAACAGGTGATGGACACAAGGGTTTATCGAGGCGCTGAGCTGGGATCAGACCACTACCTAGTCATAACTAGGATTAGGGGTCTGTTCGCGGGTTGGCGTCATCGTACCGAGTGTCCTGAACCTGAGCCGACTTATAGCATCAAAAGCTGGAAGCTGCAGGATGCATCCATTAGGGATAAATATAATGAAAGGGTAGCCGAAAAGCTTGGCGATGTCAATGTAAGCAGTGAGAATGTGGAAAGTGTATGGCAGAACCTTAGGGATAGTATGATAAATGCCGCTGTGGAAGTGTGTGGAGAAACGAAAAGAGGCAGTAGTAATAAGCGTGATGCATGGTGGAATGAGGATGTGAAAGAAGCAGTTCGAATGAAGAAGAAAGCATGGCTAGACTACTTAGCCTCGCGGAATGATTTTAATATGAAAGAGAGATACAAGCTGCAGAAAGTTAACACGAAGGCACTTATAGAAGAAGCTCGTGAAAGGTGCAGAATGTAAGCGGATGAAAGGTTGTCGTCCAATTTCCGGGATAATGCCAAGCTCTTCTGGAAAGAGGTAGGCAAGACCCGGAGTTGTTCGGCAATCTGCAGTATGAATAAAGTGCTTAGTGTTAACAATGACGTCCTAACAGACCAAAGTGACGTCCTGCAGAGATGGAGTGAATATTATGGAAAGATGTATGCAAGAAAAGACAGAGATGCCACATCGGGAAGTGGAGCTCACTTCGATGCTCCGGATCCCGATGTCATTGAAGTCATTAGTATGAAAGAAATAGAACAAGCGATAAGAAGTATGAAATGTGGTAAGGCTGCGGGAAAAGACAGAGTCACTGCTGAGATGATCAAGTACGGTGGGTCGCGTGTCTGGGACACACTATGTCTGTTATGCAACTTGTGCTGGCGGACGGGTGAGGTCCCAGATGACTGGCGAGTAGCAGTTGTAGTACCTATTTACAAAGGGAAAGGCTCGCGCCTAAACTGCTCCAGCTACAGGGCGATCAGCTTGGTCAGCTTAGCTAGTAAGGTGTATGCAAAGGTTATAACGGCACGAATGCAAGAAAAGTCTGAAAGGTATTTATGGGAGGCTCAATGCGGATTCCGACGTGGAAGAGGTTGCATGGATCAAGTGTTTTCTCTCCGCATGATCGCGGAAAAGTTTCTGGCTCTTAGCCAGAAGGTTTTCTGCGCTTTTGTGGATCTAAAGAAAGCATTTGATAACGTTGTGAGAGAAACGCTGTGGGACTTGCTGCCAGGATATGGTGTGGACGGCTCGCTACTGCGGGCAATACAGTCGCTTTATAGGGACTGTAAGGCTCGCGTGCGAGTAGGGGGGGATGTGTCACCTCTTTTTGATGTCTGTACAGGCGTCAAACAGGGATGTGTCATGTCCGCCTGGCTGTTCATAGTGTATCTGGACAGTTGCCTGCAGAAGTTGAAAGATTTTAATATGGGTGTGAATTTGGGTGACTTTACAGTAAACTGTCTGCTGTACGCTGATGATGCGGTGCTCATGGCCTCATCAGAAGCCGACCTTCAGGTATTAGTCACTAATATGAAAGAGGGGTGTGAAAGTAAGGGTCTCCGCTTGAATGCAAGTAAAACTAAGGTTCTAGTATTTGAAAGAGGTGACGTAAGAACTAAATGCGAGATTAGGGTAAACCAGGAACGTCTAGAGCAAGTGAATGAAATTGTGTATTTAGGAAGTATGTTTAGCGCGGATGGAAGATGTGATTCGGATGTGGAACGGCGAGTAGCTGCCGGAAACAAAGTTAACGGTGCTTTGTCCCAGTTAGTAAAGCGACAAAGCATCGTAAAAGAAGCACGACTGGCGATTCATAACGCAGTGCTAGTGCCAACTTTGCTTTACGGTAGTGAAACCTGGGTATGTCAGCAGATGCATGAAAGTAAATTGAATGCTGTGGAGATGCGATCACTTCGAAAGTTGTGCGGCGTTACCTTGGCTGGCCGAATACGTAACGAAGTGATACGCAATTTGGCAGGTATGAATGAAAGTGTCAGCGTTAAGCTGGAAAAGGGCGTGCTCCGTTGGTTTGGACACGTCCAACGAATGAGTGAGGAACGATTGACGAAGAATATATATTGTTCAAAAGTAGAGGGTAGAAGGAGTCAGGGTAGGCCGAGACTTACATATGAAGACCACGTGAGCAGATTGCTCAAAAACGGAAAGGTCAAAAGTACTCGGATACCCAGACGTGCGTGTATGAAGCGATTGATGAATCTCGAAGAAGCGAAAGAAGTATGCATGGATCGCGAAGCCTGGCGATCTGTCCTCTCTGACTACCCCGTCAGGGATACAGCGTGAAGATAGTTAGTTAGTCCCTCAAGTTGGCGGCCTAATAATGGGCCTCTTTACGCTCTGCTTGAAGAACCCGGGATTGTAAGAGGAAGGAAACACGTGCTGGGATTCGAATATCGACCACTCGCACCACACCGCCACGTCCCGGGGTATACTCGGGACGTGGCGGCGTGGTGCCTCTACCAAACCCCATGGCCAAGTGCCCCTCGGTAAATCGCCGTCACCGATGAGCACTGGATCACCGACCCTGACATTGACATTAGTACCCTGTTGACATTACCCTGTTGACATTAGTATTCTGCTTGGTCCATAAGACCTTCAATCAGGCTTAACGACTGCCATTTTACTGGCAACCGGGACCAACGGCTTAAAGTGCCTTCCGAAGCACGGAAACGCTGCAAATGTAAATTCCACAAAATGGACACCCTTCCAAGAACCACCTATAGCGAATTACCTATCCTACATCCTTTTCCTTATGGAGTTTGGTTCGTCTTTCGCCCGTTACAATACAGGTAATAAAATAATTACAAAAAAAGGTGAATTATATGTTTTTTTTATAATGCATAGCACTAGTATGCTGCTAGCCTAGGAAGTAAGGGGCCTCATCAAGATTCTCGGAGCCTAAGTGACCACACCTGCTAGCAATACATCTGCTGATTTACAGACAAGGTCAATACAGCTAGCACCCAACAATGGCGAGAATTATAGTCTCATCATCATCCGAGCGTCTGTCCCAGTTTCGTCTTGCGACGCCCGGGATCCGCTTTCCTACATTTTCTCCTCCAACTCGCACGGTCGTCGACATCCCTCGTAGTGAGACCATTAGCACACATGTCATCTCTTACGACGTCAAGTCACTTCTTGGGTCTTTCCCTCTTACCGGGACCCGGCGGGGCTGACATGGACAGATATTTGTTTCCCACGTAGCCCGGCGGTTGCTGCAAGACTTGAGCATACCAGCGAAGTATAGATAAAAGTCTCCGGGCTCTAAATCCAGGTAGGGTTTGAAAACAACAAGGAATATGCTAAGATGAAGCGATGAGGTAGTTTTAGGTCTGGAGAATGACAAGTCTACTTTTTATTCTGGGCTAACATATCTTCTTTCACGCCTTTATTCCCGAAGAGGTAGGCAGAGGCGTACTATACGCCCACGTTTCACCGTATGCTTTGCTTTTTGTCCCACGTTTCAGGTGGTGAGCCCATTGCCGTGTTGAAATGGTCAGGTGCAGGTTGGCGACCTACTGTTGAAATTTTTCAAACCGCCCATAAGGCATTCAACTGGCTTAACAACTGCCATGTTACTGGCAACCGGGACCAACGGCTTAACGTGCCTTCCGAAGCACGGAAACGCTCGCAAATATAAATATATATTCAGGGCTAAATATGTTAAAATTAATAGTAAAATAAATTACCTCAATAAGCGAACTGATGCCAGCTGGCACAAGCACCAGCATTGAAGTCTGTTCATCAAGTAAGTAGAAAAATATCACAGATTGCGAAAATGCGCGCCAGAATATCGTGCGTGCTGACAAACCGGCTAAGGAACGCTTCCGGCGCCAAAATGATACGTCGTTCTTGAATGCCAGGAAGTCGAACAATAACTGAAATAAGAAATAATTTCAAATAAGCAAGCAGAATATTCGGGCTTCACAGTGTAGTCATTAAAGGCAACTTTAAGTAGGTATGTGATGTCATTACTCCAAAATATAAATCTAAACTAATATATAAAGCCGAAGAGTTTGTTTGTTTGGTTAACCGCACTAATCTCAGGAACCACTGGGTTGAATTAAAAAAATCTTTTTGTGTGTAATAGCAGCCCCTTTATCGAGGAAGGCTATAGTATATCACGCTATTATCACGCTAGTACCCAGGAGAGCGGTGCAGTATTTTCATAAATTATTGTACGATTTATAAGCGACGTGATTAAATAGATGCGACGGGAGTTCGAAGTATGTCACGGGCGAAGCTGTGGGGGTCAGTTAGTTTAGATATTAGAAACTTTACTTAGGCTATGGCTGTAAGATACGTTGGGTATCTGTGGCGCAGTGGACCTGTGTGAACCTGGCACCCTATATGCTTTGCGTATTCTTGAAAAGTTTGGTATGTAGTTGATTGTGGTAAAAATTTTTTTTTGTAGTTGAACTGAAAATGTATTATGGGTAAACCAAAAATAGCCAACCCCCGGATTTATAAAAATTCAATTCTAACGGTTGATTTGTATGAAGAATCGTTAGTAGTTGATTGTAGTGAAAGAATATTCGTTTGTATTTATTTATTTTAAAAAAAATCGATTTTTTGTGTAAATGTAAATTAATATAATAAAAATAAAAATATCTTTATTTTGCATAGACCATTTTAACGGCGCTTACAAAATGTCATACACTATTTAAAATATATAAAGCGACCACCGGCTCGGAACGCGGCCCACCTGAGAAGAACCGGCAAGAAACTTAGGATGGTTTTTTTTTGATGGCCTATTTACAATTTAATATTATTTAACTTTGCCAGCAGATCATTTCCAGGCGTCCCTGTCCTGCAAATAGTCTTTAACGGAGTAATAACCTTTTTCACAAAGCTTGTAATTAATTAACTTTTTAAATTTATTTAATTTTATTTAATGGTAAATTTCTCAGGTCACAGGGAAGTTAGCTTGTTGTAAAAGCGTATATAATGCCTTTAATAACTAGTAAAAAAGTAGACCGAAATTTGATTGAGATCGATCAAGTTTCGTAAAACTCTTTTTCGAGCGATCTTCACTGAATTACTCCGGTTGTGAAGATTGGACGACTACTACAAACGTCAAAAATGACTCAAACATGCTCGTAGAGGTTTGTAGTGGAGGAATTTTCGATTTTGGTAGAACGAAAATTGATTGAGATCGATCAAGTTGAGTAAAACTCGTTTTAGAGTGATATCGACTGAATTACTCCAGTTGTGAAGATTGGACGACTACTACAAACGTCAAAAATGACTCGAAGATGCTCGAAGAGGTTAGTAGTGGAAGAATTTTCGATTGTAGTAGAACCAAAATTGATTGAGATCGATCAAGTTGAGTAAAACTCGTTTTCGAGCGATATCGACTGAATTACTCCAGTTGTGAAGATTGGAGGACTACTACAAACGTCAAAAATGACTCGAAGATGCTCGAAGAGGTTGGTAGTGGAAGAATTTTCGATTGTAATAGAACGAATGTAGATTGAGATCGATCAAGTTGAGTAAAAGTCGTTTAGGAGCGATTTTCACTGAAAAACTCCGGTTGTGAAGATTAGACGACTACTACAAACGTCAGAAATGACTCAAACATGCTCGTAGAGGTTGGTAGTGGAAGAATTATCGATTGTAATAGAACGAATGTAGATTGAGATCGATCAAGTTGAGTAAAAGTCGTTTTGGAGCGATTTTCACTGAAAAACTCCGGTTGTGAAGATTAGACGACTACTACAAACGTCAACAATGACTCAAACATGCTCGTAGAGGTTTGTAGTGTAGGAATTTTCGATTGTAGTAGGACGAAAATTGATTGAGATCGAACAAGTTGAGTAAAACTCGTTTTCTCGGAATCTGGACTGAATTACTCCAGTTGCGAAGATCTCAATCAATGTTCGTCCTACTACAATCGAAAATTCTTCCACTACTAACCTCTACGAGCATCTTTGTGTCATTTTTGACGTTTATAGTAGTCGTCCAATCTTCGCAACCGGAGTAATTCAGTCCAGATTCCGAGAAAACGAGATATACTCAACTTGATCGATCTCAATCAATTTTCGTCCTACTACAATCGAAAATTCCTCCACTACAAACCTCTATGAGCATGCTTGAGTCAATTTTGACGTTTGTAGTAGTCGTCCAATCTTCACATCTGGAGTAATTCAGTCGATATCGCTCGAAAACGCGATTTACTCAACTTGATCGATCTCAATCAATTTTCGTTCTACTACAATCGAAAATTCCTCCACTACAAACCTCTAAGAGCACGTTTGAGTCATTTCTGACGTTTGTAGTAGTCGTCTAATCTTCACAACCGGAGTAATTCAGTGAAAATCGCTCCAGAACGACTTTTGCTCAACTTAATCGTTCTCAATAAACTTTCGTTTTACTACAATCGAAAATTCTTCCACTACTAACCTCTTCGAGCATCTTTCAGCCATTTTTGACGTTCCTAGTAGTCGTCCAATCTTCGCAACCGGAGTAATTCAGTCGAGATTCCGAGAAAACGAGTTTAACTCAACTTGATCGATCTCAATCAATTTTCGTTCTACTACAATCGAAAATTCTTCCACTACTAACCTCTACAAGCATCTTTGTGTCATTTTTAGACGTTTATAGTAGTCGTCCAATCTTCGCAACCGGAGTAATTCAGTCCAGATTCCGAGAAAACGAGTTATACTCAACTTGTACGATCTCTCAATTTTCGTCCTACTACAATCGAAAATTCCTCCACTACAAACCTCTACGAGCATACTTGAGTCAATTTTGACGTTTGTAGTAGTCGGCCAATCTTCACAACTGGAGTAATTCAGTGAAAATCGCTCGAAAACGAGTTTTACTCAACTTGATCGATCTCAATCAATTTTCGTTCTACTACAATCGATAATTCCTCCACTACAAACCTCTACGAGCATGTTTGAGTCATTTATGACGTTTGTAGTAGTCGTCTAATCTTCACAACCGGAGTAATTCAGTGAAAATCGCTCGAAAACGAGTTATACTCAACTTGTACGATCTCTCAATTTTCGTCCTACTACAATCGAAAATTCCTCCACTACAAACCTCTACGAGCATACTTGAGTCAATTTTGACGTTTGTAGTAGTCGTCCAATCTTCACAACTGGAGTAATTCAGTGAAAATCGCTCGAAAACGAGTTTTACTCAACTTGATCGATCTCAATCAATTTTCTTTCTACTACAATCGATAATTCCTCCACTACAAACCTCTACGAGCATGTTTGAGTCATTTATGACGTTTGTAGTAGTCGTCTAATCTTCACAACCGGAGTAATACAGTGAAAATCGCTCGAAAACGAGTTTTACTCAACTTGATCGATCTCAATCAATTTTCGTTCTACTGCAATCGAAAATTCTTTCACTTCTAACCTCTACGAGCATCTTTGAGTCATTTTTGACGTTTATAGTAGTCATCCAATCTTCGCAACCGGAGTAATTCAGTCCAGATTCCGAGAAAACAAGTTATACTCAACTTGATCGATCTCAATCAATTTTCGTCCTACTACAATCGAGAATTCCTTCACTACAAACATCTACGAGCATGTTTGAGTCATTTTAGACGTTTCTAGTAGTCGTTTAATCTTCACAACCGGAGTAATTCAGTGAAAATCGCTCCAAAACTACTTTTACTCAACTTGATCGATCTCAATCAACTTTCGTTCTACTACAATCGAAAATTCTTCCACTACTAACCTCTTCGAGCATCTTTCAGCCATTTTTGACGTTTATAGTAGTCGTCCAATCTTCGCAACCGGAGTAATTCAGTCGAGATTCCGTGAAAACGAGTTTTACTCAACTTGATCGATCTCAATCAATTTTCGTTCTACTACAATCGAAAATTCTTCCACTACTAACCTCTACGAGCATCTTCGCGTCATTTTTGACATTTGTAGTAGTCGTCCAATCTTCATAACTGGAGTAATTCAGTCGAGATCGCTCGAAAACGAGTTTTACTAAATTTGATCGTACTCAATCAATTTTCGTTCTACTACAATCGAAAATTCTTCCACTACAAACCTCTACGAGCATCTTCGAGTCATTTATGACGTTTGTAGTAGACGTCCAATCTTCACAACTGGAGTAATTCAGTCGAGATCGCTCAAAAACGAGTTTTACTCAGCTTTTTCCATATCCATTTCATCTTCTCAACCGAAGTTGTTCAGTCGAGATCCTTCTAAAACGAGTTTTACTCAACTTCATCGATTCTAATAAATTTATCTTCTAACAGACTTAAAAGGTCTTTCACTACAAACCTCAAATCAGGTAAAAGGTTTAATAACTAGTAACTTTAGTAAAAAAAAATCGAAATAAAATATTATTTTTTGAAATAAATAACTACAAACGAAAATTCGTTCACTACAATCAACTACTAACGATTCTTCATACAAATCAACCGTTAGAATTGATTTTTTATAAATCCGGGGGTTGGCTATTTTTGGTTTATCCATAATATTTTTTTACTCATATATATCAACTACAAACCAAGCTTTTCAAGATTACGCAAAAAAAAATTCTAGTTTTGCAAGTAGGGTGCCAGGTTCACACAGGTGCGCAGTGGGAGTGTATAGGACTGCTACGTAAAAGGTCGTTGGTTCGATTACCACCTAGGATAAAACTTTGTGTTTATGAACACGATGGTTTATTCTGTGTCTGGGTGTTATTAATTTATAATATGTTTGTATTTACAAATATATAAGTATGTTTATCAGTTATCTGGTTACCATAGTACAAGCTCTGCTTAGTATACATAAGTGTTGCAGTATAGATAGCACAAAATTCCTCAGAGCCATATAAATTAATGAAGAGGAATGCAATTCAATGAATTGTTCTTCTTCCTCTGTCGAAGTGTAGACAGTGAAATTTCAAGCCCAGTTATATTGATCCAAATTATCAAGCCAACATTTATAAATGTCCCCTAAATTGTTCAGTGCGAGTGATTATGTAAAATATCTTAAAACTTATCAAAAATTTAAAAAACAATTCAGAGAATGTCGTCTTTAAAGGTTTCTGTTTCTGGGATTATTCCGTGTAGCGCCAGGGTGATGCGACGCACAATAGAGATGCCAAGGCATAAGTTATGTACAGATGTGTCTATATATTATTTGTATGAAATAAATTATTTGAATAAACCCTGTAAAAAACAAGAATGGGTACGTAACTATTATAAAATTAAAATACTTACATTTGTAGGTTAATTCGAGACCTGAAAGATAAAAAAGCACCTGGTTTTGACTTAATTACTAAAGAAATCTTAAAACAGTTACCAAAGAAGGCGATTGTGTACTTTCCTAAGTTGTGGAAAGTGTCTCAGATCCTCATGATACTAAAACCAGGCAAACCTATAAACGATGTTGGATCGTACAGGCCAATTAGTCTCTTGCCAATTCTTTCGAAATTATTCGTGAAGGTGCTACTCCGAAGACGGTTGCCTCATCTCAAGGAGAATAATGTTATACCAGACCATTAGTTTGGATTTCGTGAGCAACATTCAATAGTAGAGCAGATTCACCGAGTGTATTATAAAATTAGAAGTGCACTAGAAACTAAAGATTCAGCTCAGCTGCATTCCTTGATGTGCAGCAAGCTTTCGACAGAGTCTGGCATCGTGGATTGCTGTACAAGATGAAGTTGAACTTGCCTCACACATACTATCTGCTACTCAAATCCTACCTCGAAGAGAGACTGTTCCAGGTGAAAGATTCAGGGAATACATTTCTTGATGTCGGGGCAGGGGTGCCACAGGGATCTGTGTTGGGTCCTGTCTTGTACATCCTCTACACTGCAGATCTACCTCAGATTGCTGGTGTCACCACTGCCACTTTCGCGGACGATACAGCTATTCTGGCTAGTGATCAGGATCCTCAGGAGGCTACAGCTATTTTGCAGAGAGGTTTGGACTTGTTGTCTGAGTGGCTACATAAATGGAAAATTAAGACAAGTACTACGAAATCCATACAAGTCACATTCACTTTGAGGAGGGGAAACTGCCCACCAATGGTGCTGGAGAACACAACACTTGTACACAGAGATACAGCTAAATACCTGGGCCTTCATCTGGATCGCAGGCTGACATGGAGACATCACATAAAGACAAAAATAGATGAACTCAACATACGGTATAAGGGTTTATACTGGTTAATGGGACGTAATAGCAAACTGACAACAAACTTCTGATCTACACAGCCATTCTTAAGCCTGTGTGGATGTATGGTATACAGCTCTGGGGTAGTGCCAGTACCTTAAATATCTCCATCCTGCAACGAATGCAAAATATGATCCTCAGATCAATAGCCCAGGTGCCGTGGCTTGTTTCGAACAGTAAAATTCATCAGAACCTTAAGATGAATATGGTCAAAGAAGAAATGTTGACAACATCCAAGAAATACCAGAATCTACTGAGTAAACATCCAAATTAACTTGCAGCTGAACTCATTAAACCAAGCAATGTCAAGCGCCTTAAGAGAAAGGACATATTGGGCCTACATCTCGCGATTGACTGAGCTGTAACCTATGGAGTAGATGCTTCTGCTGGGAGACACACTCTACATGACAACGAATCACTCAACACATTTGCTTATAGTTTGAAAAGAAAAATTACTGTTTGCAGATTGAAACTGAGAAAAATAAAATAAAAAATACTTACATGACAACTGGCAATCAGTACGGTAGCTGAGAGTAAATACAAATTTGTATCTGCAAATATTCCCTTCACATCATCTACATCCTTTTCACTGAAACCCAATGAAAATAGTTGCTCTAACGCCAATCGTACATGTAGCGATAGTCTTAAAGAGCCATAAGAAGTTGGTGTTACTATAACACTGATATTTGCTTCACGTGAACCACTAGTTAGTAATTGATAATGAGAAAGTCTTGATTTGAGAACATTGTGCTGAACTATGGGTAGGAATTTTCCATTTCTGATCCTGTAAAGATAAGAATTAGTTTCTAAGAACTTTAGCAATGTGTAATTTCTTTAAATAGCAGTAGAGTCAATAAAACTTCACCATTGGAGATGTAGACTATCGAGATGGCACATAGGTTGTATCCTATTTATTATACATATATTAGCAAACACACTGCAATTTTCCCGGGGAAATGTAGCTTAGGGTACTTTTTATAACATCAGCCATCTGCCAGCGAAAGTCCCATTAAAATCAGTGCAGCCTTTTCAGTATTAATTCCAACAGACTAATAGAAAAAAAATAAAAATAGTTTTTTTTTATAAATACCCATACTTCTATATACATTTAGTGAAAAGCTGTTAATATGGAATTACAAACAAACACGTCAATATTATTTATTTTTATAAATAACAAAACTAAAGTGGAAAACTTAATCAAACTTGAATATAATATCTTAAATTACCTTATGTAAGGATGTAATTCCCCAGGTATTTTATTGCCTGGGAGATTTAAGTTATCTGTGAGAATAGCTAGTGGAGCTACAGTTGTTATGTGAGCATAAGGGCGAACACCCTTAGATTTTACATCCTTGTTACTCTCTTCCTGAAAAATTAAAGAGAATATCAATTTATTAATTTTTAAATAATCACTTTTTTATTATGTAATGGAACTTCATAACAATTTTTACTATGGCTAGGAATTTAGAGAGATAAATACACAGCCCACCCATAAAGAAGACATTTAATTTAACTTTCTATCATCAATTGTAGAATACATTGAACTAAATACTTTATTTTTAAAATTTAGTTTAAATGAAAATATGAAACAATTTGAAATCTACTCACATTATGTTGAAGAAGATTGAAAGTTGCAGCCTGCGGTTCAGTATGGGTCACCAATGGTAATGTGTGAACGGATTCTGTTCGGACTATCTCATCAAAATCTTTATAAAGGCGATTATCATCTAATAGCACAGCATGCATGAACAATGTCCCATTATTCCGAGTTTTGCGGGGAACTGTTATACTTATATCACTAAAAAAATATTTTATTTTATTATTGGACTTATCTTCTTTACATGAGTGTCTTTCCCTAACTAACAGTCAAAACAGAATATAATGACATTGCTTATTATGACTAAGTGACAAGGTGCCAGCTAAAGTCTGTATAAAAAGTTAAGTAAACCTATCACCTATACAGCAACATAGTGCTTGAAATGACAATAGATATTTATTGGCTATAAGACAAATTGTTTTATTTGATCAAGTAAAATATAACAATACAAACAATTTCCAAACCTACTTTAATTTATGAAGAAATTTTTCGTTTCACCTTAGATAGATAGATAGATAACTCTTTATTGTACACCATAACATACAGTATATTTATGACTTAAATCTATTGATCAGAGCTTAGCTATTCTCCCAATCAGAATATAAATAAATATGTGCAGCGAAAACTTTGAGCCTCTATTTAATATAAATGCCCCAATGAATGCCTGTGAAAGACACAGTTAAAAGTGGACAAGAAGTGCATAAGAGCTTTCTTTATATTAAATCATTAAAAATTAAATTATATTATGATTAAAACTTACTAAGCATATAACATTAAGTATTATTAAAGAAACTAAGTTAACCAACTTAAAAAATTAGAACTTATATATATTATTTCTAGTTTTGACTGTACTTGTAACAAACCCTGTCTGGATTTGTGCCTAGAGTTCACTTTGATTGGCTGATAAGAGAGACAATATGATTTAACTTTTAAGTTTAGACTTGTTGGGAGCAACTGCACAGACCCTTGTTCTCCAGTCAGAAAGTACCCAACTTGGAAGTTGCGGGCGTCAACTAGTTTACCCATATTTTAAAGAAATAATCTAAATAGTATATAAGCTAACTAAGAAAATAACACTTACATTGTCGCCGGATTTCTGTAGTCAAACTTAAGGGCCGTATGAACCTTAGTTACTTTTTCAACTGAAGATCCCTCTAAGTAAGGGTGCTCTTTTATGGAAGTGTATAGAACTAAGTGCTGCACTGGATTAGAAGTTAAATACGATGAGAAACATCTCTCGCCACGACTACATTCTGGCGGTATAAATATTTCAGCCAATGTCCATATAGTATTAATAACATAAACTGCAAAAATTAAAGATAGTAGAAAACTGACAGATATGAATTTCATTATATATCTTTTAATATTATGTATTGCGGAAAACTTAATAATAGTAAATTATGAATTCTGATTCATAACATTCATTGGTGGCTCACTGGCTGGCTGGCTGAAGAATCTGGGAATTCTGGAGATGTTGTTATTTGTCTTCGCCCATCTTGGACAGGCAAAGGAAACTTAGACCATACAGACTTTTCTTGAGTATTTATATTTTCCTATTATTTAGTTTAGTCATGTCCAGTCCTATGTCAATGTCAAGTCCTCAGTCGCAGGTCCTATGTCCTTACAACAAAACTGAGGAATCGGGACCGATGTGTAGCCACGCACATTCAGCTCGCCACAAGTTGCCCTGCGGATGTGAGCTTTTCATTAACTTTCTGTAACATTTTTTGTTGATATCAGAAAGTGGATCTCAGAAAGCGAACCTACTAACGACTGTCCTCGAGGGGTTTATTATTATTATAATATTTTCAACTACCTAAAAATCTAATCAATAAAAATCTAACTTCGTTACATGTCCTAAGCAATCAACACATACTTCTTTCGCTTCTTGCAGATTAATTAATCGTTTCAGTCGACCTTTGCTATATATGTTTAATCTTATTAATCATAAAAATCTTTTTTCAAATAATTTTTTTCTTGGTTTCCCCTCCATAATACCTAATACTTAATTAATCATCTACACCTTAGCCAAGTATTTTCATAAGTAAAAGTCTTGCCGCGGTAAAGTGGTACAACTTTACTGCTGCTTTAAGTAGAATTTGCAAGGTAACATGGAAAACAGCATTTTATTGCGATTTAGCACTGTCTTTCACTATGTTGAAACTACTTTTATGTCTATGAATGAGTTATGAATCCATTATTTTCAAGCATAAAAAAAGGATTAATGCACTAGTTTTATAATATTATTATGTAAGCGATCATTCGTCCCATTTCTTGCGCAAACTTTCAAATTTGAATAAACTGGTTTGGTTGCCAACATTAACAATGACGGATGGTTGCTTTACATTATTTTCCAAAACAAGTTTATAGTTTCCGTTTTTGTGCGTAAAACTGTTAGAAAGTAGTACTCATACATTATTTAGAAGCCGTGTGGAATAATTCATGGAACGTAAAGTTTCTATTGCTTAACTGGGACGACTCTGACCTGATTTATTTACTGAGACGAAAGGGTAATGGCAGGTTTCCATACATGAAATTTGTTGAGAAGAATTAGAACGTTTAGATCAGCAACTTATTTCAATCGATTGAGAATTTATTCTTGAGCAATCCTTTATCTCACACTGATAGCCAAAGGACCCCAAGAAAAACGATATTGTAGTTTGAATTTTTTGAGGTTATGTTGTTGTTTACGGTTTTCGTGGTAAATTGATATGTGTAATGATTGTATATATACGTCGCAGATAATTACTTGATCTGCCATTCATTTAACAGCCTAGCCTTCTGTTCAACTAGCAGTCTGACATTCAACTCTAAGCCATAAAAATAAATTGGGAGTAATTATGTTTAAACTTATTTTAATGATTTCAGCCACAAGCAGAGCGGGGTTAGTTTGGCAATTCTGGCTGTTTTGTAGTACCTAGTCCAATGAATTTATCCCTTTTTAGTCTTAGTCCTAGTTGCCACAAATAGTCTTTATGTCTACAGTAGTCAATTAAAATGGTTTGACAAGCTTTGTATAAGCATTCACCTGTTCGACAGCAAGTGAAGTTGACTTGGACCTTGTTTAGATGTAGTTCATAAATCAGGGGAAAAATAACTATTCAAGCATATCACATTGAATATTTATTGAAACAACATTAGATTTTCTCTTTATTAACTCAATCTGCTATAGTAATAAATCTTTATACATTTAGGTCACAAAGTAACACTTATGAACGTCAAGAATATAGCTTCTACATTTAAAATAAAATAAAAAAATAAAAATGTCTTTATTTTGCATAGACCATTTCTACGGCGCTTACAAAATGTCATACACTAAAACTAAAGAAAAAAATTGTATATTTAAAGTGACCACCGGTTCGGAACGCGGCCCACCTGAGAATAACCGGCAAGAAACTTAGGAAGGCTTTTTTTTATGGCCTATTTACAATTTAATATATTATGACTATAATATTTTATTTGCCAGCAGATCATTTCCAGGTCCTGTAAATACATTTACATTTACTGCCAGATTCGCAAAGCAATAGGTAGAGTCTGAGGAAGAACCTGGCAATAAAACTCACGGCCATTCTTTTCTAAACGCCAGTAATTACATTAGTTTAATTAACATGATATTTGACCAATTATATAGTAATGAATTTATACAAACAAAAAAACAAAATCAATGTTGTGTTTAAAATCATATCAAAATTAGAGCGATTATAGTTGCCGGTTCTAAGGGAAGCCTAAAATTGAAGAAGAAGAATCTGGCAAGAAAGTCAATGGATGCCATTTTAAAATGTAGGAATGGCTTACAACATTAAAATTACACTTACATTGTTCCTTTGGATTTATGTGAGAACAGTCGACTAAACTTAAGTTTACCTTAAAATATAAATAAGATTATTTGTTATAATTGCTATAACAGCTATGAGCTGACCAGTCCCAACAGACGGCACCGTTCACGGGTATGACGCATTATATCAGCCATCGCCCTACTCAACCGTATAATAGGGAATAAGGCGACCCGATACATACGCCACCACTGCCAGGACACACTCAAAAACTGCACAGCAACTATTATGTCAATTTCAAAATAATAAATAAGTCTACATGGTGCTCACACAACAACAAAGTCAAATTACATATAATTATGTATTTAAGTTATTACCGGGACTAAACGCAGCCATACCTTTAGTTGCCTGGCGTTTCAAATTATTTATACTGTAGAATGTAAAAAACAATACAACATAAACTCGTATATGCAGATTCAAGACAAGTAGAATATAACACAAGATTCATTGGAATCCTAAATAGCTCGAGCGAAGAGCAAGCAACTCATTTCCATTTATTTTTATCATTCAAATAATCATTAATTGTATAATAGGACCTTTTCAAGAGGTGCGTCTTAATTTCCGCCTTAAATTTATGTAATGGCAGGTTCATAATGTTTAAAGGAATTTTATTATATAGGCGTACGCCAATTCCTGCAAAAGAGTCGTGAACTTTTTGTAAACGATGATGCGTTCTAATTATTTTATGCTTATTTCTAGTATTTATCGAATGTATGTCACTGTGTCTATTGTATATATGTATGTTCTGTTTAACTAACATAATATTTGCAAATATATACTGTGATGCAACCGTTAAAATCCCAATTTATTAAAATTTTTCTCTAAGAGACACTCTAGCACTCAATTTATATATTGCACGTATAGCTTTCTTCTGGAG
The DNA here is from genome assembly GCA_948477245.1 of Thumatha senex. Lineage (NCBI taxonomy): Eukaryota > Metazoa > Arthropoda > Insecta > Lepidoptera > Erebidae > Thumatha > Thumatha senex. Next base: position 8,875,228 of record OX419728.1, read on the forward strand.
AAAAAAAATTACTTGTAGATCAGCTGCTTTGCCCCACAGCAAAATGCCGTAAGACATGACACTATGAAAATAACCAAAGTATACCAGCCTGGCAGTTGCCACATCAGTGGAACAATGTAAGTGTGATTTTAATGTTGTAAGCCATACTTAAATTTTTGAAAAGAGCATCCATTGACTTTCTTTCTAGATTCTTCTTCTTAAAGTGTAGGCTGCCCTTAGAACTGGCAACTAGAATAGCTCTAATTTTGATATGATTTTAAACACAACATTGATTTTGTTTTTTTTTGTTTTGTAAAAATTCATTTTACACACAACATTGATTTTGTTTTGTATATTCATTACTATATAATTGGTCAAACATCATGTAAATTAAACTAATGTAATTACTGGAGGTTAGAAAAGAGTGGCCATGAGTTTTATTGCCAGGTTCTTCCTCAGGCTCTACCTATTGCTGTGCGAATCTGGCAGTAAATGTAAATGTAGAAGCAATAATCTTGACGTTCATAAGTGTTACTTACATGAATAAAGATTTTTCATTTCATTTCATTTCAGTAAGCTGCCTGACTTTACTAACAGCAAAGGCTGCCGAGCTGAGTTTACCTGCAAGACACGTTATTTGGGCATTCCACTGCAGTTTGCTATCTAAAGTGATCGCCAAAAATACAGTTGCTTCTACAAGATTAAGGGTATCACCGTTTAATGTTATATTGTACTGTAACTTGGGCAAGTGAACTATTTACGCCGTTAAAATTACTAAGCGTGCGATCAACATTAAAAATAAGTGACTTATCATCAGCAAATAGAACAATGTCGCACAAGTTCTGTATATAGAATGGCAGATCGTTAATATAAATTAAAAATAGAAACGGATCCAGAATTGATCCCTGCGGTACGCCCATAGCTACAGATGCTCCAAAGGAGCGAATTCCATTGACATCAACATGTTGTATTCGATCATTTAGGTAGGAGGCAACAAGGTTCACTGCAGAGTCTTTGATACCATAATAAAAGAGTTTTCGCAATAGTGTTTTATGGTCAACGCAATCAAATGCTTTGGAGAGACCGCAGAATACACCAATAGCATCTTGTCTATTCTCCCAGGCGTCATATAAATGATTCAGAAGTGTCACACCTGCATGAATGGTAGAACGACCCCTTGTGAACCCATACTGCTCGTTTTGTAATAGCATATTTAAATTAAAATGAGCTTGTAATTGTTGCAATATATTTTTTTCAAAATATTGCTGATGGCTGGTAATATTGAAATTGGTCTGAAATTACCAGGGTCGGTTTTGGATCCAGATTTAAATAGAGGTATTACTTTACTGTGTTTCATTAAATCTGGAAACACTCCTTTATCAACACATTTATTAAATATTTCAGCTAGATGTGGTGATATATTAACAATGATAGACTCAATCAATTTTACAGAAATATCCCACAAGTCAGCTGTCTTTTTTTTGTTAAGTGACTTGAATACTTTAATGATATCGTTGGTGGGGCTACATTGTATTTGTCTGATGAAAATGCAATAGTTGTCTGAAGTTGCAGCTCTTCTATAGCCTAGTAAAGCAACTTCTGTAGTAGGATTAACTGCCGGCAAATAGCCAATGCTTCCCAATAGTTGCTGCTCCTATTGCACATCAATCAAACATAGTATTCCACTTCTATATTATAGTGCATCTGAAATAAATAATGATAACACATGATCACATATATTAATCTGAAATAAATAATAATAAGCAGGAGTAGGTACTTATATTTTTTTTATATTTATGTAATTATAATTTTTCATAAAGTCATTGTATGGTATTTTATAAGAGTGACTTATTGTGGGTTCACATTAAATCTTATTGCTGAAATAATTACATGTTATAGTTTATTATAATTATAATATCCAAATATCTCCTTCAAAAACAGTGCATTATTTGCATTTACAGTCAAAGGACTCTACCTCGTAAATGTAAACACTAACAAGTCTGTTGTGGTTCAACTCTAATCCTATAATCACTGATGATTGACTGTTGCAGTTTAACATTACTTTCTCTTACAACAGGTCATTATTCTGTATGTGCTGTTGAACATCATCAAAAGCTATGTGATGGCTTGATCCAGACACTCCACTACTAGTTTCTTGCCTAATCCAGTTCTCATTCAACCTTAACGAAGTTAACAGAGAACAATAATGTATTTACTTATTTTTAATCTACTTGGAAGATTATTAATAAGATAAGTAGATAAATACTTACAGTTAGGGATAGCACCAGATATGAAGTTATTGACGCAAATGTTTCAATTGATACACGAGAATGGTGTTTTATGAGATTTGTCTTTGTTTTAATTACAAAATGAAACCACCGCAGAAAATCGTCACAAATAATCACAAACAGAGGTGAGTCGCTCTTTACTGAAACGACTCTGGGAGTAGTTTCTTTAATGTGAGTCACTGATTTAAATCTTTTACACCGCTTGAAATGAATCTTTTGCTCTATTGAATCTCGGTTTCAATCGACTCGTGGCGCTCGCTGACACGATTGAGTGAGATACACTGTTCGGAGCGCTTCGGGTCGCGTAGTCGCGGTCGCGTCGGAGAGCACCGACTCCATCTCTCTCACTGATTCGCTACTAGTGGGTTATTGATAGAGACAGGAACACTAGCTCACCTATGCACGCATTAGGTAGGCGTTGTTATTATTTGTGTGTTTTAGTTGACCTTTGTTTGTGGAAGAAAACACCGGTTTGTTTACGTTGTGTCTGTGATTTTCAATTACATAAGTGTTACAATAAGTAAAGAACTAAAGACACAGACAGTTTAGTGAAAGAGTAAGTCTGTCAGTCCTAAGCCTGAAGAAAGTATGAAGGAATAGATATATTAATGTTATATTGTATTTACTTTTCATTATTCTTCAAACAAACTAATAAATCGAGCTTAGATACAAATTGAGTCACTGATACAAATGAAGCACTGAAGCACTTTACTGATTCGAATCTTTGAACTGATCCAGATACAAATGATCCATTCTCAACAAAGATACATTTTTTCCACCGCTCACAAACACTTTTTTTTCCTTGATTGCGGCTTGATTTTTTTTTGGTTGTTTTCGCCCATATTGGGCAGGCAAAGGAAACTTTGTCCATACAGCCTGGTCTTCGGTATTTAAATTTTTTTAGTATTTAGTCCTGTCCAGTCTTTGTCGACGTCTAGTCCTCTGTTCTAGGTCCTGATCCTTGCCCTCAGTATAATGGTAATTCTTATACTGAGGTTTTCAGTGGACTTTTCGCGGTAAGATAGAAAATAGCATTTAACTGCATATATACCATTGTCTTTCACTATAGCACGTTAACACAACTTTTATGTCCAAGAAACCATCACTCCCGCACATAAAACATGATAAATGCACTAGGTTTAGAAAATAATACACAGCAAGCGTCCGCACTTGACACTGTTCCCGCGCAAAGTCCATAGTCATATGTATGTAGTTCTTAATTGTCTTTGCCCATCTTATGCAGGCAAAGGACACTTAGTCTGTACAGCCTTGTCTTTAGTATTTATATATTTCTTATTATTTAGTTTTAGTGAAGTCTAGTACTTTGTCGATGTCAAGTTCTCAGTCTTAGGTCCTGATCCTTGCCCTAGTAAAGCAGTGCATCCTTTACTAGGGCTTTCTAAGGAGATTTAGCACTAATACAAAGAACACCGCTGTTCTCTGTAACATTTTCCAAAATAGCAATTCATTGCATATAGGTGTCATATAGTACTTTTACTATAGCTGTCACCACTTTATACGTGGGACAAAAATGTATACTGTGAAATGTGGGCGTATAGTATGCCTCTGCCTATCCCTTCGGGGATAAAGGCGTGACAATATGTATGTATGTATTAAAACAACTTTTATGTCCAAGAAACCACCACTCCTGCATATAAAACAATATAAATGTACTAGTTTTAGAAAACAAGTGATAGTAAGCGTATGGTGTCAGCCATTTTGCCGCCTAAAAACCCCTCTATTGTCATTGATTGTCAAGTCGTCACATCCAAGATACTGATAGTAGTTGTGGGTGCCTGCTCAGTTAGTTGCCGCTAACTGAACTTTTAGTATACAATACCAGAAAAATTACTTTCTACAGGGAATTACAATGGCAGCACAAAAAAGAACATGAAACCACAGCCGCACACGTAGAATTTTCATCAACTGAGCCATAAGATACTTAGGCACTAATAAGGATTATAATTGAAACGTCAAGATTACATGTCTAAGGACATGTAATCTTGACGTTTCAACGCAAATATAAAATACCCATACATAGTATTCCCTTTGCTATACAAGTGTAGCTTTAGATGTCTCACAATGATCTTCACCCTTTAAAAATACTCATTCTTACAAGTATTCCTCTTATAATTTACTCAGCCAAATATTCGCCTTTCATATTTTACCATCAAACCCCAGTAGATTCTTACTTAGGTTCTTACCATATAATTGTGTGCATACAGTGTGGTACAATTACTGCGACTGTACAAGGTTTCTAAGCAGGAAAATGGCGAACGGCATACGCTTGCTGTATATTATTTTCTAAAACTAGCAATATTTATCCTGCTTTATGTGTGGGAGTGGTGGGTTCTTGGACATAAATGTTTTGTTATTGTGTTTACAGCGAAAGGTGTGATTTTCCATCTTCCCGCGTAAAATCTCTTGAAAACCCTACTTTAGCATCCACTACTATTCTGGGGTAAAACTAAACTTGACAAATTTTTAAAGCAATTATTTGCTAAATTTCTCATAAATTTTTTATAAAGTGGAAAAAGGCAATTCGACTCGAGACAGGGATTGAACCTGTGACCTTTGTCTAACCAGGGCAATGTTCTAGCCACTTGAACTACCCGAACCGTATCGAATCAAGTTGAAATTCTCCACCATATTTATATCGTCATTTAAAGAGTATGACCAGAGCCATCTATCGAGCTAATGAACAACTCGATACCAATGAACAGTGTTACAACTATTTTTAAACATTAAATTTTTAAAGCAATAAGCTTCCGTGGCCTCTCGTGGCAGAGTCCACCTTACGGTTGCCTATCGATATTCGACACCCGCGACCCTGACTAGACTACTTTTGGCCCTATCGGGAAATATATAATATATTCGACTGCCTTTGTGGCGCGGTGGGAGTGCATCCGACTGCTACGCAAGAGGTCGTGGGTTCGATTCCCAGTCAGGATAAAACTTTGTGTGATGAGCACGAAGGTTTATTCTGTGTCTGGGTGTTATTTATCTATAATATGTATGTATTTAGAAATATATAAGTATGTTTATCAGTTATCTAGATCCCATAACACAAGCTAATATTAGCTTACTTTGGGCTAGATGGCGGTGTGTGAAAAGTGTCCCACAATATTTTTTTATTCTAACTACTTCTACTTTCATTTATCTCCCGTAGGGTCCTGTAGAACCTAAAGGTTTACATAGTGTTATAACTGGGTTACCATATGAAGAAATTTTCCCCATATTTTGTATTATTAATATTCTAAGTATTTACTTATGATCCGTACTTTTGATCATTTGGCTTTTTGTTTTCGGAATTGTTGTGAGCGACTGCCGTCTGACCTCCCAATCCCGTAAGACCACATGCGTAGTTGTCTCATCCGTTAGTTAGCAGTTACACCGCTAGTAGGTGAGGGTATTTGGAAACACCCTAACACTCACATAGAAAATACCTGAACTCCTTAACAAATATTTGCGGATCAATCAAGTATTTGTCCTCACTGTTACATACACTACCAACTGCACCACAGAGGCATGATAGGTTCTAGTTTTCGTAAGTAAATAATACAGTAGTGTTAGTTTTTGAATATCTTTATTTAGTTTTGCAGTTAATTGACACAATAAACATTTGTAAGCAAGCAGAGACTGATATAAAAAAAAACGTATCTCCAAAAAAATATATATTATTATGTCTTTTAAATTCATCACTATGTATGTATTTTGTTCAAAATGTTTGCTGCAAATTCTTGAATTTGGTTTTGTTGACCAATTAGTTCGTCCTGTATTTGTTATCCAAATCTGACGCGAAACGTCACTTTTAGGAAAACTGCAAGAACCCAATAATTGTTTAACTAAACACAACACAATAAAAAAACATAACAAGTGCTTAAGTATATTTACATGCAATGCAAGCTGATACACCTGCTGACAAATGAACAAGGTCGGGCACAGGAGCGGATACCTACTAAAAGAGATTAGATTAGGTAGCAGTCGTTTCTAACAGCACCGACAACAAAGATATTACAGCTGCTACTATTAGTCTAGCACAGCAGACACCGACCACTAAAGTGGAAAATTTGGGCGAACCGAGACCTCACGGTTAGGTAATACAATATTTAAAATAAAATATTGATGTTTAGAGCAATTCCGACAATATCTTAGGTATGTAATAGCATGTCTATAAACTACTTCCACTTGAATCACAATCCAGATCTCCGCCTCGCCTGCATGTTGGTGCTAACTGAATTATGAAGCCAGGGCGCTGATACACGTAGTAGGTTATGGTTGGGAGGTCCGAGAGTAGTTACTTCCAATATACCCCAGGGCTAAACTTACGTCGCACGAAATATAAGTAACATTAATTACGTGGTAAGTAGGCTTATATACATCTCAAAGTTAATTTTCTGTACGTCTCCCATTTTTGTGCGTTAAGTTTAATTAAATGTTGCATGTACGACACGACCAGCATTTTGTTTTAAAATAAAATCAGTTCTGGGGTAATTTAGCATACATGATATGGCGACCCTGACTTTTATTTATGATAAGTGTTTGACTTCTTAAATAATGATATTTGATCTTATTTATTAATGAAATTCCATCTTGAATGCAAGATGCACAATATACTTCTATTAAAACTTAGTAACTGATAAAACTTGGTGGTACTTACAAAGGAAAGACAGTTTTTTTTACCATCACTCGTACATCCGAAAACACTACATCGCACCATCTTTAATTAAAGATGGTGCGACGAGACGAAATATTAATTTAAATCAATTGATTTAAATTAATATTTCGTTCGTCATTTTACTCCACAATGAAATATAACACAGTTTTGTACCTTTAAACCATCTTTAAACTGCTTTATAGCTATTTTTTTTTGCAATAATGACAATGAACTCGATGAGACAAAAAAAATAATCATTATGTTTCTTTTCTTCACACTAGATAAGTTGCTTTCTTTCTTGTGTGAGTGAAACAAAAGCTATCAATTCGTCTATTGTATGCTCAGTCTACGGCGCGTAGCCTAAATTTCTACATAATGTCAACTATTGGCGCCATTTTTAAATCAGAAATTATATTAGTGTTTAGTGCCAAAGGAAAAATATTGTGTATGTGTTATAAAAGTATAAAAAAGCATTGTGATGTGTTGTGTAAAATGTTGTATTAGCTCAAGTCTTAAGAACTCACCATTTCACAGGTAATTGATGTTTTAGTTACGACTACGTGTTTTTTTTCTAAGATTTTTATCCAAGAGTTGTGATTCTTCTTGACGAACTCTTGACAATTTGTTAATATCTGGTTCATAGCATCTGTTCCGCCGTCATCGTCATCTATATCTAAGATTTTTGTTAATTTACATACATTTTGTACTGTTACGACATGTCAAGTACACTGGGACGAATTCAGTTCAGCAAATTGCTTGAAATGTTAATATCCAAAGTCAAGCTAAATGTAGCGCCCGATTCAATTAATTATGTTAATCTTGTTTTAGGTTTCTTAAGGATACCATTAAACAAGATGCTTGGTTAATAAACATAAATCAGAATGATATTAAAATGATATGATATGATAGCTGAGTGCGACCCTGGAGTAAGCTACCTGTCTATGTGTGTGTAATAGGCTACGCTATTTTTCGCAAACCTTTGGTCTGCTTACTGTCTTATAAGTTTGTGGTCCGGGACGACAAGACCGCGCCGGCGTCCGCATCACAGACATTTACTTAATCTAAGTACCTACTTACTCTTGTTTGTCTGTGGTCTGCATGGACGTTGTTTGAGGATTTAAATAGAGGTAAAAAAAATTGTTTGAGGATTTAGGCAATGTGTTGTTGTTACACTCGTACCGTGTTATGCTTTATAAAGTAGGTCTTGGTCTAGGTAGTGTGCTTTTGACATGTTATGGATAGGTGATTATTCGGTCAGGGTTTTGTAATCGACTATTTTTTTTTTCTGTTGATACAACATTATTATTTCTATCAATATTACATATGGTAACACGGGAATTAATGGGTGACTTCAAAACGTAATAAATCGGTGTTTCCTTGGAAATAATATTGATGTTTTGTAAAAATTAAGGTAATATTCTATGTATTTTTTAAAATCTTTGGGGTATTTGATAGTTTTATTGTGCAAACTAAAATATATGAAGCCTATGTGGCATATTGTTTTGACAGTTGTCACTATCTTATAATTTGTTTATATTTCAGAAAGGATGTGGTCTCTTGCAAGTTTTGTGTTTTGAATAATTCTAAGAAGTCAGCTTTAGTCTACTTCTAAAAATGTGTACAACACATAATAACATGTGTCCAGGTTATCGTGGCCATGGATGCTAAAGACTTAAGGACGGAATCTGCTCTGAGTGAACGCAACAATGACAGCAGCAAGTACTCTCAGAGCGGCAGTATCACACTGCAGTGTGAAAGAAATAAGTCATATCAAGATGTCGGGTCTAACTCAGTACCCAAAGTGGATGTATCGGGCGCGCGACCGTGCGCCGTCATTGGCCCTGACAGAGTTGTGCCTCCCACAGTTTCCAACGAATCGTATTTAAAAAAAAGTCCTTCAGAGCCATGGTCATGTATGGACAATGCATATCATCATACGAAACGGCCTCCGGAGTACCCTAATAAGCTTGTTAATTTTCAAAATCCAACTAGAAATATTTCGCCTAGACAAACTTACCAAGAAAACATGCAGCGAATTATGGTGCCTCCTTCATACAACTCGGTGAAAATTAGTGATGATAGCAACTATACACAAATAACAGAAAAAAGTAATGTTCTACCCAAGAATGTAAAAATAAATGTGCCATCAGAGGCAAAGTTCTGTGATGTGCCTTACACAGTATATCCCACAAGTAATGAACATAAAAGCATTAGAAATGTTGACATGTCCATATCCAGTGTAAACCCTACTCTTCCACGAACTGCTCCTCATGGGTGGCCTCCAGGAAATGTTAATGTTCGCCCCACAAGAACTTATGGTGCTCCTGAACTATATCAGTTTCAAGATTACTCTAATTGTGGTGTACCTCGCCAAATGGTCCCTCGACCAAACAGAACAGGTCCTGAAGATCCGGGATATGTTTATGCTGACCCTTATTATCATCAAGAAGCAAACATCCGTTACAAACCTTACCCAACAGCAAAGGAAAGATTTCCACAACAAAGGTATGATTATGTGAGTAACTATGCAAACTCTTTTCATTCACAACCAGCATTTCCCTCACATAAATATGATATGCAAAGACCTATACCACCTCATCCTTACCCACCATATCCTCCAATAAAATATCTTGAGAGAGTAACTGACCCTGCTATGGAAGGATATCAGAGAAACCAACAAGGTAACTTTAATATAGCATATCGTAATCAAATAATTCATCCAAATTTTGGACCAGTTCTTAACACTTGTCACCAAAATAAAATACATGGCTATCCATCTGATAGTCATTTAAAAACTATAAGCCCTAGTAAATTACCTTATGAAAATGCTAAAGCCTATGTAGAATATGAGAATGGTCGACCTAAAATGTATCCTACAACTGAAAGCTATTTTGTTAATGAAATGGGCAGAATGCACCCTATGAAGAATCAAGTAATTATGTCTAATTATCCATCAATAAATATGCATAATGTTTCCCCAACTCAGTACTATAAAAAAGAAAATCAACATATAAAAAATTATGAATATATGCAAGCTCATTTTCGGAGCATGGACCCTAATTTAAATTTGCATAATCCTATGGCTAGGCATCCATCAAATTTTTCCCCTAATACTCTAGCAATTTCACCTAGTGACAGTTCGAGTACCAGCAATGATACCTCACTAACTTTAGGAACCTCTCAAGAAGACTGTGGTTATGTTAGCCAATCATCTACTGCAAGTGTTCGGAGCATAGACTCAGGCATGAACAGAATACCGAATGAATATATGAGAAGGTATTATGATAATAGGTTTGGACCAATCATTAGAACGTCACCTATGATATTAAAGTCTGAATTAAATCATAATAACAGTTCCAAAGAGAAAAAGAATATTAATGTAAGACAATTCTTACAAATGTGGAATGAAGGTGATGAGGAATCTGAGGAAAATATACCTAAAGAAATCATTATTCAAACAGGGCCTAAAAGTGATGGTAACTTCAATAAATTCCATGAAGGTATAAGCCAAGTGAACCAAGAACAACTGTATGTCCTTGGTTTGGTTAATGTTCCAAGTGAGGAATTAGGTAAATATGAACATATACAAAAAATTTCTAAATTACCTGAAAACATCAAAGGTTATAATCACATAGAACTATTAAATCAGTTTGAAGAGGCTATTGAATCTTCAAACATGACTAACTATAAAACATCTTCGACTAAAGATTTTCAAATGCCTCCACAGGCTTTCCCTCCAAAGCCTTGTTCTGTGGAACCTAGACCATTGTCACCATTAGATGTGGAAGCCAAGATCAGCCAATCTGTAATCCATAAAGAAGTCGGATGTAATTTTGAGATAAAACCTTGCAGTCCTAAAATGTTAAATGTGGAAGTTGCTACTCCAGTTCAAAATGTTTTAACTGAGAGAATCATTGAGAAAGTTGCAAATCCTGTTATGCTAAAATCGCCGAGACTTAATGGTGTTGATGAAAGTATTGACTGCAATTTAATGAAAAGAAAAGATCATAGATTAAATATTAACAATGACTCTATTAGGATTCCGAGTTGTAAAATGGTCAATACTCAGTATTCAAATAATAATGCTATGGATACTATTAAGAACAGTTATAGTTTACAAGATTTGGAGAGTAATTCAGGTTTATGCTTAGCTTCTCTGCCCAGATTGGATAATGATATGGAGTTAAACTTTCCTGAAGTTAACCAACAGTTTATTAATGCAAATAGAAGAGATTCTACTATCTTAACAACTGCTCTAAGGGATTTGCCAACCTTAGAAGTATTGGAGCAAACAGATAGTCAAACCAAACTACATGATGTGAATTCTGTTACTTGTGACAGAGATGATATCAAATCACCATGTGTGCTAGATTCTGAAAAAGAAGTGTCAAAACTAAGTAAATATCGCAAGACTAGGGCACATTTATCAGACGCCAAAGATAATCTTCATGCTATAAGAACAGATAGCGTCATCATTAAAAATCCCGAAAATGTTAAGAATTCTGAAGAAGCCTCGATATTTTCTCCAAATTCTCTGATTAAACAAGTTAATGACATTCAACAAGCTCCAATTAATTTAACATCCCAAGGAATCATAGTTGAGTCAGATAGTGTTGTATTTGCTACTAAAAAGGAAGATATAGGCAAAGAAATAGATTCATCTATTGGTATTGCCATTGACTTCAGCCTAAATAGAAATACATGTAATGATAATATTGAGTGTCTAGATGGAAAAATTGATAAAGAAACCAACATCCTGGCACAAAGTATGTCTGAAACAAGCAAATCGTTACTTAATAAAGAAATAAGTGAAGTTCCTACATTGTCTGATTGTCAACAAAACATTCCACACGATAGCATTAATCTTGGCGATGTAGATCAAAATATTGAAGAAGATAATGATAGACAAACAATGATGGAAATTATTAATAGAAAAGATGATAATACTCTAAAAGATAACACAACACTCAAAGAGACATACATGAAGAATGATTATGTGTCATCTATAACCAGTGTTAATGGAGATAAAGAAGAATACTTGCCAAATGCCTGTATCAAAGAAGTGAATGAAGATAGTAGCAATTCTATGATAGACTTTGTTACACCTACAGCTGAACTTTTGACAACATCTAAACGTAATAACGATGATTACTTGATGAATATAGATAACAAGGATGGTGTTGCCATCTCAAATTTAAATAATACCAATAATATACTGGCTCGTCCAAAAGGTATCGTAAAAGTTTTGAGTAAACACGATCAAAAGCTTCATAATGAAAACAACAGTGACCAAAAAGATAGTGAAGAAATAGACATGCAACACGCGATTACACAAAGCTCCGACGAATTTCACCAACTTTTCAAAGTAAGTGATATAACAGACACAAAATCCCCAAACCCCGAAAGCATAAATATCAATGACCAAAAACTTACACTTCCACAAGACTTATCAGATATTAACAATTTTAACTCAAATAATATTGAGCAGAATACCAACTCAAATTTTGATTTAGAGTTGATGAATCGGATTTCTTTGCCTAGTGAAAACATACCAAATATTGATGAAGATAATTCGAATTTTGATTTACTAGCCCCTAATAGCCCCGTAAATTATCCAACAGAAACGTCTAAACTGAAACTTCTTTCTAGCGTTTTAGAAAAAAGTGAAATACAGACTGAATGTTTATCAGAGCGTACTGATCGCGATTTTTTCACTAACTTTAGTATACCATCTCCTGTAGTCAATAACCGTGATGATTCGTCAGAAGTTGCAGTCGATGACTCTGATTTTAAGTTGATTGCTCTCGATAGCGCTGAAATCACAAACCAAGGTGATGCTTCAACAAGACTTATAGAATCTGAAAGGGTTTCTTATTCAACATTACTATTTGAAAATAATAGACATAAGTATGTAGAGTCTAAATGTGATTTACTGTCGCTTAGTAATAGTGAATTGCAGGGAAGGAGCATTAACGAGTTAAATAATATGATTGTAAGTACAGATGGTTTGGTCCAAGACGAAAAAAATGAGCAGAAAGATGATATAATCACTGATGACAAACTGAACGATCACGATATGGAGGAAAAATTAAAAGCACAATGCACACACGACAAAGTGTTGAGATATGACCAAGATAAGAGATATTTATATTATGGTAGTAAAGAAATGTATTCTCCTTGGATTCAAAAGTTAATTATTAACTGTGTGGGAAATATCAGCAACATAGGAATAGATTACAAACATAGTACTTGTATACCAATAAAACTTGAAAGGAAAGCGGAAGGTTCTTCATCACCAGTCCCTACAAAGGATTGTAATCTTACATTAAGAGAAGAAGAAACATACCAGATAGGCATTTTAGATAGTTGTCTTGAAAATGATAACCTACGTGAACACGAAATAAATAATGAGGATAGTTATAGATCACCAGTTATTTCAAATAATAGTAATTGTAAATTAACAGGTGAAAATAGGGATCAAATTAATATGTTGGGTCGTCTTGATAACTTTATGGAACAGGATAACGCAACTGAACACAAAAAGGATAGAACAATAGGCTCTACATCACCTGTTACTTCAAATAATAGTAATTGTAAATTAACAGAAGGAACCCAAATAGAAGATTCGAATAATTCTGATAGTTATCTTAAAAATGATAACACAAATGAACATCAAATAAATTTAAAGGATACTACCATATCACCGGATTGTACAGTTACAGAAGAAAAGATAAACGAAACGGGCATTTTGGGTCGTCTAGAACGCTGTCAGGAACAGGATAACGCAACTGAAATAACAAACTGTGGAACGGAAGACTCTGCATCAGCGGTTGCTTTACATAATAGTGGTATTATATTAACAGAATGCAATCGAATAGATATTTTGGCTAATTTTGATAGTAGTATTGAAGAAGATAAAGTAAATGTTCACCGAAGAAGTACAGAGGATGGTTTCACGTTTGACGATTTTAAGGTAACAGAAGATACAGACCAAAAAGTAGTCTTAAATTGTTTTAATAGCTGCCCTGAACATGATAACGCAACTGAACATGAAAAATTTACAACGGAAAGTTCTTTATCACCTGTTATTTCACAAAGTAGTCTTGAAAATGATGACGTACATGAACTCGAAACAAATGTACTAGAAGTAGCCGAATCACCGGACTGTACAATAAAAAAAGAAGAAACTGACCGAATAGACGTTATAGATCGTTTTAATAGGTGTCTGGAACCTGAAACTCTGGAAAGGGATAGAAGAGAAAGTTCAACATCACCTCTTAATTCAGAAAAATCAAACTCAAATGAACATAAAAGAGATAAAACGGAAGGTTCATCATCACCAGTCCCTACTAATATTAATCTTACATTAATAGAAGAAGAAACAGACCAAATAGGCACTATAGATCGTATTGATTGCTGTCTGGAACAGTATATCACAAGTAAAACGGACTATTCTACATCGCCGGTAATTGACGAACTAAATTTCGATGATTCGTCGGTAATAGATTATCAATCTGAAAATGATTCTTTGCATGATAATAATCAATATATCACCGAAAGCAATAACTCGCATATTACTAACATAGAACTGAATAGTGAAGAGAAGTCAAGTACGTCATCTAAAGAAATCAACTACGGTAAACTTATTGCAGCATCGGAAGGATCCATAAACATGAGTGATTCTGTTGAGGACTTAAAAAATGACTGTGATCAAATTGATAAAAGTTCTATTCCAGGCCAGGCTTCATGTTGTTTACAGGGAGAAATTCATGAATACAATCAAGTTAATGATAATAAGGTAGTACCTGTTAATTCATTATGCGATAAATCACACGAATATAACATTGAATTATCTGAGCAACAGGACAAGCACTCAAACAGTGGTGATAAAATGTCTGAGCAATGCGTTATTCAATCTAAATATAATAACGAACTGTTTATAAGTAATACGAAAACTCATGGGAAATGTGACAATGAGCTTTATTTGAATGACCAAATGACACAGCATTGTGATAATTGTGATAAACAATCAAATTGTAATGTAGAAGTATATCAGGAACAAGTAGAACAACCTTACAATGAAGTACATAACTGTGATACAGAACTAGATGAACGGAAAGAAAAGTCTGACCAACGTCTCAAGACATGTGACCATGATGAAAGCGTAGTAGAACCATTTGATAGACCATCGTCTGGTAATATCGAAGACGTAGTAGACTCAGATAAACAATCACATTGCAATGATTTGGAAGTGGAATTGTGTGTTGCAGAAGAAAAAAGTGAACTTCATTTTACTAAATTTCAAAGTCCTAAACATATTTTCTTGAATACGAATCGTCAATCGCTTAAAAGATCGCTTTCAGATTCTGCGCTTAATATATATGAAAACAATGAACCAGATCAGCAATCAGTAAATGAAGAAAGGATTCAGTTGATATGGCCTATTAAGCGTAGAAAAATGAACGTGGATAATGACTTGTTAGCTGAAAATTTATGCAACATAATACAAAGTAACAGACGTAATTCAATTTCTTCTATATACAATGAAGAAAATCTATCTTTTTGTATCCTAATAGATAATGATTGCATAATTACAGAGGAAGAGAATGACGAACAAGAAAAAATATGCTACACTAATTTATCTGAAGAAGAATGTTTGACTGAAGTACAAAGTGGTTTTTCACAAGATGAAGTTAACTCCCAGATACTATCGGAAATAATATCCACCCCTGAATATAAAAATGACTGCGAATATAACGATGCTTATAAAACGCAAGATGAAGACGAAAATATAGAGGATTCGTGGGTTGAAGATGTGGCTTGCGTTGAAACAGTTATCAGTGATGATATTGCAGAAGACATCGAATTAAGTGGGCCTACATCTCCGAAACAAAATGTGTTTTCAGAAAATAATGAATCAGAAATTTTTAGCTGCAGTGAACACACTGATAAAGTTAAATACATATACGGCGATAAAATGTGTAATGATGATGCTCAATTCGTAGAAACACTTTATAACACACCGCAAATGGATGTTAACAAAAAACTGATTCAGAGGGAACCACTCAACTCCGGTGGATATTATGATGACGACTCGTTAGAAAAAATTCTTTCAGAATGTAATGTCCCAAAAAAACCATATGTGCCAGAAAAAATAGAACCACTATTTTCTCCTAGCCTTATCAACATTAGACAGAATACAGACAACAAAGACAATGCGGTCACGGAAATCTTGGCTCCCTTGGAAAGTATTGTTAACACTTTAGACGTTATTGATATGGAAATCGTAAAAACCGATGAGAGCAATGTGAAATTTAATCATTTCGTAAAAACTCAAGATGATACTATACATTCCTGTGAATCTAGCGTTGATAATGTGTTGACGTACCAAGAAAGTGATGATAATGTTAAGTATAAAAGTTCTAGTTCCCCAGAAGTATCATCAACGACATCTGAAGAAAAAAGTTCTTCAATATTATTAAAAATTACTAACTACAAAGGGTCTAGAGTATCTCAGATTAATGAAACAATTAGAGACGACAAAAGACCAAGCTGTAAATTTACGGAAAATATTCATTATGATCAGTCTCATTCGAATTTTCCCACTCATCGTCCATTATTAACAAAGGCAGCACAAAAGTATATCCCTCCGTTAAAAGAATCTATACGCGACCTCAAAGTTAGGCTTTCATTACCTCAACATAGTCTAATTAAACTTAAACAATTAAAAAAATCCAAAGATAAACCAAAGTTAAATACACAAAATGTTTCTGTTCCTACAATTACCAAGAAACCGAAACCTAAATTTGAAGACGTCCTTAAAAGTATAGACGAAATACAATTTCAAATGCATAAAGAGAAGACCAAAAAAGCTAAGAAATTTATTCCTAAGGTAGTAATTAAGAAGAATGAGAACGGTTCTCATTACGCCAGTACGTCAGACAAGAACGAATTCAATCCGGACTTGACAGGCCGGAAATGGCAACCGTGGGTGTTTATAGAAAAAAACCATTTCATTGATAAAATGGCTCTCAAAAAGAAAACTAAAGCTATTTACAACCACAGGAAACAGACCTATGTTTTTGCAGAGAAGTTTCAGAAATATAAGTCTGTAAGTAGCGCTAAATTTGTAATATCACCGCCATTATCAAGTTGTCCGTCTACAGGGCTTAAATATACTATAAGATTGAAGCATAACTACTGAGGTAGATCTGCGATTTCAAAAGATTTATCTATGGAGTCAGAAGTTACTTTGGCTACCGCGTCAGTAGATCCCACCTTACCTAAAGGTCTCGTATTATCATTCCTACGATTCCATTGTAGTTTTTAATTTAGTAGTTACCCATATAAGTTTACCGTATAGTTTGTAACATAATGAAGCCAAATTCTGTACTAAGTGTGATATGGAAAATTTAAAAGACACTATTCTTACTATGTTCGTTAGTGCAACTTGATCTGATCTATATTTTGTTAATATTATTTAAAGTTTATTCGTTGTACCAAATATCATTCCATTTTTATAGGTTTTTATATTGTAAAATTGCACCTTTAAGATTTCGTTAGCCATAATTTGAGTATTATCTTGTTATTATTGTTATTTTCAAGTAATACTGATATTTATGATTGTTTATGTTTCTGTAGATTATATTAAGCTTAAGTTATAGGTAATAAGGATGTTACTATGGACCATATCATTTCCTTTATATTTTGGCGGCGGACCTTTGCATTACCTACACTCACTTTCTTCCTGTTTTAAAATTTATTTTAGTAGAAGATGTGCAGACAGCAAACTTATCTATATTGAATCTTTCTGTGCATAGAATTTTTATTTATCAATTTTGTAAACCTCTTTGTCTTCCGTCGCCAAAAATGAGAGTACCTAATGTGTCTTGCGTATTGTGGTGCTTCGAGGATTGAAGTATATATTGTAAGGAGCATACGTCTTTGTATCTTCTGTCCATTACAAAGTTAGCCAAAGATTACAGAGACCATGTAAGGTATAAGTATAAATGAATATAAATAGGCAGCTATATAACCACTTTTGTGTAGTTTTCACAAAAATATATTTATAGTAGTGTTATTATTACGACCGATACACTCAAATCGGTCACCAATCTTGCTCACGTTAGTTGTAAGCACATGTTTATTATCATATCTCTGTATATTGTGACATAATGTTAGGTATGTTAAGCGTAGATGAAGTACAAATATGCACACTAATTATGAAATCATTTAATCTGTAAGAAAATGTTCATTCAATATCATTCAATAATTTTGTTTGTAATGATGTTGCGGTGAAACATCATAGTATAGGTAGGTAATAAAATTAAAGCGTGAAATAACCAAAGCCAATACTCAGAAATAATGGATGTTGCGAAAGTATGTACGTAGGTATACATTGAATGTGTGCCTACCTACTCGGCAACATGTCACTGCCGATAGCGGGCTGACACAGACCAGGTAGACACGGTCACAATGAATCTACTTAGAGTATCTTTATATCGTAGCCAGCATGCATGTATGTCTGTATATTTTCAGATACGTACCTCATTTGTGAGCTTTTTAACTGATACAGGTACCATGATTTAAAACATGGACGCGCATCGCCAGTGCCTTTAACATCTTACTGATATTATAACGTAATAATATCAACTTTATTGTTCTGTAGGTATATAATATAATCTTTTCAAACACTTGGCCATTCGAGAAATATTTCGGAAATATCTGTTGATCTCATAAACAAGGCACCATCTTGTCATATTTTGCCTTATTGTGCCTATAAATATATTTTGTTAATAAATACACTATTTTGATATCATGTACAGGGTGTTTAAATAATATACCAAATACGTGCTTTTAAGGCCTGCTTACATGTATTTGCTAAATGTTGCCTTGATAGATAAAATATTATAGGGAAAAGTTAGTGTAATTAAAATATTTTAAATACATGTTATGAATTTCAAGTGATCAGTCGAACTATTTATTTGTAAATCAATTGTATTTTATAAGAAAATTTAAGCTACATAAGTAATAATCTAGTAATGAATAAATAAATGTACAAAGGTAAAATTATATAAGCAGCGCGTTTTACAATAAATTTCCTGTTCAATGGGACTTGAGCTTCACGTTTGGACGTTGAGGCTGTATTTATTTACCAATAAAGTGATTTCGTAAAACCACGTGGCCGTGTATGAAATGATTCCGAGCGAGAGCTAGGACACCGTCACAAGGCCCGCCTATGACTCTAGTCGAGGCGCGCGCTGTTCCGTCTTCGCTCCTTCTCAATGACTGATTACTTCGTTTATTTCTCCATATTTAACTCGCATTGTAATTTCGATACTAGAATGTTTGTTACGCACTATTGAGTGGGCTCTTGTTTAAGTTTTCATGCACTTGTTGGCCACTGTTATAAGTTATTAGTATATTGTGGTTAATTTTTTTTAAATAAGGGTTATGGATTAGTATTACTTATTTGAATTTAAATATTAGATATTTGTTTTGTCGTTTAAATATTAATGCATATCTTCATATGCCTGTAACGCACGTGATATGTATGGTGATAGATTAAAATTGGACACACTTGCTCTAAAACTGAGTTTATTGAGTGTGACACAAAATATTGTTAAATAGTGGGAAGATATTATGTACCTATTACATTTTTGAGTGGTAACTAGTTTTCAGAATTGTTCCAATATATAATTGACCAAATAAATGTGTTCTGAGAAAAATTGCTTTATTATTTTTAATATCATAAACATTTTATACAGGTATGTTCACTTTCACAGCTTCTTGACGTATAGCGCTTATTAGGTCTTGATTCACCAGAAATATGAAGCGCAGTCCCGCAATCTGTGTATAACACAAAAAAATGTATTAGTTTAAAATTATTAATGCCAAATTCTAGTAACACTTAAGTACACTGCTGAGTCGAGACACTATTCTAGTGAGTTGCTATATGACAAGAACAGTGGGTCCCCTGATATTTCTATTCTATTTACAAAGTTATATCTTTGCTAACATATATACCAGCTAGCTCCTAAACTAGTCAAGTAAATTAAACCTACAAATTTTTGTGCAGCCACTACACTTATTCTAGATTATGTATCTACAAATTACTAGCATATTATATATAAACTAGCTTGCCCAGTCAACAATAATCACGATAGATGTAATCATTAAACTAATGACAAGTGAAATTTACCTCAATGATGCTGTTGTGATTAAGCTTGACTTTATTGCCTTGGAGCACTGGCCTTCCATCGACGAATATAGGTCTTTTGCCCTCTGAAGACATGAAGAAGTCTCCACTATTCCTCAGTCTAATGGTTGCTTGTTTTCTGGATACTTTTGCTGCAGGTCCCTCCAGACTAAGATCCACGTCGATGGCATGGTCGCGAGTACTCCGTCCCACTGCGATCTGTGTAAATAAGAATTAAATATTAATTTAAATGTGAAAAATTATCTTTACCATATATAGTTTACTTAAAGTAAATATTAAGACCAATCTAGTAAGTGACTTATATTAAGTATCATTGGAACAAAAATAATGTACCAACACTACAGTGGTTTTAACATTAGATCATAAAACGAATATGGCATATAAACATTAAATGTTATTGCTAAATGTCAACGGAACACAATTCATAAAAAACAGCTTTCAAAAAGCTTTTAATAAAATTTCTAGACATTTTCAAATTAATAACGTTCAGACTCCAAATCCTGTTCAAAAATTACAATAACTCGTACAAAAGATAAACATCACGTTTTCCTCATAAATCCGCGGCTGTTTCCTCAAGTGTTTTTTTTTGTCTTTGTCGCGGGGAATGCGTTTGCGCGCCGTCATTCCTACTGCAGGGGCAGGGAATGGTGTGTGGGACTCCCGGCCCTTTGGGGGCCGTCATACCCACTAAACTCCGCGGTGTTCCGTCTTCTTCCCAGCAACTTCCCAGAATAGGCCTGAGGGCTATTCACTGCGACCCAGCTAAGGGAATGCCCCACGATGAGGCTCTCCTCGGGGAGCTGAGCTGTCCTCACGTGTGGCAATAATGTGTAACGTATCTTCGCGTGCTCGAACTGAGGCTATCGCAACTAAAACTAGTATTGCCAGCTTTGCGTAAAATCGACATTTATTAAACAGGCACGCAAGCAATTAAAACCCAATCGAAATCGGAAACTAATTAATGTTGGCCGTCTGAAACGAATGGCAAAAGCAATGTATGTTTAAACAATACCTGGTTTTAATAATTTGGAATCGTAGATGCATAGGTATACCTCAACGTCAGTTCACCGTGTATGTTTTGTTTTTAGCTAATATATAAACTGAAAAATAAGAAGATGGGATTAAAGACTTGTATATAGCAAGTTAACTCAACAATAATGATGTTCATTAAAAGGCACTGCTAATAACAAGCTCGATAGAGCTGTTGACATACTAATTGAACAGATAGCGTTATCAAGTGACTAGTTAGTTATAGGTACCTAACTAGTTTATAAAGTTACTTATATGAGTGCGAGTTTCTTAGCTATACATGAGTGTTGGCTAGAGACTTTATTTCACATTATCACGGACTAATTTCATTAAAGACTTGAGATATTCTGTATGTTATTGTATTTTCTCGTTCAAGCACACAGACAAGACGTCACGGTTAATTATTATTGTAACACCAAAGATACATTTTGTATATGAAGATAATGTGCTACTAAAGTGGTTTTACAATTGGCGGTGCGCATTGGCAATTTCTTAACTTACGGGTGTAGGTTCAGTAGGTTAGCACATTATGTGATCGACACAAAGGCACATGTTTTTGTTCATCGTCCATAAAATTAATATTTTTAGGGTTCCGTACCCTAAGGGTAAAACTTGACTCTATTACTAAGACTCCGCGGTCCATCTGTCACCAGATTTATAATTTTCTTGGACCGTGATAGTTAGACAGTTGAAATATTGATTGATTGACACTAAAAACAGAATAAAATAGATATTTAAGGAAGCTCCCACGCAACAAACATGATATTTTTGCTCGATATTGATAACTGTAACCGGTAGAAGCTTAAAATATTCACAGAATATTTAATTATATTTTCTTTAAAAAATCTAATTAAAATAAAACCAATATTTAAGGGAGCTCCCATACAAATTTTTGCCGTAATGGTACAGAAACCTTCGTGCGCGAGTCCGAGTCGCACTTGGCCGGATTTTTTGTACAGGCGTTGACGATCTATACATATAAATAAAATTGAAGTGTCTGTTTGTAATTTGAAATTAATAGCTTTTTACTAAATGCATATGAAAGTATACGTTCATATACGGCACTCACATAAAAAATCTATTTTAAAAATATTTGCCTGTCTTGTCTGTCTGTTTGTTCCGGTTAATCTCTGAAACGGCGAGACCGAATTTATCGGGACTTTCACTGGCAGATAGCTGACGTTATAAAAAGTAACTTAGCCAACATTTAATTCCGTATTCCGACGGGAACGGGCACTACGCGGGTTAAACCGAGTGCGTCCGCTAGTTATATATAAAAATACAGTTTGGAGAAGTTTCAATTTAATATGGTATACTTCATATAGTAAACGTCGTCTTCAAATAGTAAATCGTTTGTCAATGACTTTGTCCATACTAAATTATTTTTTGAATATAGACATTTGATGCATGTTAATGCCTCAAATTGCTCGATCTCACCTCTCTACGCAACTTTAGCTTTTTTATTTTCACAGCTGCCGCAGGTCATGATGGTTGTGTCTGTCATTCAAATATCTCAGTACATCTATTTCGATCGCGATCCTGCTCCGACAGTACAAAGTCGAACGACAACGACGAACTCACGTCATGTTCTACAGGTAGGTGTGGTTACTTAGTGACTGGTTAACAATACTCGTATTCAGTCCAACTTCTTCCTTTATCCTGAATTCCTGTGCATTAGCTATGAAGCACCAGAAAAAGTTGACTTAGTAGCTTTTACCTTTGCGGCTAATTCACGAATCGACGATTACGATTTGTGCACTGCCTGTGCCGAAAGTATAGAAGCAGAAATCACCTTAGTTATTTGCAAGCACATCAACAACAAACAGCTTATGCATTAACTAGTAAAAATCATTTGCAGAAACGATGTGTAATTTTTTGGTTCCTCAACTTTTATTTCGTTAACGCTTCTGTTTCAAGCACCAATAGGTCTTTTCAAGCAATTTCTGACATATGCATTATGCATCTGACTTGGCGACTACCTTCGCAAGTACCTCTTTGAGTTTCTCAACGTTGGTCAAGTTTCTGTCTTATAGCCAACATTCATTCAAGCTTGACAGGAATTTAACCATTCATATATGGGACACGAAAATATTAGTTTTTATTTTTTTTATACCACTTAGGTGGCAGACAAGCATACGGCCCACCTGATGGAAAGTGGTCACCGTAGCCTATGGACGTTTGCAACACCAGAGGTGCAGCACTCGCGCTGCCGACCCTTTAAAAACTTTCTAAGACCCCATTTTTTGTGTCTCGCTTATTATCCTCATACGTAAAAACAAGCTCAACCAAAACTGAAATGTTGGTAACTGTTTTCCATTTGGGACAGTTCTTAAACGTTAAACAATTAGAAAGTATCCTCTAAAGTCGTAAAAATTAAGTATCAGTATTTTAGGTTTGGCACAATGATAATTATATAGTTAACCTTACTTATCTATTTATATAATTATATAGTAGATACATAATATTGTTATCTATAGAGGTAGTATATTATTCTGACTTAACCTTGTTAAACAGTAGATAATTCATTACTTTCAACATGATAATATCATGACTTTACTATAGTAATTTTATATTCTCAGTAAGTCAACATTCCGTTCATACAATAGGGATATCAAAACAAATCTGTCCCGCATTTGATAACTTCTCTTAACTAGCTCTTTACTACTTTCGTTGCAGTAACTAGTAGTCTTCAACAGGACGGACGTCATCGAAAATCAGTTAGAAGAGCTTTATTGGACCTTTCTTGTCCATCGTAGGTCTATCCATGTCCATCTATCTTTAGAGTTCAATGCGAAATCTTGCATTTAATGTCTACTTTGTGACATTGTTTTGACCCGAGTTGTTGATAAACGTGTCAAAGGTTGTGTTCAATTCAAATGTACTTGCAGAACCGAAGTTAGTTCCATAAGTAAGAGCAAAGTCAAATTATGGATCGATATCATTACTATCTAGTAATATTTGGATTGTATTATTTTTCGTAAGCACAGTAAGTGATTTTCTAACCGGAGCAGTGGCCTTTTCTAACTATGGTCATGTATGCTCTCACCGCACGTGTTATATGAATTTTAGTGTTTGGACATATCTCTATAGAAATATTCTTTTGTATTATTAGTTTCAGATTCAGATGTTCTCAAGCCTCAATATTTAATTTTAATATCATTGTGGACTTGGATTGGCCTGAACTTGACATTTTGAAACCAATTAACATTTTGGTAATTTGACATTATGGACTAAAGAGTATTTTTTAGAGATAGCACTTTTCTATATTCGAAAGTTCTAACAGTACTTATACTTAAACATATTTATATTTGGCGATTTAAATTAGGCGTTTCTTAAGTTCGGTATTATTCTACAATTTTATATTTTTATTTTAGAACATTAGTCGTGCAACTAAAATTTTTACAACACAACTATGTAATATATGGTTACAAACTTACAAGTCGAAAGATAGATAGGTAGAAGTTCGATTTAGACTTAGTTTGATAGAAATTTGATTTTCTGTGAACAGCAGTAAGATTGTGCGTCTAGGTAAGATTGTATTGTAACTATCAAACAATATTTACAGTCTAAGAACCTTTGTATATTGACAATACTCGTTAGTAAAAAGGTAACGTCTGTACCTGCAGGTTTTGTAGCTTGCTACAGCCGATCGCTACGTTTCTAATAGAAACTTTACAATAGGTATATAAAACACCCTATGTTAACATTCAGACATTTAATTATGGAGTAGAAAATTAGCATTGTTATAAAGTAAAGTATCGTTATCAATAAAATTATGATAATTTAAACACATAAAACCCTGATCCTTTCTGATAAATACGTTATCAGTGATTATGGATCAAGTAAATGATATCTGAATATCATGTTTATCAAGTTGTACATGATATTTATAAATCGGTTTATAATTACATCTACTTTTACTGCTAATACGCAACAACGGCAAACAGTTCATTTTTACTTTAATAATAATATTTCATCTTAAATAAATTATTATAACCAAGGGTATTTAGAATTAACATAGAATCGTACAATAGCTACCTACGTTCTGCAGTGAAAAACGCCACGTAAATAAGAATTAAGTAGGCATGTTACCTATAAGACACATGTACAAATACGAAAGAGTTATTATATTTGAATAGCTGCATTTCTTATTAAAACAGTATTCACAAACATTATTGCACAACTAAGTACCTACGTTACTACTTACTACATAATAAAAACATATAAAATTGGAAATTTACCCGTCGAATAAAACATGATGAACAGTTGAAGCAAATGTAATTATTTACCTACTGAATTCACTTCGCGATACACGATTCCAAGTCGACACTTAACATGTCCTTATCAATAAACTGAGGTAATTAAACGCTCACTTATCAAATAAATATGCATACTTCGAAAATATGTAAACAACCGTTCGCGATAAACGTTGCTACATTTAGATATCATTCAATGTCTATAATCGTGCATAATATAACAGACATGTGTCTTACCTCTGACGGTACTCGTTTTATTTTTATATAAGGAGAAATTTTAAAAGAAGCTTTAACTTAAGTACTTGAATTAGTTATTTGCTTTGAGTTCTTTACTTATATTATCTAACCCGTGCTCAAAGTAAGAAGATTACAATACAAGACCATCATTAATCAAGAGATATTTCGACTTACCCTCGAGTTTTAATTAGATCTAAATGAATTTGACAAGCAAATAACTCATTGTCAGTTAAGAATCGCGCAAATATTCTCTATTCAAATTGTTCTAATCGTGTCAAAGCATTTGGGGTCACGTGATGTCAACGGTTTTCTGCTTGTATACGGAACCTATTAGCGCATTAGCATCATTACTGGGTAGGTGACTAGCGGTAACATTCTTGTTTGTATTTCAAATTGTACAAAGTGCTGCTCCCGTTAGAAATTGTTAATATTTATTTATAAATTGTTCAAAGTTAAAACAAATAGGGTCGTGTAACTGTGACGGTTACAAAATCTATTTCAATATCTAATAAAGAAAAGACCGTACGGCGAGTACTACACTTTACGAATGTTCGTGTTACCTTGAAACAATATTGTCACATTACGTTATGTTTAATTAAATTATATTTCAGACGTTATTTGCGGAAGACAGTTGTAACTTATATTATGATTAAAGATAAATATGTTAGGTAACTACGTGTAATCTAGCGGGCTAAAAAGGAGTGCTAATTGCGTATCGGATTTTTCTAGTTAGTAATATGTTGTAATTACAATTTCAGTTATCAAAATCTCATTCTTTGTAGTGACAATATTGAATCTATAAGACAGTTTTAGAGGTGTTTAATAACTAATGACTGTTGGTAAGAAATATTGTTTAGTTAATATGTAGAATAATGTAGATAAGTAATATAACATTTAAAAGCTAATTTATGATATTAATTAATATAATTTTTCTTTTATGTCTAGTGTGTTTTCTTACTGACCGCGTGGTGACTACTTTGCCATAAGGTTTGCCATTTCTGTAGTAACTATAGAATAAAAAAGGTTTAATGTTTGCATATTTGCGGCACTTTATTAAAATTTATTCAATATATTTAATCAATAATTAGGTCTTCAAGAAGTAAAGTGCGACCGACTCCCCAGAGTCGAATCTGTCGTAGGCAACGCTTGAAGGACTGCAGAAGTTGAACCCCTGCCTTTCCTGAGACCCAATACAAGCGATAAGAAGGAACACTTCATGGCTTTAAAAGGTAAATTAATTATGAGGAGACCTCACATAACCACCCTGCTCCATACACAGAGTGGTATCTATAAATGCGACCAACTTCAGAGAAACCATAGTTTCTATTTAATTTTGTTGATAAATTTATATGACTAAACAAAGTTTGCAGGTCAATAAGTATTTACATTTTGAAAGACTTCACAAGAAATATATGAAGATGTTGAAAAGACCAACCACCAAAGAAAAAAGTACAATTCTAACTTCTCCTGGGATTTCACCGAAATCGAGCTTGGTTCAACCTTTTTAGGTCTTCATCATTGCTCCTGATCCTGGTTTACAGGAGTCACAGTAATGGGAAACCGGATGAGATTAATTTAAAAGAAAAATATCCGCGTTTATGAATGTATTGAAATTATTTTTTATCCATCATCATTATAAAGATACGCTATCCACAGTCATAAAATATATCAGTTATATCAATAGCTAACGAAGCGGTAGGTAGACAGTCAGTTAGCAGATTTCCAGTAGCCCACAGACAGTCTTTACTTTGATGAAACAAAATAAATCTACATAGCTCATCTCATTTAATCCGTGTATGTACTTTAAAATATTGCAATTCGGAAAAAAAAATGATGGTAAAGTTGAAAAACCATTACGAATCTCCATTATAGTATGTAACAAACACTGACCGTGTGCACTAATACTAATGATACCAACATTTCAGTCCGCTTATGTATAAATAATAGGTATTCCGCCGATAAGAGCATTTATTTCGTATATTACATAGCCAATTTTATGATAGATCGGCATTTACTATCATAAAATAAATTAATCAAAATTTGAAATAGTACTGAAGAAAATGAACACTATCCCCTACTTTCTGACTTGAGTACAAAAAAGAGGGACCTCATCATAATGTAATAAAAAACTTAATTGACATGATTCAAGAATCACTGAAGAGGTTTCCTGCAGGCACAGCTACACCTAAGGTGACGTAATGTAGGTTAGCACTTTGCATAATTAGTTAATTACTGAGGATTCAGTTTCACTTGCTCCACAGAATTTATATAGTACTAACACCAATAGCCACCGTAGCCTGGTCTGTTTCGAGGATGAAGCTCACGAGAAGCTGACAGTGTAAACACAACTGCGAAGTAATATCAAGGATTATTCACGCCATTACGCAGAGCACGAAACTGTCACAAAAAAATTGAGTTGACATTGCATGGGCAATTATGTCAATTCTCTAATTTAATCTAACAAGACTTATAAAACAACTTGGAAACAAACTAACAGTGCATGGATCCCTGGTGAGCTGTGCTGTCAAGCGGATGGTAGTAGTGTAGATGTAGGCGGCATCTCGAAGGTCTATGTGTCCTACCATAGACTATACAGAGGCGCATTCTTTGTCCTTCTTTTCTTCCTTCAGAACAACACCGCGAATTCTAAATTGAACGAATCAAAGAACGAAAGCGATTTCCATCAATAATAGGCTAATGTTATAAAGATTGGTTAGAATACTTAACTAGCAATCGTGTCCGCTAATACACCTAATAAAAAAATCACGACAATATATTCATTTAGTGGTAAAGAACTATGTATTAGTAATACTTAATTTCTTGCTAGCGAATGTCATCAGACGTGTTTGGTGAACATAAAAAATTTGCGTCAACAAATGAACTAAAATCAGCTTATTATTAAAACATGTCCACAAAAACAGGAAGCCAGTTTTGTTATCAATAATAATCGCATATGGCATTATATTGTTACGTTATTTAGGATGGCTTTTGTTATTATTTTTATTCAACACTTTGTCATTTATAACTGTCAGCATGACTCTCGAAATTAGAAGTAATTGAGTTACACTTGCAGTCACATGTCGCAGTCACGTACAAGGGGCTAATTTGAGACAAGTTACTATCTAACTCAATCGCGATCTATCGCTCAGTAGGTGCAAGGTATGTAGGCGAAGTTGAATGGTGAAAATATTGGTAAACCCAAAACTAATACATTTCTCCAAAAATATTTATTTTTCACTACTACTACTTCTCTACTATGGACAAACAAACGTCGGCGCACGAGGTCACCGTAGCCAGACTTGTTAGCTGATGGACACACAGAAAAGACGTAGGACGCAAACGGAGCGCAGATACAGGACATTGTTTATCGCGAAACGTCGCGACGCAAAGCACACTGAAAAGAATGGGCACAGACGCGACGGTTTCGCATCTGCGTCCTATGGTAAAACACATAGAAAGTACAAGGCGCTGACGCGATCCGACGGGAGCGGGCGAGGGAAGAGCAAAAATTGCGGACGAGGTGTCGGTCGCCGGTCAGGGTCTCTCGTGTTGCTCTCAATACACACAGACAGACATAGCGTCATCTCTCACGACGCGACAGCCAGTGTCACGTCTGTATGTACCCTGTCTTTACTATGTGTTTTAAAAATGTCGCGACGGCACCCCGTTTGTGGCCCTGTCTGCGCTACGACCAGTTGCCTCTTTTCTGTATCTGCATTTACCCCTTACATTTGCGCTAGCGACTCTATTGCTGATGAAACAGGCTGGAACAGACTTTGGCCACCTGCTTCAACTTTTGCAACATGGCTTAGTCAAAACGGTCTTCCAATGACCGGATTTCACCCAGGAGGACTACGGGCAAAAAACAGCACTGACTCCAGCGTAAGATGTTTAACGCTGTGATCGTTTACTGTGCTGGCAGGGCTACGAGTGTTTGAAAAGCAATGACTGGTATATATTATTATATATTAGTCTTGGAGTTATTACGTATTCCAATAATATGATAATAAAACTAAAAAATGCGTAATAATATCTTAGATATCGAAGACACGTGTGGGATAATTTAAACCTGTTTTAACACTACGAGGCCGGCACTGAAAATTTCGGGAATCAAGGATGTGACACAACATTACTATTTAAAAATGTATTTATTGCTTTTCGAAGTATTCTCCGCGTAATTTAACACATTTTTTCATAAGATGGAACCAATCATTGAAGCAACCATTCCATTCGGAAGTTTACCAACCATTCCATTCCATTGACCTGTGGCAAACAAATGCTAGCATACCATTCTGCATTAAGCTCTTTGTCCCTCAAGAGGAATAGTCGCAACATGGCCGGATTTGGAGACAAACGTGGCCACCATTTTTTTTGCAACACTCCGTGAACGAACAATTTTTGTTGGCTTTAACTCATTTTCGAACACCCAAACTCGTGACTGGTTTTTTGTTTCGAGTTCGTACGAGTATATCCAGGATTCGTCACCTGATGTTGTATACAGCATTTGAGGATCCTGCGTGTAATCTTTCGAGAGTTCTGACCCACCAAGTAACGCGAGCCGCTTTTTGCTCTTCACAGAGCGAATGCGGTATCCATCGGGAAAACAACTTTTTTACACCTAATTGTTCATGCAAGATTATTTGTATTTGACTCATGTCAATGTCTAAAGTTGCCTGAATTTCGCGGTATGTCACATGTCGATCTTCCTCAATCAGCTTACGCACAGCATCGTTTTCTTGGGTGACTGCAGTTTTTGGACGACCTTGACGGGGATCATCACTGAGCTTGACACGTCCACGTTGAAATTCAGCAAACCAGCGATAAATTGTGGTTTTGGATGGGGCTTCATCACCAAATGCAGAAATCATTCTGTCAACACACTGTTTTTGTGTTAAACCACTTCGAAAGTCATAATGAATCATTGCTCTTGAATTTTCTCGAGTCAATTCCATTTTCTCAACGACTAAACAAGTTTGACAAAACTTGTGACAAGACCGAGAATCTTTTTTTTAAATAAATCAATGGTATTCGATTTTTAAAACCAAGGAGTTTTCAATTAAAAAGATTTTAATATGACAGGAACAGTGGAAATGTTCCATTCCCGATACTTTTAGTGCAGGCCTCGTATTTTATTTTTGATCTGTGAGTATCTATATCTATATAAAGACTGGAATTCTAATTTGTGAAAGCAATGTAAACTGAAGAAATTTCAAATTATTGTAATTAGAGGTCGCCCGCGTGGAATACTGGACCTATTAAAAAGCAATCAAAAGTTGTAACTTATTCCGATTACTTACTTTCTGAATGCTTGTCAGTACAGGGCGCTGGACAAGTATCAAGTTTCAGTAACAATATACCTACAGGATATTTTTGAACACCTGAAAATTTGTCACCTATAATTGTCATATACAAACATTTTATTCCCACAATATCAAAAAAATCTAAATAACTAGAGTTGATAACCACGTCGAAGTAACTGGGCCATAAGCGGTAAATCTCTATGTGGTAAAAGCTTTTGCCCATGTCGAGAAATTAGCAAGACTAGCGATAATTCGAAAAAGAGACTAGCTAAAAGCCATTGACATATATTAATTAATAAGTTCATCGATATTTTCACCTATGTACGATGATTGAACCATAAATATGGTCATATTTTACAATACATGGCAAAACGGTAATGTAATACGCAATGTTTTCTTTCGTGTGATTGCACTGCTTCACAAATTCACCATTGCCTATAAAAATGACAGTTGCTTCCGATCTCGCACGGAAACGGTGTACTAATGAAGAAAAAAAACTGTATTACTATAAAAACGATTCATATCAATTTTGAAGCTCTAGCAGTAAGTAGTATGGCTAGGGTGGCGACGCGACATTTTTGTGTGCGTATCTCTATGGGGGAAAGGGGATGTGAACCCCAAACAACGGGAGGTGGAATTGGCCACTAAACAACTAAGACTGGTTGGGATACCAGAGATTTCCTTTAGAACAATCTAAAGGAAATGTCTGGTATCCCGACCAGTGAGCAAGATGAGCAAATAGAACAATCTAAAGGAAATGTCTGGTATCCCAACCAGTCTTGAAGTCAGAAAGAAGAATGTTTTATTTAGAAGGTTCGCTGATCACACACAACTGTATAGGAGCAACGTGTAGTTATAGGAAATTCGTCGTGAAAAATAATGGCTCTGTCATGTTCCGCCGATAAATCAAACTTGTTTTTTTTTTTCAACATTACTCTTAAAGATTATATTTCTTATTTAGATGCCCTATTTAGACTCTCGTACGAGCCACGTGACGAGCTGCGGGACGAGCCGCGAGCTTGAATGAAAATGTACCAAAATACTGCGTTTACACTCGCGGCTCGTCTCGTGGCTCGCGCGAGCGTGTAAAAGGGGTGTTAGAGGTCCCATACACTGATATAAATCGTCTTTGGGAAGAAAATTGTGATAACTATACACTTTAAACTAGTTGCAATTCAGCAAGCACAGTTAGTAATTTAAATGTTCTTGGAGAAGAACCACAAGATAATTTAGAAAAAGCTGTTCATGTCGTAAGTAAAATTACATTCTCTCGCTGTCACGCGAACGGTTAGTGGTTACAATTGAACTCAACAGCACAAGCCGAGGAGACAACGCATCCAAGCGCGACTTTAGCCTGAATATTTAGATCCGGTTTATTGTAGCCGTGTTATTTATGATATACATTATATCGGTCGAAGGGCACTATTGAGCTACTAAACTAACTAAATATACGACGCATATCATAAGCTTAGCAAGCAAATAGTATCTATAATATAAAACTTAGAAAAATTCTATCTACCGCTGCTTTTCGATTGCATTGGCCAGTTAAATCATTGGCGTATAAACTGAATTATGAATAATGACAAAAGAAAATGTCTTACGCTAATCCATCACTTTCACATATATAACAATGTATGTATCTACATATGTATAACAAATTGTTCCGTAAAATGATTATGTGTACAGCAAGATGAGCAAGTATCTGAAACTACGCCGAGTGGATTCACCGGACATTGACCAAGTTCCACAAGTTTACCATTCCATTACCATTCCATCCTGTTGTTTTGAATATCCAATTCGCTGGTAAAGCCCAAACAATCGCGTTGTTATAAAAGAATGTTATGTAAACACGGTATCGGAGAACATTGGTAATTTCTCAAAACAATTTTCGTTCGCCACGTACTTTTCAATTAACAGAGAAGTGAATTGCTAAAATCTACACCGAATTTAATATACGAGTTTCATCGAAACATAAATATAATTATACAAAAGATCATGTTAGATACTGGAATAATCTATTTTTTGAAGATCGTTAGCATACATAATGTGTAATTAATATACGGTGAGAAGTTTGGTTAAAGTGATTATAAAACATATAAATTGTGGCCTGTTATTGTAATGTGTGTAAGATTTTAAAGGTTACGCGCTCCACTGCCAAGTAAATTACTATGTAGGTAGCATAATTTGCAAGAAATTAATAAATTTACATGATATTAATTAACTATACAGGCTCCTTTCTGTAAAATGGTACAACATTCTAACGCTTTGCTAAAAATTGGTAAAAATAAATAAAATCCAATACATGTGTGAAATGTTCAATGTTAAATCGACATTATTTGTATAGAAGCGTGACCTGTTGTGACCTACATAATTATAGTGAGTGATATCGGTTGACGTACATTCCCTTAACCGAAAACAATGTTATAATCGATACAGAACATTGTAATAATTGATTGCTAAATGTACATAGTGAAATATTATTTTTAATAAATACATTAAAAAAATAGTACTAGCACAACAGTTTTTCAAATTTGTTTGATTTTCGGGCAAATCTAAATCTAAATTCGAGTGAAACGTGATGAAATAGATAAGAATAACTTCTAGTGATCTCCAGTCACATAGTTAAAAGAAATATTAAAGGACTATTATTGACGACAGCAAGTTCCATTCCATTTCTAAAAAGACTGGTTTGTAAGTTTTAGAATTTAAATTTATAAATACATACTGCGCCCGTTGCTCTGTCCACGTATTTTTTAATTTGCTATCCCACAGAAACCTCACAACTATAAGCCAACCATTTTATTCATCTTTTCAACGTACAGCGAGTATAGTAAATATGAGTTCATGCTAAATCTATGTTTCCACTCATCCGATTTTAGTGAAACATGCAGAAGCATTAAGCAGAAGAAAACACTTATAAAAGCATTATAGAAAAATAAGTCATGGAAATTACTAACATTTGCATAAGACCACACAACAGAAGTACACATAATTCTCTAGAATTATTCAATACAAAGTTTCCCAGGGAAGTGTGCTTGGACCTTTACTCTTTATAAATACCTTTCCAGGACAAATTAATCATCCTATGGTGTTATTCGTCGAGAACAGCACAGCTTTAATAAAATGCTTGACTAGAGATAACTATGAAAAGGACATTATACGACACATTGGAATAGTTCAATAAAAGCAAAATTGAAATGAATACACTCCCGGACTCTTGAATCGAGCCACCTTACATTCCCGGGCCTAAAAGCCCAATACACAAAAATATACAATATAACAAAAAAGCTTTTATGCATTTTTTATGCTGGCATATTTCATCGTCTTTCCCGTATGTATTATTCCAAATTTGAATTTTAGAATTTAAAATAAAGAACAAAAGCCGAGCTTGGTCATTGATTTGAAAAAAATAATGAGTGTTGAAAGCTGCTTTTGAAGCAAATTAATGTCGATTTGGTTTGAATTTTCGCAATTGTTGTTAACCAAAGTTTAGTTTAGTTATTTTTCTATAATTTGAACCGTTTTTGGCTATAAAATTATGGATACTTCACGTGAAGTAGCCGCGCAAGCTGTAGCACTTCTTCATCAGCGAGTGGGAGTGTGAGTGAGTGAGTTTACAACTTCACATAAGTCGTTCCGCTGTTCAAAGAGTGTACCACCGATACATGGAGACTGGCGGCTTCGTTCGGCGAACAGGAGGACCTCGTTACCGAGTGACAACGGCGAGACAAGATCAATACATTGTCACTACTAGCTTAAGAAATCGACGCCTTAAAACTCTGTTCAGATACAAGAACAGCTCAGGGACTTTCACGGAGTGGCTGTAAGTGCTCGGACCGTTAGAAGGCGACTCAATGAACGTGGTTTAAAGGGCCATAAGCCAGCCAATGGACCCAAATTGACACGAGCACACCGAATAGCCCGTCTAGAGTTTGCGCGACATCTAAATTGGACTCGACATCAATGGAGCCAGGTTCTCTTCAAAAATGAGTCCAAGATAATGCTATACGGTAATGACGGAAGGAGTAAGGTGTACCGAAGACAGAACGAGCGTTTCGCGCAATGCTGTATTGACGAGAAAGTGAGTTATGGTGGAGGATCATGGACTGTCTGGGGAGGAATCTCTATGGAAGGCAAAACTGAGCTAGAGGTAGTAACGGGACCACGACTGCCGCCCCTAGATGGCAATAGATACATTCGCCAATGTTTAGAGAACCACGTGATGCCATATGCTGGATTTATTGGCCAAGATTTCGTTTTAATGCATGATAATGCAAGGGCCCATACTGCGGGAATCATCAGGGAGTACTTAAATGACATTGGTATCACTGTTATGAGATGGCCAGCGCGAAGTCCTGATATGAATCCTATAGAGCATCTATGGGATGAGCTGAAGAGGCGTGTTCGAGCTCATCATCCTGCCCCGCAAACCATGCTCAAATATGTAATTTTGGAAGAATGGGAGGACATTCCTCAACATGTCATAACGACATTGATTAATTCTATGCCAAACCGTGTGAAAGCTGTCATAAATGCACTGGGAGGCAATACAAGTTACTAAATAAACATTTCTTTTCATGCAAAACGTGTCTTTATTTAAAAATTGATTAGATTTTTTTCCTAGAAAAAAAAAAGCAAATATAGACTTGTTTCAACGTAACTCGACTTTTTTAATAAACTGTAGTTCAAATTTAGAACAGTGGGATTCTAAATGAACGATGAGTATACCAGCTCCAAAACTGCATCAAAACATTTTCCTTTTACATACATCTTTTATAAGTTACAGTACTCCAAACCAAAAAATCAAGGTGGCTCGATTTAGGTGTCCGGGAGTGTATGTCAATCCCGAGCAAACACTTACCCACGAAACCAAACTTATAATTATATATAATAAATGAGCAATTAAATTAATTTAAAATGTTAATTAATAAAGGTTATTAAGCTGTTAATGACTATTTGCAGGACAGGGACGCCTGGAAATAATCTGCTGGCAAAGTGAAATAGTATTTAATTGTAAATAGGCCATCAAAAAAAGCCTTCCTATGTTTTTTGCCGGTTCTTCTCAGGTGGGCCGCGTTCCGAACCGGGGGTCACTTTAAATTTATTTTTATTTTCAGTGTATGACATTTTATAATGGTCCGTTAAAATGGTCTGATGCAAAATAAAGACATTTTTATTGTATTTT
Organism: Thumatha senex; assembly: GCA_948477245.1. Taxonomy (NCBI): domain Eukaryota; kingdom Metazoa; phylum Arthropoda; class Insecta; order Lepidoptera; family Erebidae; genus Thumatha; species Thumatha senex. The sequence goes on from OX419728.1 coordinate 8,911,378, forward strand.
TATCTTTATTTTGAAAACAAATCTTGGTCCAATAAATGAAGATCGACATTTTAAATTTTTATTTAATAGCGTGTGTAGGTCAAGGATGGCCAAACAGTTAATCGCGACCGTCTTTGACTCGTCAATCACGGCTATTAATGCAGTCGAACAAAAAAAAAAAATAAGCTTATGAAAAAAAACTACATAATGAATGCGTAGTATCGTTTTGTTGACTCAGTCTTAAACGCAATACACGTTTTTGGCAATTTCTGGAGCTAAAAATGCTACTTACTAGGTTCTTAGTTTCAGCAAGGAGATATGAGAAGAATTGATTGAAATATGTGGGCCCAAAATTATGTGATGCAGGAAAACAAATGAAATTACCAAGAGTCTGTGTTGATGGCGCTTTACAATAATAATGTACAGCCTAGTGTTTCGAATTCATCCATTTATGATTACTCCTCGCTTTCCAGGGTAGTAGCGTGATGATATATATATATATATTATATATATCCTATAGCCCTCCTCGATAAATAAGCTATTTAACACAAAAAGATTTTTTTTAAATCTGACTAGTAGTTCCTGAGATTAGCGCCTTCAACCAAACAAACTCTTTAGCTTTATATATTAGTATAGATAATAAATTGATCAAGTACATGTCGAACCACGCACAATGTGGGGTTCCATAGCTGCTATTGTAAAACTTTATCGAGACTTTCTACTTTTAACAACGTCGACCGGCGATTTTGTCGCTTTTTAGAAGAAATATATATACCTAAATATATCGGATACAGTCTCAAAGTCGCAACTTGCGAATGCTAAAAGCTATTCTGCAGTCCACTGTACCTGTACCTAAACGACCTTTCTTATCTATGCTAGTTTTTCTTTTAATTTCGAAATATGTCATAATACATCTTTTTTTTTTTCATAGCCAGAGAGACAAATATTTGATTGGTACCAAGTTCTAACAAAAGTTTTCATCTTAAATATTGCATAAACGGACTGTTTAATGGAAAAATAGTTTTAAGAAATCAACAATAGTTTTGGAAGACCTATATTATTAATACCCTACAATATGGGATATATGGGTGGTACTTTAAATATTTTTTTCCAGGTTTATATTTTAGTCATGTCAGCAAAGTGGCTAAAATTAAGTCTGGAATAAATTACCTCCAAATTACAGCTTTCTAGTATGATGGGCCTCGTTTTTTAACAGACTTCCAAAAACGAGGAGGTTATGTGTTCGATTGGTATATTGTTAGAATTTATCAAATGTACTAGATTCTATTAATATAGGTATATGCTGTATATATTAATATATGCTGTAAACAAGGTTGTATTGTGTTTAGATACCTTCGTGATTTTTAAGTATGATGGAACGGCTCGTGATAAACATAGGTATATATAACAAACTACATATTTTATAATTTGTTATTGAACATTAATGAACATTTAAATAAATTATATTTTAAAATTGGAAATAATTAATTTAATTATGCCAAACCATATTATACTATAATTATATTTAATTTCGGAATTAGGGGATGAAGAGTAGAAGCGTGCACGTCGCCATCCCTGCCAGCTACGGCTGCAATTCTACTCCAACACGAGCACCGCAAGGACGAATAATGCTAGGGCGTGCCCCCGAGGCGACGCGCACCAGTTCGTCCCCGCTGGTGCGAAAAGTGTGTGCCAGAGCGGCGTAAGGGGACCGCCACCCTACACGCGCGGCCCGACGCGGCGGGAAGTGGAGTCTGGAGTACCAGAGAGCGAGCATGGCAGTTCGGGGGGTTGGAATTTTGTTTTTCTCGCGATTGGCCTCCGGTATGTATGAAAACAAACTGGTAGGTCCTAGAATCCTCTGGATCCATCTAAAACTTGGTTTAACGAACATTTTCCTGGTAGCTGCTTACGCGCCAGTAACTTCGTCGAACGCGAGTGAGCTAGAGGACTTCTGGGAGAGTATGAGAGAAGCTCTAAATGTGATAGAAGGAAATGAAAAACTTATAGTATGTGGAGACTTGAATGGATGGGTGGGTACCGCTCACGATGGTTTTGAGTCGATACTCGGGAAGTATGGGGATAAAAGGGTGAATGACGCTGGCAAGCTTATACTGGCATTTTGTAAGGAAAAGGATTTGTTTGTGGCGAACACAATGTTCAACCACAAACAAATTCATATGTATACGAGGAGATGTAAGTCAAAGAGAAGCCTGATAGATTTATTCCTAATGGATAGTCGGCTCCGTAAACAGGTGATGGACACAAGGGTTTATCGAGGCGCTGAACTAGGATCAGACCACTACCTAGTAATAACTAGGATAAGGGGTCTGTTCGCCTCTGGTGCGATGACGCCAACCCGCGTCATCGCACCGAGTGTCCTGAACCTGAGCCGACTCATATCATCAAAAGCTGGAAGCTGCAGGATGCATCCATTAGGGATAAATATAAAGAAAGGGTAGCCGAAAAGCTTGGCGACGTCAATGTCAGTAGTGAGAATGTGCAAAGTGTATGGCAGAACCTTAGGGATAGTATGGTAAATGCCGCTGTAGAAGTGTGTGGAGAAACGAGAAGAGGCAGTAGTAATAAGCGTGACGCATGGTGGAATGAGGAAGTGAAAGAAGCAGTTCGAATGAAGAAGAAAGCATGGTTAGACTACTTAGCCTCGCGGAATGATTTTAATATGAAAGAGAGATACAAGCTGCAAAAAGTTAACACGAAGGCACTTAAGAGAAGAAGCTCGTAAAAGGTGCAGAATGAAAGCGGATGAAAGGTTGTCGTCCAATTTCCGGGATAATGCCAGGCTCTTCTGGAAAGAGGTAGGCAAAACCCGGAGTTATTCGGCAATCTGCAGTATGAATAAAGTGATTAGTGTTAACAATGACGTCCTAACAGACCAAAGTGACGTCCTGCAGAGATGGAGTGAATATTATGGAAAGATGTATGCAAGAAAAGACAGAGATGCCACATCGGGAAGTGGAGCTCACTTCGATGCTCCGGATCCCGATGTCATTGAAGTCATTAGTATGAAAGAAATTGAACAAGCGATAAGAAGTATGAAATGTGGTAAGGCTGAGGGAAAAGACAGAGTTACAGCTGATATGATCAAGTACGGTGGGTCGCGCGTCTGGGACACTATGTCAGTTATGCAACTTGTGCTGGCGGACGGGTGAGGTCCCAGATGACTGGCGAATAGCAGTTGTAGTACCTATCTACAAAGGGAAAGGCTCGCGCCTAAACTGCTCCAGCTACAGGGCGATCAGCTTTGTCAGCTTAGCTAGTAAGGTGTATGCAAAGATTATAACGGCAAGAATGCAAGAAAAGTCTGAAAGGTATTTATGGGAGGCTCAATGCGGATTCCGACGTGGAAGAGGTTGCATGGATCAAGTGTTTTCTCTCCGCATGATCGGGGAGAAGTTTCTGGCTATTAGCCAGAGGGTTTTCTGCGCTTTTGAGGATCTGGAGAAAGCATTTGATAACGTTGTGAGGGAAACTCTGTGGGATTTGCTGCCCGGATATGGTGTGGACGGCTCGCAGCCTTACAGTCCTTATAAAGATAAGAACTGTAAGGCTTGCGTGCGAGTAAGGGGGGATGTGTCACCTCTTTTTGATGTCTGTACAGGCGTCAAACAGGGTTGTGTCATGTCCGCCTGGCTGTTCATAGTGTATCTGGACAGTTGCCTGCAGAAGTTGAAAGATTGTGATATGGGTGTGAATTTGGGTGAGTTTTCAGTAAACTGTCTGCTGTACGCTGATGATGCGGTGCTCATGGCCTCATCAGAAGTCGACCTTCAGGCATTAGTCACTAATATGAAAGAGGAGTGTGAAAGTAAGGGTCTTCGCTTGAATGCAAGTAAGACTAAGGTTCTAGTATTTGAAAGAGATGACGTAAGAACTAAATGCGGGATTAGGGTAAACCAGGAACGTCTAGAGCAAGTGAATGAAATTGTGTATTTAGGGAGTATGTTTAGCGCGGATGGAAGATGTGATTCGGATGTAGAACGGCGAGTAGCTGCCGGAAACAGAGTTAACGGTGCTTTGTCCCAATTAGTAAAGCGACAGAGCATCGTATAAGAAACACGACTGGCGATTCATAACGCAGTGCTAGTGCCAACTTTGCTTTACGGTAGCGAAACCTAGGTATGTCAGCAGATGCATGAAAGTAAATTGAATGCTGTGGAGATGCGATCACTTCGAAAATTGTGCGGCGTTACCTTGGCCGACCGAATACGTAACGAAGTGATACGCAATATGGCTGGTTTGAATGAAAGTGTCAGCGTTAAGCTGGAAAAGGGCGTGCTCCGTTGGTTTGGACACGTCCAACGAATGAGTGAGGAACGATTGACGAAGAATATATATTGTGCGAAAGCAGAGAGTAGAAGAGGTCAGGGTAGGCCGAGACTTACATATGAAGACCACGTGAGCAGATTGCTCAAAAACGGAAAGGTCAAAAGTACTCGGATACCCAGACGTGCGTGTATGAAGCGATTGATGAATCTCGAAGAAGCGAAAGAAGTATGCATGGATCGCGAAGCCTGGCGATCTGTCCTCTCTGACTACCCCGTCAGGGATACAGCGTGAAGATAGTTAAGTTAAGTTTTATATTTAATTATTATAGAAATAAATATTTATAACTCTTGGCTAAAGGCTGAAATTCTTTCATTTTTAGGAACCCTTATTAGCTTCGCTAGTCCGCGTGTACGCAGTGTAAAGTGTATCGTTTCACTGGCTAGGTGTTTGAAAAAAGTGTATACAAGATCCGCAAGTGAAATATTAAGCTGTAAATTAGTCAGAGGAAAGTGTGTCCGCTTTCCTCCCAACTAAATGGTTGTTTCCGAGTTGATGAACATGGTAACTAGACATATAACGAACTAGGTGACCCCTAAGGCTTCGCCCGTGCCATACTCCGCATTCCCGTCGCACCTATTTCATCCTGTCGCTTATTAATTCTACAATAATGCATAAAATATTTGCCCGATTTGTCGACCTTTATGATTATTTCTCCGCTCTTCTGGGTAGTTGCCTGATGATATATATAGCCTATAGCTCTCCTCGAAAAATGAGTTATCCAACCCAAAAATATTATTTTAAATCCGACCAGTAGGTCTTGACATTAGCGCGTTCAACCAAACAAACAAACTCTTCAGCTTTATATATTAGTATGGAAATATGGATAAGCAGGCTTTACAAGTTTACGAGTAATAGTGGTACAAAGTAGCAGAATTGCGTTTGGTTTTTTTTGTTAGAAATATTTGACAAATTTCTTTAAGGAACTGCAATGTATGTGACATTTAATATTATTTTGATTAGGTGTAGATGATTTGAGTGCGACAGAAGTACAAAAAAGTAAAGCAGTTCGTTGCAGTTTCTCTCTTTCCACCTGCGGTTCTGGAGGACCTGACGAGTTATTGATACACGACCATTTTACGCCGATTGTGAATTCTGCCATTATATGTTAACGTAAGCCACTGTCACTATTTAAAAAAATGGCAATAACTTTGGGAAATACCGTAATATATTTTTTATTTATTGTTCAAAATAATATTATATGCCATTGTTTTAGAGTGAAAATAGCATAATATCCATTTACGTAAAAATTTATTCGTTTTCGATCATGATAGGTCTGATAAAGTTTGCCTGTTTAATACAATTTTTGCCTCAATATATATATATATATATATATATATACCATTTCAACTATGTAGTCGAGTACCTACATTATAAGTTGTTGGAACGAGGGCAATCGATAAAATGACGATGTATGAGCCAGATAGTGAAATAAATGTATTTTCTGTATGTCGCGGGTCGACCGTTGGTGGTGACCGTGTCGTTAGGTTAGGGGTGGGTGGTGTCCTTGAGTTTGATGTCAGGGTCCAGCTTAGAGCCGATGACACATCAACATGCACATACTATTTTATAATCGATCGCAAGCTGATTCGATAATATATAGTATCTAGAAAGTAGATAGTATCTAGCATAGATAGACACTAAAGACCAACTTGGACTAATGTTTGTTTATAACCAAAACCTTGATTTTTTTATTTTATTTCGTATTTTTCTTTTGTTATTTCGCTATATCATATATTATCAGAAATAAACAATTTTTATAGCTTATTGCTTTTTATTTATGTGTTTTGTTGAGAAACTCTATACACGTTTATTAAGATAAATAATATAATATTTGAGCAGTGTAAATAAAATTATTGTAAAGTTTTATCTACAACGCATTGTTTTCAAGGCGACATACATGTAACGTCAGTCGTGGGGAGATTATGTTTTAGATAATTACAAGCAATACAAAAATATTATCTCGTTATTTTCCCAAACATTGTTTTGTAACACGAGTATGATAAATTTAATTTTGAAGTTGGAGTGTATTTTAGGATTTAGAATGATTTAAAGATGATTCTTAAAAATCAGTATAAATTTAATTTTGAAGTTGAGTGTATTTTAGGATTTATATTGATTTAAAGATGGTTTTAAAATTCAGTAACGGCTTTATCCCCGAAGGGGGTGGCACAGGGAAACAATACGCCCATGGTTCACCGTAACCATTTTCTGTCCCACGTAAGTGTTGCCGAGTCCGTTGCCGTATTGAAAATGGACAGGCGCCGGGTGTGGCGAGTAGCGAACTACATCTGGCATTTTTAAAAATCCATGTCTATACATCAATACCACTTGAATATCTCATAAACGTCACTGAAATATTGTTTCCAATCTTTTCACGGCCCAGGATACATTAAATTACTTCTTAAAAGTATTTTATATTATTATTTTGAAGGGATCTGAGCTATCAAAAACATACTTATAGTTTAGGATATTATTCATAAGGCAAAATAAAAAAATCCTGGTGTTGCGAGTTGCGACAGTGCCGCATTTACGGACAAAGAAAATGAAATTCGATGCTAAAGCGTTTTTTTAGAATTTGGGACATGACAACGCTCCAGTAATGTTGTATGAAACAGTATCTAATAACCCCAGTTATTAGATACTCTTTGATTGGATTTCTTTTATCATTCTTCTTCAGCGAACGCTTACTGTAAGTATATTATTGGCTAAAATAAGTGCATTTATCTTGTTTCATGTGTGGAAGTGGTAGATTCTGGGAAATAAAAGTTGTGTCAACGTGCTATAAATATTAAATAAATATTCTGGGACACTTTAATACAGCACAATCGAGCCCATACTAAGCTATAAAGATTTGGGCTATGGGACTAGACAACTGATAAAGAAACTTAAATATTTCTAAATACATACATATATTATACATGGGAATCAAAACAAACATATGTGGGAACACACAAAAATTTGTACTGACCCGGAAATCGAACCATAGAGCTCAGCGCGGCAGTCACATAATATCCTTTTTTTTAGATTTTCTATCTTGCTGCGTATAATCCAATGAAGGAAAATCAAAAATATTTTCTGTTACTAGGTAATAATTGCTGAATATGGCTAATGTAAGTTTTAATATCAATTAAATTAGTATGTATAATTTAAAAAAATATGTTTTATTTTCCTGTATTATTTTGAGAAAAGCACTTGTAAGTGCCTCGGCGGAAATGGCAATTGTTTGTCTCGTATTAGTGAAGTCCTAGCCTACAGATCGGCCTACAAACTCATACTATCCTGCCATTGCCTATTACCCGGCCTTTGCAATAATGTACTATTTAACATTAAATCGAGCAAATAGAAATCCTGAATCAGAATTTATGTGAAACATACGAAGACTTTTAACTAATAATTCTATGGAAAAGTTAGTGTTACATAAAATTTTAATATGAGTATTATTACTAGCGGACGCCCCGTGGTTTCACCTGCGTAGTGTCCATTCCCGTGGGAATTCCAGGACAAAATGTAACCTAAGATTCTCCTTATATTATCTGTTATTTATCTGTATAGATGTGGAGATAAAGATGTAAGCATAGGTATCTAACTTATATTTTAAACGTTTTAATTGGTATTTGTTACTCTTTTACACAACTACTGAATGGATTTTCATGAAAGTTTACTTTCAAACGAATGTTTATTTTTTTAGATGTTAGTATTACCATTGTAATCTTCTTCTCCTTAATGATTTATTTGTCTAAGCTATGTGTGTAAGTACATTAATATTTTAAAACATAAATAAATTTGTTTTTCTCAAACATGCATGGAAATACTGTCATTATTTTGAAAAAAATACGCGAAATACTGCATTTACGGACAGAGAAAATGAAATTCATTACAGGAGCGTTTTTTTTAATTTGGAACATAACCACGCTCCAGCAATGTTGTATGAAACGGCGTGCTGGGGCTATTAGATACTTTTTAATTGAATCTCTTTTCTCATTGTTCTTCAGCGGACGCTTACTGTAAGTATAGTATTTTCTAAAATACCTGCATTAATCTTGTTTTATGTGTGGGATTGATGGATTTTGGGACATAAAAGTTGTGTTAACGTGGTATAAATAATCAATAAATATTCTGGGACACTTTTTCACACAGCACTATCTAGCCCAAACTAAACTATAAGCTTGTGCTATGAGATCTAGACAACTGAATAAAAAACTTTAATATTTCTCAATACATACTTATTAGGTATTATACCTACATAGGAAACACCCAAACTCCGAAACAAACATTTATGGATCACACAAAAAATGTTCTGACCCGGGAATCGAACCCTAGAGCTCAGCGCGGCAGTCGTATATACTTTTTTTTTTTAGATTTTCCACCTTGCTAGTAAATTTTCCAACTTACTAAACGAAAATCAAAAAAAAATCTTCTAGTAGGTAATTGCCCAATGTGACTACTGTAACTTTTAATATTTTATTATTAAATTAAATGTATAATAATACTTTTGTTTTATTTCCATGCATTCTTTTGAGAAAAGCACTATATATGCCACGGCGGGAATGGCAATTGCCTGTCTCGTAATAGTGAAGTCCTCACCTACGGCTCGGCCTTCACACTGATACTCGACCTGCAATTGCCCATTTCCTGGCCTTTGCAATAATGTACTATTTCTAATAAATATATTGTTTATGTAACTTTATACTTCTACACGTAAACTACCAGGTACCCATTTGTCTGACGATTAACATCTCTTTCATACTAAGGTTGCCTGGAAGAAGAAAGAAGCTAAAGAGCGTTTTAGCGACAAAAAATAATAATAATAATAAAATATTATTTGTATATAATTAAATAAGTAATAAACATTATGGGACATACTTATATATTTCTAAATACATTCATATTATGCATAGAAAACACAAACTGAACTGACCCGGGAATTGAACACGGGACATCAACGCGGCAGTCGCATACCCTTTGTACAAATTTATTGTAAATTAGCTTTAACTTGGTGTACAAATGTAGTTTTATTTCATTCTATTCTAGAATTATAATACAGTACCCACTGATCTAAAGAAAAAAAAATTGGCAAAAAGTTGTCAATAATCGGTAATGTTTAACCCTTTGCCTAAAGATTGCAGCCAGTAAAATGATTGATGTACAATAAAATTGCAATGAGTGATTTGTTAAACGGTTTCTGGTGTGAAAGTAGGGCAAGGTTGGCATTGGAAACAACAAATTGTAACATCATGGACTCAAAGGTGGTATGCACTTATGCAGTTTGGAAAGATAATAGACGCAGTATTAACTTCGTCTTCCTGTCACGTCAGCTATGTAAGATATATAAGCGGACCGCGCACAATGACATCACATCATTAGTTATGGGGGAGGCATACGAGTACTATACGCCCACATTTCACAGTATGCATTTATGTTACATGTAACAGGTGGTGTTGGGCTCACTTGTGTGTTGAAAATGGACAGGCGCTGGTTGTAGCGACCTGTTGGTTGAATTTTTTTTAAGCCGCCCACAGTTCCTTGAACTAGGTATAACGACTATCATGTTACTGGCAAGCAGGAACAACGACTTAATGTGCCTTCAAAGTACGGATACGCTAGTAAATAAAAAACCAAAAAGTGGATTGTGTGGATTTAAGGACCAACAATGGCGAAAGATGTTTAACGCAGTGATCGTCTACAGCTCACTGAGTTAGCAGGGCTACGAGCGGTAGACATTTAAGATTACTGGCCCGCTCTCCGGGATAGTAGCGTGATGAGATATAGAAAGAAAAAAGAAACAAAGAAATATTTATTTTTGGCAACAAAAGTACATACACATTTACTATAAGTGCAATGTAGAAAATAAAAAATATCAACATGATTAATACAGGAAAAAAAATATTAAGAAATTAAACAATCTAAATTTCATTGCCAAAAAATGGTCGCTTCTCAGCTATATGCTGCGGTACAGTAGTTCAAAGAACATGAATCTACACACCACAGCGCTGCTTTTCGTTCACGACCTGTTTGAAATGACGCACGACATCCGGCAAACAAAAACAGGCGGCGTGCTCCAACTAAGCTCCAACTTTATTAAGCAGTTCTCTTTTTACAGTACATGTCCCATAGAACAACCATCCAGTACAGTTTCGTGTAAATATTCCAAAAATCACTTATAACTAACTGTTCCTGGAGTTTGTACTAGATGGCTCTGAATGAAATATTGCACTCGTCAGTGTATTTTATTTGTGCAACAAGTGCAAAGACATAATAAAAACGAAAATATAGCCTATGGACTTCCTCAATAAATAGGCTATCCAACACAAAAAGATTTTTAAATTCTAACAAGTATTTCCTGACATTAGCGAGTTCAACCAAACAAACAAACAACCTCTTTAGCTTTATGCATTCGTATACAAGTATAGATATATATAATGTATGAAAAATTGCCCGTTTTGTTGACATTTATTATAAGTACTTCGATATCCTAGATAGTAATGAGATGATAATAATATTATCATCTCGTTACTATATTAAATGTAAAAAGAGCCTTCCTCGATGAATGGCCTATTCAACATGAAGATTTTTTAAATTCTAACCAGTATTACATGAGATTAGCGAGTTTAACCAAACAAACTCTTCAGCTTTATAATATTAAAATAGAAATAGTATAGAAGAGTATTTATTTCAAGTAGGTTTCGTACCCGCAACCAGCGGACCGCATATTCAATGTCAAGTTCTGCCGTTGAAGTTACTTTACGTCAACAAAGTGCTTTGAACTTCCAATCTTTATTTTTATGTGTTTGATGTAATAATATAATAACCGTGGCGGTTTATCTGATGTGATTCGTAGAGCAGAGAATAGGTGAATAGAGCTAGAAATGTGTAGTTTTATTTTGTGTTTTCAAACATAATGTAAGTTAGAAGACATGGGATTATATATATTACTAGGTATCCCCCCCGGCTTCGCCCGTGACATACGCTTATAAATTCTACAATAATGCATAATTGCACGATTTGTCGACATTTATGACTACTGCTCCGCTGTCCATGCTAATAGCGTGATGATATTTAGCCTATAGCCTTCGTCAATAATTTTTTTTTCAAATCCGACCAGTAGTTCCTGAGATTAGCGCGTTCAACCAAACAAACAAACTCTTCAACTTTATATGAGTACTAGTTGATACCCCCCCCCCCGGCTTTGCCCGTGACATACTTCGAACTCACGTCGCACCTATTTAATCCCATCGCCTATAAATTCTACAATATTGCATAAAAATTTGCCCGATTTGTCGACATTTATGACTACTGCTCCGCTCTCCAGGGTAATAGCGTGATAATATATAGCCTATAGCCTTCCTCAATAAATGGGCTATCCAACACAAAAATATTTTTTTAAATCAGATTAGTTCCTGAGATTAGCGCGTTCAACCAAACAAACAAATTCTTCAGCTTTATATTAGTATAGATACTGGATTCAGACTAATACTCAAGTGGATTTGATTACGATATGTACGTACTTTTTAGGAAGCAAGTTAGTGTTATGATTTTGATAAATGAGAATACTCTAACCTTTGCCTTATATATTTTTGTATTGATATGGCAAGCAGACTATGAATTAGTTCTGTTCCTCATATCTTGCTGTTGAAATTTTTCAAGCCGCCCAAGGCCTTAAATTTGACTTAGCAACTGCCATGTTACTGGCAACCGGTACCAGGGTAAACGTGCCTTCCGAAGAAATGCCACCAAGTGGTTACCCATTGGAGAACCAATGCAACAGCGAAAGTTGTTTAACGCAGAGATCGTTTACAGAACACTGAGTCAGCGGGGCTACGAGTGCTTTTACGAGGTTTAGGATTATGAATCCGGTCAGTCCAAAGAATTTTCTTGGCTTATCTTTTTTTTTTATACGGCAAGCAATTTAGTCATATGTACGGCAGTTGGCCGTTCTCAGATTCAGTGTGTTAAGAATATTTTTCTACTAAGCCTTTCAATGTTCTGCAATGTTCTTTCAGTAGTTGCATACTACGCTACTACTTCGCAAGGTACGCTCAACTTTCCTCCTTACTGTCACCTATTGCACAAAATCTTCAGTATCTATCTATATTAATACTTTAAGTGTATGGGTGTGAATTTGGGTGGCTTAACAGTAATTTGTCTCCTGTACGCTGATGAAACGGTGCTCATGGCCTCATCAGAAGCCGACCTTTAGACATTAGTCACTAATATGAAAGAGGAGTGTCAAAGTAAGGGTCTTAGCTTGAATGCAAGTAATTCTAAGGTTCTAGTATTTTAAAGGAATGACGTAAGAACTAAGTGTAAGATTTGGGTAAATCAGTAACGTATTAGAGCAATTGAATGAAATTGTGTATTTGGAAAGTATGTTTAACCCGAATGCATGGATCGCGAAGCCTGGCGATCTGTCCTCTCTGGCTTCCCCGTCAGGGATACAGCGTAAAGATGTTAAGTGTTTTAAGATAAAATTTTATAAGCGTTTGTTTGTTTGGTTGAACGTGCCAATTTCAGAAACTACTGGTACTCATCCTACTAATATTATAAACGCGAAAGTTTGTAAGTATGGATGGATGTTTGTTACTCTTTCACGCAAAATCTACAGAATGGATTTTGACGAAACTTTACAATAATATAGCTAACTAACTAACTATCTTCACGCTGTATCCCTGACGGGGTAGTCAGAGAGGACAATAATATAGCTTATACATCAGAATAACACATAGGCTACTTTCTATTCCAGGAACAAGTTCCTGTGGGAAACGAGAACGGGAAAACATCACCACGCGTGTTCTTCACGGCGTCAACTGGTTAGAAAATAAATTTGTGTTGGATAGCCTTATTCATCGGGGAAGACTATAGGCTATATATTCTCATGCTAGTACCTAGGAAAGCAGAGTAGTGAATAAATGTCAACAAATCGAGCAAATTATCATACATTTTTGTAAAATTAATAAAAGAGGAATTTAATGGGTGTCACGCCACGGAAGTTTGAAGTAGGTCACGAGCGGAGTCGCGGTGTTCAACTTGTAGTATGTACTATGTGTAAAGTGTTACACAAATGAATAACAATAATAATACTAAACGTTAATCAATATTGAAGCATTTTCCAATGAAAAGAAACATTATTGTGATGAAATATAACTAAATAACTATTTTGGTAATAAAGTAAATATTGGCATTATGTAAGATTGATGGTTTAGAATATTTAAAAGACATGTGACATAATTTCCATAGAAACTGAGTCCAAAACATACGTTTGTGGTCGAGTACTTGGAGTCCGGACAAGACGATTACGTTAAGTCTAGTTCTGTTCATTGTTTTATTTTATGTAAACACAAAGTTAATTACTTACATCACCTTCAACTAAAATAAATGACGTGGATAGATAACTTAAGTGTATTAAAATTCTAATACACGTTATATAAAAATAAAAATAATGAAAATAATTTATATAACCTAGGTGCACTAAATTTAGATAGCGTAACGTGGTAGAAGAAAAAATAGAGTAGTTTTAGACTTATCTAATACTAGCCCCACCGTTTCGCGCTTGGAATATTTCGACCTCCCGTCGCACCTATTTAACCCCGTCGCTTATAAATTTTACAATGATGCATAAAAAATTGCCCGATTTGTCGACATTTATGACTACTGCTCTGCTCCCCAGTGTAGCGATATATAGCCTATAGCCTTCCTCGATAAATGGGCTATATAACACAAAAATAATTTTTCAAATCCGACCCGTAGTTTCTGAGATTAGCGCGTTCAACCGAACAAACAAACAAACTCTTCAGTTTTATAATATTAGTATAGATTATATCTATCTATCTTCACGCTATATCCCTGACAGGGTAGTCAGAAAGGACAGATCACCAGGCTTCGCGATTCATGTCTACTTTTACGCTTTTTGTAGATTCATCAATCGCTTCATACACGCACTTTTCCGTTTTTGAGCAATCTTATCTAATATTTACATGATATAACTATACTACAAGTTAAATAACTTCTCACAGCGCCGTCTAGCCCAAAGTTATTATATTTTAGTGGTATGGGATCTAGACAACTGATAAACATACTTATATATTTCTAAATACATATGAAACACCCAAACTCCAAAACAAACATTTGTGGATCACGCAAATATTTTTCGTCGTTTTCGTTGTAATCAAACCCGGGACCTTAGACGCGGCAGTCGCATACACTACTGCCTCGGTGGCGCAGTCACATAATAATAATATTTGTTATATGTTTATACCTAGTCAGGTCATAAATTCTGTCACATGTTTAATATAAAATAATTGAAACAAGTTTATTCATTATGTAATCATTTATATACCGTAATGGCTATTTATTTATTTATTATTTATATACCAAAATGAATTTAACAAAACATAGATTCTTATGATAATAAAGTTTATTCAAAATGACCTCCGTGATTTTGAATACAGGCCTTCAATCTGCGCGGCCAGTCGTCTATCGCAGCACGAACGAGGTCCATGTCAATATCGGCGGCTGCCTTAATCAAGGATGTCTTGAGTGACTCCAAATTGGGATGAGGCTTTGAGCACGCCTTTTCCTCCAAGTGTTGCCATATCTTGTAATCTAACGGACTCAAATCTGGACTGGAGGAGGGCCAGTCTTCGTGCCGGATGAAGTCGATTTCACGCGCCGCCAGCCAGTCTTGTGTGCTCTTCGCTCTATGAGCTGGCGCCGAATCTTGTTGGAATACCCAGTGCCTGTTATTGAAAATGGTATGAGAAACAGGTTCCACAAGGTTCGTCAGGACTGTATTTTGATACACAACTGCATTCGTTTTTACACCTTTCTCACAAAAATGTACCTCTGTTAAGCCCCAATAAGAAACTCCCAACCATACCATGAGCGACGGTGGAAAATGACCTCATTGGACACGCGGAATATGGTTGCTCGTTTCTTCACTACTGTGTGCGTACACCTTATCATTTTGTTTGTTGTAGCTCTCTTCTACGGTCAATTTTTTTTCATTCGAAGAAAGAATTTCCCGATATTTTTTCCCGCGTACCGCTTCAACAAAGTCAGTTCAAAAAAGCGCGGCATCTCTTCAGTCTCAGGTCCATTAGACGAGCATTTAAACGATATCCTGTTTCTCTTCGATATGACCGAAGCCCTAAGTCTTCATTTAACACCCTTTTCACTAATAATAGCACAAGCTATTATTAGCATAATTTGCTTAACCCCATCTGAAGGGCCAACAGTTTCTGCTTACGTTTGGGATTTCTTTGAATTCGCGCCTTCACAGCTTTTATCACTACTGGAGTCCTAACAGACCGAAAGCGACCACTTCTTGACCTGTCATCTACACTAGAGTCTTCATTGTACCGTTTGATGGTACGATAAACCAATCTTTTGGATATATTCAAATTTTTCAGTATGTCAAAAATTTGAATTGGCGCGTAACCGCAACGATGCAACGCAATAACTGCAACACGGTCTTCTTTAAACGTCCACTCCATATTTAAAAATGAGTAAAATTCTAAAAAGTATACATTTTTATTTTCATGAACAATTCGAAATTCGAATTTAATAAACTTTTTTGTGGCCAGCATTCTAAAAGAAAAGTTTTTACTGTGTGACAATACTTATGACCTGACTAGGTATACTTTAACGATTATTAGTACATGTAATGTACTATGTAAGTTTAGCTATACATTAAGAAACCGATGTCCGTTCCTAGATAGAGATTATTCGAATTGTTAAATACTCATTGGAATACATAAATGATGAGAAATTTTAATCATGCTGTTTACAAAAAGCTTATGATAGTCAGAAAAAGTAAATTCATCTGATTGTTTAAAGTGTTGTTAGAAAAGAACTTGGTAATAATTTTCATGCAGTTATTTAATAAAAACACGGCAAACTTGTGTTTTCTTACCCATTCCTGATAAGCGGTGGTGTAGTACGACTACCTCGCTGAGGATTCGGGTTTAAATTCCGGGTCGGAACAAATATTTGTGTGTTCCACAAATATTTATTTCGGAGTTTGGCTGTTTCCTATGTATATTATGTATCTAGACCCCATAGCACAAGCTATTATTAGCATAATTTGAGCTAGATAGCGCTGTGTGAAGATTGTCCCACAATATTTATTCGTTTATTGATTCATAATTAACCATTTTAATGGCTGCAACCAGTATCTAATCCTATTACTAAAATAGTTAAAATTTGTGAATGGTTCTAAATGAAAGTTTACAGTATTATAGTTTATACATTAGAATAAGATCTACTTTTACCCGGGAACTAGCTCCTGTGGGAAACAGAAACGGAAAAACATCACCACGCAGGTATAGACTAGCTTAACTATATTGTGATGAACTCTAAACCAAAAGATAGTTAAAATTAAACGTTTTAAGTTCACACAGATGGACCGCAATAGGATAATATCTTGAAAGAAAGAAAGAAAGATAACTAATTAATTGCAAATAGCACAACGTACTTACAGACATATTACATACGTACATTCTTACAATTAATAAGAAAAAACAAAATGGAAAAAAAAAACCTTCTGAAGACAAAGCTGTATGGACTTAGTTTCATAGGTGGGCGAAGACATATAAAAACTACAACAATGTCTATTGTCTATTGTCTTTGACAGCAACATCAACAATGTGCCAAACTTTTCCACGATTATCCGGCTTATTAAATCCAATTTTTTGAAAAATTACTACATTGTAGCATGTGTTTTAGTTTTAAAAATTATAAGCACACTGTGCATGCAATTTGGATGAAACTCAGCAAATACTGTAAGATGGCACTTGTCCATCACAGCACTGATCTTCCGTTCACCCATACGAACGACATCCGACGCCGCTAAGCAGACGTAAAATAATAAAAATTTACAGAAAAGTAAGTTTAAAATATTACTAAAAAAACTATTTATTAATTACTAAAAAACCATATTGAAATATAACCTAGTACTTAAAAACAAAGTAACAACATATTCTAAGGCCATTTTTTTATTTACAGTGAAACATTCCATCATGGAAATACGAGGTATATTTCTTTGTATTTCTTTGTCAACATACAAACTGCAGACAGAAGCTAGACCAAGCTGAAAATTCATACAAGTACTGGACCTCAGTGATCACAGCTACAGTACAATGTTAGTATAATTAAAACCCTATTATTTTTTTGTTTAGTTTTACAATTAGGTGCTATTTTAGATAAATACAAACTTAACTAAAATAAAATACAAACTTAAACAAAATAAATACAAACTGAACCAAAATGAGACGGCCACAAACACCAATCAAATTTTTAAACTCTTTTGTTGTAATAATATAAGGTGTTTATATTTTATCTTAAAACTATACAATGATTTTAGGTCCCTGAGAGGCGGTGGCAGGTCGTTCCAGATATTCATAGCAGCATATTTAAGACAGCTACGGAAAGCAGTAGTCTTGTGCCTACATTTTCAAATTCGAATTCGTGTAAGCCTACATTTTCGTGACTATACTATACCGTGATAAGGTTGTCTGTACGAGATTGCTCTTTAGCAATAAGGTCGCCCTTTGTACATTTATGAAACTGTAAGCTCTTTATGTGAGTGTTTTATATTTGTGTGCAAGCAAGTTTATTCTATTCTATTCTTCCCGTAGCTTATCTTCCTGAGTCGTATCTGCTGGTTTAGTCACGTTTCGAGGTAATCACCCGGTTATGTGGGATACATGTAAATGGTTATGCCTACCCCATCGCGGAAAAGAGGACAGATCCAAATTAATGTGGCTTGACGTCGCCGTCGTAGAGTATGACATACTTGTCATGATCCCACTACAGGGCTATCCTACAGAGATGAAGGTCGCGTAAAACTGGAGACGTAACAGTAGTTGACCGGGAAATAACGCTCAAATGATAATGTTGATGTTATACTGTGTGACCTTTTTTTCGCGACGATGTATCGAAACTTTTCATGGATATGTATACGAGTACAGTTTTCACATATTCGTGCAAAGCTATTGTAGTACCTAGATGTTTAAATACAGGTGGGGAATGTATATGTGATTGGTGACCTTATTGCTAAAATCGATTGCAAGAAGCGAAAAAAGAAGTATGCATAGATAGTCTGGCGATCGTCCTCTTTGACTATCCTGTCAGGGATACAGTGTGATGATAGTTACTAGCGGGTGCTTCGTGATTTTACCTGCGTAATACCCGCTCCCGTTGAAATACAGGGATAAAATATAGCTTTAGTAACTTCTTATAACATCAACTATCTGCAAGTGAAAACCCCGTTAAAATCGGCCTAGACGTTTAACAGACAGTAAAAATATAATTAAAAAAATTATATGCATTTAGAGAAAAACTGTTAATATGGAATTACAAACCTACTTATATAGAACACCTACTCTTTTTTTTCAATACAGGTTCGATTAAAATTAAAAACTGCAACCATACACCGCCTAAAGTTTCACCTAAAATATCTATAACTCTCATGTCTTCTCGTCGTCTGTTCTCCCAAATCCATAAGAGTGCCTGCGTCATTGCCTCGTTCATTAATCAGCAGGTCGGGTGAGAGCATGATGAGGCCCATTACACACTCGTATCTACTCAACCCAACCTATACAGGGTAACCCATTTAAAACGGTCAGTATGGGCTAATGGGATAACTCGGAAACCATAAAGACATAGAAAGATCTCTTTTTCCTAAAAAGACCGCTTTGGATGAAAAGAAAAATTGTCTTCATAGATGTAAAATAATACTTGTACTCGAGTAGGGAATCGAACCCGGAATGGAGAACACAAAAGGGTCAAAATATTACTATCAAATACAGCTAAAATTGGAGCGTAGTTCGTGTACATTACATTAGTTTTTATTTTACTTCAATACATGCAGTATTTCCGAAGTTATAACGATGAGAAGTTATAGCCCTTTTTTGAATTTCCGAGATTAGGCGCGCTCATTATGACGTCACAACGTAACACTGACTGCGACTTGCGTTATACGCACTTTGATCGTAAATATTTCAGCCATTATTTAAAATATAAACAAAGTAAAAACACAGTTTTTCTCGTAATTTTTTGTAGATTTATTTGGCATTTAAAGTAAAAAACGTTTGTCAGACCCATTATCAAAGAATAAAATTTACAATATTTTTAATTGATCGATTGTGTGGACCTTAAGCAGTAAATATTACTATGAAACATGATATCTAAAATGAATAAAAGGCATCGTTCTTCATATCATTTAATTAAATTTTTAAGGTGTTCGAAATGGGATGGTCCCTGTTTTTCAGTACAATATTCATCTCATTTAGGCGCGTAAAAGTGTTTCTATTCGGTTTAGCAACTTGTAACATACACTGCTTTCACAATTAAACAAGATGGAGCACCGGCTCACAATAGTCAATGGCTAGATACTTTTTGAATCATAACTTTTGAATCAAAAGTTTCAGAGTTGCCCATACTGGCCGTTTTAAATGGGTCATCTTTATAATAATTTTGCGATCATAATTGAGGGAATTATGAGATAGAGTCAGTTGAAACCCTACAGTCTGTGGAACACGAGTGAAACGCTAGTTGATTACAGACACTCGAATATAAGGGAATTTACCGGAATAATTGGCGGAAAACCTCGATGGAATTGTCGTTTGAAAATTGTCAATTAAAACATAATTACGAATTTATTATTACTAATTACAAATGTTAAGATATTCCTTGTAACTTTTTCTGTATATTTCACACGACTTCATCGCCACATGCGAACAATTAAAAAAAAAATCTTGACAAAAAATTTGTAACGTTGTAAAGGCGGCAATGTGACACTAATTTTGTTGTTTATAGCCAGTGTTTCTTCTAAGAAAATTTCTTCAGAGCACACGCCGTGATAATTCGATAAAAGCGCTCAAGCTCAGCACCCTTGAGCGCTTTTATAGATCGCGATAGATCGCAGCGATAGAACTGTGCTCCAAAAATATTGATTTCGAGATACTATCATAGCATCAGCAAGTCGTTGCGCGTCCAGTTTCCAGCAAATACTGTATTATTGCAGTATACCTCGCAAGGACGACTTTTAAAATGGATATCTGGAAAGCTGTGGGAGCAGGCGATAGAGACTGAGAGAGCCAAAATGTCGCCGCCCGCCTGTGGAAAGCAAATACCCGTGATTGAGGGCCGCTTTCATAGTCAGCAGGACTCCGCTAGCGACCTTCAGGTAGACGGCCCAGAAATATGCATTTTCGTGTTTCTCTTAAAGAACCCAGTTTTATAAAAGGAGGGATAGAAAAAACACGGCCTTGGGCTCACCACTTTTTACGTGGGACAGGAATACACATGGTGAAAAGTGGGCGTATAATATGCCACCCCTTCGGGGATAAGGCGTGATATATAAGTAAGGAAACAAAAAAAGGAGAGTTCCATGTTTTTAAGAAGGACCTGCGGAATCTTTCAGTTTTAGACACGATTGCGTCAACAGTGTGAGACTGATATTTACGTGTTGTTCGGGAACGGAAAGTGAGGAAGAGACCAAGTGGAAGAATTCTTCAGATCACTAGCGGTGGTAGATAAGGTAAAATGGGCACCTATTCGGTGCATCTCCAACGGAGCGGAGTCATGGCAGAGATGTGAGCAGTGTTCCACGCAAAACACTCCCGCCAAGTCCCGCCCGTCGGCTTTCGAAATCTGCACCTACACATCATTTCACTGAGACCATACATCCAGTCACCAACTGACACGACAAGCCACATCGGGATTATGCGCGAAAAGGTGACATTGCCCTCCAAGATGGCATGCCTCAGTTGGGCCCCGGACCGCGGGCGGTCAGACGCACAATCGTTTCTACGGGTCTGCCTGGCTGGTGCCTCTGTCTTACTCATTGCACAGAACCCCGAACATAACCCAAGAGTTACAGCCGTGGCTACATGGTGATACCCGTGGTACATTCTGTGTGCCTGCACTCCCCAGTCTCATCTGTTGATCATGAAGTGTACCACGTGCAGATGAGGATTTGGGCCCAAAGCGCCCTCACGGGGTTGGGAACAATACCAGAAAGTAAAAACCACTCGATAGTTGCTCCTAGCAGTAAAATAAAAGTAAAATTTTAAACGTTAAACCAACTTAAAGACCTTATGCGCGGCTGGAAAAAATCAACAGCCGCCACTTTATTTTTGGTATAAAGGCATGTAATGACTGATAATAACATTTTTGATAGAGTCAAATGCACTCGCGTCATTTAAAATGTAAAAAAAGGTTAGTATAACGAAATGAAAAGGAAAATATCACGTGGTAAGTTTAAAAGTCTACATTATTATGTGTCGTGGTGTGTCGAGTTGTCTTCACCGGTATTATACTTAAACCTTTAAAGAAATTATACATACTTCAGTTTCAGAAACAAAGTATGTGGACTTGTTTATCTGTGATTTTTAACTATCCTGTAAAGGAACCGAATCGATTAGCGATTTAGGACATTTGGCGCGAAGAGTGACAAGTGCGGACGCTTGCTTTATATTATTTTCTAAAACTAGTGCATTTATCTTGTTTTATGTGCGGGAGTGGTGGTTTCTTGGACATAAAAGTTGTGTTAACGTGCTATAGTGAAAGACAATGATATATATGCAGTGAAATGCTATTTTCTCTCTTGCCGCGAAACGTCCACTGACAACCTTAGTATAAGAATCACCATTATACTGAGGGCAAGGACCAGGACGTAGCCTGAGGACACGACATCGACTGGACAGGACTAATTAGAAGATAAGATTGAAGAAATATGATATAAAAAATAAGATTTGGCTAAAAGGTCTTAGAAACCAGGCCATTAAATAATTATAAAAAAAAAGATTAGCGATTTAAAAACATCGTCTCTACATTTCCTACGGCTTGTGTAATCGGTTTTGTTTCTGATGAATTTATTTTGCTTAAAAAAAACCCTGATTGGGCAAAGAGCTGCCTACTATACAGTATGGGGATGTATAATCACTACATATTATAAAACAAAGTCCTCCGCGGCATCTGTTCGCGATAAACTTAAAAACAGTTACATTGATTTTCATGCTGTTTTAACCAATGGATAGAATAGATCTCGAGGTATGTTTTAGTATATTAAAATTTGTTATGTATGTGTATACATTGGCTAAAATATAACGATATGTGTTGCAGGTGTCGAATAAAATAAGTCATCTGGGACCTTTCAACGAAATCGCTGCTTAACTATACCCTTTGAGAAATAACAAAATAATATATGGTGGAATTGTGTATCTAATATTGGTCTACAGAAAAATCCCCGACGATATATGTCTATCTCTAAGGATAACATACTAGCTTACTATAACACTGGGGGAAACGGGTACGGGAAAACTCAACCACGCGGGTGATGCTGCGTGTATCAGCTAGTAATGTAATGCTTTTTTTTTTCTTTTTTACATTTAGCTCACCAAGGTGACGCCGTCCGCTTGATGAAAAGTCATGGCGACATCTAGTGAATTGAAAGCCACTGTCACAATCCACAAGACTTAACAGTGGCTCTCAAGTTGGCGGCCCCATGATGTGCCTCTTACGCTCCACTTGAAGAACCCTGGACTATACAAAGAGAGAAACATGTGCGCTGGCAGAGCATTCCAAATTTCTATTGTTCGACAGAGAAACGATCTTTTGAACCGCTCAGTTCTGTAGAAAATTCTCTCCACAGTATAAGGGCCGTATTCCAGAACATTTATTGAAAAATAATATTTTTTTTTTTTGTCATTTTCTCAAGAAATTTATAAGGCAAAATCTAGTCTCAAGCGTTGATCGAGTATTGAGTAACGTTCTGGAATACGGACCTAAGAGTGGTACCTCTGCCCGGCACGCGATTTTCGGTGGTAGTAATCGTAAGTGACGTACCTCTCTGGAACGCATCAAGTACCGCACGAGTCTTCCCCGAAGTACCGCTAGAGTATTCTTGTCCAGCTCGGCACTGCCCCCGGCTACAGACTGCACCAACACTTGCCATCGCTGCATTGACGTTTCTAACAGCCGCACATCTTTTTTGTCAACCCTATAAATATAATTTTAACATTTACCGGGGCGGATCAACATGTTTGTGTTATCCACAAATGTTTATTTCGGAGTTTCGATGTTTCCTATGTGTATGTATTTAGAAATATATAAGTATATTATCAGTTGTCTAGATGCTATACCACAATCTTATATTAGCTTACTTTGGGGCTAGATAGCGTGAATAAAAATGTTCTACAATATTCATTTATTTATGAATTCACTATGGTAATGTAAAAAATTATTTTCTCGCCACGAAGACAAACTATATTTTTAAGGCTTGGTGGAAGTAAAAAAAACCTACATACATACATATTGTCACGCCTTAATTTCCGAATGGGTAGGCAGAGGCATACTATACGCCCACATTTCATCGTAAGCATTTTGTCTTATGTAATAGGTGGTGAGTTCATTGCCGTGTTGACATGGACAGGCGCAGGTTGAAGCAGCCTGCTGTTATTGAAATTTTTCAACCCACCGATAAGGCCATCAACTTGGCCTAACGATTACCATATTACTGGCAGCCGGGATCAGCGGCTTAACGTGCCTTCCGAAGCACGGAAACGCTCGCAAATGTATATGCCACAAAGTCGTCACCCATCCGAGCACCAGCTATAGCGAAAGTTGCTTAATGCAGTGATCGTTTACAGAACTCTGACTTAGCGAGACGACGAGCGCTTTAAAAAAACCTGAATCTACTATTATCACCAACATACATATAGTCGCGCCTTTATTTTAGACAGGGTAAGCATAGGCATCCTATACGCCCACTTTTTACCGAATGCATTTTTGTCCTATGTATAACTTTAGCCAAACATCTTGGTCCTTCTGAGTTGTAGCGAGTCAGCTGCGCAGAACACAATATTTCGATTGATTCGGTGTCGGAGGGAACGAGAGCGGGGAGAGGGGTAAGGCCCTCGCTACGTAAGCACCCGAACGGTACCGACAACCGAGGACTCGGCGTCGGCATCGCGCCATACGAGTGAGCGCGAAAAAAGTTGAATGAAACGTAGAATGCTATCCTGCTTATTCGTTCATAGAGTACAGTCAAGAACAAAAAAATTGCTGATTTTGAAAATTTTCTTTATTGATTTTTTTCCGTGTTTATTGACTGTTGTTGTTTTTTGTTTTAGTTACTTTCAATTGTTAGTTGTTCTTAAGTTTTTGTTATAATAGATATAAACTGATTTTGATGAAATTCATCACGCTAAATCCCTGACGGTGTGGTCAGAGAGGACACATCGCCAGGTTATTGATTTGATCTATCTATCACGCCTTATTCCCGAAGGGGTGGCAGAGGCATACATATTGTATGCCCACTTTTCATCATGTATATTCCTGTTCCACGTACTAGGTGGTGAGACCATTGCCGTGTTGAAATAGACAGACGCAGGTTGTGGCTACCTGCTGTTGGAATTTTTCAAGCAGCCCATAAGGCCTTCAAAAAGGCTAAACGACTGCCATTTTACTGGCAACCGGGACCAACGGCTTAACGTGCCTTCCCAAGCACGGAAACGATCGCAAATGTAAATGCCACAATGTGGTCACCCATCCGAGGACCAGCCATAGTGAAAGTTGCTTAACGCAGTAATCGTTTACAGAACACTGAGTCCGCGTGGCCACGACCGAGGTTGTTGATATAATTGCTAAATAAGACAAGAGGCAATAATGTTTTACTTCGTCTTGCAGTTTTATGTAAAAAGAAGCTGAGAAAGCAAAGCAAATTGACGTAAAAGCTGTTCAGAGACCAAACATACCTACAACTACGAGGGCTGCACTAAAAGTATCGGGAATGGAACATTTCCACTGTTCCTGTCATATTAAAATCTTTTTAATTGAAAACTCCTTGGTTTTAAAAATCTAATACCAATTAATTAATTTAAAAAAACAGATTCTCGGTCTTGTCACAAGGTTTTGTCTAACTTGTTAATAGTTGAGAAAATGGAATTGACTCGAGAAAATTCAAGAGCAATGATTTATTATGACTTTCGAAGTAGTTTAACACAAAAACAGTGTGTTGACCGGATGATTTCTGCATTTGGTGATGAAGCCCCATCCAAAACCACAATTTATCGCTGGTTTGCTGAATTTCAACGTGGACATGTCAAGCTCAGTGATGATCCCCGTCAAGGTCGTCCAGAAACTGCAGTCACCCAAGAACATGTTGATGCTGTGCATAAGTTGATTGAGGAAGATCGACATGTGACATACCGCGAATTTCAGGCAACTTTAGACATTGGCATGAGTCAAATACAAATAATCTTGCATGAACAAATATTTTTTAGTTAATTAACAATTAGGTGTAAAAAAGTTGTTTTTCCGATGGATACCGCATTCGCTCTGTAAGAGCAAAAAGCGGCTCGCGTTACTTGGTGCATCAGAACTCTCGAAAGATTCCACGCAGGATCCTCAAATGCTGTATACATATATAAATTCGTAAGCATGGTCTTCTTAACTGTACCTGCGCGAACCGAGCGCGGCTACAACTTCAGAGGAACCAAGATGATTGGCGCGAGCTGTAACAGATGGTAAACCCAATGCCGTGTTGAAACCGTCGTTATAAGGGAGATTTTTAGGAACTGTCCTAATAGAATCCTACTAATATTATAAACGCGAAAGTTTGTGAATATGGATGGATGTTTGTCACCTTTCATGCAAAATCTACTGAATGTATTTTGATGATACTTTACAAAAATATAGCTTACATATCAGAATAGCTCTTTACACAAGCTCCTGTGGGAAACGGGTACGGGAAAACTTCAACGCGCGTGCAGAGCAGCGGACGTTAACTAGTTTAGAAATATATAAGTGTGTATATCAGTCGTCTAGATTCCATACCACAAGCTTATATTAGCTTTCATTGGGCTAGATGGCCCTGTGTCAAAAAAAACCTGCCACCTTATACAATATATATTGCTATTTTACAGACACTAGGCTGCAATTACTGTGTCGGTTTATAAAAAATTACCTGTCAGCCATCTGCATTTCTATTTCCAAGTCTTCATCCTTGTAATCCAGTAGTTCAGAATCATTCAATGAATCTTCAGCATCAGAAAACGTCAATACTTTGTCACCTGCATCTGAAATGAAAATATCAACAACAATATTTAGCACACCATTTATTTATCATTCACGCCTTGGAGACACGTGCAGGTTGTGGCGACCTGCTGCTGAAAATTTTCTAACCGCCAATAATGCCTTCAACTGGGCTTAACGACTGCCATGTTACTTGCACCCGGGACCAACAGCTTAACGTGCCTTCCTAAGCATGGAAACGCTCGTAAATAGAAATGCCACAAAGTGGTCACCCATCCGAGGACTTTCTTTTTTTTCCAGTAAAATGGCAGTTGTTAAGCCCAGTTGAAGGCCTCATTCATCTTGAAAAATTTCAACAGCAGGTCGCACAGCTTGGACCTGTCCATTTTCAACACGGGAATGGGCTCACCACCTGTTACGTGGGACGAAAATGTATACCGTGAAACGTGATCGTATAGGATGCCTCTGCCTCCCTTATGGCGATAAAGGCGTGACAATATGTATTTATGTAAGTGGTGAAGTAATAAGTGAAGTCACAAAATAATATAATGTAATAACAATAAATGCAATACAGAAATAGGGATGGCACCACTAACCCAGCTGTAATACTAAACTGTAGCAATTGTTATTATCCTATTAGCCAGTCGCTATTGAAGCTGTGTATGGCATTCATGAAGACCCTAATGAATGTTAAGCGTTTGTTATTCGTTGGTTCTGCTCAGCTATCAATTTAACACCAGGGGGCCAAGTCTTATCTTTTCTTTTCCGGGGTCGGTAAATACCGTGGCACTGCGTCCCTTCCGGAACTATTGTACCACACCCCATCGCGTCACCCATCCCCCCAGCGCCTATGCAGCGCCTCCATGAACCTCAGTATGTTCCCTAGGGGGATGTGCCTGTAATCTCCGGAGTCGGGTATGCTTGACCCAGAAGACTAATTCTTCTTGCACCGAGTGCCACACATTCGCACAGCAGGTGGTACATGGTTTCGCCAGCGTCCTCACAGGCCCTGCACGTCGGGTCTTCCGTGAGCCTCATCCTGTGGAGGTGCTGCCTCGTTGCATAATGCCCTGTGAGCACAGTTTCTTGGACCATCCCTCTCTGATGCTTCCCAGAAACATCTTTGCGTGTCTTAGACCTGTTGTCGACTGCCACTGGTTTTCATGTGCCTTAGTGGCTGCCTCCTTTAGTGTTCGTCTTATTACTCCATAATCGAGTCCGACGAACGGCTCCGGTCCAATGAACCCTTCCTCCGAGCCCTTCCTTGCGAGGGCATCCGCCCTCTCATTACCCTCGATGCCCTTATGTCCTGGCACCCAGACCAATTGGATCGTATTGTGTCTTCCCAGCCTATTTAGGCTTTCAATGCAATGCAATATCAATCCGGATTTCACTTCACATGATGTGAGCGCCTTGAGTGTAGCTTGGCTGTCACTCATAATATAGACTGTCTCATCAGTGACCCGTCTATCTAACATTTCTTGCACGCATGTCAGTATAGCATAGGTCTCCGCCTGGAAGACCGTTGCATACTTGCCCCATGCTTTGACTAATGTTGCAGTTGTCGCTGTGAACCCCTGCACCTGAGCCGGTTTCCATCTTGGATCCGTCCGTGAACCATATCTGGACATTTCTGTCCTGTGTCCGCATTCCACACTCCCACTCCTCTCTCGTGGGGATGTGCACACTATAGTTCTTTTTGAAGTTATAGACCGTCTGTATTCTATCTAGATTCATAGTCATAACCCCTTGCTCCTGTGTTGCCTCAAGCGCCATATGCCCGTAGTTCCGGCTTCGGCCTTCAGCTCCGAGCCTGTGAACGGCTTTCCTTGCCTCCAGCTCCACTCTGATGTGCAGCGGAGTAAGGTTTAGAAGTATCTCCATCGCCGCCGTAGGAGTGCTTTTGAAGGCTCCTGTCATAGCCATGCATGCCGTCCGCTGTTAGCTTGTACAGGGTTCGTCTGCAGCTCTCCTGTTTAGTCTTGGGCCACCATACTATACTCCCGTATGTTATTAGTGGCCGCACCATCATTGTGTAAATCCATTGGACCACTTTTGGTTGTAGTCCCCATGTCTTACCGTACGTGGAACGGCACATACCAAAGACTCTCATTGCTTTGGTGGTTGCTGTTTCCACATGTCGATTCCATCTTAGCTTATTATCTAGGATGACTCCTAGATACTTCGCTTCCATGGACAAGCAAAGCTCTTAGCGTCTCCATTCCTGTTAGGGTTCGCCTCTTCGTGAAATTTACTATCACCGTTTTTTTGGGGTTAATTGATAGGTGGTTTTGTCCACACCATCCCTCGACTGTCTCCAGTGCTTTTTGCATGATGTTTGAAACGACACTTGGTACTTTTCCGTTGATTAGTATCACGAGGTCGTCCGCGTAGCCAACTGTATGTAGTGGCCCTCTGTTAAGTCTCCCCAGCAGGTCATCTATCACCAGACACCATAATGTTGGGGATAGAACCAAGTGGGGCCAAATCCACTGGGGGATCACCAAAGGGGGGACAACCAAGGGGGACAAAACCAATCCCTGGGGGCCAAGTCTACTATTTCAATCGCGTCAGAAAAGAATCGAAATTGTCGCTCAAGAGAAAGCCCCTGGTAAAATTTTGACTTTTATTCGTAGTCTACTATTACAATCGTATTCCAATAGACTTCTATTAGTCTTCTTATTCGGTCGACCGATAGAATTCTACTTACACATACCGCGCCAGTGGCTGCTAGTCAGTTGCATTTTCGATAGTCTAATGAACGACAGCTAAAACATCGATTCTGTGTATATTCTACAGCTTGTCAATAGTAGACTCGGCCCCCATGGAGGTAGTAGAGTAGTTCCAGTTTGTCTATTGGAAATGTAGTATAAACTCACTTTTAGGTAAAGGTTGAACAGTTTGATCTGGTAATAATTGATACTGTTTTAGTTGTTGCCAATGTGCCATTATAGTCTTGGGAGTACGAGAGGGATAGAAAATGTGTGGATTCTGCTCCAGCAACTCTTGAAATTTCTCCTCAGTGGGGTGAGAATTCTGTAATGTAAAGTATGAAAGATATTTAACATAACAGAACAAATTAACAAATGTGTGTTGGCATAAATGGTGCTTAAAGAAGATAATAAACACAATGGACAAATTAGTTACGAGAATGTCCTTGTGTGACCTTCTGTCAGTATAACTACTACACTGGAGTATGCTTCTGAGTTCTTTTAAAAATCACAGTCTACACTTTCCAAGAGTTGGAAGACTTAAGTGTCATCCCCACACATTTAGTCCAGACAATTCCATTCTCTACTGAGAAGTTCTAATCGGAATATAATTTATTTTCTGCCCTACTATGAATTTGTCCCCAATATGCACATGAAGACTTACACTGGCTAATGTTCCTAGTAGTTCTTCTTCTGCAGTAGAATACAGTGCTTGCTGCTGCACTGCAGCTACTAAATCTGGATGTAAATTGCGCATTGCTGCAATAGCAACTCTTGAAATTTCTGCATTGTACAGGAGAGCATACCATCGAGATTGAAGCTCGCTGACAGTGAAACGACATGAGAACTTTATGCCTCGGTGAACAATTCGCAAATCATTAGTCTGGAAAATTAAAATAGAAAATCTTAACTTACAAAGTAACATGCAATATCAGTTCTTAGTGTACGAAAATCTAAAATTTATATCAGCATATCACAATACATACTATTCTTCTTAGTGTAGGTCCTTGATTAACAAACTTAGGATAAGTGTGTAATAATTTTTAAAGTTAATCATCAACTTTTGTAATTGTCTATCTATCTATCATCACAATATATCCCTGACAGTCTATTAGATAATGGTTAATTATCAAATTAATGCACCTATACTGTCTAAGCAACATTGTTGCAACTGCATGCCTGACAATATAATAATAAGAATGGTTGAGTGCCTATTTACCAGTATACTCTATACTTAAATTACAGTGCCAAACATGTCCTTAAAAAACTGTTCAAAGTCGAAAACTAATCAATCACATGCTGGATAAACCACAAAAAAGGCTATTTCTATTTTCCGATGCTCCAAGTTACTGGTAATCCAGAAATTGTATAACATTGATTAAGGCTGACAGACTAAAGGACTTATATTAATGTAAATTGCAAATGTATATGCAACATTTTAGTGGCTTTAGAGTAGGCCCTAGGCACAATGAATATAATGAATAATGAAAGCCTTCTTACATAGTCTTAAAAAAAAATTATGTTACCTGTTGTACACCCAATATTAAGGCTAGGTCATCAGTAGGTTTCCAACGACCTAAATCTTTAGTTGATAAATGGCTTAATTGTCCCTTGCGTCGAGCTCTACGAGCAGCACTGCCACCACCAGACACTTTGCTCGAAGCCCTGCGTCGCTCTTGGGATGGATGTGCGGGTGTTACAGGAGCACTAACCACTGGATACTCGACCACCTGACTTGTATGAGATTGGGTGCGCATTCTTTTATCCCCTTTCCCAAGGGAAGCACCCGGTAATCCCAAACTATATTCAACCAATTCATCATCAAACCGTCTACGCTTTATTGACCGAGATGAACTGTAATAGATAACAGAAGTGGAAATAATAAAAGGAATTACTACATAATCATTCTACTGGTTTATTCATACAATACCTGCGTCTCTTGTTGTCATCCGGTGTATTATGAAAGGGCGAACGCGTTACACCAGTATACTCATTACTGTCTGATGCATTTGATGGTGTAACCGGAAAATCCATTGAGACAAATTACATTACCTTTTGATTATTAGGTTTAACCAAACCAAATAAAAATAACAATTCAATGCGATTATTTTTATGGCAAACGAAACAAAGTGCAAATTACCAATATGTCAAATTAGCAGTTTGACAATGACAACTGACATATTATTTTTTATCAATCGAATCAATTGTGGCACAACCACAATACACTACATATAAAACTAATTTTATGTGATATCCTGATAACCGTCTCTTAAACGTTGTGTTACATTCTTCTGGTTTTGGATAGACATCGTTCTGCAGCGTAGACAGAGAATACTATAGACGAATTGATAGCTTTTGTTTCACTCACACAAGAAAGAAAGCAACTTATGCCGGTCTAGTGTGAAGAAAAGAAACATGATGATTAGAGTTTTTGTTTCATCGAGCGTGCCGGTTTTTCCAGCACAATCTTGAGATTGAGCGAAACAAAGTTTGACAGATGTTTTGCAGTTCATTGTCATTATTGTAAAAAAACTAGCTATAAAGCGGTTTAAAGATGGTTTAAAGGTTCAAAACTGTGTTATATTTCGTTGCGGTTTAATATGACGAACGAAATATTAATTTAAATCAATGATGGTGAAAAAAAAACTATATCTTTTCCTTCGTAAGTATTACCAAGTATTATCAGTTACTAAGTTTTAATGGAAGTATATTGTGCATCTTGCAGTCTAGATGGAATTTTATTAATAAATAAGATCAAATATCATTATTTAAGAAATCAAACACATCATAAATAAAAGTCAGGGTCGCCATATCATGTATGCTAAATTACCCCAGATCTGGTTTTATTTTAAAACAAAATTCTGGTGGTGTTGTACATGTTACATTTATTTAAACTTAATAAACGCACAAAAATTGGCGACGTACAGAAAATTAACTTTAAGATATATATAAGCCTACTTACCACGTAATTAACGTTACTTATATTTTGTGCGACATAAGTTTAGGCCTGGGGTACCTATATTGGAAATAACTACTCTCGGACCTCCCAACCATAACCTACTACGTGTATCAGCGCCCTGGCTTCATTATTCAGTTAGCACCAACATGCAGGCGAGGCGGAGATCTGGGTTGTGATTCAAGTGGAAGTAGTTTATAGACACGTTATTACATACCTAAGATGTTGTCGGAACTGCCCTAAACTTCAATATTTTATTCGCCCAAATTTTCCACTTAAGTGGTCGGTGTCTGCTATACTAGACTAATAGTAGCAGCTGTAATATCTTTGTTAACGGTGCTGTTAGAAACGACTGCTATCAAATCTCCCAATCTCTTTTAGTAGGTATCCGCCCCTATGCCCGACCTTGTTCATTTGTCAGCAGATGTATCAGCTTGCATTGCATATAAATATACTTAAGCACTTGTTATGTTTTTTTTATTGTGTTGTGTTCAGTTAAATAATTATTGGTTTCTTGCAGCTTTCCTAAAAGTGGCGTTTCGCGTGAGATTTGGATAACAACTACAGGACGAAAAAAATGGTCACCAAAACCAACTTCAAGAATTTGCGGCAAACATTTTGAACAAAAGTTTTTATTTAAAGAGAAGATAAAGGCTATTACATAGTGATGAATTTATAAGACATAATAATAATTTTTTTTTTAGGAGATACGTTTATTTTATAACAGTCTCTGCTTGCTTACAAATGTTTATTGTGTCAATTAAATGCAACACTAAATAAACATATTCAAAAAATAACACTACTGCATTATTTACTCACGAAAACTAGAACCTATTATGCCTTTGTGGTGCAGTTGGTAGTGTATATGTTACAGTGAGGACAAATACTTGATTGATCTGCAAATATTTGTTAAGGAGTTCAGGTATTTTCTATGTGAGTGTTTTGGGTATTTGGAAACACCCTACTAGCGGTGTAACTGCTAACTAACGGATGAGACAACTACGCATGTGCTCTTACGGTTGGGAGGTCAGACGGCAGTCGCTCACAACAATTCCGATAGCTAAAAGCCAAATGATCAAAAGTACGGATCGAATAATACAAAATATGGGGATAATTTCTTCATATGGTAACCCAGTTATTACACTACCTGTCTCTTTCTGCGGCACGCTGACTATGTGTCTATAGTATTCTCTGTCTACGTGTTTCCCAAATATTATGAATAGTCTATAGTGTTACTGTTTCTGCGACAGACACTGGCGTAGACAGAGAATACTATAGACTGCGGTATAATTCCTTTTTATTCCCACAAGAAAGAAAAGCATATACATGCTACACTTGAGAAAGAAAAGGATAGTATGACATTACGGCCATCTCAGCTCGCGTGCCGGCGTAGACAGAGAATACTATAGACTGCGGGATAATTCCTTTTCATTCACACAAGAAAGAAAAGCAAATACATGCTACACTGGGGAAAGAAAAGGATAGTATGACAGGGCATCTCAGCTCGCGTGCAGGTTTTTTCAAGGCCAGCTCCAGCTTAGAGCTAAATAAATTTGACGTTTAGGAATTGTGCGGATCAAAATATTATATTTTCACAAATTACAAGTGTTGTGTTCCGTGTAAAAAGTGTAGAAACTTATTACAATAATATTTACAATTTAAAATTGTGCGTTGTAGAATTTATGACTGCAAAAGTGATGGTGACAGGAAGATTCTCGGATTGTCTTTCAATCGGTAACTTGAATGAAAACTTTGTAAAAAAGGTCACCTTTTACTACACACATCAACACGGTCTAGGGATATTTTTAAAAAAGCGAATTACTATCAATGTGTTAATTATTTATATGACATGTATATATTTAAAAGATACGTTATTTAATATTCTACCATTTTTTAATAATGGTTAAGGTACTTCGATTAAAATTTCAGGATTTTATGGAAAAAAATGAAGCATAGACGGAAACCGTACATGAATTAACTTTTAATTTATGAGTAAAAACTGAAAAAAATAGAAAAATCATTTTATTTGTGTTTATAAACTTGAAGTTAGTAGTCTGAGAAAGCGCCCATGATGTTCATAACACATCGGCAACGATTCAGCATGCTCAGAACAAGGTTGTCAATGTCTTGCTGCGGAATATTGTTCCATGTCCTTCTGAGGTGCGCAAAAAGTTGATCTTCTGTAGCCAGATTTTCAGGAACTTCCTTCAGAGCTCTTCTTTGCAGCATATCCCACGCATGCTCAATGGGATTTAGATCTGGCGATTGAGCAGGCCAGTCTAAGGCCCTAACATTGTGTGTATGTAACCAAGCTGCTACCGTTCTCACCGTGTGTGCCCGGGTATTGTCTTGCATGAGCAGGAAATCTTGCCCCATTTGTGTTCTGTGGGGCAAGATTACGGGCCCCAGCACCTGTTGGACGTATCGTTCTGCCGTCATATTGCCCCGCACCCAAACGAGATCCGTCCGTCCTCCAAGACGAATTCCTGCCCAAACCATAATTGTTCCTTTCTTGGTATGGGTGAACTTCCTGAGGGTTCTGAAGACGGCTCCATCGTCCAGGAACTCGCCAAACACGCGTCCTTCGTGAATCTGGATGGAAGCCGAACCTGGATTCATCCGTGAACAGCACATTGGACCATTGCTCACGGCCCCAGTCCACGTGGTTCCGAACCCATTCTAATCGTCGTCCACGATTGCCTTTCCGTAAAGGTGGGACCCGGAGTGGTCTACGAGAGCGTAGATTGCTTTCATGCAGTCGCCTTCTTACAGTTTGGTCACTCACAAGCACTTGGTGTTCCACTCGCAGCCTTTGGACCAATTGAGTCGCCGTTGCATTTGGTTGAGCTAGCGCAGTAATTTGCAAAAATCGGTCTTGTCTGAGGGGTAGTGATGCGACTTGGCCCCCGGTGCTTCTCCGCTACTTCACCTGTGGCACGATAGCGTGTCCACAATCTTGAAATTACATCCACCCAGCTTCCAGCATTCCCACAGCTCGTAACATCTCCGCCCTCGTCAAATGTTGGCGTTGCATGGCTACAATACCTCAATTTTAACTTTATCTTTCGTTTAAAAATGAAAAAAAAACTGTAACTAAACGTAATTCGTATTGTTTTCTAAATTTCGCACAAATGAAAATTCCCTCTCCTACACATCAAGACATTTTTATGCCACCGAAACAAAAGAATTTTCAAAAATATGAATTTCGAATTAGTCTGAGATAAATTACAAACAAATCGGTGTATAAAAGATCCCAATGCGGCCAGTACTTTTCGAGTTATTTAATTGAGTATGAAATATCCCTAAACCGTGTTGATGTGTGTATTTTAACCTTATAATTCTTTCTTAAACATTACAGTATTAGATGTGTTTATGTAAACAGAATAAACAATCTTTATTGTTAATTTATATTATTTCATAACCTATATTCGTTATTGCCATGATCCGATAACAATACTCCCGGTATTTTTTTATAAATTGCTCCAATATTACATATAATTTAGTATTACCTTAATGTTACATACATGTATTATTAATTACAGTTTCCCGACTAAGACAAGATCACGTTTCATTTGAATAGCTGCCACTGATCGTAATGGATGGGTACCGAAAAATGTTCCAAAATATGCAGTAAACATTTTGATACTGCTTTTATAATAAAGGAAACAAGCAAGTCGTACCTAGATTCAGATGCTGTTCTAACTAAGGTGCCTACATTTATTTTTTATAACTAGGTGATTGCCTATATTGATAATATTAACTTACACTGACAAACTATAATAGTACTTATTTTAAGCAATTGTTACGTTCTATGTATTTATTATGAAATCTGATAATTTAGATGGAAGCTTTATTAAAAGTTTCAATGCTTATTGCTGTTCATAAAGTGTACAGCCTCAGTAACGAATAAGAATTCTTTGCCATCGACTTCTACAATGGAATAGACAATGATAGTTCTGAATCTGTAGTACTTGTAAGTTTTACCTTTTAGTTTTGACATTTAGTTAATAGTTTTGAATGAATACTTGAGTGGTTCCAGGCCCAAGTCAACCCCATTTGCTAGTTTGTTCATCAATCACACCTTATTCCTGAAGGAGTGGCAGAGGCATATTACACGCCCACATTTCACCGTGTGTCTTCCTGTCCCACGTAATAGGTGGTGAGTCAATTGCCGTGTTGAAATAGACAGACGCACGTTGTGGCTACTTAACTAACCAACAAAAAAAGGTACGCAAAACCCTTGTACTGTAAGTTTGTTGTTGCTGGCAACTTTTTAAGCGACTATAGCGTACAACAAAACGCAGTTGTCAAAAAATAGTAAACGTCACTGTCAATTACCAGGCTTAGAACTTGTCATTCCGCTGTTTGTTGTGACTGGAAGAAACAAGTGATTTTTTAAATTGTTTTAAGGAAATAAACGGAGATCTAAAATACAAGAAAAGTGAACATGAGTGGAAAAAAGGTTTGTTTTCATGTTTTTGTTATTTTATGTACAATTTATATCAAAACACTGAGAATACATTTCTCAAAACTATGTGATGGAAATTTACATCGTTGTGCAGTAACTTCACTTGGAATGTATGACAATTTTTTTTTGTAAATGTTAATTTTATTTTGTTTTTTAGGGAAACTTGAATGAAAGAGATATTGAAGATTATCTTAGTAAGTTAGAAGGCGGTTGGCTCTCAGAAGATGGCCTTGATGACCAAGATTGTTTGATGATAAGAGTGTTGCAGGAGGAGAACGATGATGATGATGATGTGGATGAAACTGCTGACATTGATCCTCCTCTTGTAGAACCAGAAGATCAAGAATCCTCTCACCCATCAACATCATCCAATTTGCAGTCTTCATCCAGTTTTCCATTTGACAAAAGAAGCTTGATTTGGAAAAAAAGGAATCTGGTGTATGATACAGATAAAATTACTTTCTTGGGGAGTTCTACTGCTTCAGGTGGTCTATCACACCTAGAAACTCCATATTAATGTTTTAACCATTTTATCACTGAAGATTTTATCAAAACATTAGTAGAGGAGACAAATTTATATATAATACAGAGTAATCCCAGTTCATCTATAATATTTACAGAATATGATTTGTATAAGTTCTTTGGTATATTATTATACATGTCAGTAATCAAATTTCCTAGCACAAGATCATACTGGTCGCCCAAGTTTGGATATGAGCCCATTTCTTCAACAATGCCACTAAACAAGTTTGAGAAAATAAAGTTATCATTACATTTTAATAACAATGATCTTCACAAACCTATAGGTCATCCAGAACATGACAGGCTTTATAAAATCCGCCCTGTTATCAAGCATCTCAATGAGAGGTTTGCCACAGTGCCAATGAATCAAAGACTTTCTGTGGATGAACAGATGTGTTCTACCAAAATAGGGCATTTTTTAAAACAGTATCTGCCTAAGAAGCCCCATAAATGGGGCTTCAAATTGTATGTTCTCTGTGATTTGATGGGATATGCCCACAAGTTTGAGGTATATTCTGGACAAGAGAATACAGAGAAACTCCCAGATGAACCAGATCTTGGTGCAACAGGAAATGTTGTAGTTCGTTTGCTTCGAGGCGTGCCAAGAAACCAAAACCACATCATATACTTTGATAATTTTTATACCTCTTTGCCATTGGTAGTTTTTTTAGCTAAATCAGGAATTCACACAGTGGGAACTGTGCAACAAAACAGGATACCAAATAATAAACTTCCAGAATAGAAAAATTTAATGAAAAAATCTGTGCCCAGAGGTAGTTTTGAGGAAAGAGTGTCTGTGCATGATGGTATAGATTTGAGTTGTGTGGCTTGGAAAGATAATAAGATAGTAACCCTGTTATCTTCTTATTCTGGAGCATTGCCTGTAACTAAAGTCAATAGATTTGACAGGACAACAAAAGAAAAAATTGATATTACTTGCCCGTTTATTGTCCAAGAGTACAATAAACATATGGGAGGAGTAGATCTCATGGATAGCTTTTTGGGCAGAAATCATATAAAAATGAGGTCTAAAAAGTGGTATTTGCGTATTTTTTTTCATCTATTTGATCTAGCTATTAAAAACTCTTGGATTATTTATAAAAAAAATGCTCAAGAAAGAGGTGAACCTAAAAAGAGTCTGCTTACAATGGGCCAATTCAGAAATGAATTGGCCTTTGTGCTATGCAACAGAGGAACCACCAAAGAAGCTAAAAGAGGGCGTCCTAGTACCAGTTTACTAGAAGAAGAACTACAATAAATAAAAAGAAAAGGTTCTCCAGCTCCACCGCCTCCAAAAGACATAAGAAAAGATGGTGCTGATCATTGGCCAAAAGAAGGTGGGTCACTCCGGTGCAAATTTCCCAAATGTAAAGGCTATTCCACAATTTCGTGTATTAAATGTAGCGTCAATTTGTGCTTAAATAAAAATAATAATTGTTTTTTAAATTATCATAAAGAATAAAGAAGATCGAGTAAACAATATTTTATTTATTTATTTAGTACTGAGCTAAATATGTGACAATGCATGATGATGTAAATTTCCATCATATTGTTTTTTACATAATACATATTTTTATTTACACTAGGATTTTTTTTAATATTTTTCCTTTAATCTAGAGCATTAATTACATCACCCTAATTTATTTTTAAAAAATTAAAAAATCATGCAAAGAAGGGTTAAGTTCTATAATATAAGTAGATAATCTATTGTATCAGGCCTCCGAACGTGAAATTTATAATTAATGAAAGCAAAATAATAAAAAGTACCTAGATAGATTATGATCTTAATGTTAATAATATTATAAATGTGAAAGTTTGTATGGATGTTTGTTACTCTTTCACGTAAAAAGTGTTGAACGGATTTTAATGAAACTACAATGTGGCTTATACATCAGAATAACACAGGCTACTTTTTATCCCAGGAACAAGTTCCTGTGGGAAACGGGAATGGGAAAACTTCTCTACGCGGGCGAAGCCGCGGACGTCAACTAGATTAATATGAATATTATAAGATATAAATATTATAAAGTGAAAAGCTTTGATGTATGTTTGTTACTCTTTCACGTAAAAAGTACTGAATGGATTTACAACATATAGGCTACTTATTATACTGGGAACAAGATCCCATCACGCGAGCGGAGCCGCGGCCGTCAACTAGCTTTTTTATATTTTTAACTTGTCAAAGCGCAATGTATCATCGTATACGATGCAGCGCTAATAATTTTTGACGTAAGAGTAGTGCCGGCGGGGCGGTCATACCACTTTGAACCTTATTAGCAGATTGACAGAGACCGACAGTTATTACGCGCTTCTATTTTGAACTTTATTATAAGTAAAATATCGTTTACTTTGGCGGATCGGATCACTGGATTTGTTTTGATTACAATTTAGATGCCACATCGCGTTTTGGTATAAAATAAAACGATTTAATTACTGCAATAAAAAAAAATGTGGGCCAGAAAGGCAGTGATGGTCATTTTTTGGAACGAAGTTCCTTATCGCGCGTTGTGAAAGGGGGCTAGACGGAAAAAATTCTTACGAAAAGTTGTCACGACACTTTTTTGTATTCATTAATACATATTGCCATGCCTATTTCTTCTTCGGGGATATCCCCGAAGGGGAGAGACACACATTACAAGTATTATATTGGAACGCAGTATTATATTGGAAGGGAGAGGGAGAGGGAGAGGGAGTTTTTTTAATATAATTCCTTGTGGACAATATAACTTCGTTCCATCCGGGTGTCCCTTGACATCTCTCAAGTTTTTATTAATGACACTTTACTCAATCTGGTACGTAATAAACACTATATTTAGTAAATTTCTATAAAACCAAAAAAAAGCACCTATTACTTTTTCGGTGTTTTGTATTCATAATTGTTAATATTTATTTTAAAATGCAAAAACAAAAATCAGAGCAATGAGGATTCGATCTTGGGACTCTATACTTGGGAAAAATACTAAAAAACGTCTACTTCTCGCCATTAACCACCAGACCACACACATGGTTACGAAAATGATTGATGAATTTATCCTCGTCGTCGATATCACAATATTTTTACAAATAAGTTTATTATTCTAGCGTGAATCGCTGTGACGTGCGCGACCGAAAGAGATAGAATGCTCTTTTTTTTTTACAGGTACTATTGGCATAGACTGCATAGAGAGACGAATGTTGGTGGAGAACTTATTACGTCGCCATCTATTATTATAAATGAACAGTATCGAGAACCAATTATTCACGCTATCTACATTAATTGTATTATTAACGAGTTTAATATGTTAATATCACAGATTATAATATTGATTTAATTTTAGAAATCAATTACACCTTAAACAGCTAAATAAGATTTTTATTTTTTGTAATTTTGAATTTGATACCATTACTGCCACCTAGGGATAATTTAATCTTATTAAAAATATTTTGTTCGCATTGGTACCCCCTGATTACCACAGATAATATAATATAATTCTTATGTATTACCAAACCCAAACATTTAAGTACTACTCTTACTAAGTATTAATGAGTATTTTTTTAATACTATGAAGTTATTATTAATAATTATAGGAACTGTAGAAATA
This sequence comes from Thumatha senex, assembly GCA_948477245.1. Lineage (NCBI taxonomy): Eukaryota > Metazoa > Arthropoda > Insecta > Lepidoptera > Erebidae > Thumatha > Thumatha senex. The sequence goes on from OX419728.1 coordinate 8,951,980, forward strand.
TATAGATAAGTTCCAAAGATAATGAATAATTAATTTTAATAAATCATAAAAAAAGAAATATATAAAATTTTCTACCATTTCTACCAAATCCAATGGTTATTTGCCGTACAAGGACATAGCACCTTTTAGAGCTCTCTCACCAGGACCGTTTTTAGCTAGCTACCGCTTATAAGGAAATAGCTACCGTATAATGGGGTGACAAGGAATGGCGAGGCGTCAAGAGACAAAACGCAGATATTTTTTTCAATGTCCGTGGTACGATATTACAACGTAATGGATTCAAGCAAAAGTCTTTGTCTATGATTTTAGTATTTTTCTTCCTGTCCTAGCAACGCCAAATATCCAAGCCACTAAAATATTTAAGAAAAACACTGTCACAGTTTTGCTAAAAAGAGCAGCCGTTTTCCCCATGTTTAAACTTTTGATTTTAGCGGTATAAACCACTACCCGTGTGAATTCATATATTGAAATCTTTTTCTCACACGATAAAGATCAATAAATACTAAAAAGAAAGTTCTATTTATTCATTTATCCCTAAAAAATAACAATTTTGGTCAAGAACCTAATTTTAGTGGGTTTTTGGGGTGTTTTGTGGCTGACAAATGGGGCGAATTGGGACGAAGGTGGGTTGGGACGATAACGGGAGTTAGTTGGCTGGAGAACTGGGTGCCAAGGGACGCTTGAGGGGCGTGTTGGGTGGTTTTGGCTAGGGTTATCAATTTGCAATATTTCTTATAAAATAAAGTTATAATTAATAGGTAGGTATATAATATCTAGTTAATTTTTTGGATACCTAACATGTGATAGTTTAGTTGAAAATCGTTTGATTTTAGGTACATTTCGATACTTTTTACAGAATGCCACGGGTTGATAAGCCAAAACCTGGTACGAAATCAAGAAGAAAATACTATGAACTCTTAATTCATTGATATAATAATTATTATTAAAATGGTGTGATAGGTTTGGCCTGACGGTTAACCCGGATAAATGCCAGTGTTTAATTGTAGGAAGCTCTCGGATGATGAGTAGGCTGGAAGGTGTAAGCCTGCCACAATGTATATTTAAGACCCAGGCTATCCCGGTTACGTCTACTGTCAAGAACTTGGGGTTGTATATTGATTCCTTTCTGGATTGGCGTTCTCAGGTTACCAATGTCAGCCAGAGGGTTACTGGAACACTACGGGCATTTTACAGACTGAAAAACTTTCTTCCAGTTAGAGCTAAGATAACGCTTGTGCAGACGCTAATCCTTCCTATTATTGACTATGGTGATATGTGCTATTTCGACCTGAATGCAGATCTGCTCAATAAGCTTGACCGACTTCTCAATAATTGCATTCGATTTGTTTTCAATCTCAGAAAATATGACCACGTCTCTACTTATCGGGAGCAGATGGGTTGGTTGCCCATACGTCGACGTCGCAGTTGGCGTGCGGTGACTATGGTCTATTCACTTTTAAATTCCCTTTATACTCCACCTTATTTAACTTCAAATTTTCAACTACTCTGTTCTAATCATAATAAACACTTACGCTCTTCTAACAATCTGCTCCTTCTCTGTCCCACTCACAACTCTAGTTTTGTACACTCTTCTTTCGTTGTGCAATCAATTCTTTACTGGAATGCACTCCCTCTTGATGTCAGGTTGTCTACTAGTCGGGAATCCTTTAGGGAGAAGGTACGGCTGCTTTATAGTGAACCATAGCTAAAACAATAATGTTTTCTTTTTCGTCACTATGTCCATTTTTGTGTATGTATGTATTTATTTTATTTATATATTTATGTTTGTGTATATATATGTATGTATGTCTGTGTATATGTATGTATGTATTTATATATTTGTGTAAATCGTGTTTATGTATATCATATAGTTTGCTGTACAATTTCTCATATCCCTGAGCACCTACCTAATATCATCTCTGCATCACCCTAAGGTTGACTGGTAGAAAATGCCTAAGGCATTAAGTCCGCCTTGTACTTTGTGCTAAAGTTTTAAATAAATAAATAAATAAATAAATAATAATTCATGCAACATCCCAAATTAAAAAAATACCACGTTGAGAAAAAGGAAAAAAAAACAAAATTTTAGATTATTAATTAGATAGTTCCCAGGTATCTACTAAGTAATTACCAATCATTTTAAAAGGTGAAAGTGTCAGCCCTGAAGAAAATCCCAACTCACCCATTTAGTATACCTTATCACCCTAATCGCAGGATGATTTGGGATTGCACACATTTTTGTATTTTGCTCCGTTATTATCAAAAGAAACGGCAAAATAACTTTAAGAAATTAAAGTTTATGCCACCGGACACAGAATTATAAAAACATAATTAGGTTCTGGCATTTAAAAAGTATTCAATTTTTGTGTCAAAGTTTGAAATCATCCCTACTCACCCCATTTTACGGTACCCTTAATCGGGCACTACATTTAGCTTGACTTTGGATATTGAAATTGCAACCAATTTGCTGAACTGAATTCGTCCCCATGCCGTAATTAACAAAAATCTTAGATATAGATGACGATAGCGACCAAACGGTTTATGGAACAGATGCTATGAACCATATATTAACAACTTTTCAAGTGTTCGTCTAGAAGTATCACCATTTTTGAATAAAAGTCTTAGAATAATAACACGTAGTCGTAACTAAAACATCACCTGTGAAAAGTTATTCCTGGTGATTTCTTGTGACTATATCACAACATTTTACACAACACTTTACCATGTTTTTTTATACTTTTATAACCTTTATTTAAATATATACACGAATAGTTTTTAACAACCAGAAAAAAAGAATTGGGGTAATCAGTAAACGTAACTTAATCGATATATCCAGTTTTTAAGAAAAAGAAAATCTAGAAAAAATGTTACTTTTTTGTCCCATAAAATCTACAATATGTAGATACGTAAAACATATTTGGTCAGTGTCTCACCGCGCTCACGGTTCAGAGCGTGCGGCTCGTGTGATCATCGTCAGGTTGCGAGGCTAGTGAGCGAGCGACGAGCGAGTCCTCGCGCGGATTTTAATTGATGCACTTGTGTGTTACTATCGCAGCACCGCCGTGACAATCGACTTACGAAATGGCATACCAATTCACGAATCGCGAGTACGTGCTCATGCTGCGTGCATATTTTATGTGTGAAGAAAATGTTAGTGCCGGTTTACGTATGTACCGCGAGCTTTATCCAAACGCTCGGCAACCAAATCACTCCACGGTGTTCGGCGTGTACCAGCGTTTGCTAGACCACGGGTTACCCCACATGCACACGGCAGAGGAAGACCAGCCCTCTCACAAAACTTATATGACGAGATACTAGAATTTTTCGCAGAAGATCCTCGTCGGATCACTAACGACGCCGCACGTCGTTTTGGTATAAGTCAGCGTTGTGCCTGGAAGATAGTGAATTCCGCTGGAATGCATCCATACCACTACAGAAAGGTCCAGGAGCTCACTGCAATCGATCTAGCGCCAACGATTGCATTCTGCAACTGGGTGATCACTAACCCTAACTTGAATGTCCTGTACACAGATGAAAATTTGTTTACGCGGATCGGGCTGTTCAACCAACACAACGAACATTGGTGGTCTTATCAAAATCCCAAATTAACCCGACAGCATTAATTCCAACACAGGTTTAGCGTGAACGTGTGGGCGGGGATCACATTGTAGGTCCATACTTCATTGAGGGTCGGCTGACGGGCGAAACGTATCTAAATCTTCTTCGTTCTATGCTGAACAATATGCTAGACGACATTTCCTTAGTAAACCTAAGAGGGCTATGGATACAACAAGACGGGGCTCCACCGCATTACCATAGTGCGGTACGTACCTACCTTAATTCGGAATTCGGAGATAGATGGATCGGTCGCGGAGGTCACATCGCGTGGCCCGCGCGATCTCCTGACTTAACTCCAATGGACTTTTTCATGTGGAGTGAGATAAAACGAAGAGTGTATGTGAGTGAACCAAATACCCGGGAAATTTTAAAGGAAAGAATAATTAACGCCTTTGACGAAGTTCGACAACAAACAGATATACTATTAAGTTTAAAAAACAACTTACAAAAACGTGCACGTGTTTGTGTCCAAAATAATGGTGGGCATTTCGAACAACAATTAAAGTATTTGTAGGTAAGTTGAAAGTACTTAACTATTGACTAGAATAAATCACATCAGCTGTATGATCGTGTTCATATACCAACCTATACATGCCTACACCGACGCGCCACACGGGCCGGGCCGGTGAGCGGTCGCATCATAGGCAAGTGAATCATGATTTGTGATATGTTTTTAATATTCATAATGGTAATAACTTTGTCATAGTAAATAATAATAATATTCTCATTAGGCCAATGTCAAAGTATATTTTGTCTGCTTCTGCCCTTAATTTTTTTCTGGTAGTTAAAACCTTTTCGTGTATACACAATATTTTCCCTTCGGCACAAAACACTAACAATCCTGATTCAAAAATGGCGGCAATAGTTGAAATTATGTAGAAAATTAGGCTACGCGCTGTTCGCTGTCTATGTGTGAGTTACATGTCGCTACACATGCCAAAAAAAGATAGCGTTATAAAAGAAATAAAGATAAAAAGAGTGAAAAGGATGAAGTATTATACCATAAACAAAGGAATATGTTTGAAAAACTGTGATTATTTTCAAAAATTAGTTTATAATTCGTGTTTAATAATGGTGGAATATTTTACATAAAGTGTTAGGAAATTTGCATTAGTGAATGAAAGTGATATGTTGCAATGAATAGTGTTGTTTGTGTTAGTGCAAAATTTCTATAGAAAGCTGCAATAAGGGATTTACTGCCTTATTGGGGCAAGGACACAGTACTCAGGACAGGGCTTGATATCGACAAAGGATTTGACATGACTAAAACTAAAAAATAAGAAAATACCACAGATGTAGAACAGTAAGCAGATCCAATGAGTAAAGAATAGAAAGGAGATGCCCTATTCATAAGCTAACATATTTTTGATACAAAGATGTCAAATGTCATGTTGTCTCTTTTTAACTAACGGACTGTTGCGTTTGAAAAGAGGGATAAATACTATTAAATGATTTACTTTTTTCTTGTGACGTCATCAGTATGTACCTTTCGTAACAGTTACCGCCATATTGTGCTCCAAGTTTTGTGGTAGTTGGCCTGTCAAACACTAGATTGTCGTGCGGTTTGGCGCCAACGCGAGCGGTGACGCACGTTTGTTGTATATTATTTTCAAAAACTAGTGTAAAATTCGTGTTTTTGTGTTTAATAATGGTGGAATATTATACATAAAGAGTTCGGAAAAGTGCATTACAGAACGAAAGTGATATATTGCAAAGAATAGCGGTGTTGTTTGTGTCAGTGCCAAATTTCCAAAGAGAGCTGCAATAAGGGATCCACTGCCTTATTGGGGCACGGACTAGGACCTAGGACTGAGGACTTGACTTCGACAAACGACTAGACAGGACTAAAACATAATAAGAAGAAAAATAAATACTGAAGACTAGGCTGTATGGACTAAGTTTCCTTTGCCTGCCCAAGATGGGCGAAGACAACTAAAAAAAAAATAGATTGTCGTGCTTTAATTAAATAGTTTTTGTGTTATATACGTTGAGAAAGTGGTTATTACAGTGTGTTGAGCTTTGTCTTATTGTGAACAATCATGCCATCGTGCTGTGTGAAACAGTGTGGTGCCAGAAAAAACAATAATCAACCGACATTGAGCCTTCATAGGTTAGTAATCAATTTTTGTTGTTTTAAGTTCTTTAGTTTACGAAATAAAATTGTTCATCGTTCCATATGAGTGATTCTAATGATTGTAAAGGGCAAAAGTAGTTCTACTTGGATTTTAAACCGATAAATTTTAACATTAATAATTAACAGGTATCATAGTGCTGCTATACGATCTTGAAGTATCGATACTATTTTTTTGTTCTAAAGATTACATATTTTTTCTCCAGCACCAAAAGACCTCTGCTTTGTAAAGTCTTGAAGTAAAAACTCTGTTTGCTCTCAGACTAAATTAGGTATTTGGTCCAGTTTTTGCTGAGAACATAGAATTAAAATAAAAGCACTAATTTTACTTTTAATTTGGTAATAATTTTTAGCTTTGTACTTAAACATACATTTAAATATTACACTTTAAAACAATTTTATTTTTGTCTTGTGCCTTTAAATTACACACTGCACTCAGTAGTATAATTTAAACAACACTTGTTATGATTAAGGTCCGTGTTCCAGAACGTTGCTCAATACTCAATCAACGCTTGAGACTAGATTTTGCCTTATACTATCTACTCTCAAGTGTTTCTTGAGTATTGGTAAACATTCTGGAATATGGCCCTAAGATTCATTAGACTGCTTCCCTGGTTTGTGATTTAATGTCTGCACTCACAGCAAAATATTACTTTGGCCAGCCGTTAAACAAATAACAACCTTTTTTTATTAAAATGCATGTACCACAGAGTACATCAATACATTATTTAGTATGTATCAGTTGAACATATTGTACCAAATTATTAATATCCTATATTATATCTATACTAGATGACCCCCACAGCTTCGCCCGTGGAATATTTCGACCTCCCGTCGCACCTATTTAATCCTGCCACTTATAAATTCTACAATGATGCATTAAAATTTGCCCGATTTGTCGACATTTATGACTCCTGCTCTGCTCCCCAGCATAGTAGCGTAATGATATATAGCCTATAGCCTTCCTCGATAAATGGGCTATCTAACACAAAAATATTATTTCAAATACGACCAGTAGTTCCTGAGATTAGCGCGTTCAACCAAACAAACAAACAAATTCTTCAGTTTTATAATATTAATATATAAAAATTAATCCCTATTTCCCTTGGTCCCGCCATCATGCGTGAATTGCTAGACCGATTTGAAAAATTATTTTTGTATTGGATAGCTATTAGAGGTATTAGAAGATATATTGAGGAAGGTTCTAAGCTATATATAATCACGCCACTGCACAGGAGAGCGAAGCAGTAATCATAAATGTCAACAAATCGGGGAAACTTTCATACAATTTTGGAAAAGTAATAAGCAACGGGATGAATTGTGTGCCACGGGTTGGAAGTATGTCACGGACGAAGCCGTGCAGGTCAGCTAGTTAATTATATTAATATTATATTGGGTAGGTATGTACAGTCAACAGCACTCCTTATGTTACCACAAACAAATTGTATATATAAAATCTATAGACTATAGTGATTTTAACACTCACAACAACAATGAAAATAATTGATCCATTTAAAGATAATATTTTAAAGTGCTTTCGTTTTATATTAAACAGATTTCCCAAGAATGAGGTTTTGAAGAATAAATGGCTCTGAAAATATTAATCACCGAAATAAAATACGGTATGTCTGCTCAATGCATTTCGAAGAAACTTGTTTGAATAAAACTCTTGATGTGGCAAGATTACATGATGGCGCAATACCTTCAGCTTATCTTTTGGTAGGTATCTTATAAGCTATTCTAAAACATTTTATATTGTATGCTTTGGTAGCAACCTAGAGTACCTATTTTGTATTTATTCATTAGTTACACATACTAGTTTACAGAGCATAAGGCCTATTTGCTAACTTTATTTAATACATGAAAGTGATAATCACTGACCTATTTACTGATCCACTACTACTTTACTATTAATAGTATTATAACCCTTGTCCTGTAATAACAGCAATGGATAAGTAAGTAGTTTGGTGATGATCACTTTGCTGTGTCTAAAAATTAGCAATTAGGCCCACAGAGCATCTAACAGACTATCAGAGTATAGTTCACAATACACCACGATAACTTTAATTATTCATAACAATGAGAGTAAACCATAGCCAAATTCGACAAATATAAAGAAAAATTGAATGCCAGTAGAATTACTAATGTCAACTTAAATTAAACTGCGTCTGTCTATTTCAACACGTGGGACAGAAATACATATGGTGAAAACTGAAAAGCGGGCATATAATATGCCTCTGCCACCCCCTCGGGGATAAGGCGTGATAGATAAATAAACTTAAATTAATCTAAATACAGTGTTATTCTTATTTCTGTCCTAAAATTCAGTTTGCTATGTTTCGGATTGAAGGAAAGGTGGTCAGTGTAATTCAGTGTGCATGGAAGAAATATCATCTTAGACCCCAGAACTTGCAGTTTTAAGTGATTTACCCTTAATATTGCAAGTGTCTATAAGCGACAGTAACCACTTAACACCAGGTGGGTCGCAAGCTTGTTTGCCATCTCGAAATATAAAAAAATAATGTTATAATTATTATGTTATACTTAACCTATGGAATGAAAAAAGGTAATTTCTGATTTCTTTTTTCAGCCAAATCGTGCCTCTCGAATGGATCCTTGTACATCAAGTGAGATGGTAAGGCAAAATATCATGATTTTATAATATAGTTAATAGTAATATGTATATTTGTGGTTTCATAAAAGTATGCTGATATAATTTTGAATGAACATCTGTCTTGGTTGTTGGCTTTAGCTTTTAGTTTTTTTGTTAAAGTTTGTATGGATGTTTGTTACCCTTTCACGTAAAAAGTACTGATTAGATTTTAATGAAACTTTACAATAATATAGCTTATACATCAGAATAACATAGGCTACTTTATATTCCAGGAACAATTTCCAATGGGAAACGGGATCGGGAAAACTTCTCTACGCGGGCGAAGCCGCGGGCGTCTACTAATCTTTCATATTGCTGTACTAATTTCATTTTAATATTATTTTCAGAATACCAAGGAAAACACAATTTTGCATGAAAGGCAAAACATTTTAAGGCCTACATGCGCAACGAAAGTAAAATTTCCAGAAGTTGTGAACATAGATGCACCTACAAAGGTAATTTTTCTTTATTTTAATCAAATTTTTTAGTCGCTTAAGGGACTATGTTTATATTTAAAATAAAATATTTGTATATATTTCTTCAATTGTTTCTTTTTAAGGTTTATCTGAGCAGTTTTTTAAGTTTATCTGATTGTGTGATATTTTTTGGTTATGTAAAACATTAAATAAATACATAATCTTACTAATAAAAGTCCGAGACTACCAGGACTTTAATTGGTCGTGCTAATTAGTGTTTAGCACATAAGACCTTTTAGCCTTTTTGTTACCACCTCACTAAAAAGGCAACGGGTTCAAAACTTCTTCCAATTTTAACATCTAAAATAGACAAATTTTATTAAATTTATTCTGCCCTTTAAACCCACCCCAGTTCCGTGCTTCGGAAGGCACGTTAAGTCGATGGTCCCGGTTGCCAATAAAATGGCAGTCGTTAAGCCAAGTTGAAGGCTTAAAAAATTTCAACAGCAGGTCGCCACGACTTGCGCCTGTCCATTTCAACACGGCAATGGACTCACCACCTGTTACGTGGGACAAAAATGCATACGGTGAAATGCGAGCGTTTAATATGCCTCTGCCTACCCCTTCGGGGATAAAGGCGTGACAATATGACAATATAATCTTACTAATATAGTTGTTAATTGTTTTAGGTTCAAGAGGAAAGCTGTGATCCAGTATTGTTTGAAAGGTTGCCAGAAGCTTATTTCAACATAGATCCACAAATTGCGAGGGTAATTTTTACGTCATTACGATTTATTTATATTTTTCATATGATTTAATTATAAAAGTCTATTAGCCTAACATGACGTGTTTGGGTATTTATTTTTTTATAAGTAGAACTAGTTGACTTGGCCCACCTGATTTACGTGGCTATCGCCGGATATAGTTGGCATAACAAAAAAAAATCACTTGGGATTGTAGATTTGTTCACATTCTGAAGAATACTGGCAAAACAGGAAAGGGCGATGTTTCGTGTTTCCTATCTAGATGACCCTTAAGATACTGGTCTACCGTCTGTTTAATTCGAATAACTAATAATATTAGGATAAATTGTTCTTTCATAATTTAGGATTTATGTCAGCTTTGAGATTTAATGACCTTTTTCCAAAGTTTTACGAAATTAGTGGTAAATAATTAATACTTATTTTTATTTTTCAGATTCAGAAGCAAAACGAAAAAATAAAAGCCCTTTCTAGACAATGTAATATGTTGAAAAAAAAAGTGCGATCATTGACCGCCAAGGTCCGCAGACGTGACGAAAAAATTGCTCACTTTTCGGATATTATCCAAGATATTAAAAGAAAAAACTTCATAAATAATGAAGAAATATTAATTTTAGAAGATTGTGCAGGACCAAAAGATTTTTTGAAAAGACAGGTAGCTAAGTCTAAGAATCTACCCTTAGAAAAAAAATATTCTGAGGAAGTAAGGAAATTTGCACTCACTCTTCATTTTTTTTCACTAAAAGCGTATAATTTTATTCGAAACACTTATAACACATGTTTACCACACACACGTACTTTAAGCAAATGGTATGAGCATGTTAATGCTGAGCCAGGTTTTACCAAAGAAGCCTTTGGTGCATTACAAAGAAAAGTAGGTGAAAGTAGTCATCCTGTGCTTTAACGTTGGATGAGATGGCGATTAGGAAGTCTTTGACTTGGGATCCCAGGGCTCAAAAATTTTATGGCCGTGTTGATTGTGGTCAAGGAATTAATTCTGATACTGTGGATGAAGCTAACCAAGCATTAGTAATTATGGTAACTGCAATAAATGGATCCTGGAAATTACCAATCGGATACTTCCTCATTACCTCCCTTACTGGAGAGCAAAAAACTGTCCTAGTTCAGACAGGTGTACATCTTTGCCAGGATGTTGGAGTCAAAGTGGTGAGCATCACTTGCGATGGTCTGTCCGGAAACTTCAGCATGTTCGCATCTTTGGGGTGCAATATTATGAGAGACCAAACAAAGACAAATTTAAAAATAAATGACAACCTATTACATAAATTTATCGACCCATGCCACGCAATCAAATTAATTAGAAATGCATTCGGGGAGTTGAGGGTATTTTATGACAATACTGGCCGTGAAATAAATTTTAAGTATTTGGAGCTACTCCTAAGTATTCAGGAAGAAAAAGAGCTGCACTTGGCGACCAAAATAAATAAGGCTCATATCTTATTTCAAAAACAAAAAATGAAGGTAAAGCTTGCTACACAGTTGCTCAGTAGTTCTGTGGCAGATGCCCTTGAATTTTGTCGTAATAAATTGAAGTTAAAACAATTTGAAGATTGCAGCAGCACAGTAAATTTTATAAATATTATGAATGACGTATTTGACGTTTTGAATAGCCATTCTGTGCGTCCGCCTGGCTAGAAAAAGGCGATGTGCCCCCAAAATATTGGCTTTATAAGAGCACTGTTCGATAGTTCTACCGAATACCTAAAAACAATCAAACTTGGTACTGGAGAGATACTAATAGAATCACGGAGAAAAACCGGGTTTCTTGCATTAATTATTTGCATGAAAAGTGCATTGGCTCTTTACGAGCAGTTGGTCGAAAATTCAAAGTTATTAAAGTATCTGCCCCTGTATAAAATTAGTCAGGACCACTTAGAGTTGTTTTTCTCTTCCATAAGAGCAAGGGGCGGATATAATAATAACCCCAATGCTGTGCAGTTTCGAGCGGCGTACAAAAAATTATTAATTAGAGCAGAAATAAGAGACGGCGGAGTAGGAAACTGTATTCCATTGGAGCAGATTTCGATTTTAACTTGCTCCAGCAAAAATCCTATTAAATCTATAAATGAATTAACGGACAGAAGAAATTTCCAAAACATTGCTGAAGATCATAGTGATCTATATGACACATATATAGAGTATTTAGGTGCAAACTTAGATGATTACACACATAGTGTTTTAGAATATATAGGCGGATCCATAACAAGAAATTTATCAAGACATATAAATTGCGAAGTTTGTTTGTCATTACTAGTTGGAGAAGAAAACTCGGGAAGTTTAATATTTCAAAAATCACGCGGTGGGTTAAAGTACGCGTCTTCCGGGGTGTTAGAAATTATTAAGAAAACGGAAAACCTTGTAAAATCGCACCTAACAGAACAAAAAAAAACTGAAAATTATTATTTATACATCTTTAAATTCTTGACAGAATATTATGATGTCACCAGTGAAAAAACGTTGTATTTGCCTGTGAATGTGGAGCATAACTTGAATCATCGGTTGCTGCTGATAAAATCAATAGTAAAAAGCTATATAGATTTAAGGTTCCGATATCACGGAAAAAAAAACACCGAAAGTTTGTCATATCGAAATTATTTAAATAAGTTGATTTTGTTTAGAAATAAATAAAAAATTTTAAATATTAGAATATATATGTTTTTCACTCTGAACCCTTTTCCCCACCTTGCTACTCTTCAGTGTTCCCAACTTAGGGGTTTTCCCCCCAGATTTAGGGGGTAATGAAGTGGGATGGGATTTTTTTAGGAGCGTTATATTGTCAGGGGTATTTTTGGGATTTCTATTTTATAAAATACTTTTATAACTCTCATTATTTTTTGATAAAAACCAAAATAATAGGTAGTGTAAAAGTATTCGGGACTGTAGTAAAATTCTATTTGTTTTCGACTGAGTCACGGTATTTACTTCTGGATTTTGTATCAATGTACAAACTATCGTTTTGCAACTGTGCTAAATTTCTACTGCTAATATTAATCAATATCGATATAACGATCGCAACTGAAACTTAGTACTGACCAACATAGAAGCGCTCGTAGCCCCGCCAACTCTGTTCTGTAAACGATCACTGTGTTAGGCAACATTCGCTAGGGCCCTCAAATGAGTGACCATTTTGTGGCATTTCTAGTTACTAGCGTTTCCGTATTTCGGAAACGCTCTAAGCCGTTGGTCCCGGTTGCCAGTAAAATGGCAATCGTTAAGCCAAGTTAAAGGCCTTATGGGTGGTATGAAAATTTTGTACACCAGGTCATCACAACCTGCACTTGTCCAAACTAACACGGCAACGTGCTCACATCTGTTACATGGGACAAAAATGCATACGGTAAAATGTCGGTGTAAAATATACCTCTTCGATAATATAGTTCAGGTGGTATTCAAACAGAGCAATCCGTTTTTTTGCAGAGGCATATTTTACGCTCATATTTCACAATGTGCTTTTTGTCCCACATAATAGGTGGTGAACCCATTGCTGTGTTGAAATAGACAGACCCAGGTTGTGGCTACCTGTTGTTAAAATTTTTCAAGCTGTCCATAGTGCCTTCAACTTGGTTTAACGACTGCCATGTTACTGTAGTAGAAAGTAGATATAAAAAATAACAAAACCGATATAATAAAAAACAGGTATTTTTGGATTGGCTGTATGGCCAATTATATGATCGGCCGACGACATTCACATAACTGAGATTAGCGCGTTCAATCAACCAAGAAAACTAGCTTTTTATTAATATGGTGTTTTTAATATCGTGCGGAATTCATCGCGCACGCGGGGCGGTTGCACCGGGGGGAGGGGCAATCCCGGGCCCAAGGGATGAATTCCGCACGATATTAAAAATATCCCTTAGCATATTATTTATTTTCAGACATATTGTCACGATTCGATTGGTTAGTTCGCAATCGTGACATTGTGATCGTGCGTCGATTCGTGACTAATTTTCCACGTAAATTGACTTATTGTTACCTGGTTTCACGAATATTTATTTGTTGTTTGATTTGATTATTAAGTAAACCTTTCCGTATCCTTCATCCAAGTTTTTATTTTATATCGATAGTATAACGTGTTAGAGAGCTACAGCACTATTACATGCAGCCATTTTATATTCCCAAGGTCAATAGGTATGGTTACGCTAAATCCATGCATATGCCAAGTCCATATATTTTCCTTCGTCATTGAGCAGATCAAACATATACCTTTGTTTATGGTGTAATACTTTATTCTGTAGACAGAATACTATAGACGAATTGATAGCTTTTGTTTCACTCACACAAGAAAGAAAGCAACTTATGCCGATCTAGTGTGAAGAATAGAAACGCAATGATTAGATTTTTTGTTTCATCGAGCGTGCCGGTTTTTCCAGCACAATCTTGAGATTGAGCGAAACAAAGTTTGACAGCTTTTATGCAGTTCATTGTCATTATTGTAAAAAAATACCTATAAAGTGGTTTAAAGGTACAAAACTGTGTTATATTTCATTGTGGAGTAATATGACGAACGAAATATTAAAATAAATCAATAAAAGATGGTGCGATGTAGTGTTTTCGAATGTAAGAGTTATGGTGAAAAAAAACTACCTTTTCATTCGTAAGTACTACCAGGTTTTATCAGTTACTAAGTTTTAATAGAAGCATATTGTGCATCTTGCATTCAAGATGAAATTTCATTATTATATAAGATCAAATATCATTATTTAAGAAGTCAAACACTTATCATAAATAAAATTCAATGTCGCCATATCATGTATGCTAAATTACCCCAGATCGGATTTTATTTTAAAACAAAATGCTGGTCGTGTCGTACATGGTACATTTATTTAAACTTAATAGACGCACAAAAATGGGAGACGTGCAGAAAATTAACTTTGAGATATATTTAAACATACTTTCCACGTAATTAACGTTACTTATATTTTGTGAGACATAAGTTTAGGCCTGGGGTAAATTGGATATACTAACTACTCTCGGACCTCCCAACAATAAGCTACTACGTGTATCAGCGCCCTGGCTTTATTATCATCACCATCATGCAGGCGAGGCGGAGATCTAGATTGTGATTCAAATGGAAGTAGTTTATAGACACACTATTACAAACCTAAGATGTTGTCGGAACTGCTCTAAACTTCAATATTTTATTTTAAATATTGTATTACCTAACCGTGAGGTCTCGGTTTGCCCAAATTTTTTTTTTTGTTCTTGTGGCGATACTATTGCTCCGCCAATAACTCAGTGTGGATTTGGTAGGGGTTTAGTAAGTCGGTCCACACTTAGGTACGATCCAAGTTTTGTGAGTGTACAAGGTAAATGATAAAAGTTTATGTTTGTTTACAACAAGGAATGACAAGCCGGTATTGACATTGACAGTTAGTTCGTGTAAGTTTTATGGCCTGGTTCCTAAGACTTTGAGCTGGACAGTTAGTTAGGTGATCATGTTGCGTTCGGAAACATAGCACTTGTCCTTTTTCTGACTTCGGTCCGTTACACTTTAGTTTTATTAATTTTGTGCTAAGTATATCTAGTGTGTTAATCTGTTTTTATATTGTTGAAATGTTTCTACATCGTGTGCCTTTGATATGTATAATTATAACTGCTGGTAGGTGGTGCAGAAATTTCAGCGCTAGCAAAAACTACATTATTACTTCAAACTTAATTTAGCTATAACTTATTAATTATATAGATATTATTATATATATTTATGTATTCTGATGATGATGAATTGTATTGTTCTGCCAATGATTCTTTTACATTTTTCAGCGATGAGAGTTTTGAATCGGTTACTGGTACGCTTGGTGACTGGGTGAAGTCGACGTTTGATAAAAAGCCCCGCCATCTTATGAACGTACGTCATATCAATGCACAGAGCGTGCCTTTTCACTATGGTGAGTTCCTTGAGGCATTCGCGGGTGCTGATGTACACGCTGTTCTCATCTCTGAGAGCTGGTTCAAACCGCATCACTTTAGCACCACGTACCCTCTTCCGGGTTTTATGTTAATCCGTAATGATCGTGTGGATGAAGATCAGAGGCGGGGTGGTGGTGTAGCGATATACCTTCGCTCAGATTTTCCTTACAAAGTTATAGCTATTTCACCTTCTAACTTGGCCACTATGGCAGAGTTTATTTTTTTAGAGGTTATTGTCAAGGGTATAAAAACTATTCTCGGCGTTATCTACTGTGCTCCGGGATTGAATTACTTCTCCAGTCTTGAACCGATTTTGGAATCTTTAGGCTCAGAATATCAACATCACATTATTATGGGTGATCTCAATACAAATCTCATTTTGCCACATACTTCACTTGCCCATAAGCTCCTTCAAGTTCTTGAATCGGCCTGCTTACATGTCCTCCCTCTTCAAGCTACTCACCATAATACGGATACCGACGACACTTGGCTGGATTTGATTTTCACCTCTGTCCCGTCACTTGTTTCCTGCCATGTTCAGCACCCTGCGCCGGCATTTTCTCGACATGACCTAATTTTTATGAAATATTTTCTCAAACCACCAAAGGTACAACCTCGTTTTATGCTCATGCGTAATTATAGACAAATGAATGTTGAGAATTTATGTAGGGATGCGTCGGAAGTCAATTGGGACCGTTTGATTGAGACCACATACGTAGACGAGAAAATTCACATTTTTAATGATTCGGTCATTAAATTGTATAAAAAAAATGCCCCGATTAGAAGAGTGAAATTAAGACGTCCTCCTGCACCGTGGATAACTGAAGAAGTTCGACTGGCAATGAGGCTTAGGGATCGAGCTTTTCGCAGGTTTCGGAGAGCACGGGGTGAGGAAACGTGGTCAGTCTATAAAGCTGCTAGGAATCGGTGTAACCAAGTGATACGCAATGCTAAACGCCGTTATATTCATAATAACATTTCTGATTCCTCTTCTGCTAATATCTGGAAGTTCTTAGGAACTCTTGGTATAGGTAAACATCGTAGCTCTGAATTCGGGGCAGCGATTGGTTTGGATGATATCAATAAACATTTCACCACTCTTTCCGAACTTGATCATCAGACCAAGCGTTGCACTTTAGAGTATATTGCTAATTTACCTCATTCCGATACAGACTTGTTTAATTTTTCTCCAGTTGCGCCAAGCGAGATCAAGAAGATTATTCTGTCCATCAAATCTATTGCTGTGGGATATGATAGCATAAGTCGCCGTATGATTACATTGATTTTGGATCATTTGCTACTGGCAATTACACATATAATTAATTTTTCATTGGACTCTGGACAATTTCCGTCTCAATGGCGCAAAGTTTATGTTATTCCTCTTCTTAAAATCATAAATCCAACCTTATGTAATCATTTTCGTCCAATAAGCATTTTACCTTTCTTATCTAAAGTGCTCGAGTCTTGTGTAAATAAACATCTATCCCGTTTTATATTTCAAAACAAGTTATTAAGTCCTCTGCAGTCGGGATTTAGACCCGGACACAGCACTACCTCAGCGCTTCTTAAAGTTACTGGAGATATTAGGACTGGCATGGATGAAACTAAACTTACTGTTTTAGTATTGATAGATTTCTCTAATGCTTTTAATACTGTGAGTCATGACGTTCTTTTAGCTGTCTTATCTTACTCCATGATCTCGCAAGACGTACTGGAATGGTTCTCTGGTTATCTTCAGGGCCGTCAGCAGGCTGTTCGCGTTGGTGAGAGGCTATCGAGCTGGTGCGACGTGCATGCTGGTGTCCCTCAAGGCGGAATTCTCTCTCCTTTACTCTTTTCTATTTTTATTAATCTTCTAACTCAAGATCTTCTATGTGCGTATCACTTATATGCCGATGATTTGCAGCTTTACGCTCAGGCACAAGTGGAGGATCTAGTGGACGCCGTGGATATAGTGAATCGGGATTTGGACTGCATTTACAACTGGTCGAGTAAATTCGGATTGGCCGTAAATCCAAGTAAGTGTCAGACAATTGTAGTGGGCGGTCAGCGCTTAATGAATAGGGTGGATATGGTTTTACTTCCACCTGTTACATTTAATGGATCCACCATTCCTTTTTGTTCTTCGGTTAAGGATCTAGGATTAATTATTGATTCGACTTTGAGCTGGAAAGATCAGGTGGTTCATGTTAGTCAAAGAGTAACGGGTACTCTACGTTCTTTATATCCCTTAAGAAATCTTCTTCCTACAGATACGAAAAAAATTCTCATGCAGACCCTACTGTTTCCTTTATAGGATTATGGTGATGTTTGTTACTTTGATCTGAATGCAGAACACCTTAATAAATTTGATCGTCTTTTAAATAATTGTATTCGGTTTGTATTCAGCCTCCGCAAGTATGATCATGTGTCTGAATGCCGTGTTAAGCTGAAATGGTTACCCATCCGCCAAAGGCGTGATCTGCGTGCGCTTACCACACTCTTTTCTATCCTTACATCTCCCAATTCTCCTACCTATCTCTCTTCTCAATTTCAATATCTTTGCAATAATCACAGCAAAAACCTTCGCTATCAAAATAACATGCTTCTGCTTTGCCCTTCTCATAACACTGGCTTTGTACACTCTTCGTTTACGGTTCAATCTGTCTTACTCTGGAATTCGCTACCGCTCAAGATCAGGGTGGCCACTAGCCGTTATACCTTTAAGAAGAAAGTTCGAGAATTTTATTGGAATGGATTGGCAGGATCATTGCAGTAACCCCAAATGTATTCACATGATTTAATAAAAAATACGTCTCCTTATATTCCCTAACCTTTAACTTTCTATATTTATTTAGTATATATTATAAGTATGTATTATATTTGTTATTTATGTATTAGTATATTTTATAAGTGAACATTACTTTTGTTATTTATGTATTACCTATATATATTCTTATAGTAATGTACTTAAATTTTTATGATATTAGGTTCTTGTATTTCTATCAGTTTTAATTTTCTCAGTTTCGCGAATACACGTTAATGCACCTACTTTGTTTATCTCTGCATCACCTATGGTTGACTGGTAGAGAATGCCTATGGCATTAAGTCCGCCTATGTACATAGTTGTGCATGAAGTTTTAAATAAATAAATAATTTATGTACCACTTACGACTACGTACTGTTACACTAAGATTTGTATCCAAAATGATGAAATTTCTTGGTGAACACTTGAAAAGGTTATTGCTAACTGTTCATAGTATCTGTTCCATAAATCGTTTGGTTGCTGTCGTCATCTACAGCTAAGTTTTTTGTTAATTTAGTTACACTTTGTACTGTAATGCTATTTCAAGTAATAAGGGACGAATTTAGTACAGAGGCCACAAAATGTTATATTTAAATACTCAGTGTATCTAAATGTTTTGGAAATCTTGTTTAGGTTTACAATAATATAATTAATAAATAACTTTTAAAATTTGTAAAGATAAGGTTATTGTATTGATTAAAAATAAATAACTGTACAATAATTATTTAAATTTTATCTTATCTTAGACCCTATAAGACAGTATTTCTTTTTGGTGAAGGTGCTTTCGGTGTAGTACAAATCGTGGGTCTATATCTCAGGAGTGCAGCAAATCTCACAACAGGCTTGCCTTTGTTGACCGGTTAGTCTTCCCTCGCCCAACTACAGCTATATGTTCGAATGAGGGTCCCATTTCCTATTAGATAAGTTCCAAGGGTCAAAAATTCTCAAGTGTCTCTGCGTATTAACCAGTATGTCCCTATTTAAGCCTACCAAAAGACAGAGTTTCTTCGTAAGAAAATAAAGATTTTACTAAGTTCATATTTTGGTTAATATTTGTGAGCTCGTAAGAATGAATTAATAACTGTAAAATAATCATTGTATTGATTATAAAGAAATACCTTTTTAAATTACTGTTTTTTTATTTTAATCCTTATCTTTAGATACTGTAGGACAGTATTTTTCCTGGCGAAGATAATAAGAAATATGGGCATGCAGGTGTCATACTTTTGCGATCGTTATCAACCACAACTCCAGGATTATTTGGCATCCCATCACTCACGAATACTGCGTATGTCTTATACACCAGGAAATGGCCAGGAGTAGATATAATCACCGACATGTCTTTTTTTTTGTCAATTTGTTACGGAGCAGGTTCTGTCAGCATTATACTGTCGAGCAACGCCATGGGTTTGCTTCAAAGGAGTCCTAGGTCTCTTCTTCGTCAAGTATAGCATGTCTCAATGGACAAAGTACGTGTGCGCATTAATGCGGTTGGAAAGGTCAAGATCAAAGGAGCTAGCACCGGCCCACCCTCATCGCCTGTGATTTTCACGAGGTGCATAGTATATAATTCAAGCAGTAGGTATCTACCCTAAAATTAAAAGAATGGAAAAACTTTATCGTCATTGATTATGCTGTTAGCTACCTGGTCTTGACATTTTGCTGGAGTTTTACAAATGGTCTACTTTGTATATACCTACTAAAACCTATGCCGCGATTCACTGCATCGATTATGGTCTATCACGGTGGCGTAAGTGGTGGTGTAGCGATTGCTGTGCTGACGTCCCGGGATCGATACCCGGGTCAGAACAAATAGTTGTGGGATCCACAAATATTTATTTTGGAGTTTGGGTTTTCTTATGTATAATATTTATGTATTTATAAATATTTAGGTATGTTTATCAGTTGTCGAGATTCCATAGCACAAGTGTCCCTCAATATTTATTTATTAAATTGCTGTTCAAAATCGGGTTCCGAAATCTATGTCATAAAGTGTCAAAAAGCATCTTGTTGGTTAGATTTGAAACTCCTTTATTGCCGACTCATTTCATTACTAATAACCTATCAACACGGTTATTTATTAAATGATAGCGGAATGCGACCCTGGATTAAGCTACCTGTTTATATGTGTGAAATAGGCTACGCTATTTTTCACAAATGTTTGATCTGCTTACTCTTCTACATCTGTGGAAAATACATATACTAAAGACAAGGCTGTATGGAATAACGCCATTTATCAAGATATCCGCTTGCTGTTTATTATTTTCCAAAACTAGTGCATTAACCTTGTTTTATGTGTAAAAATGGTAGTTTCTTTGACATAATAGTTGTGTAAACGTGCTATAGTAAAAGACTGATATTTGCATATTTCGCTGAAAGCCTCATTAACGCTCTACCACGTAAATGGGGCAAGGACTCAGGACCTATGACTGGACTTGACAACGACAAAGGACTGGACAGGACTAAATTAGAAGATAATATTGAAGAAATATGATAAAAAAAATAAGATTTTGCTAAAAGGTCTTCGTAACCTGGCCATAAAATAATTACAAAAAAAAATTGACAGTTTTAGGTTATGTTATGATTTTATGAATGAAAATTGTGATGTGATACATTTTTAATTAGAATTTCTGTACCAATAGTATGGCTAATTTAACACGCGCTACAATATTTCGTTCGAAGCATTTTTTCACAAGATGCTACAATAAAATCGTTATTACCGACGATGGCTCTACAATAGTCGCTCTTCATAAAGATCAACACTTTGCATACGAATTTTCAAGACCACTGCCAGATGAAACCGCAGTGGATAATTCCGTTTTAAGGATGACTGATACAAAGGAGGTCTACAGAATATTTAAAGATATGAAACCCGAATTTGCCAGACAGCAGTTGTCATCTCTCACTCTTACCACACAACATAGATGGTTTCCCAGAGCCAGAGACAAGAAGGCTAAGAAAACTGAAATGAACCGACCGTACTTGTAATAAAAATAGCTGTTGTACGTAGCAATAAATAGGTTACTAGAATGTTTGTGTTTTATCTAAGAAGAATTCACTGCACTTCTATTATTAGGAGTATTTCTTATTATGCGCCGTACCCCTAATGCTGAAGATTAATCAGCCTTTAAGTAAATGATTTCTATAGTAACTAATATGAGGTGGCTCAATAAGATAATGTTTAGGTTAAGTTCATAAATTTATACAGTAATTATGTTTCATGATAAGCAGCAAATAGATTTCATTACACTGCATACAAGTAATTCTGCTACATGATGTCAGTCTGTCATGCCATTTAAACTGATACCTAATCTATCATGTACTCTGCAGACTATAGTTAGGAGCAAATAAAGTTAATATGCTAAAACACTATTCATATCCTGGACCTCACAGTTGATATTCTTAAGTCAGACCAGATTGAGAATCATCTTATATATTAGTTTATTTTATTGTCATCAATAAACATTTAATTTTCTGTTTTCCATATAACATGGCATTAGGCTCACCACTTTTTCTGGGGAAATGAGCGAAATAGGCGGCAGAATACGCGGTCGGATCGTTCGCTCGGCGGTGCCGGCGTCCCCCACTAGAAAATAATAATAATAGGCTCACCACCTGTTTCATGGGACAATAATGCATAGTATGTAGGCCTGTCTGCCTCTGCCACCCCTTTGTGGATAAAGGTGTAACTGATAAACAGTACTCAATATGCTGCACTGCTAATGATCGCTTGCTTGCTATATAGTTCTAGTTGCCGCACATGAAAGTATTATGGTGGGTATACTAACCCACATAAGTGAAGACGATAAATATATACAAGATTTGTTTAAATAAGTTTATTTGCAATAAATACTATGTGTTCATTTCACAGCTTCATAAATTAACAATAATAATAACATCCATTCCATGAGTGATAACAAACCTAGCCTAGTGTTCATACCTACTGCTTTGAAATGTCACTTGCAATAGTAGTTACAAATATAATACCATCTCTAGATACTATTTTTGTACATCAATGATACCAAATAACAAGTAGTTAATAATTTGTAATCATTAATAATCATATTATAATAATAACAAGTGCATCAAGTCGTAACAGATATGTTATAATATAACCACACTGGTCTCTATTATATACTGGATTGCTTCCCTAAGAAATTACTGGTTTTCTGTGCGCTTTATTAAAAGTGTAGGTTCACCACAGATGGTTCACGACGGTATCTAGTAGAATTGATTTTATTCTGTAAGTTATTTCTTATTTTTTTTAAATTTTGTTGGGCACTTTTCACACAGCGCCATCTAGCCCAAAGTAAGCTAATATTGGCTTGTGTTATGGGATCTAGATAACTGATAAACATACTTATATATTTCTAAATACATACATATTATACATAGGAAACATCCAAACTCCGAAACACACATTTGTGGATCACACAAATATTTGTTCCGACCCGGGAATCGAACTCTGGACCTCTTGCGTAGCAGTCGGATACACTACACCACCGCGTCACAGAGGCAGTCGTCCTAAATTATCACTGCACTGTAGTCTTTTCTTATAGTATGTTATTAAATATTATAAAAAATATTTTCATCTTCATTTTGTGGAACTTGCCTTCAAAAGAAAATAGAATATATTAGTTACTTACTCATACACACCGCGGTCAGCGCCAAAATTGATCTATTGATTATCTCAGTACACCAAAAAAAAATAGTAAAAAATATATTACATTTAACAGGCTTGTTGGTAAATATTTAATATTTACCAACAAGCTTTATTGTACAAGGCAATATTCTGACAACAGTGATGAATTTAAAATACCGACGCATACGAAGTCCATATAATAGAGGTCAGTGTATAGTATAGACTTGAGGCGGTATATGCCATACGGTAATTAATAGAAAAAGAGTAATTTACGGTAAGTAGTACCTGCTGATCTTTAAATTAAATTATAAAACTTCAAATCGCTCAATACCTCCAATGTACCTGTTAGTATTTACTTTTCAAAAGATGTAATTTGACGTGATCTATGTTTTCGTATACACTTAACGAGAGAAATAAGAACGGTAGAAAATACGTCATAATATGTCAAATAGAATTCTTAAGACAACCGTGTCACATTTTAACAATGAATTCATTCTTTTTGTAATATTTTAATGTTGAACTACATATATATAACACAAAATATCGTTATTCATATATACAATGTAGATACTTACTATCGCTTATTAGGTATTTAGACGGTAATTAATAGAAAAAGAGTAATTTACGGTAAGTAGTACCTGCTGATCTTTAAATTAAATTATAAAACTTCAAATCGCTCAATACCTCCAATGTACCTGTTAAGTAGGTATTTACTTTTCAAAAGATGTAATTTGACGTGATCTATGTTTTCGTATACACTTAACGAGAGAAATAAGAACGGTAGAAAATACGTCATAATATGTCAAATAGAATTCTTAAGACAACCGTGTCACATTTTAACAATGAATTCATTCTTTTTGTAATATTTTAATGTTGAACTACATATATATAACACAAAATATCGTTATTCATATATACAATGTAGATACCTACATTGTGATTATTAGTCAAAATATTTAAATAGATTATTTAATTAGCTTCTAAGTATATGAGAAATTGAGATCTATAGCAATATACATATACCTAATATTTTATACTATGTATAAAATAAATTATTTTATCTACTCTGATACTATAATACAAAGATTATAAAACTGATAACAAAATTCTTATGACAAACATTACGTACAGGCCAAAAATAATAAAAAATAACCAAGCACTCCGGGAGTGCCGACAGAAGTGAAAACTCAATTTATTAATAATTTATTTATCTAGTCGCGTTGGTACATGCATATATGCACACACTATAGCTGCGTATCGTAACGGGGAGTAGCGAGTCCAAATTTATCTCATCTAAAAAATTGCGTACCGCGCTAAAAGAAGTTTTTCCTTCAAAAATTGACCGGGATCGACGTAAAGATGATGATGATGATGAAAAATAAATCTACACTGAAAGAGTCCTAATTGATTACACAGCATTATTTAATAAGACCTGTAGATGACCGGAATCAACGTTAGATGATGGTGATGATTATGGTAGCGAGTCCAGAGATTTTATCTCATCTAAAAATATGCGTACCGCGCTAAAAGAAGTTTTTCCTTCAAAAATTGACCGGGATCGACGTAAAGATGATGATGATAAAAAATAATTCTACACTGAAAGAGTCCTAATTGATTACACAGCATTATTTAATAAGACCTGTAGATGACCGGAATCAACGTATGATGATGATGATTATGGTCGCGAGTCCAGAGATTTTATCTCATCTAAAAATATGCGTACCGCGCTAAAAGAAGTTTTTCCTTCAAAAATTGACCGGGATCGACGTAAAGATGATGATGATAAAAAATAATTCTACACTGAAAGAGTCCTAATTGATTACACAGCATTATTTAATAAGACCTGTAGATGACCGGAATCAACGTTTGATGATGATGATGATTATGGTCGCAGGTCCAGAGATTTTATCTCATCTAAAAATATGCGTACCGCGCTAAAAGAAGTTTTTCCTTCAAAAATTGACCGGGATCGACGTAAAGATGATGATGATAAAAAATAATTCTACACTGAAAGAGTCCTAATTGATTACACAGCATTATTTAATAAGACCTGTAGATGACCGGAATCAACGTTAGATGATGATGATGATTATGGTCGCGAGTCCAGAGATTTTATCTCATCTAAAAATATGCGTACCGCGCTAAAAGAAGTTTTTCCTTCAAAAATTGACCGGGATCGACGTAAAGATGATGATGATAAAAAATAATTCTACACTGAAAGAGTCCTAATTGATTACACAGCATTATTTAATAAGACCTGTAGATGACCGGAATCAACGTTAGATGATGATGATGATGATTATGGTCGCGAGTTCAGAGATTTTATCTCATCTAAAAATATGCGTACCGCGCTAAAAGAAGTTTTTCCTTCAAAAATTGACCGGGATCGACGTAAAGATGATGATGATAAATTATCTCATCTAAAAATATGCGTACCGCGCTAAAAGAAGTTTTTCCTTCAAAAATTGACCGGGATCGACGTAAAGATGATGATGATGTCTTACGCTTTTTCGTCTTACGCTTTTTCGATCAGGACACGTGACCTGACGCGAGTTTAAGATTTTATACCCATTACAGAAAGTGCTTAACGCCGCTAAAGAAGTTTTCACTTCAAAAAGTTTCATTACGATACAGGTCATGTATGGATACCTGTATCATAATATAACTTTTTAATCATAACGATACACCTATACAACCTCCAGCTGGACCAAGGCGGTAGAGCGTCGCTTACTGCCGCCCTGCCCGCCTCCGACACCGCGCGCGCCCGCTCGCCTCCGTCACACAATAACACGCAGATACGACACTCTAATGCATTTACATCTCTCTTATTAAGGCGCAAACATTTGACATTTAAAAAATAAATTTGTTGTTATATATAATTTTATTTGCAATATTGTTTTGCGTATTATAGTTTGAGAGTAGATAAAGTAGTGTATGATACTGTACATAACTTGGTCTTATAACACTCGTGTGATACTATAAAAAAACTCGCCTACGGCTCGTTTTTTTAAAACACACTCGTGTTATAAGAACCCTTATTATGCAACAGTATCATAAACTACTATTTAAAAATCACATTAGTGTCACAATAAGCATAGGTATCTAAAAAAAACTGTTAGGATGAATTTTACTAACATAATGCCAGTCTTCAGAGATAGGGCCCAACTCTCATTCGCGAAAAATTATGAACAAATATGTTTCAATTTTGAATCGAAACGAATGCCACGGTATTTCGAAGTAAACAGATCCTAGGTACTACGAAATCAGGTCACAAAAGTACATACATTTTCCTTCATTTTATAAGTCTACATAACATTCATCCCGCAGTTTCAACTTACTTTGAG
Organism: Thumatha senex; assembly: GCA_948477245.1. Taxonomy (NCBI): domain Eukaryota; kingdom Metazoa; phylum Arthropoda; class Insecta; order Lepidoptera; family Erebidae; genus Thumatha; species Thumatha senex. Next base: position 8,978,258 of record OX419728.1, read on the forward strand.
TATGCATTACTATTACATTCAATATCACAATGTTTGTTTCCTTTGGTGTTCTTTACAACTAAATATTGCACTTATAAAAAACGACTAGCCGTCATCAAACCCATCTTAACTCACAATGTTTTTGGAAAAAAACGTGTTTCATCAAAGTATGTCACTGAGCATATTTACTCCCATTCTAATGGATACTTTACAGGGTGGCTGCTTAAACGAGGGAGTCGAGGGACTAAAAAAATCAAGCGATAGTTTACCCGTATACCTATGCTTGCCTAAATAATAATACATACTTGGCACAAAATGGTAGCTGTTTAGCAGCATCGACATAATCTTGGACAGAGTCAATGACAATAAACTTTAAAGTAATACTTTTAATTCAACTAGCAGTTCCAGTTGAGGTGAATAGATTTGGAGTTTTTGAGACAAAGATCACAGTCTATTAAAATAATTTGAAATATTCTTTTATCTTTATTTCAAAATCATTTGTGGAATGCAATATGTACTTAAATAGCTTCTCTCTTTTAGATCTTCCCTCGTTTACCAGTCATCCTACATATCCATCTTAGACATAATTTAGACAACGTGCGAGTCACAGTTGATCATTTCTTCAATAGTTTTTCCAATTGCACCGCATTTATTCGCAGTGGATAAAACTTTGAGGGTTGACTACATTAGACTTTATAAATAAGTCTACACTGTTACTCATTAATCTGTGAGACAATAATATATTACTCTCGAGTCTCTCACGTATTACTAACATAATTAATTATTTAAGGAGTTGTGCTGAAAGTGCTCCTTGAGCTTCTTATGTGTTCTAACACTGCTATGGATCGCTTTGTATGGCTTATATAAGAACTTCCGTCAGGTAAGGAATCGACCAAAAGACCAACCCCATTGAGCTGCGTAGACGCGTGACACAGGGCGACGTTATTTACCCCAAGAACTTTACCAACGAGCTTGAGGATATCCTTAAGACTTTGGACTGGGACGTGTTGGTCTCAGCGTGAATTTGGATAAAACCAAGGTTATGTTCAATGTACACGTCACGCCGGGTCCAATATACGCAGAAGGATCAAGACTCAAAGTTGTCCAGGAATATACCTACCTTGGGCAGGTTATCCAAATTGGCAAAAAGAACCTGGACAAGAAAATCACATGAAGGATCCGCTTGGGTTCGGCAGCATTCAGCAAAGTGTGTCGGGTTTTTCTATTCACATATACCATAGCGACTGAAAATGAAGGTTTACAACCAGATCGTTTTACTTGTTACGATTTACGGTGGGGCTAGTAGCACAACGAGCTATGGAGCGCGCTATGCTTGGGAGTGTCTCTGACGAATAAACTCCCAAAATGAGATTATCCGTAAGAGAACTAAAGTGGTCGACATAGCTCACAGAGTAAGCATGTCAAAGTGGCAATGGGCTGATCTGTAGAAGAACCGATGGTCGATGGTTCTGTCAGTTCTGGGGGCCGAGTCTACTATTAACAAGCCGTAGAATAGAACTAGAATTGCTGTTTTTAGCTGTCTAAATGTTAGTAGACTATCAAAAATGCAACTGACTAGCGGCCACTGGCGCGGTACGTGTTAGTAGAATTTTATAGGCTGACCGATAGAAGTCTTTTGGAGTACGGTTGTAATAGTAGACTACAAAAAAATTTTAAAATTATATCGGTGGCTTTCTATTGTGCGACAATTTCTATTTCGACACGATTAAAATTGCAGGCTGGGCCCCCTGGAGTGAAGATTGCGAAACGTAAGGTAGGATGAACCCCGCTAGATGGACCGATGACCTGAAAAAGGTCACAGGGCGGGACTGGAATCAGTTATCAGAAGGCGCTGGACTGTGTGTTGTGGTGTGAGGCCTAGGTCCAGCGGTGGACTGCCATAGGCTGATTTGAAGAAATGGTATCTTTTGGTGTTCCCAATTGCCGTGTAGCGTGTATACTTCAAATGTTAGTAATTCGCCAAAACCATACTGACTAAACAAGTCGCGAGATTTTAGCGTAATAATATAAATATTTTACAAAAATAAATAAAAACCTCAATAGAGAAATAGATGTGATTTATTACAATGTGTCAGGATTTGTATTCAGATAAGATAGGATTAAATAGTGACACATATGTGCAGCCAAATGTAACTTGGCAACTAGCGCGAGTCTTCAAACAATGCGTGCTCATCACGCGTGACACGTGCACTGGGCTAATAGCCGCAAGCCAATGACATACACCTTAAACTAAATACCACTACTACGAGTCATTCACCATTCACAGTCAGTTGCCAGTCTTAAAAAAAGCTTACCATTAATACAAGATATTCATATATGCAATATTATTGTTTAAATAAGGTCATTGCATGACTGTAGGTAAGGCTATGCATTGTACTATAGTCACTATATTAAGTCCTGAACTATGTAAAGTATTATTTGGAAGCTTTAACTTTTTTAAAACGTGTAGATTTCTAACGAAGTACCTATGTAACTCTTTTATCTATTTACAGAATATGCCTATTTTTTTCTGCTATCGCTACAGAAAAGATATAAACACCAATCACCTAATAATACTTATCAGAATGGCACATGAGAATTTAATGACAATATAAAATTCATGATGTTGAAACTTATAGTATATCAATTTATGAAAGAGTTTACAACAAATGCTAGCAATGATAAATTTTTTGACTTGACGTAAATAAAGCATAACAGTAAATAATCACAACTAGGCCAACAATATAAACGCTAGTATATAATTTAGTAACGGTCTTATAAAACTTAGTCTAAAGTTAATCGTAAATTACTAACCGTCTGTGATGGAACTCAATCTCCGCGTCTCTCATTTCTCATTTGGTATGGATGGAGATGGCACTGATTATTGTTTTGGATACATTATTGGTCCGGACTTAAACACTTTAATTGTTGTACAAGTAAGCTCTGTCGAGACTCCGAACTCGACAACGCCCCTGCCATGTTGTGAGTGTGTGTGTTGAGAGATTTAGAAGAGAGTTATGTAAGGTGTAGGGTCAGCGGATCCGATTAAGGCGGAGCTCCCTCTCGAGCTGTTGTAATTGTCGGATGAAGCCTTCATTAGGATGGATGTCGCGACGCGCACGAACTGTGCCCATTGCCTCAGCGAGCGACATTCCTCGTTTGATCATGAGGAATGCTAGAGCACACGTCGCTGAACGAGAAACACCCATCATACAATGTACTAGTACGCGCCCTGAAAAAATCCATTTATGCTTGATAAAACTGAATTATAGCACTGACAACTTCAGACATCGTTTGAAATGTGCGGTGCTGTTGGTTGACTTGATGTAGTAGTAATATATCATTGGCCAGTTTTACGTGTGCGCATACATGTGCCCAAATAGCAGTACATACTTTCTTACTTCTGGAAGCTTCAAAATTAGAATAATAATTATCGTTAAAATTTTTAGTTAGAATATTAATTTTAGCCTAGTCAGGTTTCTCCAAAATTTATATGTGAATTCAATCGTTTAGTAAAAAATTTCGTCAAAATGAAGTTGAATTGTTTCATACTCTTACATTTACATTTGCCGGTGCCTCATAGATATTTTTTGACCGAATTTTCTGACAGGAAAGTCTTCACACGGTTTAGACACTAAGAAACAACGTTATGTTATCCGTAAAATACTCTGAAAGCAAAATGTGTGGAAACAAATACATACCTCCACTTGAAATCCCTTCGTCGATAAAGTTTGCTGCTATGTGGAAGTACTTCGATATATCAGTTGACGGTAGGTCCATAAGCTGGAAACCTTTGTAGCGAAGTCCAGGGCAATCACGATAGTAGAGGTGGTCTGTGTCCACCTGTGTGAATCGTTTGCCTTCTGCTGTGTTGAGCACATAGTTTATGCCCTTTCGCTTTAAGAAATGTTTATCCTTTGCTGTAACACTGTATTTAAAATCATAAATTATTAAAACTATCGCCTTAAGAGGTTTATTGCATTAATTTTTTTTTTTTGTTTTTGGTTGGGGATCTAATTTCGCATTCACTGTTAAAAAGATACCTAGGTTTTGATTCGACTGAGATTCAATGATGGTCGAATCTTTACTACGAAATCAAAAAATAAATCAAGTAGTAGTACATAAAATACTCACACGTCTCCTACATATAATCCAGGATACACTTCGTTTACATCCCCCGAAGAGTTGTATGTTATATCAGCGAAAGGGCTGGGGCGGAACGATGAAGCCAGCGTGTTCAGAACTGACGATGGTGCGCCAAAGCTCTGTGTACGAAATCTGCGCGTTATAATTTTACAAAATGACTGACCCATATTGGTTTATTAATTTATCCACATAATGTTAGTAGGCAAAACAGATACACTCGCACATAAAGAGAAGAATAACTACAGCTGAACGTAGTTTCACTGCAAATACTGATAACAAAGTAGTAATTAACGTCAAAGCAAAGTCAATGCGAGATAAAGATGATGTATATCATTTGTGCAGAAATAAGTGACTGCAGTTAACTATGCTTACTTTTAAAATGAGCAGTGATTAAGATTATCTTATCAAATCATGCTCAATACTCATTATTGACTGCCTCTGTGGCGCGGTGGGAGTGCATCCGACTGCTACGCAAGCGGTCGTGGGTTCGATTCCCACCCAGGATAAAACTTTGTGTGATGAGCACGATGGTTTAGTCTGTGTCTGGGTGTTATTTATCTATAATATGTATGTATTTAGAAGTATATAAGTATATCAGTTATCTAGATCCCATAACACAAGCTAATATTAGCTTACTTTGGGCTAGATGGCGCTGTGTGAAAAGTGTCCCACAATATTATATTATTAAACAAAATACTTTTCGATCTTTTTCCTTTATTTTAGGTAATATAGTAAGTTTCAATACACTTTCAAAAGTCAACAACTGGAACGAATTTATTAGTTTGGGAATCAAAAGAAGTCACTAAAATTAACATATTAAATTGATTTAAGATAAAAAGAAGGTCAAAATGTGCCAAGGACTGACATTTATGCGAATGTGTATGCTTTATTTCCCCTTTATCTGTGACCCAATATGTATTCTAAAAGCAAAGCATGCAAGGTTGCTTACAGACAGCACTTCAATGAAATTTAAATCGGGAGTGTTATCTACAGTTATATTTAGCTCTCTCCTAGAAATGTACTGGATTTTTTATCAGTAATGGCGAAGCAAAATTTCATTGAATTTATATCATTGGACTACTGGCTACGATCGTGCTTCATTTAGGTTGTTGGATAAAAGCACAGGGCAATTATGTGATTCATAAATACTGGGGACACAAACTAAACACCTGTGATAAATACCATTAGCGTCCTTAGGTAGGATCCTACACGCTGTTCTTTAGCCGCACAGTATGAATGATTTCTTGGAAATAGCGAGTACTGTCAATGATATTAATAAAGCGTTAAAATTATATTGAGCATAGAAGCAAAATGTTATAGTGGCCTTATTGTATGTATCAAAGATGCACATCTTTTTTTTTATTTTAGCTAAGGCATAGACCTGACAAATAGCCTATTATTAATATCTAGTATATTAACCCCCGAGAGACCCCGAGGCTTCGCGCGTGATTTGCTTCGAACCCCAGACGCACCAGTTTAATCCCTTCGATTATTCCTTTTATACTTGACTAGATGACCCCCACAGCTTCGCCCGTGGAACATTTCGACCTCCCGTCGCACCTATTTAATACAGACGCTTATTAATTCTACAATGATGCATAAAAAAATTCCCGATTTGTCGACATTTGTGACTACTGCTCTGCTCCCCAGTGTAGTAGCGTAATGATATATAGCCTTATAGCCTTCCTCGATAAATGGGCTATCTAACACAAAAAGAATTTTTCACATCCGAGCAGAAGTTCCTGAGATTAGCCCGTTCAACCAAACAAACAAACTCTTCAGCTTTATAATATTAGTATAGATGATGTATAGCCTTACTCAATAAATGGACTATCCAATACAAAAAGAATTTATCAATTGTTTCTGAGATTATTCAAGTAAACAAACAAACTCTTCAGCTTTATCTCTTTTTTTTTATTAAAGTATAAATTAAACATAGGCTTCTAATATTTTTAAACCAGGTAAGCTTTATTTACAAAGAACTATTAATTTGAGTTTTTAAACGACTAGGTACGTCGGTTATCGTAATCCCAAAATTGTTTTATTCATAACCTTGTAACCTGATATTTTCAATTCTTTTTTTTTATACCACTTAAGTGGCAGACAAGCATACGGCCCACCTGATGAAAAGTGGTCACTGTAGCCTATGGACGTTTGCACAACCAGAGGTGCAGCCATGGAGGACAGAAAAAACTGAAAGACTGTTATTCTCTACTCCGTGGCTGCAGCACTCGCGTTGCCGACCCTATAAAAACCTTCTAAGACCCCTTTTGAAGAAACCCATATAAGTTAGCCGTGAGCATCATATCAAACAACTCTTTAGAGCACAGGCGATAGAACACGTATAAGCTGGCAAAGTAACCTGTCGCGAAGGAGTTCGACACCGCCCGCTAGTAAAGGATCGTTGACAATTCTCATAGCACGCCCTTCTAGCGTGTCGAAAGATCGAAGCTGGTATTCTGATGCACCAGCCCAAAGGTGATTTTTGTGATTGCTGAATACTCCATGTGTGGCCGCACTTGCGAATAATAGAGGAGCAGTGTTTGCTCTGCAGCAAAGTACTGGCGCGCCCTGTTGAGCACACCCCGGTTTTTAGACGCCAGCTTCGCCTTGTCCTCTAATTGACTACGGGTTTGGACGTCACTAGAGATCTCAACACCAAGGATCTTAATACTATTGGAGATGGAAAGAGACTCTGGAATTGCAGAGTCACAAGCTACAAGTCTTGGTAGGGTTAAATTGGACAAGGTTTTGTCTACCTCAATCGGACACTCTTTCACCCATGCTATCATCTGTACAGCAATGAATGCCGTCAATGGACAGCAAGTCATTGATATGCAGCAAAAACAGGGTGGATGACAACACTGAGCCCTGCGGGATCCCAGCACTTATGGCCATGTAGTTCAAACAGCAGCCGTCGACGACGGCTCTGATACTTTTACCGGTCAAAAAGCTAGATACCTATTCGCAGTCCCCCGGGCAGTCCATTCAATTTCGATTGAAAACCACGGTGCTAGACCCGGTCAAAGGCCCGTGGATATATCGAGAGCGAGACTCAGTGCTAGACAGATCGCCAGGCTTCAAGATCCATGCATACTTCTTTCGCTTCTTCAAGATTTATCAATCGCTTCATACACGCACGTCTGGGTATCCGAGTATTTTTGACTATTCCGTTTTTGAGCAATCTGCTCACGTGGTCTTCATATGTGTCACCTCTAAGGGGGTGAAATAAAGGAGGAACGGTTGTATGAAATTCGTCATGTTCAAAGTTAGAGCCATGAAATTTCGTATATTTATTTCTGATTACACATAAATGGAACCTGTGTGAACCTGGCACCATTCTTGCAAATATCGAATTTTTTTTTGCGTATTCTTGATAAGGTTGGTATGTAGTTTATTGTAGTAAAAAAAAATTTGTTTGTAGTTGAACCGAAAAAATATTATGGATAAACCAAAAATAGCCAACACCCGGATTTACAAAAATTTAATTCTAACGGTTGATTTGTATGAAGAATCGTTAGTAGTTGATTGTAGTGAACGAATTTTCGTTTGCAGATAATTATAAAAAAAAAATTTTTTTTTTTTACAATAGTTACTTGTTATTAAACCTTTTGCCTGATTTGAGAATTGTAGTGAAAGAACTTTTAAGTCTGTTAGAAGAGAAATTCATTAGAATCGATGAAGTTGATTAAAACGCGTTTTCGAGCGATCTTCACTGAATTACTCCGGTTGTGAAGATTGGACGACTACTACAAAAGTCAAATATGACTCAAACATGCAAGTAGAGGTTTGTAGTGGAGGATTTTTTGATTGTAGTAAGACGAAAATTGATTGAGATCGATCAAGTTGAGTAAAACTCGTTTTCTCAGAATCTGGACTGAATTACTCCGGTTGCGAAGACTCGAACTCGTTTTCGAGGGATCTTCACTGAATTACTCCGGTTGTGAAGATTGGACGACACACACACAACTGGAGTAATTCAGTCGAGATTTTGAGCGATCTCGACTGAATTACTCCAGTTGTGAAGATTGGACGACTACTACAAACGTCAAAAATGACTCAAACATGCTCGTAGAGGTTTGTAGTGGAGGAATTTTCGATTGTAGTATTACGAAAATTGATTGAGATCGATCAAGTTGAGTAAAACTCGTTTTCGAGGGATCTTCACTGAATTACTCCGGTTGTGAAGATTGGACGACACACATACAACTGGAGTAATTCAGTCGAGATCGCTCGAAAACGAGTTTTATTCAACTTGATCGATCTCAATAAATTTTCGTTCTACTACAATCGAAAATTCTTTCATTACTAACCTCTACGAGCATCTTCGATTCATTTTTGACGTTTGTAGTAGTCTTCCAATCTTCACAACTGGAGTAATTCAGTCGAGATCGCTCGATAACGAGTTTTACTCAATTTGATCGATCTCAATCAATTTTCGTTCCACTACAATCGAAAATTCTTCCACTACTAACCTCTACGAGCATCTTCGAGTCATTTTTGACGTTTGTAGTATTCGTCCAATCTTTGCAACCGGAGTAATTCAGTCGAGATCGCTCGAAAACGAGTTTTACTCAACTTGATCGATCTCAATAATTTTTTGTTCTACTACAATCGAAAATTCTTCCACTACTAACATCTTCGAGTCATTTTTGACGTTTGTAGTAGTCGTCCAATCTTCACAACTGGAGTAATTCAGTCGAGATCGCTTGAAAACGAGTACGAGTTTTATCCAATTTGATCGATCTCAATCAATTTTCGTCCTACTACAATCGAAAATTCTTCCACTACTAACCTCTACGAGCATCTTTGAGTCATTTTTGACGTTTGTAGTAGTCGTCCAATCTTCACAACTGGAGTAATTCAGTCGACATCGCTCGAAAACGAGTTTTACTCAACTTGATCGATCTCAATCAATTTTCGTTCTACTAGAATCGAAAATTTTTCCACTACTAACCTCTACGAGCATCTTCGAGTCATTTTTGACGTTTGTAGTAGTCGTCCAATCTTCACAACTGGAGTAATTCAGTTGAGATCGCTCGAAAACGAACTCGCAAGTAGGGTGCCAGATTCACACAGGTATAAATAGACACGTTTGAATATATAAATAATAAATAAATATCCATCACGCCTTATCCCCGAAGGGGTGGCAGAGGCATATTATATGCCCACTTTTCACCGTGAGGATTCCTGTCCCACGTAATAGGTGGTGAGCCCATAGCCGTGTTGAAATAGACAGACGCAGGATGTGACTACCTGCTGTTGAAATTTTTCAAGCCGCCCATAAGTCATTCAACCAGGCTTAACGACTGCCATTTTACTGGCAACCGGGACCAACGGCTTAACGTGCCTTCCGAAGCACGGAAACGCTCGCAAATGTAAATGCCACAAAGTGGTCACCCATCCGAGGACCAGCCATAGTGAAAGTTGCGTAACTCAGTGATCGTTTACAGAACACTGAGACCGCGGGGCCACGAGCGCTTCGATGAATATATTATATGAATTATTTGAACATTGAATTGGACTACGTGCTTCATTTAGCAGATTCGCTAATTTTGAGGGTGGAATAGTTGTTTTTTTAATAAAATTACTGGATGACTCATTCTCATAATCAACTCCCAGCCTTTAGACCACACCTACAAACTTAATATTTTTAGAATAAACTGCTCTTGTAACTAACCACTAATTACTATTTCTTCTTTTTCTTTCTATAAGGGGTAGAGGAGGTCAAAGTTTATAGGGAATAGGCATTATTTTCAAAGCAACACCAAATTTCGTACATTTACTTCTGATGAAAAATAAATAAACGAGTGCTTTAAGATTTTCCATAATTTTACCCTAAAGGTGTTAAATAGGAGATAAAAGTTTGCATATACATTTGAAAACTAATAAGGGTTAGATGTGCGAGGTGCAACAGGTGTTCGTTGTTAGTAGGTACATTTATAATTATTTAAACAAAATACTTTGACATATGACCCCCTATAGTTGTAACACTGTCACACCAATAAAAATATCAGACCGAAATTGAAATTAACGGTCATAGTGTGCAGTCAATGTCAGTCAATCAATAAAATCAGCCTATAACAGTTCACTGTTGGCTGCTGGCCAATAGGTAGGTACAAGGTTTTGTCTCCTATTCTTATATTCGTCATGCGACAAAGTAATAAGGGCCTAATTAAATAAATGATAGCTACTTTCGAAAATAATAATACAAATCAAATAAACATTTACATGGCTACAATATACTTTTCTTAAAGTATCCACATAACGCCATCTTCACACTGTATCGCTGACAGGATAGTCAGAGAGGACACATCGCAAGACTTCGCGATCCATGCTTACTTCTTTCCTTTTTTGCAGATTTATTAATCGTAACGTTTGGGTATCCAAGTACTTAAGACCTTTTGAAACCGCAAATGGAAGACTAAGACTGATAAGACTAGACTATAGACAAATACATACCTCAGCAGACTTAATTTTTTTTCGATATCTTAATCGATAGGTACCTACCTTCTATATATATCTTTACTTAATATTATAAAGCTGAAGAGTTTGTATGTTATTTAGTTGAACATGCTAATCTCAGAAACTACTGTCAGTAATTGAAAAAACCTTTTTGTGTTGGGTAGCCTATTGATCAACGGAGGCTATAGACTAATATCATCATGCAAGATGATAGAAGAAGAAGAAAGCAGTAGTCATAAATGACAAAATATGGGGCAAACTTTCATGATTACTGAGATAAAACGAATAAATTACAGGAACATATGGAAGTGCGACAGGGTTCAAAGTATGTCACAAGCGATGACGCAGGGCTCGTATTGTATTAACCATCCTCTTAAATCACTCTATCTATTGATGACCAAATTAAGAAGATTTTATTTAAATTCGTACTAATAAAGAATAAGGGGATGAAATATGCATTTTAAGCAGGTTCTGGTAAGTCATAAATGCAATGCAGATGAACAATTAACATCAAAAATTAAAATAACCCGATTTAATGTTGTAGATACAATTTCCTTCTACAACCTCACAAAACGAGGAAATGCCCAACGTTGCTTTGATGTTGTTGGTGTTGGCAACTGTAGGAAAACAAGGAGCTGGAGAGTCAATTGTTAGCAGTGGAGATTCTCTTTAGCATTACCTTAATCATTAGTCAAAAGGTCCAGCACTTGAGATTTACTTGGGCCCCGTATATATAATCCATATCTAATATTTATTTAGTGCTATAATTATATTCAAAACTTTGATGATTTATGGACATGCTTTATATGATTATCAAAAATTCTATGCTACATTGCAGTACATTTTCTATACATTTTATAAACTCCATATCAGGTGCCATAGCAATCTCCTTGTCCATCAGTTACCAAATACACCACTCTATATGAGTTATGGTTGGATTGTGACATTGAGAAATTGACAGGGTCCCTCACACCATTATAAAAATATTTGTCTCACACTAACTACTGCATTTCTTCTCTGTGAAATAATAGAATTATTGTGTTCCAAAGATGGTTTAGGATTATTTGCAAATTTATCTATGTCCTTTTCCTGTGAATGTAATTTTTTTCTCAATATATAATTAATAATGTTCTGACGTCTATTTAAAGAAGATGATAAGGAACATACTCATTAAAATTCTACCTTTTAAATAAGTATTAATCTCTATTGTTTTTTGTAATAACTAGCAATTCACTTAAAAGTGATTTTATTTTTAAATATGAACACAGTGGTGTTTATCAGTACTCTATTAACGGTATCTAATCAGCCAGCATCACATTAATAAATTAGCCTGAAGCAAACAACTGTATACATTGGACTTATCCATAGCAGACTATTTCATATCAAATTAACTTTCTTTGTATATTACAGAACTTATACTTGAAACAGCCCAAAAGCGAAATCCTAAAAAATCTAACACTAGCTTTATAGCCCTAAGTAAATATGTGGGCCATTAATCTAGTAATTTATTATTAAGTGTAAATTTATTAAATTATGAAAAAAAAATCAATGAGGTAAGTATTGCAGAAAATTACATAACAGAATTATGGCCATGGCAAAAAATAAATTTGTGTACATACATCGGAAGAAACAATTCTTCGGGAATAACGAGGATACATAAGCTGTGGAAAAAATAATGACCTTTACCTTACAACATTAATTTACGGGGGGTTTAGATTATTCATATACATCTTTCTTAGACTAAAGGTTTAGTAAGGAAGAAAAGAAACAGATTGCATTGTTGCACGAGAGTGTTATACGAAAACTGATATGCCTTCAAAATGATTCACTTCACGGACGAATACACTGACCTTGAAACTGTGACGATTTGTTAAAAATAGATCACAGCAATCTTCTATTTCTTGGTAATGTAAACCGTGACTAAATTTAGAGAAAATAAATTGCAAATCGAGAAGATAATCGCATCGAAATGATTTAATTAAATAATAAAAAAATATATGTGGACTTTAACGGCTTAAACATGTTAATAAATAACTCACCGAATCCCTGTAACTCATTTTGGATATTATTTATAATATGTATATTAATCAAATACCAGAGGATTAATACACGGATATTTTTTTACTATTTTATAATAAACACTGTGCTCTCCAAAATACAAATTTATCAAATTCAACTAGCGCGGCGCGCAGCGGAGTGTTGCCCCAACTGCTACCTTTTATTTAAGATTTTTAGGGCCTGTGCGCACGAGCAACTAAATTGCATGGTAATTTTTTGTCTGTTGCAGTCATATTGTAGCGATTTGTGCGCACCTTACAAATCGCTACAACGAGACAGCGAATGCGAAAGCTACGCAACATTTTCTTGAAAATTTAACGCAGTTATCAAAATGGATTTCGAAGAGACGGTGGTGGTCTGGGCACTTATCTTTAGAAACCGAAGACGACAGTGAAAAAAGCAATATTGGGTGCATCCATTATCGAGTGATAAACTAGCACGAGGAAAACTTCATACAGTGTTCATGAAATTTAAGAGCATATTTAAAAAAAAGTCTGCACTTCAGAATGAGTGCTGAAAGTTTCGATGAACTGTGCAGAATATTACGACCTGTAGTTCTATTACGTATCTTCCTGAAAGCCATTCAGTTAATTTACAAATTTTCAGCTAGTGTTGAACACTAGAACCTATAAAAAACTGCTCTCAAGCAGAGTTCTTCAGGAATAATAAATGATTATCAAGTTGATGTCCACTAAGCTCACAATAATTAAAATATCGATACGCAAACAAAATCATGTCAAATTAAGTTACAATACCAAAATAGCTGTTTGACAGAAAATCGTTGAGAACTTTGGTAAGTGATTTTCACTTTGATCTGTCAGTAGAGATATGTAATAACCCTGCTGGCATCCTTCATGAAGATACGAATATGACATTAGCACCAAAAGAATGACTGGCTCTCACACTGAGGCATATTTACAATCACACATAATTGAATGTTAAAATCACACATATGTGAATGTTTGGACGATGGCGTGTGGATGTTTTTTATTCAATCGCGATGAATAGACACTGATTTATTACAAGCTTCAAGTTACCTATTTTTAACCCCCGGCGCAAAAAGAGGGGTGTTATAATTTTGACGTCATTATTGGTGTATGTGTGTCTTGTTTTTTTTATACCACTGAGGTGGCAGACATGCGTACGGCCCACCTGATGGAAAGTGGTCACCGTAGCCTATGGATGCTTGCAACACCAGAGGTGCAGCACTCGCGCTGCCGACCTTTCATAAACCTTCTAAGACCCCTTTTGAAGAACCCCATACTGTAGACGTTCAGGAAAACCCGGGCAGGGAGTTTATTCCACAATCTAAACGTACGCGGAATAAAGCCTCTATCGGCTCTAACCGTATGTGTGCGCTCCGTACGCAAAGTGTGAGGATGAACATGCTGTAAACTCTGTGGGCATCGTAGCCCCCAAAGGAGGGACCGATTCCAATGCGGTTTTTTTCATTTGAAAGCCCGTTTTTTAGCGGTGGTATTTAGCTATTTTTGGTTAATATCGGTCCCGCCGTATAAGAGTATAATAGGATTTGGCTAGAAGGTCTTAGTTACTAGGCCATAAATTAATTACGCGCGTGCGCGCTCATTCATACTATGCCGTGACATGACGTAAGAGACAAAATAGTTGCGGAGTCAAACTTCGCTCGTGCACGCAGGCCCTTAGTCAGTCGCTTTTAGTTATATTTTTTATTTACATTACTTTTATGGCCTAGTTTTGAAGAACTTTTAGCAAAATCTTATTTTAATATCATATTTCTTCAATCTTATCTTCTAATTTAGTCCTGTCCAGTCTTTGTCGATGTCGAGTCCTCAGTCCTAGGTCCTGGTCCTTGCCCTCAGTATAATGGTATATATATCTTGTTTTATGTGCGAGAGTTAACCACTCTCGCACATAAAACAAGATATATGCAATAGTTTTAGAAAATAAAATACAGCAAGCGTCTGCACTTGTCAATAATCCCGCGCAAATCACTATCCTAGGCTTTTAACGTTATCGCGAACAGATAAAAACATTTGTTCTAATAATTTTAGTCGATTTTTAACTGACTTGACTTCATCACTGTGTTGCTGTTATTACGTGTTACGTCACTAGTTAATTTGTACCGCGCCTTGTTTGCGTGATATTATAGTAAATGTACAGTTTTATAGTGGAATAACATGTAATGAAGTAAAAATTAGAACATACTACTACTATCTTCATACCGACAGAACATAAATTGTAAAAATGGATGAAAAGGAAGAACTGCATTTAACCTCACCAGAGTTACAAGTTTTGTCGGAACTTGACAGGTAAAACTACAACTTTGTTGTCATAAATATTATTAAATTAAAATTAAATTATTATCTTCTGATACTTCTTGATACTTTTTACAACAAGAATAATGTTTCGTAAATAGCATTGATTTGTTGTACTACTCTATACGAATAATACATCGTCTAGCATAGTTATCTAGGTTAGAAATCAGTATCTGCATTTTAATTAAATATATACATACTAATTATGTTACTAACAATTTGTACTATTTAATAATATTTTTCACTATCCTTAAGACAGAAAAGCTTGAAAGGTCAATATTGTAGTTCATCACACCCCATTTACACCAAGACACAAATATTCTGCTAGTTTTATACAAATCTTGTAGAATACTTGTCAAAACCAAACTTGTAGAATTATTTGTTCTATACATGTATTGTAATTGTATCAAACATTGTTTCGTTCAGGCGAATCACCTGATTCAACAAGTTTAATGCAACTTTTGTATACAACAAATTTTATAGTGAGAACAAAAAATGAAAACATTGCATAAAATTTGTAAAATACACTTTTTATACCTTGGTGTAAACAA
The DNA here is from genome assembly GCA_948477245.1 of Thumatha senex. Taxonomy (NCBI): domain Eukaryota; kingdom Metazoa; phylum Arthropoda; class Insecta; order Lepidoptera; family Erebidae; genus Thumatha; species Thumatha senex. Next base: position 8,993,754 of record OX419728.1, read on the forward strand.
GGGGTCAGGAAATATTTTATTTGGTTTTTCTGTAGTAAGTTTTGAAATTTCTTAATTGGAAAACTTACTAATGAATAACCAGTAACAGATTCACGTTATGTGTAAAGGAAGCTCTGCTGGTTGATGTTCTAGAGCTTCCTCTGTTCATTAGCTAGTATAATATATTTAAGATGAAAGGTTTCTGTAGTTCCATATGTTCATTAATTAGATATATCACTCCTAATGTCAATTTTATCACCTGTACTAGTCAAAACATTTGAGCAATTGGACTAGATGAACTATTGAGCTATAAATAGCAATGAATATATGAATATGGGAGTTCGTACTGTTACGCCGGCGGACTAGTGAACAACTTTAAATGTCATTTTCTGGGCCTTGGGAACGTTTTCAGCAGGCTGAAAAGCGGTTTTAGGCCGTTTCCGAGGAAGCTCTATCACGTACCAAATTATCCAAATTTCACCCCAGTTGCCATTGTTTTCAGGCGCCTGAAACATGTTTTCAGTTCGTTTCAGGCCACCCCCTATCACATGCCATCATAACCTGAAAACCCTTTTTCAGGCGTTTTCAGGACCCCTTATGGGCCTTTGAAGCCCACTTCAGTATAAAGCGTAATTTTATAAAAGAGTGACAAGGATAGCAGTGTTTTCAGTTCGTTTCAGGCCACCCCCTATCACATGCCATCATAACCTGAAAACCCTTATTCAGGCGTTTTCAGGACCCCTTATGGGCCTTTGAAGCCCACTTCAGTATAAAGCGTAATTTTATAAAAGAGTTACAAGGATAGCAGTATTAGAAAGAGAGAGCTACATTCAGAATATTCCAGAGCTATTAAACAGGGATAGCACTATTATAAAAAGAGATAGCTACACTAAGAACATTCTAGAACTATGTGATAGAGATAGCACCAAAAGGGACAGCAATAGGTCGAGAACCTTCCGGCACATACCGAAAAAGCAACTAGTATCGTGTGGAACATTCTAGAGATGTACCCGATTGTAGGTACCAAACGAATTCTCCCGAATATTCCAGAACATTACTAGGCGTATATAAAGGGCCGAGCTCGCGGCTACAGCATAGTCTCCTTTGAGGAAGCGAACAGTGCGAATCAAAGCGAATCGAAGTGATTGAAGCTAAATAGTGCGATACTGTTACAGTGCGATTATCTTAGAGAAGAATTTGTGTTTGTGTTTGGTGGCGATTATTAGTTGAGGTTTTATTGTTTTTATTTAGAGTAATTAAAGTGTTAGTTTTATAATTTGCGGTATTAGTGCAACTCCTATTAGTACCAACGAGCTTCAGCATCTCTGATGGACAGCATGCTGGTGCAAGCCTTTATTGACGGGATACGGGACCTTGAAGTAAGAGCCGCAGTGCGATTGGGGCACCACGGAAGTCTTAAAGATGCAGTTGCCCATGCACTGGAAGTAGAGGCTGTACGGCAGGATTTTTCGAGGCCTTACAGGGTGCGGGAAGTATCTGCTAGGGAGCCAATTGCACCTCGCCGTGAGTTTGGACCATGATGCTACAATTGTGGCGAACGAGGGCACATACAGTCCGGTTGCCCCAAGAAGAAGATAGATGGTCGCGACCCAGCCCCAATGACAAGGACGTCATGCTCAGCCCCCGCGCCGCAGCAGGGAAACGAATAAAAGCCAGGACTACGGGACAAGTGCTGGCTGGTGGTCGAAATGTCCCAGTTATGATCTTACAGGCGAACGACGGGAATAGTCTGGTTGTTACAGGAGACATTGGTGGAATACGATGTCACCACACCATCGACACCGGAGCTTCTCGGACAGTGATCAGTTCTCGGCTACTGGAGTACCTGCCCAGAGATCATCTAGTCCGACCTAAGCAACTCCAGCTGCTAACAGCTACCGGCCAGCATATTCCCATCCAAGGTGAGCGGGAGGAAGTGTTTGGAATTGGTGAAAAGAACTACCGGCATAAAGTCATCGTAGCTGACATTGTGGACGACTGCATTGTTGGACTAGATTTCATGAGAGGTTACGGCTGCAAGATCGACTTGAAAGTTGGAGTTCTGAAATTCGGATCCGACGAGGTGCCTATAGAAGGCGGAATTAATGGAAATGTGTACTGTGCACCATTCTCCAACCGAAGTCTCAAGGGCTGGTTCCGGTAAGTTTGCCATATCACGCAGAGCGCGGAGCCCACCGTTGTGTGTTGGTAGAGAAGATAAACGATGGAAGCCCTTGGATCGTCGCTCTTACGATGGTAACGACATCACCTACCGCATTCGTAAGGGTTCTAAATCCAAGCAGTACTAAATGTGTCCTCGGGAAAGAAACTCTTATTGGGTCGTGTGAGGAGATCTCTTGGATACGGAGCTGTCAAGGAGCGGACGAAATCGAGAAACCTGATGGTGCTGTACCGTCAGTGGATGTCGAGAGACTACTGGACGATTCCAAGAACGAGCTCACCCTGGAAGAACTTTCTAAGGCACACAAATTACTACTGAGATACAAAGATGTCTTTTCTACACATGACAGTGATATTGGCAGAACTAGAGTAGTACAGCATGAAATCAATACTGGTGAAATAATGCCCATCCGACAGCGACCTCGGCGAGTTCCAATAGCTCGGGAGAAAGATGTAGACGATATGGTCGAAGAGATGAGAAGCAGTGGCGTTATTGAGCCATCAACTAGCCCATGGTGTTCTCCCGTAGTATTACTTAAGAAGAAGGACGGTACCATGAGATTCTGCGTTGATTACCGCCGACTTAATGATGTGACCAAGAAGGACAGTTATCCTTTGCCACGAATTGACGATACTTTGGACATTTTAAATGGAATGAAATGGTTCTCTACATTGGATTTAAAAAGTGGGTATTGGCAAGTGGAAATCAAGGATAAAGATAAGGAGAAAACGGCTTTTTCAACCGGAAAGGGATTCTGGCAGTTTAATGTGATGCCGTTTGGTTTATGTAATGCATCGGCTACATTTGAGAGATTAATGGAACACATACTTGCTGGTCTTCTTGGCGACACTTGCTTGGTCTATTTGGATGACATCATTATCGTTGGAAGAGACTTTGACGACCATCTCAGAAAACTGGAGCAGGTGTTATCTAAGTTGCGAGATGCAAATCTTAAATTGAGCCCAAAAAAATGCTCGCTATTCAAACGCAAAGTGAATTATCTAGGTCATGTGATCTCGGAGAACGGTATACAGACAGACCCTGAGAAAATAAGTGCCGTTAAGGACTGGCCCATACCGAGGGACAAGACTGCAGTACGCGCCTTTTTAGGACTTTGTTCATACTACAGACGATTTGTGAAGAATTTCTCTGATATAGCAAAGCCCTTGCGTCAGCTAACGGAAGAAAAAAGAAAATTCGATTGGAACGAACAGTGTGCTGCAGCGTTCGAAGATCTTAAAAGAAGGCTTTGTGGAACACCCATTTTGGGTTATCCAGACCCGGAACTTGATTTCGTTCTGGACACGGATGCCAGCAATACTGGTATAGGTGGAGTCTTGTCACAAAAGAACGGATATCAGGAAGTCGTGATCGCATACTTTAGTAAGTCGCTATTAAAACCACAAAGAAATTATTCCGTCACTCGAAGAGAATTACTGGCAGTTGTCAAGACGTTGCAGCACTTCAGTAAATATCTGCTCGGGCGAAAATTCATTCAGTTGCCGTTGTTTTCAGGCGCCTGAAACATGTTTTCAGTTCGTTTCAGGCCACCCCCTATCACATGCCATCATAACCTGAAAACCCGTTTTCAGGCGTTTTCAGGACCCCTTATGGGCCTTTGAAGCCCACTTCAGTATAAAGCGTAATTTTATGAAAGAGTGACAAGGATAGCAGTATTAGAAAGAGAGAGCTACATTCAGAATATTCCAGAGCTATTAGACAGGGATAGCACTATTATAAAAAGAGATAGCTACACTAAGAACATTCTAGAACTATGTGATAGAGATAGCACCAGAAGGGACAGCGATAGGTCGAGAACCTTCCGGCACATACCGAAGGAGCAACTAGTATCGTGTGGAACATTCTAGAGATGTACCCGATTCATCATCATCCGAGCGTCGAGATGTACCCGATTGTAGGTACCGAACGTATTCTCCCGAACATTCCAGAACATTACTAGGCGTATATAAAGGGCCGAGCTCGCGGCTACAGCACAGTCTCCTTTGAGGAAGCGAACAGTGCGAATCAAAGCGAATCGAAGTGATCGAAGCTAAATAGTGCGATACTGTTACAGTGCGATTATCTTAGAGAAGAATTTGTGTTTAGTGTGTTTGGTGGCGATTATTAGTTGTGGTTTTATTGTTTTTATTTAGAGTAATTAAATTGTTAGTTTTATAATTTGCGGTATTAGTGCAACTCCTATTAGTACCCACCCTACGAACGTAACAGTACCAATAGACCAGATAATGTTCAAATACTGTTATTACAAAGAATATATTATGTTATGACTGATTCATCCCAATATCAACCAGTAAATAAATCACTTTCTGTTAATGAACACTGATAACATCATCATCATCATCCGAGTGTCTGTCCCAGTTGTGTCTCGCTACGCCCGGGGTCCGCTTTCCTACATTTTCTCCTCCACTTCGCTCGGTCGTCGGCATCCCCTGTAGTGAGACCATTGGCACGCATGTCATCCCTTACGACGTCAAGCCAGCACTTCTTGGGTCTTCCCCTCTTACCGGGACCCGGCGGGGCTGACATCGCCAGACATTTGTTTTCTACGTAGCCCGGCGGTTGCCGCAAGACGTGACCATACCAACGAAGGCAACGCTCTTGCAACTTGTCTGCAATGTCACGGACGTGAAGGCTGCCGCGGAGGCGAGAGATCCTCACGCGCTCCATCCGCGTGACTCCACACATCCACCGCAGCATCTTCATTTCCGTGACACGCAGCTCCTGCTTGTGTCGCTCCAATATCGGCCACGTCTCACTGCCATGTAAAAGGACAGGTCTAATAATGGTTTTGTAGACCTGTCCCTTCAGCCGGATCGGCATTTTAGGGTCACAAATGACACCGGTCATCTCCCGCCATTTGGCCCACGCGGCAGCAATGCGTGACTTGACATCGCAATCGATGTCACTGGACGTGTGAAAATCAGATCCCAGGTATTTAACCTGGTCCGTGCGCTCGACCAAATCACCGCCTATGCGGACGGATGTGGGATCTGTCGAGTTTAGTGCCAAGTACTCGGTCTTCGCCACATTTAGTTTCAGACCGCCGTTCTCAAGCGTCTCCTTCCACGCCTTTACACGTCGCACCAATCTGCACCTGTCCGCGTCTGCCAGCGCAATATCGTCAGCATACATGAGCAACCATGGAGGCTGCTCATGCGAGTTCCTGATGCTGTCCGACAATTCGTCTTATATTACACTGAACAGAAGCGGACTAAGGACCAAACCCTGGTGTACCCCGACGGTGATGGGGAAGGGTTTCGTGTCGCCAACAGCAGTCCGAACAATTGAATCGGAGTCACAGTACATGTCCCGGATAGTGTCAATATAGACCTCTGGAACCCCTTTGGACCGCAGTGCCCAGCAGATCATCGCACGAGGAACACAGTCGAAGGCCTTTTGCATGTCTAGAAACAAACAGTGCAGAGGCGTGTTCTTCGACCTATATTTCTCTGCGACAACCCTCAGGGCAAAAACAGGCTCCGTGGTCCCATGACCAGGGCGAAACCCATATTGACACTCCGAGAGAGTACACTCCTGCCGGATCCGAGAGTCTATAATACATTCGAAGATCTTCATGGTGTGGGACATCACCTTTATACCGCGGTAGCTCCCGCACTCCTGCACCGACCCCTTACCACTCCTGACTGGAGTAATAATACTCAGTCTCCATTGGTTTGGGATCTGCCCGCTGAGGAGTATGCGATTAAAAAGGTTTACTAAGATGCCCACACCGCAAGGACCCATCGCCTTCCAGGCTTCGATGGGGACTCCATCGGGTCCGACAGCTTTCCGATTCTTCATGCGGCGAAGCGAAGTCAGGACTTCCCCAGGCGTTCCGGTGACACTAGTCCCTGATTCGGGCGGAGGTCCGCAGGCTGCACCTCTTTGTGCTGTTTATTAAGCAGCTCGTGGAAGTACGAGCGCCATCTCTCCTTTACCGCGAGGTCTTCGCTTAACAGGTTACCCTCAGGGTCTCTTACACAGCGACACTTGGATATATCCTGCGCCGCTTTGACCCTGGAGCGCGCCAGCTTATAGATGAGCTTCTGCCCCCAGACGATTCCAGCTTATCATACAGAGGTTGTAAGTGGTCTCGACTGGCTCTGGCTACAGCTCTCTTTGTCTCTTGTCGGGTACTGCAATCAAATGGTTCCATAGTGTTCGCATTCAGATATCTTCTTGGCAGGATCTGAAGGTTGCTTTGTTAGAGCGTTTTGATAAAGATGAATATGATCATCTTTTAGAAAATGAACTTCGGACTAAAAAACAAAAATATTCTGAATCTCTTCCAGATTTTATTACTGATATTATGGACATGGCTAGTAATTTGTCGGTTGTAATATTTAAAATTTTCAATAGTCTTATTATGGGGACATGAACCAACAAACAAACAAAAGATATAACTCGGTTCAGGCGCCAGGAGGATAAGTCCTACCAACTTTATGCACACGGATATCGGCGATAGAGATTGAGCTTCTAATCATAAGAGCAGGAACCAAAAATAATACAATACATCTCTAGAAGAAAGTTTCTATATTTTTATAGGCGAATTGATTGAATACACATTATATACTTTATCACTAATGGTATAACCTATTCAAGTGATTTAGTAAGCTAAAGATTAACTATTCACAGGGTTGAGGCGTGAAATTTAGAATAGTGAGATCCAGCATAAGGCCAGCTTATGAGTCAAAATATATTGAAATAGGTACCTGAGGTGGTTACATTACCACGGGATTCGAAATCACATCTGCAGACCGCGACAGGTGCCGTCTCCACGAGAATGACGAGCCCGTAACCACATGGTCAACATCCATGGCAAATTTTATCCAAGAATAAAGTTAATACAAAAAAAGTGCCTTTTCAGCTGCAAAGAAAAGAATTAGTTCCATTAGATTTGGAAAAACAATTGGATATTTGTTCGGGATTCGAATACATAAAGAGAACTTACCACTTTTTTAAAGAAAAACCAATAAATCTTGAAGAGCAGGCAAATATTCCATTAACGCTGCTCCAAACATCGTAATAAACTGTAAACAAATGAACAACCTTTCGTCAAAATACCAAAGATCACCAAGGCTAGAAACGTGGTTTCAAAAATCCAAAGTTCTTATCGAAAACTTTTGATATAACCATTGATAAGAAGTCACAGGCGTGAACCTCCATATACAATTTATAAGCTTTTCTTTTTAGCGAAGTTTATAAAATATATTTACAATCGACATCCTTTTGACGTCCATTGTAGCTAGGCGAATGGCTTGTTGCGTCACCACAGACAAAAAGACAATTTTTTGTTTTTTTTTTCTTCTTTCCAAGTCTACCTTATGGCATGGAAACTAAGGCAGGCGTACAGCCCTACAGAAATCGCAATTTGTTTAAAATCGATGACACACGGAGCGAAAGAGTCAACAATCTACTCACCTCTCTCTCTAAATCTCAAGACTAACAATGACATTCCAATGTAACGTTTTACAACGTTACACGGTTCCTATTCCAGATCACACTTTGATAAAAATTATTAAATTTAACATTTTAAACATATACAAACCTTTTCATTTTGGTAAACATATCTCTTCTGTTAACAATTTTCTTAATCTTAGCCGAGAATTTGAAGACCGTGTTGAACGTAAAGTCCCCACATCCCCTTAGGTTGTGAAACCCTTGCATAAAGTGCTGCGGTTAATGCTGTCAGTAATGACAACAACAATAATAAAAACTTAGTTTGTTTAAAATGTAAGACTTCTGGTCATACTTTTAAAAATTGTTAAAAAATCTCTGGAATTATTTGTTTTAAATGTCACAAATTAGGTGTTACTTCCAAGACTTGCGACGTTTGCAATTTAGTGAGGAGTAATAATGATAACAGTTCAAAAAAACTGATTAGGTCTCATCGAGCACAGGTTTGTGTAAGAACTGATAGTGACTCGATGTTAAAGAAATTTAGTTATGCTCCTGATGCTGCAACTAATGAAAGAGAACGCAGTCATTGGCTAAATTATTTAAAAAATTATTTTAGAAACATAAATTCAGCTCCTATTTTGTTTGTTAAAGTAAAGACACTAGACCTTACTTAGAATTTCTTATAAATAATAAAACATTTTCTGGATTATTGGACAGTGGTTCTACTGTTAGTGTCTTAGGTTCTAATAGCCACTTAATATTTTTGCAATTGGGTTTACAAATGAAACCAATCGTTAGTTCTGCTAATACAGCAGATGGTACACCGCATGAGGTTATTGGATCTATGCTGTTACCTATTACTTGTGAAAATGTTACTAAATATCTTGAGTTAATAAAAAAAAAAATTAATAATACCTTTATTTAAATCTTCAATTATTTTGGGATTTGACTTGACTTTTGGTTAACTTTTGATCTTACTGGTGACTTATGGAAGAATATAACTTATAGATATCAGGAGGAGCCACAGGTTGCTGCTGTCACTTCTGTTTCTGAACTTTCTCCTTCTGAGAAATCGGAACTTAATAAAATTATCACTTTTTTTGAAAATATTTCTTAAGAAAAGATAGGCTTAGGTCTAACTAATTTAGTTCAACATAAAATTAATGTTACTGGTGAACCTTTTAAACAACGATATTGGCCTCTTAGTCCTGCTAAGCAGAAGGAACTTTATGATGAAGTAGATGTTTTATTGAGAGAAAATATTATAGAACCTTCTAAATCTCCTTGGTGCTCTCCAGTTTTGGCCGTTGATAAAAGGGATGGTGGTACTAGATTGTGTTTGGATTCTAGACGATTGAATTCAATTACTGTTAGGGACTCTTATCCTTTGCCTTACCCTTCTAGAATTTTAGATAATCTTAGAGATGCTAAATATATTACAACTATAGATCTCTCTAAAGCATTTTTACAGATACCCTTGGAAGAATCTTCTAAAGAGAAGACAGCTTTCGTAGTTCCTGGTAGGGGATTATTTCACTTTATTCGAATGCCATATGGTGTAACTAACGCCCCTGCCGAGCTGCAACGTTTAGTGGACACAATATTTGGTCCTGAGTTTGAAAATGTTGCGTTTTGTTACTTAGATGACCTAATTTTGGTAAATTCTGACTTTGACAGTCATATAAAGTATTTGCATAAAATCTATAAGATTCTTAAAGACGCCGGTCTCACCGTTAATTTAAAGAAAAGTTCTGTAAGGATAGATTGCGCTATCTTGGTTATATAGTGGATAGAGATGGTCTCCATACAGATCCAGTTAAATTAGAGTCTATAAAGAATTTCCCCCGTTCTGAATCAGTGAAACAGCTTAGAAGTTTCCTTGGATTGTGTTCATATTACCGTAGATTTATTAATAATTTTGCTGATATTGCTTCACCTTTAACTAAATTGAAAGGTGGAAGTATAAATTCTGAGAAACCTCTTGTTTGGAATGATGAGGCAGAAGAAGCTTTTGATAAATTAAAATTAGTATTAGTCTCTGCTCCTGTTTTGCATTGTCCTAATTTTGAGAAACCATTTTTTCTTCATTGTGATGCTAGTTCTGTTGGAATTGGTAGTGTGTTGAGTCAGGAAGATGAAAATTCTGATCAACATCCTGTAGCCTATTATTCTAGATCTCTTAATAAATGTGAAAGAAATTATAGTACTACTGAAAGAGAGTTGTTATCTATTTTAGATTTAATTGAACATTTTAGACCTTATATTGAGGGTATGAAATTTACTGTTATTACCGATCACGCCAGTTTGACGTGGCTACTTAAACTTAATAATCCTACTGGTCGATTAGCACGATGGGCTGCTAGAATTTCTCAATTTACTTTTGATGTGAAATATAAAAAGGGCGCCTTGCACTTAGTTCCAGATTGCTTATCTCGAATTGAAATTAACGCTATTAGTTCTGTCTCTAATAGCGATATCGTATCTCCAGACGAAGATATTGATGATCCATGGTATAAAAGAATATTTATAAATTGTCAGAAGTTTCCTACTAAATATATAAATTACAAAGTAGAGAATCTTACCTTGTATAGATTTTGTAAGGATAAATTTGATCCCTTTAATCGTCTTAATTGGAAAATAGTTATTCCAAAAGAACATATTATAGATACAATTAATTCAAATCATTAAAATTCATACAATTCATAAAACCATTAGAAAATTAAAACAACATTATTTTTGGAAAGGAATGTTTAATGATGTAGTTAAATATATCAATTCTTGTGATGTATGTAAGGCATACAAATCTTCTACAAACCCACCCCATGGAATTATGGTTAATCCTAAAAAAGTTGATAAGCCTATGCTTATGCTTTCTATTGATATTGTCGGACCTCTTCCTAAAACTTATTCTGGTCATCGATACATACTTTCTTACTTTTAAACCATCGCGTTGTTGTGTAAAAATACTATCAGTATATTTGTTAATAACACAGAAAGTATGTATGACGGCTGACTGTCAGCCTGTGACCACGGCCGGTGCAACCTGGTCGAAACGTCAGGCACCAAAGGTATGTGGAATAACCGCGTTTAGCCCCGTTATTAACAAATATACTGATACATACTTTCTGTTGTAGATGTTTTTACTAAATACTGTTGGTTATTCCCAATGATTAATGCTACTACTATTGTAATTTGTAAACTTCTTGAGAAGGAGATTTTCCTCAAGTATGGAACTCCAAAAATATTTGTTTGTGATAATGGAACTCAATTTACTGCTAGACAGTTTGTTACGTCTCTTAGGGTTATAATATAAATAAAATGTTTTATAATTCCTTGTATACTCCTCAAAATAATCCAGTTGAAACATTGAGTTATGATACTATAGAGTCAAAATCATAAACAGACAACACTCAAAAAATGTCCGAGCTCCGTTCTACATACCTATACATTTAATATAACAAAGTTCAAAATGACATTTGCTCGAATTTAGGCGTTAGGCCGATTGCATAATGTTCAAAATCGCTCGTATGCATTGTCATCATCATTCACTATGGGCTTGCGTACGAATAGGGAACAAGTCTGCAGTGGAGACGTTATTGATACTCAAATTATTATTATTTTTTTATATCAAATTAGGCAAGCGCTTGACCACAAGTTGCCTGATGGTAAGCAATGCAGTGTTCCTAGATGTAGTGCACTTGCCTAGAAGGAGTGTATAATGTAAAATGTAAAGAGTAATATATAACAAAATTAGACTGTATAAAAGAGTGAGTTAAAATATACCTAGAAGAACTCCGAAACTACCATCTGAATTCAAAAAAGGTTTCAGTATTTTTATTTCATCTACCTATCATATTATTGCACTAGTAAATTAAGTAAGTAGTGGTTATGCGTGGAGCAGACAGCAGAATAAAACAAAATTAATATGAGGAATAAAGGTTTTATGTATTAGAACTTAGAAACTCAAATTGAATCGAAATCGTCAGTTAAATATAATAAATTCATTTAAAAGGATAAATTCTTACTTGTAAAGTAGGTTTTGCATTTTTGTTAAGCCTGCTAAAACCTTTCGTTGTTGTATAAATGTCTGAAAGAGGAAAGTGATTGGAGCATACAACCGTCCCTTTATATGGCTTGAAGTTTGTCCATTCTGAGCATCTTATGGGGTTTCGAGGAAAACTAAAAACAAAAATATTGTACTTAATTATTTATACCTTAAAATAGTAAAACGCAATCGACCTATTTTTAGTACGAAAAACTAAAAAATAAAACATTCAGCAACATGGTAATACATAAGTATAAATATTTAGTTCATAAACTCAAAAAATATTTAGTGTCAATCCGCTCCATAGCTTTCCGTTAGAACACAATTTGCAAGTCACTCTCGGACGCGACTCTATTTGTTTCTCTTTTACTCTTACATATTTATCTAAAGTGTGAAAGAGATACACTTAAGACGCGATGCGCGGTCGGGCGCTCAGCATTTTATTTTTGCTAAGAAAATGTTTTTTTTTTTAAATTTAAATGTAAACACGCACTGTGGGTACATAAATACGTAAATTCGTTTTGATACTTACCTAAAATATGAGACACCATCCTTTTTTGTCACGTATCTGTTGTTATTTGGGCAGGAAACAACCGACCACTTTGGCATCACGGACGTTGTACGAGGATTGCGGTCGCCTTACAACTGAACAAAAACTCTGCGCACTACGCAGCGTGCGCCGAGTTTCGGCGCGGACATTTTATTTGTCTGATTGTGACTCTATAGTATTATAACTCAATGAGTTGAAAGATATAATAAAACCGTTGAGACATGTATATCATGTTTTGTTAAAGATGATTATAGAACGTGGTCGAAGTTTTTATCTCATGTTCAACTAGCTTTGAATAATAGTGTGTGAATCTTGCGACAGATTTTACGCCTAACTTTTTGATGTTCGGTAGAGAACTTATTTTTGATGCATCTTTGCACCGTGTTAGTACCTCTATTGATAATTTAGATCAACTAGAGATAGGAGATAGAAGTTCTTTTGCAACTTCACTCAATTCACTTAGTGAAATCTTTGTTAAAGTACAATCTTGTTTGTTGAAAGCGTATAAGCGAAGTGCTAGTTATTATAATGTAGGGAAGCGAATCATTTCTTTTGGTGTTGATGATATTGTGTGGAGAAGAAGCTTTGTGCAGTCTAATGCTCCTGCATATTTTTCTGCTAAACTTGCACCTAACTTCGTTAAGTGTAAAGTAGTTTCTAAAGTTTCACCTAATGTTTACCTTCTGGAGGACCTGAATAAAGGATCCACAGGTCTCTTCCATGTTAAGGATATAATTAAATATTAAATTATTTTGTTTTGAATATTACAGACTTCGGTCTTGGTTTTGGTATTGGTGTGGAAGGAATTCGGCTTTTGTTAGTATGATGTATGAGAGAAAATAGCCGTTTGAAAGAGATGTATGTTAGGTTACTTCACAACTTTTATTAGACACAAGTTCTGAATCTTTAAAAAAAATAGAACTTAGGATATAACAAATTGATTAAAAATTAGCCTTTTAGAAATAACACTAACTTTTTCACACAAATAACTGTCATACACATCGAAAGATCTTATCTTTTTGTTTGTTTGTTGGAACCTTTATTGGTTATTAAAACATTATTATTCTACTTATATTATGGGATAATATTGACGCACGCATATTGTATATATTTTGTTTGTTTGTTAAGTAATTCAAAGTTACCCGGATATGACTTTTGAAATACCTTTTGATGTTGATATCTGTCTTTTTTGGCTATAGGATCACATCTTTATATATGCATTTGTGTTCGGAAAGTCGGTAGGGTTGTGCCGGTCACATTTGTCATATTGTTTTGTTACAGCATTCGTGTTCGGAAGTTCGGTGGTGTTGAGCCGATCACATCTGTTTGGTTTTGTTACAACATTTGTGTTCGGAAGTTCGGTGGTGTTGGGCCGATCACATCTGTTTGGTTTTGTTACAGCATTTGTGCTCGGGAGTTCGGTGGTGTTGAGCCGATCACATCTGCTCGGTGTATTTTTCCACAATATTTTTTGTTGGAATAATTTGTTTGTCATGGTACTCTTTAAAGTGGTCTCTTTTTCTAAGTCTTTGTTTGTCACAGCCACGTTGGTGATGCTGTTTGATATTGAAGTTGTTCGTTTGTCACGACACTTTGTACAGTTGCTGTTTGACTTTGTAATGATTACAAGTTACAGCACAGTTTTGTTTGCTGATATTTTGATTTTTATATGGGATTGTAAGTGAAAGAAGTCGGTGGCGATAGGGCTCAACCGCATCTTTAGTATATATAAGGATAAGATTGGATGAAAGAGTCAGTGGCTAGATAGCTTAACTGAACTCCTGGTTTGAGAACTTAGTTGGATTTGTTATTCTTTAGTACTTAGGTTAAGTCAATGCTTTGACTTTGGGTTTTTTTGTTGTATCAATTTTGATATTCTTATTTGTAAAGAGTTGGATGATAGAGTCGGTGGCTATGGTGCTCAACCGTACTTTCGTATTTAGTTTAGTGTTGGTAGAGTCGGATATTTTTCTGAACTCGTGGAATGTGAATGATCTGGTTTGTGTTATAGATTTTTATTGGAACTATACTTATGGTTAGTTGGTTATTTATTCTTGTTACAGAATTTTGTTTTTGGGATTTTGGTTTTCCTTTATTGGAATTATTTCGATTTCTTTCTTAGTTATTGTTTGAAAAAGAAAGTTTCTTTCTTTTATTGCTGGTTAGGGTGTGATGTAACGTACGTTGTAAAACGTCACATTAGAATGTCATTGTTAGTCTTGAGATTTAGAGAGAGAGGTGAGTAGATTGTTGACTCTTTCGCTCCGTGTGTCATAGATTTTAAACAAATTGCGATTTCTGTAAGGCTGTACGCCTGCCTTAGTTTCCATGCCATAGGGTAGACTTGGAAAGAAGAAAAAATAAAAAAAATGTCTTTTTGTCTGTGGTGACGCAACAAGCCATTCGCCTAGCTACAATGACAGAAAGATGTCGATTGTAAATATATTTTTTAAACTTTGCTAAAAAGATGTAATCTTTTATAAATTGTATATGGAAGTTCACGCTTGTGAATTCTTATAAATGGTTATACCAAAATACTAGTATTTCGTTTATTACGAAGCTTGGAGCAGCGTTAATGGAATATTTGCCTGCTCTCCAATATTTATTGGTTTTACTTTAAAAAAGTGCTGAAAAAGCACTTTTTTTATATTAACTTTATTCTTGGATAAAATTTGCCATGGATGCTGACCATGTGGTTACGGGCTCGTCATTCCCGTGGAGACGGCACCTGTCGCGGTCTGTAGATGTGATTTCGAATTCCGTGGTAATGTAACCACCTCAGGTACCTATTTCAAATTGTTTTTGTGTTGATTAATCTAGTAATGATGCACGACTCAATGAACAGGCCCATGTAATGACTCAATGATTTGGCTCATGTTTTGAATCATGTTACGATATATATTTTGACTCATAAGCTGGCTTTATGCTGGATCTCACTATTCTAAATTTCACGCCTCAACCCTGTGAATAGTTAATCTTTAGCTTACTAAATCACTTGAATAGGTTATACCATTAGTGATAACTTATATAATGTGTATTCAATCAATTCGCCTATAAAAATATAGAAACTTTCTTCTAGAGATGTATTCTATTATTTCTGGTTCCGGTCTTATGATTAGAAGCTCAATCTCTATCGCCGATATTCGTGTGCATAAAGTTGGTAGGACTTATCCTCCTGGCGCCTGAACCGAGTTATATCTTTTGTTTGTTTGTTAGTTCATGTCACCATAATAAGACAATTGAAAATTTTAAATATTACAAATAATAAAAGCTTTTATTTCTCCTTGTTCCGTTACATTAGAAATATTTATTAGTGGTTTAGTATTGGTTTTTAGTTATTTAAAAGAATTGGTGTTAATGTGTTATTTAATAGTTTCATTTCTTAATAAGGATCCCGTTAGGGTATTAACTCCATATCAGTCCAAATTTGCCTGTTTTCAGTGTGTTATGTGGGCGTATAGTATGCCTCTGCCTACCCCTTCGGAAATAAAAGCGTGACAATATGTCATACATACATATTGTCACGCTTTTATTTATACTCATAAAATACAATATAATACTCATAAAATTTATATTCATAAATTGTGATTTATAAACCAGAGTATAGTAATTATTATGTACAGAGTTATTAGTTAAGTTACATTGGTTGTCATTTATCGTGCACTAATTGGATTAAGCATGCAGTATTCGCAAAACACATTCAAAAATCATGTTTTTTTTATTTAGCTATCATGTAAAAATTGTAAACAGAACTAAGACAAAAAATATAGAATTATTGCATCATAATTAGAAATACTAGTAATTTGATCAATATAACAACTACCTTTGGAGAAAAATTTGGCCAAAGATTTGTAGTACTTGTTAGGAATATGTGATTTATACATATAACAAGATTTAAGATTATATTTTAACGGAAAGTACTATATGCAAGTGTACAAAGGTTGCCAGGCCTGTCATGACAATTTCAGCCAAACTAACTCCATAACAAGCATACATAACAAGCATACACAATGAATGTTCAGTTTATAAATTTTTATTTTGTAATCATTTGTGTTTAAAATGTCCTTAATATAGGATTCTATAGTTTATGTAATTAGTAAATAAACTTATTAGAAAAAAAAGTGCATAAATGAAGCACAGCCACTAAAGCAAATAAATTCCTAACATATAAAGCAAAACCTATAAAATTTTTGTTTATTTCTGACAGCATTATTTCTGAGTGATTCTAATATTTCTTAGTGATCACCTTCTCAATTATGTATTTGCTCTGATTTCAGCCGCCAGTTTGGTTTTCTTAAGTTGCGTGGCACTGAACATGGCAGAACCCGTGCACTTATTCTCAAAGCTGTCAAATATCTTGAAGGCATGCTGGTTCAAGTCAAGGTATATAATTTTTATGTGGTATATAATAATAAGAGCTGATTAACCTATTTTTTTATTCTGGGTGAATAAAAGTTCCAAGGTCAAAAGTATTTGGATACCAAGGCGAGCATGTATGAAATAACTATTGTATTGGCAGGAAGTGAAAGAAGTATGCATACATGAAGCCTGGTGATCTTTCTTCGCTGACTACCCCGTCAGGAATACAGCATGAAGGACATGTCTGAAGGATACACCGGGTTGTTGGACTGGGTTAGATAGAGGCGAGCTTAATAATATTGTTTCATTAAAAAAGTTACAGATAGGTCAGCAGAATGATTAAAAAATATGTCTGCAATACACCTTGTGTATAGCGGTCTGTACACTAAGCTACTCAAGCTGTAAACCGATTTTGAATCAGCCTTAATGTTTGTGGGGTAGGAATGTGAATGAGAAAAACTCAACGGTGTGTGTTGCAATTTCATAGATTTACACCTAATGACCTGAGGAAGATATGTTACTGACAACCAGAACAGCTTAACATGCCTTTTGAAAACGCTCGTAAATGAGAATACCACAAAGCGGTCACCCATCCGTAACCAGTCATAACGAAAGTTGCTTAACGCACTAATCGTTTACATAACTATGCTTCTTATACAGGGTGGTCCAATAAGTGACGTCAATAATGTTTTTTTAGATACCTCACACCTGGGGCTATACAAAATACCCCATGTATGTTCCGCAATTTTTTGTATTTTTCGAGTTATAATTTTTTTTTGTTTTTGCAATGTTTTCTGCCAGTGAGGTTTTAAAAATTCATATCTTTTTATGTAGTAGGTATTTTGTAGTTTTTTTTTGTGACATGATTATCTTGAATGTTGCTTTGATAAAAAAAATAACTCAGCCTCCTGAAATTACTTGAAGCTACCCAAAAAAGGTTTGAAATTTATAACTTTCGTTTTCAGTAGGATTTACTCAATTTAAAAATACAGAAAGGAGTTTTCATAGCTACGGGGTAAGTTTAAAAACTTTTTACAGGGTCTTAAATGACCACAAATATTTAAAAAGTACTCTATTAGCCTTTTTTTGTTGTAATCGACATTCGAAAGCGGATAGGCTAAAAATCATCGAAATCCGATTAAAGTTATTATTCCACTTTTTATCATTCTTATGGTAAATTTACAGGGAATTCAAATAAAATTAATTTAAAAATTACATTTTTAAGTTTCATTTACCAAAGTTTTTAAACTTAGCCCGCAGCTATGAAAATTCCTTTTTGTAATTTTAAATTTGAAGCGCTCGTGGCCTCGCGGTCTCAGTGTTCTGTAAACGATCACTGAGTTACGCAACTTTCACTATGGCTGGTCCTCGGATGGGTGACCACTTTGTGGCATTTACATTTACGAGCGTTTCCGTGCTTCGGAAGGCACGTTAAGCCGTTGGTCCCGGTTGCCAGTAAAATGGCAGTCGTTAAGCCTGGTTGAAAGCCTTATGGGCGGCTTGAAAAAATTCAACAGCGGGTACCCACAACCTGCGTCTGTACATTTCAACACGGCAATGGGCTCACCACCTATTACGTGGTACAGGAATCCACACGGTAAAAAGTGGGCATATAATATGCCTCCGCCACCCCTTCGGGGATAAGGCGTGATGGATATTTTTATAGTAAATCCTACTGAAAACGATAGTTCTAAATTTCAAACCTTTTTTGGGTAAATTCAAGTCATTTCAGGAGGCTGAGTTATTTTTTTTATCAAAGCAACATTCAAGATAAACATGTCACAAAAAAAAACTGCAAAATACCTACTACATAAAAAGATATGAATTTTTAAAACCTCACTGGCAGAAAACATTGAAAAAACAGAAAATAAATTATAACTCGAAAACTACAAAAAATCGCGGAACATACATGGGGTATTTTTGGATACACCCAGGTGTGAGGTATCTAAAAAAAATATTGACGTCACTAATTGGACCACCTGTATTATAAAACTAGATGACCGCCGACATACTTTGACCTCCCTTGGCACCTATTTAATCCCGTCGCGTATAAATTCTACAATAATGTACAATATGTTAAGAAAATTGGGGATGAAGAGTAGAAGCGTGCACGTCGCCATCCCTGCCAGCTACGGCTGCAATTCTACTCCAACACGAGTGCCACCAGGGCGATTACTGCTAGGGCGTGCCCCCGAGGCGACGCGCACCAGTTCGTCCCCGCTGGTGCGAAAAGTGTGAGCCAGAGCGGCGTAGGGGACCGCCACCCTACACGCGCGGCCCGACACGGCGGGAAGTGGAGGATGGAGTGCAGGGTAGCTGCGTGGAATGTTAGGCGAGGAATGACAGATAAGATGAATGAGTTGATGGATGTTATGAATGAGAAAAAGTTAGATGCAGTGTGCTTGACAGAGACCAAGCGCAAGGGCAGCGAAGTCTTGGAGCTCCCGGGTGGGATGCTCGCGCTTTGGTCTGGAGTACCAGAGAGCGAGCATGGCAGTCGGGGGGTTGGAATTTTGCTGTCCTCGCGATTGGCCTCCGGTATGTATGAGTACAAACTGATAGGTCCTAGAATCCTCTGGATCCGTGTAAAACTTGGTTTGACGAAGATTTTCCTGGTAGCTGCTTACGCGCCAGTATCTTCGTCGAACGCGAGTGAGCTAGAGGACTTCTGGGAGAGTATGAGAGAAGCTCTAAATGTGATAGAAGGAAATGAAAGACTTATAGTATGTGGAGACTTGAATGGATGGGTGGGTACCGCTCGCGATGGTTTTGAGTCGGTACTCGGGAAGTATGGGGATAAAAGGGTGAACGACGCTGGCAAGCTAATACTGGCATTTTGTAAGGAAAAGGATTTGTTTGTGGCGAACACAATGTTCAACCACAAACAAATTCATATGTATACGAGGAGATGTAAGTCAAAGAGAAGCATGATAGATCTATTCCTAATGGATAGTCGGCTCCGTAAACAGGTGATGGACACAAGGGTTTATCGAGGCGCTGAGCTGGGATCAGACCACTACCTAGTCATAACTAGGATTAGGGGTCTGTTCGCGGGTTGGCGTCATCGTACCGAGTGTCCTGAACCTGAGCCGACTTATAGCATCAAAAGCTGGAAGCTGCAGGATGCATCCATTAGGGATAAATATAATGAAAGGGTAGCCGAAAAGCTTGGCGATGTCAATGTAAGCAGTGAGAATGTGGAAAGTGTATGGCAGAACCTTAGGGATAGTATGATAAATGCCGCTGTGGAAGTGTGTGGAGAAACGAAAAGAGGCAGTAGTAATAAGCGTGATGCATGGTGGAATGAGGAAGTGAAAGAAGCAGTTCGAATGAAGAAGAAAGCATGGCTAGACTACTTAGCCTCGCGGAATGATTTTAATATGAAAGAGAGATACAAGCTGCAGAAAGTTAACACGAAGGCACTTATAGAAGAAGCTCGTGAAAGGTGCAGAATGAAAGCGGATGAAAGGTTGTCGTCCAATTTCCGGGATAATGCCAAGCTCTTCTGGAAAGAGGTAGGCAAGACCCGGAGTTGTTCGGCAATCTGCAGTATGAATAAAGTGCTTAGTGTTAACAATGACGTCCTAACAAACCAAAGTGACGTCCTGCAGAGATGGAGTGAATATTATGGAAAGATGTATGCAAGAAAAGACAGAGATGCCACATCGGGAAGGGGAGCTCACTTCGATGCTCCGGATCCCGATGTCATTGAAGTCATTAGTATGAAAGAAATAGAACAAGCGATAAGAAGTATGAAATGTGGTAAGGCTGCGGGAAAAGACAGAGTCACTGCTGAGATGATCAAGTACGGTGGGTCGCGTGTCTGGGACACACTATGTCTGTTATGCAACTTGTGCTGGCGGACGGGTGAGGTCCCAGATGACTGGCGAGTAGCAGTTGTAGTACCTATTTACAAAGGGAAAGGCTCGCGCCTAAACTGCTCCAGCTACAGGGCGATCAGCTTGGTCAGCTTAGCTAGTAAGGTGTATGCAAAGGTTATAACAGCACGAATGCAAGAAAAGTCTGAAAGGTATTTATGGGAGGCTCAATGCGGATTCCGACGTGGAAGAGGTTGCATGGATCAAGTGTTTTCTCTCCGCATGATCGCGGAAAAGTTTCTGGCTCTTAGCCAGAAGGTTTTCTGCGCTTTTGTGGATCTAGAGAAAGCATTTGATAACGTTGTGAGAGAAACGCTGTGGGACTTGCTGTCAGGATATGGTGTGGACGGCTCGCTACTGCGGGCAATACAGTCGCTTTATAGGGACTGTAAGGCTTGCGTGCGAGTAGGGGGGATGTGTCACCTCTTTTTGATGTCTGTACAGGCGTCAAACAGGGATGTGTCATGTCCGCCTGGCTGTTCATAGTGTATCTGGACAGTTGCCTGCAGAAGTTGAAAGATTTTAATATGGGTGTGAATTTGGGTGACTTTACAGTAAACTGTCTGCTGTACGCTGATGATGCGGTGCTCATGGCCTCATCAGAAGCCGACCTTCAGGCATTAGTCACTAATATGAAAGAGGGGTGTGAAAGTAAGGGTCTCCGCTTGAATGCAAGTAAAACTAAGGTTCTAGTATTTGAAAGAGGTGACGTAAGAACTAAATGCGAGATTAGGGTAAACCAGGAACGTCTAGAGCAAGTGAATGAAATTGTGTATTTAGGAAGTATGTTTAGCGCGGATGGAAGATGTGATTCGGATGTGGAACGGCGAGTAGCTGCCGGAAACAAAGTTAACGGTGCTTTGTCCCAGTTAGTAAAGCGACAAAGTATCGTAAAAGAAGCACGACTGGCGATTCATAACGCAGTGCTAGTGCCAACTTTGCTTTACGGTAGTGAAACCTGGGTATGTCAGCAGATGCATGAAAGTAAATTGAATGCTGTGGAGATGCGATCACTTCGAAAGTTGTGCGGCGTTACCTTGGCTGGCCGAATACGTAACGAAGTGATACGCAATTTGGCAGGTTTGAATGAAAGTGTCAGCGTTGAGCTGGAAAAGGGCGTGCTCCGTTGGTTTGGACACGTCCAACGAATGAGTGAGGAACGATTGACGAAGAATATATATTGTTCAAAAGTAGAGGGTAGAAGGAGTCAGGGTAGGCCGAGACTTACATATGAAGACCACGTGAGCAGATTGCTCAAAAACGGAAAGGTCAAAAGTACTCGGATACCCAGACGTGCGTGTATGAAGCGATTGATGAATCTCGAAGAAGCGAAAGAAGTATGCATGGATCGCGAAGCCTGGCGATCTGTCCTCTCTGACTACCCCGTCAGGGATACAGCGTGAAGATAGTTATAGTTAGTTATAGTTAGTATGTTAAGAAAACCCTGTCCGACATCGACGTATCGAGATGCGATTCTATTTGTGGAATCCTTTAAAGAAATTACCCCTAAAAATAACCCCATAAAATTTACCCCGAATAAAATTAATTGAAAATGAATATAATGTGGTAGCTTACATGGCAACACAGGGAAAGGTTTATTTGGAAATGCAAGGTCAAAAGGTCAGCTTACACCTGCCGGCGGTTTCTTTTGATATCACATACACTCGTCGCCGCATGCCAACAAAGGTGTTGTCAGTTTTTGAAAATTTGCTATATTTTAAGGAATATGGTCTAATTCTGATACTCGAAAACGCGCATTTAAAAAAATTATAACTATTTTATACTTATAAATAATATGGTTTTTAATATTGTTTTGGTTATGTTATTGATGTGCCTATTCCGCCCCTTGCCCCTTTCGGGTCGGACAGGGTTTTCTTAACAGCATGTATAAGATTTTGCCCGATTTGTCGACATTTATGATTACTGTTCCGCTCTCCAGGGTAGTAGCGTGATGATATATAGCCTTTCCCAATACATGTGCCAACCAACACAAAAAGATTTTTTTAAATCCGATTCCGAACAGTAGTTCCTGAAATTAGCGTGTTTAACCAAACTAACAAACTCTTCAGCTTTTTAAATTAGTATGGATAGTGGGTAGATACGTATTCATACTAATGTATAATATGCCACTGCTACCCCTTCAGAGATAAAATGCTTTACGGTAAACGGCGACGAACACTCATTGTCATTAGCACTTTGCGTTTACCTATATGTATATGGCAACCTAGTCGCAAGAGGTTTCTTTCTAGTGCTGCACAGTGACATCTATTGAACAAACTGTTCTATTTTTTATATTCTTTTCTGTGTGCCATTACTTTTTTTAAGGAGTTATGTATATTAATGTAGGTTTTTTTAGATTACGTGACGTTTCTTAAAGGCGTCGGTTAAAAGTCAGCAATTTCTGCTGAGTGTTTGTACAACATGAGCTGAGATGATGACCTTTTTGTGCATTGATTGTCTTGTGGCCCTGCTGACTCAGTGTTCTGTAAACGATCACTGCATTAAGCAACTTTCGCTATAGCTGGTGGTGACCAGCTGCAATATTTGCGAGCGTTTCCGTGCTTCGGAAGGCACGTTAAGCCGTTGGTCTCGGTTGCCAGTAAAATGGCCTAGTTAAAGGCCTTATGGGCGGCATGAAAAATTTCAACAGCAGGTCGAAACTGCCTGCGCCTGTCCATTTCAACACGGCAATGGGCTCACTACCTGTTACGTGGGACAAAATGCATATGGTGAAATGTGGGCGTATAGTATGCCTCTGCCTAGCCCTTCAGGGATAAAGCCGTTACAATATGCATGCATGTAATGTAATAATAATTATTTTTATTCCCAATGAATGCTATGAAGCTAATCTTTTATCCTGTATTAGTCTTAGTATGAAATACATATATTTTTTTAATTACATGTAACACTTTGCAGGAGGAGGAGCGAGCATGTTCACCAGGAGACAGGAGGGATATATGCATAGATCCTAAAACTTATTGTAAATTGGGACATTTTCATCTCCTACTAGAAGATTATGCTAAAGGTATGTTAAAGAAAATAAATCCCTGTCATTTTCATTTAAATAAGTTGCTGTAAAACCTTTATTATATTATATGGGGTATAAAAGTAAAAGCACTATCCTTTTGCATACAGCATTATTGAACTATTTACTGATTAACATCTGTACTTGAGAAGATGTTATGAGAAAAATTTATCAATATAGAGGTAGTCGTCGGCATGACAAGGATTTTCTCATCCCCCACCACAGAAACTTACTAATATTTACCAGCCCACTGTGCATGTGTATCCCTCTCTCATTTTCTATTTATTTATTAAAAAGCTATATGATTTTTATATTCCGCTCAAATGTATCAAAATATAGCAGCCTCCCTTACCCTTACATTTTGCACGCCTCATAAGCGAAGTGTTGAGATGGGTACGTACTACTGTCACTTCGCGCAAAATATCTGATTTTTCAAACTTAAAATGTCTCTATTTATCATATATTGCACTTGTAAAATAATATATACACAAACATATCAAGAAAAAACACTATTTTTAACACTCATGATACTTTTGATGCCATTTTTGTTATTTAAACTAGTGTGTCTGTATGTGCGTCTGAATATTTTCTTGTTAACACGATAACGACCGACATACTTTACTAATCGAGTCTTTTTTTTTCTAATGCTTCAGTATAATTAGGAATAGAACCCCTTTCACTTCACGGTCTGATTCGATGTTTAATTGTTATTATCTTTACTTTATTTATTTCATAAAATAATAAATATAAATAAATATATAAATATCCATCACGCCTTATTCCCGAAGGGGTGGCAGAGGCATATTATAAGCCCACTTTTCACCGTATGGATTCCTGTCCCACGTAATAGGTGGTGAGCCCATTGCCGTGTTGAAATAGACAGACGCAGGTTGTGGCTACCTGCTGTTGAAATTTTTCAAGCCGCCCATAAGGTCTTCAACCAGGCTTAACGAATGCCATTTTACTGGCAACCGGGACCAACGGCTTAACGTGCCTTCCGAAGCACGGAAACGCTCGCAAATGTAAATGCCACAAAGTGGTCACCCATCCGAGGACCAGCCATAGTAAAAGTTGCGTAACTCAGTGATCGTTTACAGAACACTGAGACCGCGGCGCCACGAGCGCTTTTTTTCATTTATTTCATAAGCGCGATAATTCATAGCAAAGTTTGTAAGCTTGTAATTCTATTTGTTTTTTATAATATAATAAAAGCGTGTGAGGCGTGCACTTTTGGGTTTTCCAATTTCTTTTTCTATTAAAGCCTTTTACGACAAAGCGCCTATCCACAAATATGTGGGCAGAGATATGCTATTCGCCCACATAACCAGCTGTATTTGTCGTGTTATTGTGTGAGAGCTTATTGCCGTGTTGAAACGGACAGGCGCTTCGTTGAAGACCATAGTGCGTGCCAGCCGAGCCATAAATTGTCCACGTCCAGGCTCCACGTTGAGTACTCTACCTATGCGTGGAGCGCTGTATTCCCGCTCGTACTGGCGCTTAGGTATGGTTTCTAAATATTATATATACGCCACAGATACTTACCGAAGCGCCGGTGCACGGTAATTATCTGTGATATACGGTAGAAGTGGCTAGGACCGGTCTGACCGCCCATGTTTGATTTCCCCGCTCGTTAATAAGGCCTTCAAATTGACTTAACGACTACCATTTTATTGGGACTCGGGACCAACGGCATCATGTGCCTTCCAAAGCATGGAGTATCTTATGACTGACCGTAACGAAAGATAAGTAAGGCAGTAAATCGTTTAAATAAAACCAACCGTTTACAGAGCAAACGTAGAAAAACAAACAGACGAAAATATATAAGACTAGAAGATGGCGGCTTCGCCCGTGGCATAGTTCGAATTCCCGACGCACCTATTTAATCCCGTCGCTTATAAATTCTACAAATTTGCCCGATTTGTCGACATTTATGACTACTCCTCCATGCTCTATGCTTCATGATACTGCTCTTCAGGGTAGTAGCGTGATGATATATAGCCTATCTTTCAAGTTGGATCAAACTGCACATGGTGTGCAAATTTGATTAAAATTGGTAAAGTAGTTTAGGAGTCCATTGCGGACAAACAACGTGACACGTAATTTATATATATTAAGATATCATTGCTTTAAGAATTAATACATAGTATGTATGAATAGAGTTATCAAAATAATGTTTCATTGATATCATAGTGTAAGACCAAGATCTTCGGGGCCCAAGTCAACCTCCCGTGCTAGTGCGTGCACCTGCTGATTAACGGACGAGGCTCTGGCGCTGGCTTTCCCCTCTGGGGTTGGGAGGTCTGAGGGCGTCGCTCCCATAAAAGCCACCCGCCGAAACAAAAATGGAAAAGGACTATAGGAATGCTGCTAGGGATAGGGCGCCGCTGCAAAACGGCGCGCAGGAGCCCCGCCCGACTCCTGTGGCAAGTGGGCTAGGGCTGCCGTGTGTCGGGCCAGCACGGCTAAAGAAGTTAGCCCCAACCCGAATCCGCTTCGCATCTTGGAACATTGGCACGCTGACTGGGCGTGCGGTAGAGTTGGCCGAAGTACTCTCCAGGCGGAGGGTGGACGTGGCGTTCCTGCAGGAGACTCGGTGGAAGGGCAACAGAGCCCGGCCCTTGCAGAACGGCTACAAGCTGTATTACACGGGTGCGCCTGGTGGGGAGAACGGGGTGGCCGTTGTGCTCTCCGAGGGGCTGCAGAGTGGCATCTTGGAGGTGAAACGCTGTAGCGACCGGCTTATGATCGTGAGGGTGCTTATCGATGGGATTATTACCCACCTGATAAGTGCCTACGCGCCACAGGCCGGTTGTAGCGACGCCGATAAGATGTCGTTTTGGGGTCAACTCGAGGGAGTGCTTCGGAGCATTCCGTTGTCACAGGGAATCGTTTTGGGCGGCGACCTAAACGGTCATGTGGGTGAGAGGTGTGAGGATTTTGATGAGGAGCGTGTTCATGGTGGTTTTGGATACGGCACCCGCAACGCTGAAGGAGAAACTATCCTCAGAACGTGTGCGGCTGCCGATCTGGCCATTGTGAACACGTATTTCAAAAAGAAATCCGAACATCTCATCACCTACAAGAGCGGGAGGCGTACAACTCAGATCGATTTCCTACTCACTAGGCGACACAGCATCGGCATACCCGGTGAGAGTCTTACTGCACAACACCGCCTCCTTGTCATGGACCTCTGCGTGAAGCCCAAAGGCAAACGCATCGAGCGGTGCCAGCGCCGCATCAGATGGTGGCTGCTTGATGAAACTAGGTCCCAGGAGTTCGTCTCAGCTGTCGGTGACAAGTGCACTGACACTGAAGGCGAACCAGTTCAAGATTGCTGGGACAAAGTTCAGGCGGCTATCCTTGGAGCGGCGAAGGTGGTGCTCGGTGAGTCTAAGGGTGGACGCAAATGTGACAAGAAAACTTGGTGGTGGAACGACGCAGTCCAGAGGTAGACTAGGGAGAAGAAAGCCCTCTTTAAAAAGTGGCAAGCGACCGGATCTCCTGAAGACCGCGACGCGTACAGGGCTGCCAAGCGCGCCACAAAGAGAGCTGTAGCCAGAGCCAGACGTGACCACTTACAACCTCTGTATGATAAGCTGGAATCGTCTGAGGGGCAGAGCTCATCTATAAGCTGGCGCGCTCCAGGGTCAAAGCGGCACAGGATATATCCAAGTGTCGCTGTGTAAAAGACCTTGAGGGCAACCTGTTAAGCGAAGACCTCGCGGTAAAGGAGAGATGGCGCTCGTACTTCCACGAGCTGCTTAATAAACAGCACAAAGAGGTGCAGCCTCCGGACCTCCCTCCTAATCAGGGACTAGTGCCACCGGTAACGCCTGGAGAAGTCCTGACTGCGCTTCGCCGCATGAAGAATCCGAAAGCTGTCGGACCCGATGGAGTCCCCATCGAAGCCTGGAAGGCGATGGGTCCTCGCGGTGTGGGCATCTTAGTAAACCTTTTTAACCGCATACTCCTCAGCGGGCAGATCCCAAACCAATGGAGACTGAGTATTATTACTCCAGTCTTCAAAGGTAAGGGGTCAGTGCAGGAGTGCGGGAGCTACCGCGGTATTAAGGTGATGTCCCACACCATGAAGATCTTCGAGAGGATTATAGACTCTGGGATCCGGCAGGAGTGCACTCTCTCGGAGTGTCAATTTGGGTTTCGCCCTGGTTATGGGACCACGGACCCTGTTTTTGCCCTGAGGGTTGTCGCAGAGAAATACAGGTCGAAGAACACGCCTCTGCACTGTTTGTTTCTAGACATGCAGAAGGCCTTCGACTGTGTTCCTCGTGCGATGATCTGGTGGGCACTGCGGCCCAAAGGGGTTCCAGAGGTCTATATTGACACTATCCGGGACATGTACTGTGACTCCGATTCAATGGTTCGGACTGCTGTTGGCGACACGAAACCCTTCCCCATCACCGTCGGGGTACACCAGGGTTCGGTCCTTAGTCCGCTTCTGTTCAGTGTAATATTAGACGAATTGTCGGACAGCATCAGAAACCCACATGAGCAACCTCCATGGTTGCTCATGTATGCTGACGATAT
The DNA here is from genome assembly GCA_948477245.1 of Thumatha senex. NCBI lineage: Eukaryota > Metazoa > Arthropoda > Insecta > Lepidoptera > Erebidae > Thumatha > Thumatha senex. Next base: position 9,021,741 of record OX419728.1, read on the forward strand.
TGCGCTGGCAGACGCGGACAGGGGCAGATTGGTGCGACGTGTAAAGGAGTGGAAGGAGACGCTTGAGAACGGCGGTCTGAAACTAAATGTGGCGAAGACCGAGTACTTGGCACTAAACTCGACAGATCCCACATCCGTCCGCATAGGCGGTGATTTGGTCGAGCGCACGGACCAGGTTAAATACCTGGGATCTGTTTTTCACACATCCGGTGACATCGATTGCAATGTCAAGTCACGCATTGCTGCCGCGTGGGCCAAATGGCGGGAGATGACCGGTGTCATTTGTGACCCTAAAATGCCGATCCGGTTGAAGGGACAGGTCTACTAAACCATTATTAGACCTGTCCTTTTACATGGCAGTGAGACGTGGCCGATATTGGAACGACACAAGCAGGAGCTGCGTGTCACGGAAATGAAGATGCTGCGGTGGATGTGTGGGGTCACGCGGATGGACCGCGTGAGAAACTCTCGCATCCGCGGCAGCCTTCACGTCCGTGACATTGCAGACAAGTTGCAAGAGTGTCGCATTCGTTGGTATGGTCACGTCTTGCGGCAACCGCCGGGCTACGTAGGTAACAAATGTCTGGCCATGTCAGCCCCGCCGGGTCCCGGTAAGAGGGGAAGACCCAAGAAGTGCTGGCTTGACGTCGTAAGGGATGACATGCGTGCCAATGGTCTCACTACAGGGGATGCCGAAGACCGTGCGAAGTGGAGGAGAAAATGTAGGAAAGCGGATCCCTGCGTCGCGAGACGCAACTGGGACAGACGCTCGGATGATGATGATGATATCATAGATCCGAACTGTCTCAATAGATGGCTCTGACGTCACTTTGAAAATTGTACAAAGTAATGATTATTTTAATGATAGTGGTTCATTATGGCTAAAGAATCCTTTTCAGAACGTAACTAACTATCTTCACGCTATATCCCTGACGGGATAGTCAGAGAGGATAGATCGCCAGGCTTTGCGATCCATGCATACTTCTTTCGCTTCTTCCAGCAAACCAACGGAGAACGCCCTTTTTCAGCTAAACGCTGCCACATATTAAAACCTGCCATATTGCGTGTCACTTTGTTACGTATTCGGTTGGCCAAGGTTACGCCGCACAATTTTCGAAGTGATCGCATCTCCACAGCATTCATCTTACTTTCATGCATCTTCTTATATACCCAGGTTTCGCTACCTAAAAGCAAAGTTAGCACTACCACTGCGTTATAAATCGCTAGTCGTGCTTCTTTTACGATGCTTTGTCGCTTTACTAATTGGGACAAAGCACCGTTAACCTTGTTTCCGGCAGCTACTTGGCGTTCTACATCCGAATTACATCTTCCGTCTGCGCTGAACGTACTCCCTAAATACACAATTTCATTCACTTGCTCTAGACGTTCCTGGTTTACCCAAATCTTGCATTCATTTAGTGTTTACGTCAGCTCTTTCAAATTTCAAAAAACCTTAGTTTTACTTGCATTCAAGCGAAAACCCTTACTTTCACATTCCTCTTTCATATTAGTGACTAAGCCTAAGGCACACTTTTATAGCCCGTAAGAAGCAGCATCAATTGACCTCGGCATTGCTGGTAGTGAAATACACAATTTCATTCACTTGCTCTAGACGTTCCTGGTTTACCCAAATCTTGCATTCATTTAGTGTTTACGTCAGCTCTTTAAAATTTCAAAAAACCTTAGTTTTACTTGCATTCAAGCGAAAACCCTTACTTTCACATTCCTCTTTCATATTAGTGACTAAGCCTAGGGCACACTTTTATAGCCCGTAAGAAGCAGCATCAATTGACCTCGGCATTGCTGGTAGTGACAGCCCTTTGACCTCCCAACCACGAGAGCGGCTTAGGCGTTTTCTCGACCATTGTTCAGCAGGTAAAGTTGCTTGGGCCCGAAGATCTGTTCCACGAACAAAGATATTTAGAAGAATTTCAATGTCGGTGCGGTTCTCTAGTACTTTTTACCAAACAAATTTATAAATAACAGTAGTTTATTTATAGTTTAAAGATATTCTTAATTGTATGCACAGTGCGTCAGAAATGACTGGGAATTCCATTTATCCCTAATTAATATTATTACTGATAAAAGCGTTACTTAATGAACTTTACAATAAATGAATCACGTATATTCATAGAATTAATTAAATATTAACTCTTAACTTTTAACAAATAATTTATCAACCATTGCCACAGTTTTCCTTAGTTTGTAAGAACAGGAAAATTTGTTCTCCATAGATTTAAAATGTGTATAAATATAATAAAGTAATATAAATTGCACTTAAAAGCATAATTCATACAGATTTGACTACAGTATACCAGAATTAAAAGCAGAAGAATGAAATTAATATTTATTTGCCCAATTTGTTGACATTTATGACTACTGCTCCGCTCTCCAGGGTAGTAGCGTGATGATTTATTGCCTTCCTCAAAATATGGGCTACCCAAAACAATTTTGTTTTCAATTCAGCCCACTAGTTCCTGAGATAAGAGCGTTCAACCATACATACAAACAAACTCTTCAGCTTAGACAATCTCCTCCGTCCATAGAAATTTCTAAACAAAGTAGTGTCTTAAATCGAGAATTCGTAAGTGTCCGATTGTGGTAGATTACATGTAGTCGTATATTTTAATCCCAAGAAGATACATGGGTCTGCATTCACCGTTAAGAAAGCGACCTCGTATTTAAAGGACACTAGGTTTACTATCGGGATTATTTTTCATAAATTTAACATAATGGATTAACTAACTTAATGAACACAGTGAGCTTGTAGATATTCACACTAGTTCACAATGCTGGTTTAAGAAAGCAATTAGTTGTAGGCTAAAGGATAAGCAGCACCGCACCTCTTAACTTAACTTTGAATTCACACATACATACAATAAACAATAGTGAAATAAAAATGTAAAATAAAAATAGTATAATACATTATCACTAGGTTTTTTTTAATGTAATTAATGATTTTAGAATTTAGATTAGCATAACTTAGATACAATGATGCATGCCATGCTTGCCTGTAAGAGGTTGAGCATTTAGCCTTAGGCTTACATTGTGTTAGTTCCTAGATGTAAGTAACCATGGCTCATACTACGTAAGCTTTTTGTGTATTTTTTTTTTATAATGTTTCACTGTTTCAACTGTTGGCAGGCTAAATAAATAAATAAATAAACTATTTGCCCATGCTGTGAAAAGAAACTAACGCATTCGGTTACTGACACGGAGCAAGGCATGTTGTTCGCTCCCTCTCGCTCGCGCCTTTCAGAGACGAAAGTAATAATAAGACTGCATGCCAAGTTTACGTAAAACAGTGTGCAAAAACCTCATATGCGACTTGTCTGTTGCCTACTATTCGTCTGTAGTCATTGGGGTAATTGTATGAGAAAAGAGTGACGCCCGCCTTGCACGCTTCATTGTATGCAATATATAGAGTAAGGCGTCTTTAGAATACAGAATAATTAATAGAACTAACGCAGAGAGCGCGCGAGTGACATTGATTCCTTGTTCTCTCTGTCTAATTTTATTAGATACTAGGTGACCCCCTGGCTTCGCCCATGACGTACTTTGAACTCCCGTCGCACCTATTTAATCTCGTCACTTATAAATTATACAAAAATGCTTAAAATTTTTCCCGATTTTTCAACATTTATGATTACTGCTCCGCTCTCCAAGGTAGTAGCGTGATTATATATAGCCTATAACCTTCCTCGATAAATGGGCTCCCCAACACAAAAATATATTTTCAAATCCGATCAATAGTTCCTGAGATTAGCGCGTTCAACCAATCAACCAAACTCTTTAGCTTTATAATATTAGTATAGATTTCTACGTGGATAACAATATTTTTTATTTACAGCAATGTCGGCGTATCAAAAGTTTTATGCACTGGAACCAGACAATTGGAAGGATCCTCTGTTTTTATATGGCCTAGGACTATGCTACTATCACTACAATGCTTTTGATTGGTGAGTCATAGTTTTTTAATACATAATATCATTTTTGTATATACGAGTACACTCGCGTGCAAGTAAATCGACTCAAGCCTCAAGTGCGCATAAAAAGTGATATAACTTAAAAATGCCTTATTTAACCTCTATATAATGTTTTACGTAATTAAAGCCTAGTAATTAGGCTTTAAAATGGTAGCATAATTTCAGTAATTTAAATAAACACTTGTCCTTAGAATGCAACTGAACGCAACCTCCCGTAAACTACTCTGCTCTCTATACACAACTTGCGTGACACAACCCCCTGTAATCGTTTTTTCTTATCAGTGAGACAGTGTAGTGTTGTCTTTAACTGCTATACCAGTTATACAGCTACCGATCGGGCGCCTATAAACCAATAGCGACAATTCCGTATTTATTTTATAAATAAATTGCAATTTGCGCCCGGGTTCGACTGGAACCCGTGCGGGGAGTGCCTTTCCTAAGCTAACCGGCGCGGTGGTCGGTCTGGCACCAGCGCCAAGCCCCGGCTCCGACTGCACGGGGACTGGCATTCAGCCATCACGGCCGGGTGCCTCGGGACAGCACTACCGCAATGGATCCGACGCAACAGCGTCCGACATCATCGGGAGTGGGTCGGATCGCGACTCGACGCTGCAGGATTGTCTTCGTGGATACCAGGGTGACCTGGCTATCTATTACTCTCTTCATGAGAAGGGAGGAATGACGCCGGGACTGCAGCGTTGGTTGGCAGCCTACTTCCGGGTGATGGAAGTCCAAATCGGACTTAAGACAAAAGAGACCGTGACCACGAGCGACCTAAACCTACTGCAGGCGGTATCAGCAGTACTGGAAGAACGGGTGCCGACCAGAGACACACCCCAAAGCCCTGCAGACGAAGCATCCACCACTGAAATACCAGTTGCTCTGGCGCCTATAAAAAGGACGCGCGAAGAGGACTCCTTGAACACCGAGAGACTGACCAAGCTGCCTGACCTAGAAGGATCTCTGAACTCCATTTCAGAGGAACCAGTGTGTAGTTCCACACCCGAGAGAACAGACGGGAGGACGGAGACGCGGGAAGATTTCTCTTCTTCCTACAAATCCGTCCCCCCCTTACCCAAACGGGTACCGAGAGGGAATACTGCTGCGCCCTCCACCTCGGCACAACAACAACAAGTGCCAGCTGCGGCAGTAGACACACCTGAACCGACACCAACGGCTATGCCAAGGGCGATGGCAGAAGTGCTAACCGCACCATCAACATCACCGAAAGCAAACACACGTGAGGCTGCACTCACAACAGCTGTAGCCGCTAACAAGAAGCAACCAGTGTTAGGAACAACCGTCCAGTTTTCTAAACGGTCTACCCGTTTAGAAAACTGGACGGTTCACTTCAAAAAACTGGCGGAAAAAATCGGACACCCTCCAAATGGAAGGCCCTTCGGCAAAGGGTTCCGTTTTACACCCAAACCGGATGAAGAATTTAGGGCTATCCAAAAACACCTCGACGACCTTGGGCAGGAGCAGGCGCCCTCCTACGCCATCGCACCACCGCACCGAGGGCCACAAAAAATGGCCATTCGTGGCCTTCCTGCCGATACCCCTGCTGAGGAGATAATACAGGACTTGACCGACAAGGGCGTGCCGGTCAAGTATGCAAAACACATTCGGGCCCGAACGGGCAGACCAGGGTGTATCTTCTTTGCGGAGGTGGAAAAGACACCTGATGCACCCAAGGCCTACGGAATAGATGAGATCCTGCCCATGCCTGGCGTCGTCATCGAAGCCTGGAGAGGGAAAAAGGGACCCTCACAGTGTCACCGTTGTCAGGGGTTCCGCCACAGTTCGCAGAACTGTCACCGGACCCAAGCTTGTGTGCGATGCGGTGGCGAGCATCAGGCGCACGACTGCCCCCGACCCAAGGACCAGCCGACAACTTGCGCTAAACGGTGCGTCCGGCAATAGACAGATAGGCAGGGACCGTGTGGTTTTAGTCTATTTTCACACGTTAAAAAAAATGTCTACTCCATGGTAGTAGCGCGATGATATATAGGCTATAGATAGCGTATCCACCTTTGCCCGCAATTCCAGAGCACACACAGATCTCATTCTCTCTCTCTATCCTCCCCCCCCCCTCTCTCTCTCTCTCTCTCCTCCCCCCTCTCGCTCCTCACCCCCCTCTCTCTCTCCTCACCCCCCTCTCTCTCCTCCCCCCCCCCCCCCCCTCTCTAATAGTATTGAGATCCCCGGTGTTGAGATCTTCGAGACGTCCGATACCGTTGTTATTTAGAGGATGAAGCTAAAATAGCGTCTAAAAAACTTGTAGAACTATACTTTACTGCGGGGTCTGCGACTGCCTCTCAATAGTGCTGCCTCTCGATAGTCAACTGCGACCACACAAAGTACTGCTGTCATCTTTGAGCTAGTGCACCTGAATGGGAGGTTCGACCTTTTCACTCGACACTAAGGAGAGCTATGAGGGCTAACAATGATCCTATATTTGCTGGTGGTGTCGAGAACCTTCGTGACAGGAGAGACTTTGCCTTCATATGCGTGTTATAGAGTTTGTGCTCTGAGATTTTTTTTGTCACGATGCCTACAGTACTTTCTATCATCTCACTTCTCGTCACAAACAGGGTGTTGATCCTAACACTTTGCGTACGGAACGCTGGCATACGGTTAGGTCGGATAGGTGCTTTTTCAGCGTACTCTTGGATTGTGCAATATATTCCCCTCCCCTCTTTTCCCAAATGTCTACATTATGGGGTTTTTCAAAAGGGGTCTTTGAAGGTTTTTGCGAGGTCGGTAGCGCGAGCAGTACCTTTGGTGTTAGAAATGTCCATAGATCTACATTCGAACAGGTAGATCGTATGCTTGTCTGCCACCTCAGTGGTATATAAATACAAAAACCTTCAAATGAATTTACGGTTACGTGTGTTTGTCACTGATTTGGATAAAATATTGTGTATATTTCAATGGATAACTGGATTGTTTCCAATTGTACCCAGTATCACCTAAATCGCTGTACATTTTTATACACCTTACACAGAATTATACAAAACTGACAACTAACTGACACTATTATTATTTTTTATACATTTTATTTTATTTTTCTGAAACCACTTCCAGACGTATTCCAATAAAACATACCAAACAGGTCGGACTTCATACTACAGTTATGAAAAAAAAATTGAAATCAATTTTTGACAATCAAGTGACACTATTTTTAAATTTCTAAAAATAAACAAAAGCGAGAATGTTCATCAAAATTTCACAGGTACGAACAGTTTGTACTGAAAATTTGTCGTATTTAGTATTTTCTTTTACTTATCATTTTCATTTCTAACCGTTTAAACCTACCCTGAACTTTTACCAACATTTCAAGACCAAAATTAGCTAAATCGGTCCAGCCATACTCGAGTTTTAGCGAGACTAACAAACATTAATTCATTTTTATATAAAAGATGCATCAGTTTAAACTTAAAAGGACAGTGACCACTCTCTATGGGGTTTTGGCCTCGATGCGGACAATTTTTTTAGCGCCTTAAAAATACTGCTATTACATAGCTAAGACTATGTAGAAACCCATGATATAGATTTTGTTGTAGCCAGGTAGTTTAAAAAACAAATAAAAATAAAATGAAACTGCAGGTTTTTTCTCAATTTAATTTTCAAATGTGATCATTATCATCTTCATATGTTTGTAAAACATATGAAATGTATAGGATTGAGCTGGAGGAGTAATATACCATATCTTGCCCAACTTAAGTACCACATCACAAACATGACATGAGCAAACAACCAATAGGTGATTGGCTGACAATGCTGTAACAATAATAATGTTTTATGGTGTCTAGGTTGCCAATGTTATTTTCATATAAAAACAAAACATGTTTGTTTTTTTGTTTATATGGCATATATAAACAAAAAAACATATTTTGTTTGTTTTGTATTTTACCTCTTAATAATCTGCAGTTGACGGCTAAAAGAAATCATAATGTTATATATATATACGTACTCTGAGTCACCTAAAAACTTTATATCTCTCTTAATGGTTACAGTTTATGAGAAAAAACAATGTAATAGAGTATCAGCGGCTCTCTTCAAATCTGGCAAAAAGATGGTTCGTTCTGGGTTCCGTTATTTGACTTAACTTGCCTATAGGGCAAATCCAACAAGTATGACAGGTTCTATCAGATGCTCTTAACTGAAACAAACAAGGCAATGAAAAGTACTTGAATAGGTATATGTAACAAATCTGTTGGTAAAAGTTGATTTAAGAGGCTCCAAAATAATCTAGAGACATATCACCTGCAGGTAATGCAGCTACTGGTTAGCCCACTTAACTGAATTAAAACAATTATTTTACAATTGAAAGCTATGTTGTGTAAAAATATCAAAAATCGGGCAGAGTTTAAAACATTAATATGCTGAATACATTATATTCAATAAATTATTATAAATGGGAAGTCAGGAGTGAGGCACAGCTAGTCTTATGTATATTTCATTGTATATTGGTCACTTTAATAATACATGATAAAGTAAATCCTTCAAAATCAATAAAAATCAAAAGGAAAAAAGTACATCAAGTGAGATAATACTTTTCATTGTTTATCTACACACTCTATCCGCCAGGTTTTTAGACAATATTTTTACAGATTCATTAGTCGTCTCATACATGTACCAATCCAAGTATCCAAGTACTAAAAGTAAGTAAGCGACCGTTTATAACAACCTAGTTGAAAATAAAAAAAAAATTACTGCTTAGGGTAGAATCCACTGAAGAATTACATGCGGCACTTCCGTCAGGTCAAGAGTTATGACACTTCTGTGTGTAATACCAATACCACAACAGATTCAACAAACAAAAAGGTGCCATTGTCTTTATTACAGGACCCAAAAAGCCATGGTGGTCGTGAGAAATTGAATTATTTATTATACACTCGATAAATACAAACGCGAACTATGTAATATTATAATTTTTTTTTTGAACATATAGTTTTATGACACTGTGTTGTTTTGTTTATTTGTGTTAAAGGTCGTTCGACTTCGATGACAGATTTAATCAGTGTTGCTGGAAGTTGAAACAAAAATACCCAATACTTTTATCTTTTATAAAAATATGCATATATTTAAACATATTTAGTATTTAAAAATATAGAAGTATTTTAAAATACCAATAAAATAACTACACAAAACATTTAGCACAGTTTCAGTTATTAAATGAAATATTAGTGACTAATAACGAAGGAGTTTCGACTTATTTCTCCCTACTCTTGTCATTACTTTTATTTTATGCAACACAAAGGTGACAATTACAATAATATCCGTTTATAAGCCAAGACAAATATTTTTTAAATTCGTTTTAATATCTGATAAGTGGCTACAACCAAATTGTCATTAATATTTATTGTATACTAAATAAAACTTGAGAGGTGTCAAGGACACCCGGATGGAACAAAGTTAAAAAAAAAAATTAAAAAAGTTTATAAAGTTTTTTTTTTATAGATAATATAATATGTAACTAACAACAGATGTAAAAAGATGATGTTAATGTATTAATAAATAATTAATAAAAATATAAAATAAAAAAAGCAAAAAGTGTCGTGACAACTTTTCGTAAGAATTTAAAAAGATGATGTTAATGTATTAATAAATAATTAATAAAAATATAAAATAAAAAAAGCAAATAGCAAAAAGAGTCGTGTGACAACTTTTCGTAAGAATTTTAGTGTCGTGACAACTTTTCGTAAGAATTTTTTCTGTCTAGCCCCCTTTCACAACGCGCGATAAGGAACTTAGTTCCAAAAATTATTACAAGTTTTATAACTTTCCAAGGCTTCTGTCCGCGCTCAGGCCAGATTCGGTCACTGTCCTTTAATAAATTATAGCCTAATTAATTAAGTATATTGAAGTGGTTTACTGATTACATGCGCTCACATCACAGATTCGTATTTAAACGAATCTAATATATTAGAAAAGGGAAGTCATAACTTATTTATCTTAAAATACTTAAACATAACCCAATTATTCTAATTATCATACAAGGAATAGCTGTAACCCTGCAGTTCAAAGATAATGAAACCATTTGATGCTTTCAACTAATTTCTTTATAATTATACGATTCTTATACAACTAAAAAAAATACGTGGTGATTACAATGTAATCTAATCACCGCTTTTGTACTGCCCTAATTGTTGTAGGTATGTACCACCGAATCGCGTCAGAATGAATGACGATGTCAGAGTAGTATTTACAGTTCATCTGACGGTCAATTTCGGTGGCATCCGATGACTTTGAAGGCCCTATTCAGCTTTACTGAGGGTATCAGATAGTTTACTTTAAACTTTATGGTAATTACGAGATAAAATGTGGACTGGTTACGATGAGTTTAATTTCACTTGATTTTCGTAACTCCTGTGTCACTAAAGTATAAATAATTGATTAAATACAACGACCGCACGACTTATTTTATCATATCAGCTGACGAACGCTTACTGTTGAGCACAGACCTTTTCCAATGATTTTAGCTAATTTTACCAGTATGTACTTCTGTACTAGTTCTTTATTTCGTCACTGACACATCGGTCATTAGTACTTTGAGCTATTTCCCTTTTCGAATTTTGTCGCTAACGATTCGATCACAAAGTGACACTCTTACAGCCGCACTCAGAGTCGTTCATTAAATTAGTGTAAATTATCATTTAACTAATATTGATTAAAATAAATAATTGACCGTTGCTCCTAGAGACGAAAATAAATGGTTCATTAGTTAATGTCAACTTGAGTCAACGTAGGGCGGTGCGCCGTATCGAAACGTAAAAATTATTTAAATGTCCAAAGGCATGTAACGATAAGTGCAATATTGTTACATGCCTTTGGACATTAAAATAATTTTATAAAATAGAGTAGTTTTTAATGGATCAGCGTTGGATACTATTGGGGCTTCTGTGTTTTTGGGTATACTATTGATTCAAAGTTGCAGTGGGGACCACATATAGAAAAATTGTCAGACAAATTAAGCTCTGCTGCATATGCAGTATAAACAATAAGACGGCTCACTGATGTTGAAATGGCTAGAATAGTTTATTTCAGTTATTTCCATAGCGTTATGTCATACGGAATTCTTCTCTGGGGAGACTCAGCGGACATTAATACGATATTTATTTTACAGAAGAGAGCTGTGAGAGCAATATACCAGCTTGGTCCCAGGGTATCTCTAAGAGAAAGATTCAAAGACCTTAATATTCTTATCGTTATATCACAATATATATATATGAGAATTTACTTTATGTGCACAAAAACATAGACACATTTCTTAAAAAAAGTGATATACATAATGTAAACACTAGGCATAAAGATAATCTTGTATTACATTCTACTCGTCTCGAAATAATCAGCAATTTTTTTATGGGGCAATGTATACGATTCTATAACAAACTTCCCGATGAAATTAGAATATTGTCAATAAATATGTTTAAGACAACAGTCAAGGCCAAATTGTGTAACAAGGCATATTATAAAATTTCAGACTATATAAATGATAAAAATGCATGGGAGTAAGTCGCTCTAAGTCAACATACATAAATATACAAATATAATTAATAAAAATAATTAATAATAATAATAAAAATAAAATAATAAAGAAAGGTCTCAGTGTTCTGTAAACGATCACTGAGTTACGCAACTTTCACTATGGCTGGTCCTCGGATGGGTGACCACTTTGTGGCATTTACATTTGCGAGCGTTTCCGTGCTTCGGAAGGCACGTTAAGCCGTTGGTCCCGGTTGCCAGTAAAATGGCAGTCGTTAAGCCTGGTTGAAGGCCTTATAGGCGGCTTAAAAAATTTCAACAGCAGGTAGCCACAGCCTGCGTCTGTCTATTTCAACACGGCAATGGGCTCACCACCTATTACGTGGGACAGGAATCCACACGGTGAAAAGTGGGCATATATCGGGGATAAGGCGTGATGGATATTTATTTTATAAATATAATGTACATTTGTTCAACATAAGTGATCTGAAACGTCAGGTTAACTAATATAATTATATGTAATTTGAGTTTGTTATTGTGTGAGCACCGTCCACATAGCTTATTATAAATTTTGAAATTGACATGATGGTTGCTGTGCAGTTTGAGTATGTCATGCTCGCCTAAGTGTCCTGGCAGTGGTGGTGCATGTATCGGGTCGCCTTATTCCCTATAATACGGTTGAGTAGGGCGATGGCTGATATATGCGTCATACCCGTGAACGGGTGCCGTCTGTTGGGACTGGTCAGCTCATAGCTGTTATAGCAATTATTACAAATAAAACTATTTATATTTAAGGCAAATTAAGTTTAGTCGACTGTTCTCACGTAACTCCAAAGGAGCAATGTAAGTTTAATATTGTAAGCCATACCTGCATTTTAAAATGGCAGCCATTTAGTTTCTTGCCGGAATCTTCCTCATAAGGGTGGGCTACCTTTAAAACTGGCAACTAGAAACGCTCACATTTTGATTTGATTTGGTTTCTTTTGTAAAAACTCATTACTATATAATTTGTTCAAATATCATGTAAATAAAACTAATGTAATTACTGGCAGTTAGAAAAGAGTGGCCATGAGTTTTATTGCCAGGTTCTTCCTCAGGCTCTACCTATTGCGTTGCGAATCTGGCAGTAAATGTAAATGTAGAAGCAATAATCTTGACGTTTATAAGTGTTACTTTGTGACCTACATGAATAAAGATTTTTCACTTTTCACTTTATAGGGTAAAGTTATTATTTTCCTTCAAAATAAAAAAAATTTAATGTTTTACTATTATTTTTAAGGAAAATTACTATGAATTACGGAATATTTCCTGAATGCATGACTATAGATGGATGGATCACTATACATATCGATCTTTGATTCTCTCCGTAAAAAACATAGGTGACATAATAGCGCTAACACACGTTAGGATTTGGTCTGCCGGACTTCGACAGATCAAATCCGCCGAGTCCGCCAACCAAATCTGTCATTATGAAAAAGTGTTTTATTGAAGAAAAATAAAATTAAATCTGGGAAAATTTACGACAAAGTAGCTAGAACGGCAACATTGATCACATCCGATGCGGATCGAGGCGGATTCAATTAATAATAATGATGTCCGCTGGACTGCTGTACACACGGTAAGATTTGGTCGGAAGGCAAATCAAATCCGAGATCGGGACAAACCAAATCCGAACGTGTGTTAGCGCTATAACCATACTTTTGGCATGTGAACGTCAATTTAATGTTTATTTAAGATTTAAGTAAGGTTTCAGCGGCCATGAAAGTTAATTGACATTAAATGACAATAATGAGTCGTTAACTGTCTCTGAGAGTAAATTTTTATTAATCTTTACTTAAAACTCCTTAATCAATCATTAAATCGACTCTGAGTGCGGCAGTTAGTCATTTCCTTTGCCCTTTGTATGATTAGTTTTCCAATGACGTCCATTGTCAAGGACCACACTTTAACACACACACTTCAACACACATAGCCCTGCTGAGTCGAAATCGACATTTGTTATTTTTAAACTTTCGCGGTTTATACTCATATTTTTACTTACACTCGCTGTGCTGCAACGCGCTCGAATCGGTGAATGTAAGTACAAAATTGTTTCGCGTGAAGTATATAAAATATGAAATCGACATTGCCCTTCTTTCTCGAAGTTCAACCTACATAGTCTAGTCTATCTAGAGTAGACTAACGAACTTGTGATATCCCTAGGACAGAACATGTTAAGTCTGTCTAGATGTTCTGTTCTAGCGTATGTATGTATCTTTATTTGACCATAGTTGCGTAGGCATAGGACGATTTAACCAAGATTTTGGTTAAATCGTCCTAGTGCGTAAGCCCAACAAACTTTCGGCGTGATTTTTGTTTGGTAAACGTTGATATTAGCCTTACTCGTTGGATTCCCATCCTACAATCGATATGGATTTTGTATAAAGTTGTGGAACTTTGTACAAAATCCATATCGATGTCAGGTCTCAACTATAACCACTATATTATCTCACTAGCTGTGCCCCCGGCTTCGCCCCTGATATGCTTCAAACACACGTGGCATCCTATACCTCAAACCTATGCACCGTATAAGATTTCTATTACTTTCATACAAAACTTTGATACCTTGTTTTATGCTCTTAAGGGTGAAATTTAGGAAAACCTTAATACACATATTTATTTAATTTTAATCAGAAGCAGGTATTCAATAATTTGGTGTTAATATCTTTTAAAATATTTAAAGAATTTTCCTTATACCTAAACTTACAACAATTTTAGGTGAAATTTGTCAAAACCGCGATGCACGTATCTATTTATTTGTAACCAGGAATAGGTGATTTCATGTTGTTATAACTTATTTGAGCGGGGCGTAATTTTGAAAATTTTCATCTTAGTGGGTGACTACATTATAAGAGTAGCTACCCAATAGGTCATTGCTTCTGCCTACTCTTAGATTGTAGAATGTACTTTTAACTTGGGTTTTCCTAAACTACTACAGTATGGGGTTCTTCGAAAAGGCTCTTGGGAAGTCAGCGGCGCAAGATCCCCCCCTATTAAACCTCCCCTAAAAAGAAATGAATATAAACCTCTTTAATTTCTTTGTATATCTGGTTGTTTGTATTATTAGATTTAGATTTAAAAACTAATTAACTTTTATGTATAAAGATTTAATCCACTTATGTCCTTAAAATTTCGACGTCAGTGGTATAAAAAAAAAGAAATTTGTCAAAACAGCAGTGCACGAAACTATTTATTTGTAACCGGGAATAGGTGATTTCATGTTGTTATAAGTTATTTAAGCGAGTAATTTTTAAAATTTGACTACATTATAAGAGTAGCTACCTAATAGGTCATTGCTTCTGCCTACTCTTAGATTGTAGAATGTACTCCCAACATGGGTTTTCCTAAACTACTACAGTATGGGGTTCTTCAAAAAGGGTCTTGGGAAGTCAGCGGCGCAAGATCCCCCCCTGTTAAACCTATTCTAAAAAGAAATTAAAATAAACCTCTTTAATTTCTTTGTATATCTGGTTGTTTGTATTATCAGATTTAAATTTAAAAACTAATTAATTTTGATGTATAAAGATTTAATCCACTTATGTCCTTAAAATTTCGACCCTAAAAATAATAAATATTTCTAACTGTTCTAAATGATATACTTTTTTATTGATAGTTCTTTATGAAAGTATTTATGGATAGTTGTCCCAAAAATAAATATTTATTATAGGTATCTCCATACTATAGAAAATTAAGAACAATTAATAAGACACATTTATTATTTAGGTTCGAAATTTTTAAGACAAAAGTGGAGTAAATTTTTTTCGCCAGGATGTTCTAAGTTCAAATTGGTAAGCCGTTATATCTTTTAGCAGCACTTTTTACCGTCTTAGGGGTGGCATCTCGCAAAATCCCGTTTTAAAAGGAACCCTGATTAGCATCAGGGCATTTAAGCTTCGTAGTTCCGGTAGTTTAGAAATTTCGTGATTAATGAGTGAGTGATTTTGCCTTTTATATATAGGTATAGATTAGCTAACCGAAAGTGAGTGATGAGCTCACCATGATTGTAAGAACATTTTGGATTTATGCGATAATAATAAAAAAAAATCCACTTCTTTCTATCTCCAGCATTATCTAAGAGTTCAAGTCACGATTTTTTGGAGTCTGGTATTTTGTTGTCTCGCCCTCGGGCGGCGGTTATAGTCAAGCACTTGCTTTCCACGTAGTCGCCGCAAACCATATCCGTATCATCGGAATGGACCCTTCTGTAGCTTATCCGCAGTGTCACGAACGTGAGGGTACGAGGAACGAGGTGGTGCAGAACGGGAGTTTATCGGTCTACATGCGTTACTCCGCATATCAATCAGCACAAAGTCACATGCATCTGTGGCCTTTAATTACCTATTTATTTACCCAAAATCATTACTTTTGCATTAGATATTACTGCTATTTACAAAAAGGATTTGGATTTTATTATACCACTAAGTTAGGTAACAAGTAAATAGCCCACCTGATGGAAAGTTTTCATTTTAATGGCGTCGAATAGGTTGTAGGTAATTGTCTTGACGAACTTGACTATTATATGGGAATGTTCATAGACCTCAATTTGATAATTATTAGAAAAAAAAAGTTGATTACATAATTTAATTTGAATGTCACTGAACTGACTGATCGTCAAAGTATGGAAAGGATTTGAACTTTTGAAACACTAAACCGGTTTCTTTAAATTATTTTGAATTTTTTTCATTATTGTTAAATTGATAATTGATATTGGTGTTAATTCTGTTGCTGAGATCACTAAACTAAATTTCCCTAAAATTTTCTACGTTTTATAAGTTTTCACGTTTCAAACGGTTACTAAAATTAATAAACGTCCCACTAAAATTAGTCTTTTCACGAAAATTAAACGTCATCTAAATAGGCGAAGTCTAATTTTAGTGAAAACGTCTAAATTTTGTGTGACGTTAAATTTGTATCTGACATCACTACAATTGATTTTATGTGATAAAAATCGTCAAAATGTAAAAAAATGTACATAGACAGTTCAATCACTAAGTTAGTCGGCATGTAAATACACGCTTTGTTGAATTTTATCACTTAAAAGGAATGTTAGTGATGTCAGATACAAATTTAGTTCTGTTTATAATATCACCAAGTTTAGTTCAACGTAATAACAGAATAGCATTAGGCAATCTCTTAATAAAAATAAGAAAATTTTAGAGAAATTTAGTTTAGTGGTTTCAACAACAGAATTAGCACCATTGTAAAGATTCGGTCGATGCTTACTTACAATATAATGTTTGTTAGACAACGTATGTACGTCAACGCGACGGTTCCAAAACATTGAAAATCTATTAAAAGCAAGTAGTGTATAAATAGGAATGTTAATGAGCTTTTCGTGTCTCTTTTCGTCACGTAGACATTTCACGGGACGTCTCGTTTCGGAAAATATTCTGTTCTCAAGCTCTCAACAGAAAGCACTGCAAGCATCAAAATATCATAGGGCTCTTGTGATGTCGACATCGTTCGTGATTCACCGGACGTAGGACGAGTGCGGGGCAGGGCTAGGGCCGGGTGAGGGGCGCAGGGCGCGCGCCGGCTGCGGGCGCGGGCCGCGGGACGGTGCACGCTGCAGCGCGAGGTCGTCGCTCGCTCGCGCCGCGGATTGCCAGTTGGGAGCGGGATGCGGTGACGTAAACTGCATCGTCGCGGGGCGCGACCGTAGTGTAGGACGGGACGTACCGTATCGTATCCGAATGTACCCACTGTGTGCGTGCTTTGAACCATCTTGTGTGATCGTGTGCTTATGCTGGTCTCATTGACGACGTCTCCGTTCTTCACTACGTGGCCCGCTGCGGCCGCACTGGAGCTCCACGGATTCAGAGATCCCAAAATGGTGAGTGCGGGTCGAAGCTCCCGCTTGTAGTTTGTTTACGTCGACCCTCGTGTCGGCTCTTTCTCTCTCCACCTGCCGCCCGTATCCCTGCATCGCGTTCGCTCGCGTCTCTTTCTATTGTGTTTTGTTTCGGAAATGCAGACACCAACATCGACGACTCCGAACCAGGACCGTCGAGAGGTCTCGTTTTTGTTCGTTAGTATGGTTTTTGCATACTTTTTGTAATGTTTTCGCAGGTAGCTGCTCGACATCAATTTTACACATGCATCGAATCTGGATTTTAAATATAAGCGTGTCAAGAAGGTATAATTAAAGTAGCATGGTAAATGACCAAGGGTGCAATAGAGTGGAGCGTGCATCGTTAAGGCTAGTAAATAATGAGTGTGCCGTCGTATAAAATGTAGGTCGGTGTATTGTGACCACAATGTAACACGCGATGTCCCTTCATACCATGCCATATTGCCAAACATTGTTTAGTGTGTCAATATCATTCACCTATTTAAAAAGGCGGAGGTCTCGGTAAAATTAATATTCCCCTACGCCAAAATCCAAGGATACTTGGAAGTGGCTAAGTTGGTCGTTATCAAGTAGGTATCTGCCCTTTATAAACAATGTTTAAGAAGAAAGTACAGTAGCTTTCTTTTCAAAAAGTTTACTAATAGGTACTGACATAACCAACCTAGCCTAGCTACTTCCGTATCCTTGATTTCGTCGAAGAAGGATGATAGACCTCATTGATGACGATGAGTAAGCCCGTGGTTATACAATTACAATGATTTACATAGGAAAATCAGTGAGTCATGAAGTCTCCATGATGACATAGCTGACTTGTACTTATCTGACTGTTGGCAGGTCGATAGCTGCTTTTAAAATATTACAGGTGGAATTCGCGCACTTTTTGTGTTACGTCACTGGTCATTGAACATGTAATGCTTGGATACTAAACGGAAGAATGACGTACGCTACTCAACGGAAGAATGACGTACGCTACTCAACGGATGCTAAATGAGTGCGACGGAAAAACCTATTAAGATATAGTACTATTTTGGGGAATTCTAGATGTTATTTTAGCGTATTTTAGGTAATTCCTTCTAATTTGTATTGTGCGTAAAATATTAAACAGATTTTATTTTAATGAATTTATGTACCTATTAGAAGCATTACTCGTCACAGCATAAAAAAGTCTCATCAGTATGATAATAAGTAAATATCTACCTAGTTCATTAGAACCTAAGTCAGTCAGTTGAATAAAAATGTAAGTATCCACATCCGCGACGACATCTCATGTGTTGTCTGTCAGCGCTAGCGTAATAGTTATCACCAATCATATTGGCTATCGGTCGCGAACCGGTCCTAGCATTATATACGCAACGCCACTAACCGCTTCCAGTAACGGTATTCCACTCAGGAGACTTCCAGTAACTAGACTTGCTAGACTCGTCGCTTCGCAAACTTGTTCATCGATATGCTCGCCTGGTACTATTTGTAGAACCCAGGCGGAAGTGTGTATACGAAGAATCAAAACGATCGTGAACTGCATTTCAATTCGTGGTTTATCTAAAACAAATTTCAATACGCCATTGTTTTATTATTATATATCATATTGTATAATATTCACTGCTATTTATTACCCTCCAGCTATAATACAAGTTTCCATGACCAGATTACTGAGTATCGATTCATACGCACTGCACTGTTCATTGAATCATTTAGATCATTATTGCGGTCTCAAATTGCATTTACTTCCCCTTCGTATTAAGTATGTATGTGGGTAGCGAGCAGTTATTCACTTACAGTGAAGCGGTTTATCTACATCGAAGCTGTGGTCAGCTGCTACATGACGAGTTATATTCCGCGGTATTGTCAAGTATTTTAGCATCGATATAGATGTAGTAATGCTATGTAATTGCTAGAGCAGCTTGCGGTGGCACGTGTCAAGGCAGGTGGTTGCCGGCTGCTTTACTGCACCTGTCATATCAGCTGCAAGCCATTATTGTATTCCTTACTTAAAGACAGTAATAATGTAATAAGTAATATGTATCTTTATAAGGTTACCAGCTGCTCGGGTGTCATCTATAACCTAATAAACAGTACTGCTTACGTTCTACTTTCAAAATCTGTATATGTAGTAAAAAAATATGAATGATTAATGTGCACAACACAATTTACACATCCCCTCCTGCAGTAGTGAATCTGAATAGGCGATCAATCGATGAACTCGTAAAGCGGTGCTGCGTAACTTAGGTTCCGATAATATTGTTATGAGTTTTTACTATAATTTTTGTAGCAATAGCTTGTGTAGAAAGCGATAAAATACCTGCCGTGTATGTTTGCACAGCAGTATGCGCTGAAATTGCATTCGGTAGTAAACTAACGCCGAAGTCATTAGTGCCGGCAAGCCTCACTTAAGCACGACGACTGATGCATATCTCTAACTTGTTTCATTGTCATCAAACATTAAATTCATGTACAATGTTAAATATGTTAATATACTAAAAGAAACCGAGCGGATGTTTCATTACGACTAAATAGTTGAACTCAGTAACCGGTTAACCGTACGTGAGAGAACTTTATAAAACGTTGTTAGATAGTGATAACACCACCGTCAGTTGTTCTTCAACATTCTAAAGTAAATCAATGTCGAACATTATTTTGTTACATGAACATAAAGGACCTGTTGTAATATTTATATATGTTTTGTGGGTAGGTATATTATAGATCCCAACAAGTAACATAATACTTCTTCATAAAAGATTAAATTAAACCAGTATTGTATGTATTATATGGTATACGATAAATGATTACATCACAGTGATGTTATTATTTTCACACGTGATTCGAGACTAGCAGCGTGGTTTGTCGAGTGAGCGCCCCGCGTAGTAACAGAATAGCGTCGAAACCGGAATTCGATGGCGTTTCTCATGCTATCTCGAAATGTTATGTGAAGTTACTGCCAAAGAATATAGCGGTACACGCGTATCATTTTATCTATGTATAAATGAACGAGTATTAGTTGCGCAGTAGAGAATACACGCGGCGGTCTCCGACCCTAGAAGAGTGCATCTAAACTGTGTTGGAGATGTGCGGGTGGGGCGCAGCCTCTTTGACCTTCGTCCCTCATTTATGCGTCGCGTTACAAACGCACAGGCCCTTTCACGCACAGGGAGGGACGCTCAAGCGAGGGGCCGCGCGCGCACCGACATTACCGAGTTACCTCTATCGAGTCATCGAAAAGCCGTATGCATTGTTAACTCTCCCCTTACACCCCATTCCAAAACGGGCCCATACCGCGCGTCCTAAACGTCCCAGACAGCTAACGCCCTAACACCCTCTCATCCTGTGTACACGGTGAGGACTGTGATATAATCAAGACGTCCTTCTACTGTGACGCAACGATTAGGTCTATATTTTTTCTAAATCTAGGTCATGGCTAGGCGCTAAGACCCGGGTGAATGTAGTGTAGACGGCGCGCGGTCGTCGACACTAACGGATCGCTATTTATACCTGCTGCGTAGTGCACCGGAACATGCTTGGTGCATTCGCTGCATCCGCACCTCCGCCCGCCCTGTCAATGACCCCCTTTAGAAACATTCATTTCCTTATATCAAGAAGTAGCGTCACAAAGCACAATTTTTTTTTTCAATTAAAATCGGACATCATAACGCTCATAATTCTTGTAAGTTGTAGGGCTGCTTTGCGAAAGGCTCTGGCAAGCGGTTGCCCTTCGGCTTTGTTTAGTTACGTAAGTAATACCGCCCACATCTGTAGGGCCACCCACCCACACAGGGCATGAACTATGTCAAGCAGCTTGTCCTAGTTTCAACCTTCTAGTTTTTATACTTGCTTTTTTTCACGGAGTATGGCTTTTACACATGCGAAATAAATGTGGGCTTTATTTTTACTAATATGCTATTCTTGAAAATATCCTCGAACAGTTTTTATACGAAAGGGTATAAGGGGAGTTAAGCATTGATTTTAATAATATTAACAAAACATAAAATCAAACACAATGTCAATAGTGCGGTAAACAGAAATTTCAAAAATAAATATTGCCCGCCCATTCGTGGAGAATTGTGAATAATGATTGTATTCATATATGTAATGTTTTGCGATCACCAAATTTAAGACTATTTGTATTCTTTCCTACATTCTAGAGCATTCTTTCAAACAATTATTTTGTCGACGTAATAATCTTATTTCTCCTAATTTCCTATATCCCCATGTTGATTGCCATTGAGGCTTTGCTTGGTGATAATGCTTGTGAGTGACACTTGTGATTTGTGAGTAACATACTTGTCTAAGTCCAAAACTTTCTAAGAATTCAAAGAAATGAGTCATTTAGGTAACATCTAGAACCCGGATGCAATGATTAATATTTGATTTAGAATTTCATTTACTACCTCTGGCTATGAGAACAGCGACTTTTTTTCTTTTAATACAATCAGTACTTTTACTTTATTTTTATTGTTGTGGGAACTTCAAAAATTCATAATAATCATCTGATTAACATATTGTACCTATTAACTTTTTATTTATTCAGTATTAGCCGTTGCTATGCTAGGTCTCATGAGAACAAAATTCGCGGCACTTCTCCGCGAGCGATGTCCGCGGTGGAATTTCCGCGAAAAAAGCGGTACGTCACACACGTCACGGCAGCGGGGCGGGCGCGGCGTACGTCACGCCTTGCAAGGCCGCGCCTGAGTAAGCACTACTGTAAGCTTTTGTTTACAACACCACTATTGAGGCTACTGGCTAATATGGTCATGACTCGTGAATGATATAATACCTACTTGATACATATTTGATGTATCACATTCTTGCATAATCTAAATCGGTATTATTTGTCTTATTTTTAAACTCTTATCTCAGTTTTACACTCCATATGCTATTGAATCGACCATGAAATTCAAAAGATGCTATCAGTAGGTATTTTAAAACGCTTTTGTTCCTTCATTCATAGAATTGATATTGATTATTTGGTAGTAAATGCTCGATATTCCGCGTTTATCAATAAAGCATTGGTTCTGCTTAAGCTTTGTCACGTTTATTGTAATCAAATGTTTATTAGTGTGAGTATCGATTACGGGAAATACTATGTATTACGTACTTCACACTAGTATATTATGTATATGGAGATAACGACATCGAAGTGGGGTTATTAATGTCAATACATTGGCTCGCATGACATGTATTATAATGTATTTCATTTCAATCATGTACTTTTACTAAAACTTGAACCTGTGTATATTATATGCTGTATGCAAATAGTTCATTGATCATAACAGCAGAAACTGATGTAATGAAAATAAAAGTACACTTAGTCATTTTATGAATTTATTCCGCCTGGCGCAAACTATAACAACGATGCGGTTGTGGAATGCATATTTGCGAAATGGTCATGTCATGATGGTTTATTCTGTGTCTGGGTGTTATTTATCTATAATATGTATGTATTTAGAAATATATAAGTATGTTTATCAGTTATCTGGTTACCATAGTACAAGCTTATCTTAGTTTGGAATCAGATGGCGTTGTATGAGTTGTCCCAACGATATTTATTTTATTAATAATGACCGCCAATTCCCAAAATATAATTTTCTATGTGTACATATTGAATATAAGTCAGGGTAGGCCGAGACTTACATATGAAGACCACGTGAGCAGATTGCTCAAAAACGGAAAGGTCAAAAGTACTCGGATACCCAGACGTGCGTGTATGAAGCGATTGATGAATCTCGAAGAAGCGAAAGAAGTATGCATGGATCGCGAAGCCTGGCGATCTGTCCTCTCTGACTACCCCGTCAGGGATACAGCGTGAAGATAGTTAGTTAATAATAGTACTTTAGATCCAATGTCATTTATTTATATAATAATAATGCGAACATAGATAAAATATTGAACCTTGATTTTTTGCACCGCTCTTCCTAAGTCCTTTGAGATTTGACTAACTGATTACTTTGATTAGATAACAACTATAGCCACAGAAGAAGTGACAAGCCATCCTTATAACTTTTAACATCTAAATTCCTTGTTTCGTTTAATCTCACTTCTATAAAGCTTACCATTATGCAATGGACTATTATAAGACGGGGAACCTAGGTATCTTTTTAGGGTTCCGTATAAACACAGAACCTTTATAGTTTCGCCATGCCCGTCTGTATGTTCGCCTTTTTACAACAAAGCCCTTTAGCACAACATAGTTTTAATGGGCATGGAATAAAAGTACATAGTAAAACTGAAGTCATGAAAGCTTATTATCCTACACTGGCATCCCGCTATGTAATAGGATGCCATTTTTTTCTCTTTTCAATGATTTTTGCAAGAAATAGTTACAGACATACTGTCTACATATGTTGATACCATATCTTGCTCTAAACCATTACCACACATGTCATAGAACGGATGCAAACATATTCTGCGGATATTATGCCACTTTCTAGTTTACCACACCCTGTGAGAGGTCATGTGTTTGCAGCAGTGTAAACTGTAACTGTATACACAGCCACACACCTTGTCGTATACCTTATACACGTAGTTCGTTTTTTAAATTAGCTTTATTCTTATGCAATTTTATAAGAAACATTTTTGTAAAATAGATTTTTTTTACATTTACTTTTTTATAATAATCTTATGCATGTACTGCGCCGCTATCCCTGTCATTAAATATATTTTATTGTATCTTTGCCTTCACGACTTCCGACAAGATAAAATAGAACGTGTATTTATAACCGACTTCTCAGTAGGACTTTTTAAAGAGTGTTTGATTGGGTTACATAATTTACTAGAATATGTGTGGTTTTTGAGTCGCATAAGAAGGCAGTCAAAAATAATTCACTCATTTTGTAAAAGCCTTCATACCTTAGATCTGATCTGATTTTAGAATACTCTTACACTTGAAAGATTATTATAATAACTTCTTCATTGTTTAAATGTGATGTATATTTTATTAGTTATTCATATCCAAGCGTTATTGCCGTCGCCTCTGACCGGGTCCGCTTTATTTATTTAACGTGTAATAGAAGGCGAAGTTGGTAGAAGAAAGTACGATAGTACTCAAGGCACTGCTTGTTTTAAAAAGACATCATGCAGGCCCAAGAGAGGAGCTTACCTGCTCTAATTGCACGGCTCTCCCAATTCTCTATCTTCAGCTTTCTTGATCGTGAGACCATTTATTTTTACTACATATTATTTATTTTGTGGTTAGCACGACGTTCGTCCAGATTTTTCACTACTTAGAGCAGTAGCAGTTGGGTAAGCAAAACAAGTGTTTTTGATAAATAAATAATCCGCACTAGAATATGATGACTTATATGATATGCCAATTCACCGGAAATAATACCAGTAGGTCCCTATACATCCTGGACTGGAAGTGTGCTATTCGGTTATTTTTACTCATGCCCAAAAATAATAAAGATATTTTTGTACATAATACGAGTAAATAAACTGCTTCATTAATTTCAAGTTATATCTCTTTCAAGAAACACACAGTATTCAGAAATTCAAGTTTAGTTTCCAATGTTGTTGTGTATACACATTGTTTTAAAATTAACACTGTACGCTTATGTGCCAGCCACGTAATGTAAAGCCACCAGCACGTAATTATCAAGAAATCGACTATTCTCACGCATGTCGATTTGTACTTACACTGTTGCTGTCATTTTGTACGTACTCACAATAGGCGTTAGAATTAGAAAGCGTCCGGTGACCGTAAAAAGGTAGCATTCGAAAGGGCTTGAAGCTTGCGAGATTGTATTACGTCACTATTGAGCGACCCATCGGCCCGTCCCCCTTCCTCGATGCCGCAGCGGGGAGAGTTCGCCATCGACTTGCGTGTCGCACCAATTCCACATTGCACGTATGCGCTCTACTGCCCTTGCTTTATTCTGAACAACCTATGACGTCAACGTCACGATATAGCTTAAAAAATAGTTCTCAAAGGGTTCAACCCTTTTTTAAATCGTAACTTAGGGATGGGGCATATTTTTAATACTCCTGCATGTAAATAAGTATTGTACTTGTTAGAACACTTGTGAATTGTGAATCGTATAGGGTTGTTATCAAGGGCACTCTGTTGTTTGTAATGTAATAATAATGCAGAAGTCTGTCCATTTTATGTAGGGGAAAGCTCGGCTTGCATGTTTGTAAGTGCTAGTCGTAATAATGTGAAGTCTTCTATTTCATTTAAGCACATAGTTTATAAACGTGACAGTATTATTTTGAAAATTTAAGTGAAACCTATGCACAGGTTACATAGGGTGAATTTTTGGCAAATGTTGACGATTTCGTGATTTTTAACATTCAAATTTGTTGGTATCAATAGATATCTTACTAAAACAAATCTCCTTTGACGACGAAATAGATAGATTGATTTCTTTTTATAACTAAGCAGTTTTTTTCTCTCTTACTGTACCTAAAATATTATTCAAATACATATTTTGTTAATGGAGATACTCGTAGTTTCGTTAGGCTACTTACTCATAATTTTGTCATTTGATTAGTCCATGAAATATTTCCACTGTTTGGTAATTCTGGCATAATCCCAACAAAATAAAATGATAAAACCCAAGACTCCGAATCCTATCCGATCCGCACAGTCATAATGCTATTCTTATAACATATATAAAGGACATATAAAACAGCTGATGCACCGCCCTTATTATGCAATGTGTGTAAATAAAATATATCGATGCAACGCTGCAAAACTTGTTCGATAATGAAGTTGACGAGTCGTATAATTATGCTGAAGACGTGCATACACGAGTGCATCACTTGTGTGTGTGCATAGTGCATTTTATTTATGTCTCTCCCGTTTCACTTCCGCGTCAAGATAATGTTGAACGTTTACAATTATTTTATCTTTTAAAACCATATCTACAGTATAGCCTTTAAGTCATCCATCCAAACGGGCTTAGGGGATTAGAGACCACTTTATAATTTCTTTTCCTTCCGGGTATCTTCCTAAGAAAGATTAAGGCTATGTCAACATCCTGTTTATATACAGAGTATGGAATATTTTTTGTACGAAATGAGTTTATTAGCGAGGTTTGTTTTTACTTTTATTTGCTTCATCATCATCTCAGTCGATTAAAGCATATTTATGACGATCAACAGTACTATTTTGATATGCATTGAACCAGAAATGATGCTGTTGTGTATACTATATCTATTTAATACGAAGTAATATACTTATTCTGATGCCAGTATCCTCAGCAAAAGAGACATATCTTTACAATACTTACACGAGTTTGCCTACGTAAATACAAATTGCCAACATCATGCCACAATATAGCGATGACCTAGGTCCAAGTACCGTTCGAATAGCCTTTAACTACCATTGTCCCATGCATGTAGGTACTCTATGCTTACATAAAGTACTTATAGAACAACAAGCTTATCTGTTTACGATGTTTCTTGACTATGTTAGTTTAGCATTGAAACGATAATATCAGTACTTTATAATAACTATCGCATTTTCTGTTATCGATAAGTGCCTACTCGTAATCGTAACCTTATTTCATTACCCAATGTTTGATAACTAAGGTTCATTTCGAGTATCCATTTAATGGATTGTAAAATGAACGAATTTCTATTCCAACTAAATTTATTGATGCCAGATAATTTTATATTACCCAGAATTAAAAAAAAACTCGAAAATGAAGGTTTATCAACGGTAAACATAGGTGACTCATATTTTAATTCTGACCTTATAATAAAATAGAATTGGAAATGAATTGCCCTGACTTTATGATCACTCCATTTAAATTCTGAACAGAATTGCGGCTGCACTGAAAATAGCCGGCACATATCTGAAATATCGCGTTCATGAGATCATTTTGTGAGTAGGTTACTGAATGTGTGTATAAGTGGTATCGAATGGGACTAAACTAGGTCAACTAGGCATGACGCTGCCGATAAACGAGCCCTCGTTCATTATCATTTATGTGCACGGCCGCGGCACGTTCCTTTTTCAAACTAGACAAATTTATTAGTGCTATTCTGTATGGCACTGGCAGCTGACTTGCAAAATATACGTATCTACTTAGGTTCGTAGTTGGAGTTACGGTACATCGCCATATCTAAAATTATATTTATTCAGCTAAATTATTTGTATACTATACTATACATCGGCAGTATCCCTGACGAGATAGTCAAAGAGGACAGATAGCCAGGCTTCGCATTCATGCTACTTCTTTCGTTTCCTGTAGATTCATTAATCGTTTCATATATGAAAACAGCATTTGATTATTAATACTCGTCTGAGTATTCGAGTACTTTCGAACATTTAGCTTATGAGCAATCGACTAGGTACGTTGACAAAGCGTTAAGGTAGCAAATTTGACTTTATTAGTATCATACATTGCATTGGCAGCTGACTTGCAAAACATAGGTACATACTTATGTACATAAGTTCATAATTGGATTTAGAATACTTCAGTACTTATATTCAAAATTATATTTTGTTATATTATATTGCAAACTCTTAACTAAATAGGTATACATATTTCATTCTAAGGTTGATTTTCAACTTTGATTGAATTGTCAGGTTATGTTGTGAACCTAACATTCCTTGGCGAGTGCACAAAGGAAGTTGTACACATCAATACCAACTAAACTACACGCATAAGTAGTTCTAGTAAAATACATATATTTCATTGGATACGTTGCAGTTGGTACTGCACTTAGTTACCGCGGAACCAAGGCCGTGATGCAATATTATAGTCAGGTGGTTGGTAAGTACATTTATAGTGTTTAATACCTTTTGCGTCATATCATCAAATTGGAATATAATTAATAACATCGCAAAAATATAAACCCCTATTAAACGGCGTGTAACAAAGAAGCATGAATCTGCTGTTTTATTCATTAAATAGCTGGTTAGATATCTTAAACTGAAACATTCATTTTGTGTACCATCGCAGTTGGTAACACTGTATTGGTGTTCGTAATTAAATTATTCTCAATGGTACGGATATACGTTTATTCCAGCCTAGGAACATTGACCCAATTTCTATTCTGTATATCGCATTAATGTTAGATTCCCTCGTAATAATAATTCCAGTGTGGCTGGTTTTGTTGCTGTATTTTGAGCTCACTTGGTCCGTGGGAAAGTATGGCGATTTCATTATGTGAAGGATCACGTGTCGCGGACGCGGCGCACCTAGCGCCCGTTTACTGTAGTTATGTAAAAGTCAGCGCTATGACGACCGACGAATGTACTCTATAAATAGCGGTCGATCCGTCCTTGAGCCGTGCGAGTTTGCAAATCTAGGTCAAGCCAAGCTGAGTCAGCAGGTGTGTGCTGCCATCAATCACAGCCTTATCTGCGTAAGAACTGCTCTTCTTGTCAGTCAGTCAGTCATAAAACTTAGATTGATTGATTGTTCATTACGGTCTCATGTGATCCTGTGAACCAGGATCTACAGTAATGACCAAAACCAGATAAGTTACACCGAGGAAGCTCAAACTCGATGTCCCAGGAAAAGTTATGTATCTTGGTTGGAACACGCTTAATTAGAACTACTACCAAATCTACCTATCGATACCTGGCGATCTGTCCTCTCTGACTACCCCGTCAGGGTTACAGCGTGAAGACAGATAGATAATTACTACAAGACTAGATACCTACGTATAACATTTATTGATTTTACGATTTTACTGCATTTGGGCAATTGCTAGTTGAGCTTGCAGCACTTCTACGCTCTCGAAACTTTACATGTTAGCAACAGAAGCAATGAAATAGGGATGCTTATGTATAGATATGACTTTCCTTCGAAGGAATGGACTGAGGCATACCATGCACCCACATTTCACCAGTTGTATTTATTACTACGTAATAGGTGATGAGCCCATTGCCCATTGTGTTGAAACTGACTAAAAAAGATAGCTTTTACATTTTACTCGACGTAAATATACCCTTAGATATGGTGTTGGCGTAAGAATTTATGAGTTTCAATAGAAATCTGTACCAGATGTTTGTTCATTCTACCAAATTATAAATGCATTTGAATGAATGCAAGACATTGGTGTATGTATAAGTAGGGTTCTATACAATTCCCTTACCTGAGCGAATTGATAATAGCAGAGGTTGGGTTGGTCTGGACAGGTAGGGAACCGGATTAATATAAACATTTATACCGTATAGTCAAAGATTTAATATAATGAAAACAGTTTAGATGAGAGTTACTTTATACATAGGACCGTATTCCAGAACGTTTCTCAATACTCAATCGACACTTGAGAGTAGATTTTATAAGTCAAAATCTAGCCTCAAGCGTTGATTGAGTATTGAGAAACGTTCTGGAATACGGACCATAGATACGAAGCATATTTTACAGTCGACTGTGTGTATTGCCGGATAGCTTCTATCTGTCTTATGTCATGTCTGTCTATATTGTTCGGAAAATATTTAGCTACAGCTAAAGTTCCGTTCTGCTGTGACGATCCTGGTCGGACCACCAAAATTTTTACTATCAAATTATGGCATTGTCATAGACGACTACCAAATTTCATCTCAATCGGATATTTCGGATACTGACAAGATCTTTTTAAATCGTTTACAAATTTTGAAATTTTGTGTTACGGAGCAAGTCAATAAAAAGTGTGTTATAAATGTAAATCACGCAGTTGGAAGTAATAAAATTTGTCTTTCTTTCTAGGATTTTTTACGGAAATTACTTAATGCCGCCGACTGCGTGACGTTTACATTTAATTTTACTCACGCGAACTTCGTTTTATATACAGTCCTTTTTTCGATTCCAATTTTTTACAAAATTACTCTCAAACATGACAATAGTGTTCTGTTTGTTGTTATTTTAGCATGCGTAACGAATATTCTATTCATAGACAATCGAGAATCGTTTTAAAAATAAAACCTAATAAGAATAATAAAAAAAATAAAAGCTATATTGCAGTTTGTGACGGGCATTAGGCGTCACTAAAGTATCCTATCTGTTGTCTGATAGTGCAGAGTTATGAGGTAATAGTGGAGAGGGCTGTAAAGAACCGGAGTTTTAAATTGAGTATGGTTAATGTCATTGTTAATGGAACTAATTGTTGACTTAAACAACCATATTTTTTTAGGGTAAGCTACCCTTATAGTGTAGGTACAAACTAAGAAAGGATTTTCACAATATCACCCCTAAGAATGTAAAATAAGGGATAAACGATTGTATGAAAGTTCGTCAAAAATCTAAAAATTACGTACTACTGTTTCTGGTTACAAATAAATGGTCACGTATGATTGACACGGTTTTGTATGATTCTTACCATAATAGAAAATTCTTCATTTTCAATGATAACAACACCAAGTTTTGATATATCTGCTTCTAATTAAAAATAAACAAACACATGTTTCAGCATTTTCCTAAATTTTAGCCTTTATGGTGTAAAATAGGGGCTCAAAGTTTGTATGAAAGTGGGTTGCAACGGGTGTTTGAAGTATGTCACGGGCTAAGGCGGGGGCACAGCTAGTCATGTCATATATATGACAACATATTTATGTGCCAATAACTTTTTACAGGCAGAGTCTTCTTCAGTAACTGGTTGACACCGCTTACTTGCTATAAAAGAAAATTTAATTGCCTTGAACTTTCACACTTTTCTAAATATTAAACGTCATCTACTAGGGATACACTTTCTCTTCACGTGTACGTGTAGATAAAATACTACATGTGTTTTTGAACCGTGGACTATCTAGGTATATTGTTTTCCTGAACCAGAACGAGGAAATTTCAAAACTAATTTTACATACAGTAAAGAATAACATTGAACACATCGATTTCGTCTTTGTTATCAGTGGTAGCTAAGTAAACTTGTGTTATCAGAACGTGTGGGCGGGTGTGACGTTGTACTCGTCGTACTCTCCATAAACTTCGTTGATATAGCACAAGAGTGAACATTTATTTTGTGTTGGGCACACGGCCGACATGTTGTTTTGTAAACTTACTACACACCCGCCTATACCTACTATCACATGAGTAGTTTCTTTACAAATGCGGCATTACTATCAAGCGAAATTGTAGCACGTGTAACGTAATTTCATTGATGACATTTC
The DNA here is from genome assembly GCA_948477245.1 of Thumatha senex. Classification (NCBI taxonomy): domain Eukaryota; kingdom Metazoa; phylum Arthropoda; class Insecta; order Lepidoptera; family Erebidae; genus Thumatha; species Thumatha senex. The sequence continues at coordinate 9,053,143 of OX419728.1, forward strand.
ATTGTGGTATTTATTTTTGTCGATGACTGATAAAACGCACATCAAGGTCGAGACGTTAGGTAATTTTGAATTCAGTTAGCAATATAATTGTGATTCCGAATTTAGAAATATAAAATCTGTTCTCCTGAATGCCGCAATAAATTTGTATAAAGCTCGTCGTCTCTTTGTAAAAAGTTACGAAAATGAATCTCAAAATAATTCTTACATTTATACTCGTAATTTTTTTTGTTGCGTTATTATAAACACAGTACATCGTGTGCCAACCGCAACCGCTAATCATAGGTCGCTCATTCTGAGGAACAAAGGAATATGAATAAGAAAGAAAAGAAGTCATGTGGAATAGAATATTATTTATTATGTATGTCGAGCATCGCCGTAGGCGACACGGTGAAAGCTCTATGACGCACACATTAACGGATGTACAAGTGTATGTGTGTATGCATGTATTCGTCATTATAATAAAATTTTACTCGATGCTTCGACTATCGGGGTGAACACCGGACGGGCACCTGCCTCGCTCCTTTGTTTCGGTTTACAAATGTCAGTGGAGGTCATCTAAATAAAGGCATTATTATATAGGCATCGGTTTCGGACGGCGATCGCTGTCTAGACGATGCGTTGCATCGTCCGATCGATTGCACGACTGAGCCTCGAGACGGTCATCGACCCCGCGGGCGCATCGGTGACGTTACGCTCCGGTGATGCGCTCATCAATAACCTTTCTGAATATCATAGGTACTCCAATTCTGTGTTTTGTAATACTTGCTCAAGTTGTCCTCTCCGCATTCTTAAATAATCGACAAAAAATTCACTCACTTTTTATTTTTGTCGTGGAGTAGAGCCGTCGTATTTTTCAAAGAGCTGTTCTTTGGGTTTCGGATATCATTGAATGAGGTTTTTTTTTAAAAAAAAATCAAAATACGTATATCATGTACTAATGCACAAAAGCAGACAGCTATCATAAAGAATCTGAACCTGGGCGATTAAAATTGATTTGAATAGAGAAAAAAAAAACTCATCCTCCACATTTGTTTAGTAAAAACATTCAAAAGACCTTTTGAAGGTTTATTTCGCGAAAAGAATAAAACTTCAAGTCGTAAAATGTACATATGCTTAAATGTCATCTAACTGTAATCGTTTAATATAACACTATTTACAAATCGTCTGACCTCGCTCACGGTCAAGTTCAGTCTAACTTTGACATTGTTTTTCTAGATGTTCGGAACAAAGTCCTTTGTAAATGTAAACTATATTTAAATGTATACTGTTCTTTTTAATTGCTAGCAATCCTTTGTTTCCAAAGAATTCTGGTAAACAATACTGATGGCAATAAAACTGTTGTTCAATTTTCCAATGTTTATGGTGGGTGTTTCTTTAACAATTTAAATGACAGGGCGACAAAGGCGTTGCAAATGGCGTTGTACGTATCGCCTGGGTTCTCCCGAGCGGCGGACGCGCACTTGCGGTTGGCTCTCATGTACAAGGCACGGAGACACTGGACCATCGCCGCTGTACACTTTAGACGTGCAAGGCTTGCTCCGCATCAAGATGCAACATTCACTCGACTGGAACTGAGATTCCATGCCGCACACCTACTTGAAGCACGTGGTCTGCGAAAAGCTGCTCGAGATGCCTATGAAAGACTGTTGAAGGAGCCGCAGCTGTCTTCTTCTTTAAAGGCTGATGTCTGCAGGCAGTTAGGTAGGTAACCTTATTCCAAATTTATTAATATCGACTTTAGAAACTTATTTGTTTTTCTTAATACATACATTAACAATTCGAGTCCCGCTCCACGCTTGTGCGTAAATCGCGTTGCCTAAAGCCATAGATATTTGACTCTTACTATTATGATTTGCGCTGAAATTGAAAGATAGGTATTTTATAAAAAAAACGCATTTCTAGGTTGGCTGTATCACCGCTGTGTATCATTGGGTGAGCCCGCAGCTCGCGCCCGTGCAGCTGTTTGGTGTCTACAGCGGGCTGTCTCTGCAGAACCTGATTCTGGTGCAGGACTTTATCTTTTAGGCAGATGCTATGCTGCACAAGGCAAAGTTCATGATGCATTTATAGCGTATAGAAACTCTGTAGAAAAGTCAGAGGGGAATGCTGATACTTGGTGTTCTATAGGGTGAGAACATACGAACAGTTTTATAACAGCTGTTTCCTTTTCAGTTTTGATTTTAATTATTATTTTTTCAATTTTAATCTTGCAGTGTACTTTACCAGCAACAAAATCAACCAATGGATGCTTTACAAGCATACATTTGTGCTGTACAACTCGACAAGGGTCATTCTGCAGCCTGGACGAATTTGGGGAGTTTGTACGAGAGTTGTCAAATGCCTAAAGATGCTTTTGCTTGCTACACCAACGGAGGAGCAGCCGCGACTGCTTGGGCATTACGACAAAGATTGGAGTTTTTAAGGACCCATTTGGCTCACGCGCCCATGCCCTCAGTAACTGGAAAGTGAGTTCAGTAATCAAATTTTTTTGATAGTAAATTTGTAAATACATACATCAAAAAATAATATTTTGTTGGACTAATAGAGATAGGATATAAGGCTTGCAACCTCTTTAAAGAGATTGTCAAGCAGTTGACCTCATGACCAGAAGGCTGGGTTCTTTCACGCACAAAGACTAAGAATCAACGTGACAATACTACGCAGTCTTCTGGCCTCTGGGAATGTTGAGTTTAATTAGGACTGCGATGCAGAGCAATTTGACGCATGTTAGGTTTTTGGTTCTCTTTTTGTTGTATTCATCACATAATCTATAATCATTAGGATTGTTCAGATTCAGACTATAACAATCTCCCTAATGATTATAAACTATTATCCTTAAATCATAGTAACTATTTGAAATGATGCTGTGGTTTCAAATTGCGAAATGGAAATCAACCTCTCAACCTGATATTGTTCATCGTTTCCATTTCTATTCAATATAACAATAATCACACTATTAAAACAATAAAAACAAACTCAAATATGTAATACCAAAACTGGCGAAATAATGTCGATGGCAGGGCTGCTAAACATTACTCGTGTGTTCCTTACAGGCGTCGCCAACTACCTGCTATTGAGGAGGCGTGGAATCTACCAATTTCTGCTGAAATGTCATCGCGGGCACCCAAATCTGCACCACCACCGTACCCGGGCAAAAGACCGGACGATCCTCCGCCGTTGACTCACCATCAACTTCAAACTTTGCAGTATTTGCAGAAGAACACGCATAATCTATCGCCTCAACAACAAGTACAATAATTCAATATTTTATTTATCTGTGTCGCATTTGAGCCACCATTTTTGTCATATAATTGATTTAATGTATAAAAATAACTTTGTTCGAAATGAGACTTATAAGCTTTTATTAGTAGCAGCTCACTGCAAAAGGAATTAGGCATCTGTAGAATGCTATTCATTTTACGAATTCGAGTAAGCTGGTATAATTCTAGAAATGTATGACCATGTCAAAAGCAAACATTTATTCTGTATTTTTTTTTAAAAAGAAGCGCTCTTTAATTATTATATTTATTGAAGACAGATATATGTATCCTTACTAGCCTTTTTCCAAATCGGCAAAAGAAGCCGGGTCATAAAACTTAAAAGTAATATTACTATGCTAATGAGTTTTATTTGTTACAGAGTTTAATGCAACAATTATTGACGCAATATCGTCAGTCACAAGCAGCGAGAACGCGTGTGGTTCGTAACCATCCTTATATTTCCTCCCATTTTTATATACGGCGGCAGGTCTTAGGTTATAAAATAGGATAAATTAAAGCCTTATGTCATGTTAATACGTCTCTTCTCGATTTATAGGTGACCAAAAGTGAAAGTGGTTCTGCGACCGGCAGCGACAATGCAGAGTCGCTCGCCGAAGACCTTTTGAAGAGGTTCTCCGATACACAACCAGATATTAAGAAGGAGCCCATTTACAGTAAGTTATTGGCAAATTTTATTAGTATTTATTTATTGCTGATGGATTTCCTATGTACATAAACATAGGAAATCCATCAGCAACACGTAAGCTTTATTTTTAATTGGGACTAATCCCACCCACATTCCCATTACTGTGACTCCTGTAAACCAGGATCTACAGCAATGACCAAAACACCAGAAAAGTTACACCGAGTTCGATCTCGGTGATGTCCCAGGAGAAGTTGGCATGTCTTGGAACCCGCAACGAAATTAATCAGAAGATAACGTGAGGAAGTAAGAAAAGAACGTAATGCCTCTTCCCTCCTTTGCAAAGCGGGAGACCTGGAAAGCAACTAGGTGTAAATCCTATAGAAATAGGGAAGCACCACGGTAATAGTACATTACGGGTCCTATGTGAGCTATGTTTGATTCCAGTAATATGTATAGCAGAAACGTTTAAAAACACGAAAATTCACCCTCGATGCCACGAGATCCGCATAGTAAACTACTCCCGACGTTACTTGTTAACAATTAAGCATATTATATCGCTCATTCTGCCAAATGCTACACACCCAAAGTATATGATGGGCGGTCTGATCATATTTGGCGTCAGCAGTTGAACACTGACAGAACGGAGACTCAACCAGCTTAAACGAATGTAATTTGCTCCTAAAGTTACCATGTCCCGTAAGAAATTGAGCAACACAGTGATCAACCTCCAGCCAGGACAATCCCAGGCGTTCACGAACGTCTGGGAAAAACTGGTAGAGGTGGCGCCCTTTGATGGAAGTGTTCCAACGCAGCTGCCATACGTCTAAAAGTTCTTCACGTACATTATCACGATACAGTCTGGCAATTCTATGGCGATCTCTTGCTAACAAAAACCTATCATCCATGCCATCCTTAGCCGAATAGTATTAAGCCGCGCGTCCCTGAATTTCGAGATCAACCAGGACCCCTGCCATCACCGGCAGAGCCTCCGTGCTAACCGTCCTGTAGGCCTTGCATAAAAATATCAATGCAAGGCGTTGACTTTGCAGTAACTTTAAACGTGCAGCACCAATAGTAGCCTTATCTGCCCATACCGGCGCCCCGTAACACATACAGCCTAGATAAGTGGCTCCGTAAACGACCTTCAGTGTTTTGAACGAAAGTCCCCATGTAGATATTCTCGACAACGCATAAAAGCTATTTTTAGCCTTTTCACCTACAGTTTTTATGTGCTCAACGAATGCAACATTTCTCTCTAAAATCAATCCTAAATAGCAAACCGAAGTTTTATTTTTAATGTAAACGTTATTGAATTTAATGCGCGGTGGTACTTTCAAACTTCCTTTTAAAAGCAACTGAAATGTTTTGTTGGTTGCAAAAAATAACCTTTTTCGTACGCCCCACTCCGCAACGACGCGCAAACACGTGTGGGCCAAGCTCTCGAGTCCCGCACGAGTATTCGACTGAACGAGCAACATACCGTCATCGGCGTATCCTGTCATTGAACAGCCCTCCGGTAATGGTAAACTGAAAAAGTCATCAAATCCTAAGTTCCACAAGTGTGGGCCTAGCACAGACCCCTGAGGACAGCCTATTGTTAACGTTTTGGTAGCAGAATAATGACCTAATTTTAAAGTTGTTGTACCTTGTGAAAAATATGAATAAAAAAGAGAGTAAATATTTCTATAGCAACCTCGAGACTTTAATATCATTAATAGCATTGGCCACCAAGCGTTATCGAAAGCCCCGGAAATATCTAGGAAGATGGCCAGCACATATTGAGAAACCGATGAAGTGACAGTCTTTCGCACTGATATCGCTGCGTCAATAGTAGATTTTCCTACTGTAAATCCAAATTGATTTTCGTGAAATTTAATACTGCCCGGCAGGAGCCGGGGTACTATGAGACGCTCTAAAAGCTTTCCCAAGGAGGGCAAAGCGTAAGCTTATTAATAAAGAAATAAGTGACAAATATTACAGGTTTTTTTCAATTTTAACAATACTCGTAGATACTATAAAACTAGATGTCACTTGCGACATCCAAGTACAACACACTTAAGTTCAACATTATGACACTAGTTACCAGTCAATATGTATACTAACAACAACAATATAGCAGAGAATACGTAGTTAAACTCATGAGGAGATTTTTTATTTAGTAGTTTTCGAAATAAGCTGCCTCTAGCTGTATACGGATCAAAAGAAAATTTATTATTTAACCTAATAAGACTTTTCTCGCTACCATCCCTACCATTTCCCTAAATTTGTTTGTCAATACTCCACAAGGTCCGAACTTGAATCTATCTTTCACTATGAAATGCAATGGAGATTTACGGAAAATTATTTTATACCTATTAAAAAACTAAAATTCGGTATTGAATCCTGGGTATGTCAGAAGTCGCTTTCCGTCGGAAGTTAATCCTCGAAGGGGTGGCATAGACATATTATACGCCCACATTGTGACATGTGCATTCCTGTCTTACGTATCCCATTGCCGTGTTGAAATGGACAGGCGCAGATAGTGGCAATCTGGCGTTGGCGTAACGACTGCCATGTTACTGGCAACCGGGACCAACGTCTTAACGTGCCTTCCGAAGCACGTATATTTATTACTGGCGTCGATGGTGTCATACCTTGATTAGAGTGATAACTTTGTATTTGCGTCACGTGCTGCGGAACGAAGTCCGCGTCATTCATGGATGTACAATTGTTTTATTTGATATTCATTCAATGCACAATTAGTTTTGAACAATACTCGCTAGTTACAATATGTGATTTTCTTCTTTCGACACGAATTTATTGACAGAGACTGCACCTGTTAAGATTTTAAGTCGGGGTCCGAGGTCTTGTATTTGAAGACTAGAATTGGTTCAGATTTGCCACCCACAGAACCATATTGTTGAGACATCTCGAGGTGGGAACATATTTGCATACTCCAAAAAAGATACAAAGTAATGGAGGCTGAGTACTTCCAGCATTTATAAGTCTTTGTCTTTCTCTTGGGATTCTGTTTTTATCCTGAGGGTTTCTCTCGTCTATCGTCAAGTATACTTAGACTTAAGAGACATTAACTAATTAATGTCTCTTAAGTGTTGTATTAGATGTGCTTTCATATAGCATCACAGACATTTCTTACTCATTTATGCAGGTGATATGCTGCTCTCTTTTGGAGGATTTTGGAGTCTTAAAAGTGTTGGAAACTAGCTAAATAATAAAGTTCCTAATTATAAAGTGAAAGTACTTCCGAAAATCTTACGATGAGATAAATTCACATTTTTTGTTGAGTATTTTATAAGAAAACTCTATGGTAGATACTCTGTATTATAAAGTATTGAATGCCAAATAGGTGTCTTAAGTTTTAAATCATTTTGCGTGTCTGTCACTGTCAGTAAAGATAAGAGACGAAAATTACCATCATTTGTATATTTTTATGATAAAATATAATATCTTACCTCTGTAAATTAAATATAGCAATTATTAAAAATATCACATTTAGGTACGAAACAAAATTGCGCCGTATGAAATAAAATCACTCTACATCTTATCATTACGCGATTTATGAAATTTTCTGCAAACGTAGTTATTAAGGTACGGAAACGACTTTTTATATATATGTATAAGTAAGAAAAGAGTACGATTATTTCAACTTTATATTTTTCTGAAAATAAATGACATTTCTGGATAATTTTAGCAGAGAGTCCGAGCAACACTGTGTGCAGCAACGAGGCCGTGCTGGGGGGGCGGCAGCCCGTAGTCAAGCTGGAGCCGCTCAAGACCGATCCGCTGAAACCTGTCACGTTTCACATCGGCATGAACTCCAAACAAATACTTGAAACATGCAGGTGAGTAGTGGTAAAGGTACTGTAAGGTCACCGTTTACTTTTCTTTTCTTTTTTTAAATTCACTTGAAGAAGAATGAGCACCGGAGCTCATTACTCATGTGGATGATACGAATGAGAGGATGTATGTGTTGCGCAGGGAGCACGCGGGCCCGCCGACGGCGTGGTCGGTGCTGGGCGAGGGCAGCGGGCCGCCCGCGCCGCCCGCCGTGCCGCCGCCGCGCCTGTCGCCCGAGCAGCTGGCGCCGCCCGCGCCTTTCGTCTACGTGGAGTCCAAGCGCGACGCCTTCTCGCCGCAGCTGCAGGACTTCTGCCTCAAGCACCCCATCGCCGTGGTGCGCGGCCTCACCGCCGCGCTCAAGCTGGACCTCGGCCTCTTCTCCACCAAGACGCTGGTGGAGGCGTGGCCCGACCACGCCGTCGAGGTCCGCACCCAGCTGATGCAGTCCGCCGACGAGAACTGGGACGCGACGGGGCGGCGGCGCGTGTGGGCGTGCGCGTCGCACCGCTCGCACACGACGGTGCGCAAGTACGCGCAGTACCAGGCCGGCTCGTTCCAGGAGTCGCTGCGCGAGGAGCGCGAGCGCGGCGGAGCGGGGCCCGCCGCCGGCGGCGCGCTGTCGGACTCGGACGGGCGCGAGTCGGGCTCCGGCCCGCCCAAGCGCCGTCGCGCCGCGCGAATGCTGCGCTTCGGCACCAACGTGGACCTGTCGGACGAGCGCAAGTGGCGCCCCCAGCTCACCGAGCTCCAGAAGCTGCCCGCCTTCGCGCGGGTCGCCTCCGCCGCCAACATGCTGTCGCACGTCGGCCACGTGATCCTGGGGATGAACACGGTGCAGCTGTACATGAAGGTGCCGGGCAGCCGCACGCCCGGCCACCAGGAGAACAACAACTTCTGCTCGATCAACATCAACATCGGGCCCGGCGACTGCGAGTGGTTCGGCGTGCCGGACGCGTACTGGGGCGGCGTGCGCGAGCTGTGCGACCGCCACGGGCTGTCGTACCTGCACGGCTCGTGGTGGCCCGACCCCGATGAGTTGCGCGCGCACGGCGTGCCCGTGTACCGCTTCACGCAGCGGCCCGGCGACCTGGTGTGGGTGAACGCAGGCTGCGTGCACTGGGTGCAGGCCACCGGCTGGTGCAATAACATCGCGTGGAACGTGGGCCCGCTCACGGCGCGCCAGTACTCGCTCGCGCTCGACCGCTACGAGTGGAATAAGGTGCAGAACTTCAAGTCGATCGTGCCGATGGTGCACCTGACGTGGAACCTGGCGCGCAACATCCGCGTGTCGGACCCGCGGCTGCACCGCGCCATGCGCACGTGCCTGCTGCAGACGCTGCGCGGCGCGGCGGGCACGCTGGCGGCGGTGCGCGCGCGCGGCGTGCCGGTGCGCTTCCACGGGCGCGCGCGCGGCGAGGCGTCGCACTACTGCGGCGTGTGCGAGCGCGAGGTGTGGCACGCGCTGCTGGTGCGCGAGCACGAGCGGCGCCACGTAGTGCACTGTCTGGCGTGCGCGCGCCGCGCCGCGCCCACGCTCGCCGGCTTCCTGTGCCTCGAGGAGCACCACATGGACGAGCTGGCGCACGTGTACGACGCCTTCACGCTGCATCGCCCCGCGCCACCCCCGCCCCCACTCCACGCCCCCGCACCCGCGCCCGCCCTGCCCGACTGAGCGGCGCCGCCGTCGCCACCTGTGCCTGTATTTATTTGTGTGCGAGTGTGTGACTAGATTCGTTTCGACGACGGCGACCGTTGACCGTGTCGTGGCCCGCGGCGGAGAGTCGCGTGCGTCCCCGACCCGATTCCAGTATTAGAGCATTCCCGATCGCAGGCGGCGGTGCGGGCGAACTCCTCTCGGCGGCGCGACGTGATGGTGGACAGTCGCGATGTATTTTCCTATACCGCTAAATTTGTAACTATTCGACGATGACTCGTTGAAAATATTTTTGGTGATAAAATGTAATTTTATAGTACGGACTCTTTACAGTATACACGCTCCTCGATCACTTTTGTAATTGTGCGAGATATTGATATAAAAAGTCAATTTTCGGCTCAACCGCCGACGTTATAGATTGTACGATTGCGAGTACCTAGGTGATGGTACGACCCCGGGCTCGGTGTTGGCGATAGCCGTAGATATAGCTAGAGTGGCTCCTCTGAGAGTCGGCTCGCCGACGTTCAGAGTGCTCACGTGTTCACCAAGATATAAATGTGTTATTTTTGTATAGAGGCATATTTATTTATTCTTAATGTATTGTGACCTTAGTTTTCATTTTCTAGACGGTCTTAGCGAATAGTAGCTTGTAAGTATAATTGCACGGAAAGAGGCCCTACGTTTTAGTAGAGTCTGGCGAATAGTGCTGCGATGTCCCAAAGAATGTTTAATGTACTCGCGACAACTTGTAGGTAGTTGGAAAATTGCGATCGAATTGTGACTTGTTAATTAATCGGACTTGATATTTGACAAATTTGGGATCTGACATTAAATAATTGGACTGTACTAAAATTAAGAGTAATTTAAATTGTTTCGTGGATTGATGTAAAGTAAGTTGGAATAGGGACTTAGGGTAAATTTTGTCTAAGGCCCCTATTACACTATCATAGAAATATGATCATAGATGTGCGAGTCAAAAACAGGTGACGGTATAATAACTACATGTGATTTATATTGTTTTTGATCATAGTTATGGGATCCTATTTGACAGCTAGCGTACAAGTAGTATATCTATATCTGTCTACAATCTCAAAATATCTCTCATATCAAAGAATTTTGACTGGAATATCTATAAAGCCTGGCGATCTGTCCTCTCTGACTACCCCGTAAGGGATACAGCGTCGAATATCGAAACTACAAAAACATGAATTAGGTAGTAAAAAGTAAACCATAGATATATTTTGTAGGAGTTTTAATCTCCCAATCTAAGTTGTTTGAGTAAGATGTTGACCCATCTATTCGAATCCCCTTGCTACCCGTGATCTTACCCAAATTCGTCTTTTAGTTCTTGTTTAATTCTTCACCGTTTTCTTTCTTTTAGTGCAATTTATAAAATTGTACTCTAGCAATGGAAGTCACGGTTAAATCGTGATGTATCTTGATGGTATATGAAGTTGATATATTATGATCATCATGTAAAAATGAAGCACCTCATCATTTAACTATGATCATAGAATTTGACGGGTATAAAATCATGTATATAATCATGTATAAATTACTTAAATATGAAAATGTAATAGTGGCCCAAATGTTAAAATTTCCAACTGACATTGTCTAATTGTTGTATTGCTATTTTGTTAAAATGAATATAGCAAGTGTTAAAATGTAGAAAAGTCATATTGTACAGGACTTAAATACTTTGTAACAAAATGTTGCACAATTTAATTTGTTCAATTATGTTAATCTATATAAATATGAGCAAAGGTACTAAATAATAATCAGTCATTTTAATACAGGAACATACATATAGTCTTTTTTTACCGTGTGGTTCGTGCAACTTTCTTCATTCAATTTTTTATATACAACATTTCTATTTTATGCCATTTAGACATTTTGTCACTTAATTTTTATAACAGCATTAAACCCCATTTACACTCTCGCACGAGCCACGAGCTCGAAATAAATGTACCATAAGACTGTTTTTACCCTCGCGGCTCGTCTCCTGTGTCTTTTTATATAATGGCAGTTGGACATTTTAACACTTAGATGAAAGTTATCCTAAGCCAGAATAGGCGAGTAAGCTCAGGGTTGGCAGTATTGAAGGACAACTGGCCTTTGACACTTATGTTTGTTGTTTCTCTCGGATTTTATTAATGTGTTGGCTATTTCCATGTTGACTGTATTATTTTGAAGTGTCAAAGACAAGTGGATCTCAGAATCTGGAAATGTTGGTCGGAATTAAGTATAGTGAATGCTAAAATATAAATAAATAATATTAAATAACACCACTGCCATGTATGACCTTACTGTTTATACTGTAAATTACAATTTTTAATAAAGAAATTAAGAATTTCTCGAGTATTGTGTTTTAGACCCTGTACATTTAAAAAATCCTCTCTCACTACATATTCTACCTTGCTTTTATGACACATGATAAAATTAGCCTCAGTCACAATGGTTGAAATAAAAATAAATCGATCGAGGGTAAATGGGATGGTAATATAGTATTAAAATAGATAAAATGCCGTGAGAGTTAGAACCGCGGTTATATTTCCTTAGCTGAACGTTTAAATATTAAGTCCCATGAAAAATTAAAAAAAAAAAATTGAGCCGCGGTCAGGACCGCGACTAGCGCGCATGCAGGAGAGTGGCGGGTTTATGCTAATATTGAACGTTATAATGTCTTCATCAACGGAACGTACCTCTAAAATATGTAAGCTGAATATTATGTGACAAGTAATTCTCTAGATAATTTATGAAGTGGTTTGGGCGCCTGCCATTTTTTCATAGCAATAATCGCTCAAAAGCCTAGCAGAACTCGAAGATCGATGATTTAAGCGCAGTAGAGGACATGTACATTAGGGTGTCCCTTATTTTTTAATGTTATTATTTTCTAACGCATAGGTTCTAGTTATGTTCATTTGACACTAAAACAGTAAAAAATAAAATTTCACTTCATTATGAGCACTATAACACGTGCCGACTTGCGCGTAAACAACTTCAATGCCTCATTACAGGTGCCGCGTGTACTTACTACTTGTTGGGTACTTTAACTTTACTATTTTATATTGCGAAGATGGCAGTGGAATGAAGAAGCACTAAAGAAGATATTTTTTACACCACTTAGGTGGCAGACAAGCATAGGGCCCATTATTTTGGAAAGAGGTCACTATAGCCTATGGACGTTTGCAATACCGGAGGTACAGTACTCGCGCAGCCGACCCTTTAAAAACCTAATACATATTTTGAAGAACCACTTCATACTTTAGACGTTCTGTAAAACCCAGCGCTCGTGGCCCCGCGGTCTCAGTGTTCTGTAAACGATCACTTCGACACAACGGTCACACTTTCACTATGGCTGGTCCTCGGATGGGTGACCACTTTGTGGCTTTTACATTTGCGAGCGTTTCCGTGCTTCGGAATGCACGTTAAGCCGTTGGTCCCGGTTGCCAGTAAAATGGCAGTCGTTAAGATAGATAGATAGATAATTCTTTATTGCACACCATTACATACAGTATTTATAGGACTTAAAACTATAAGTGAGAGTACAATGGGCGGTCTTATCGCTAAAAGCGGTCTCTTCCAGACAACCTTAGTATGGAAAGAGATGATCAGGAAAACAAAGAAAGAGGTAGTTGATGGCGTACTTACATAATATATAACTACAGATTAGTATGATAGCGAGGATAATAGTTAAGTTGTACTCAATAAAGAAATATAGAAATAAAAGAAACAATAAAGTAAAACAGGACAGGAATCCATACGGTGAAAAGTGGGCATATAATATGCCTCTGCCACCCCTTCGGGGATAAGGCGTAATGGATATTTATTTTAGTTATTATAAAACCCAGGAAGGGAGATCATGCCACAATCTAAACGTACGCGGAATAAAGCCTTTATCAGACCTAAACGTGTGCGAGATACCGACGCAAAGTATGAACCCTCATACTTCCATTACATCGCACCGCTCGCCATAGACAGGGTGTTCACCCAAACACCCTGTCTATGGCGAGGGATGCGATGATGGAAGGTACCCGTGGGCGTCATATCAAACAATTACTCAGAGCACAGACCGTTGTACAGGCAATAGAACACACATAAGGAGGCACAGTCTATCTTGTCACGAAGGAGCTCAACGCCACCTGACTAGAGGATCGTTGACAAACCTCATAGCACGCCCATCTACTGAGTTTAAAGGTCGAAGCCGGCATTCAGGTTCACCAGCCCAAAATTGACGGCAGTCCTCCATATGTGGCCGCACCTGCGACTCATAGAGAAGCAGTTTTCACTCCGCAGTAAAGTACTGCCCCGCTCTGTTGAGCACTACGACCTTTTTGGATGCCAGCTTCGCCTTATCCTCTAAACGACTACGGTATTGGTCACTAGAGATCTCAACACCAAGGATCCCAATACTATTGGAGATGGAGAGAGGTGTGCCCTGGAATTGCGGCGCTACAGAAATTGGGCCTTTTTTTAGCGGTGAATACACAAACTTGAGTCTTGGTAGGGTTAAATTGGACAAAATTTTGTCTACACCAATAGGGCACTCTTGCAAGAGTAGTCTCGATATCGACAAGCTGTTTACGACTAACTTCCTCTGCAGAGCGGGAGCCGCGTTATTACATACGCATAGCAATAGATGCCGTCAATGAACAGCATGCCATTAATATGCAGCAAAAACAGAGTGGGTACACTGAGCCTTGCGGGATTCCAGCATTTATGATCAGAAAGTTGGATACCCTTGCCGATCTTTATATCATTTGGAGAAAAGGAACAACTAATAGCAGTACTAAAACTGAAGAGTTCATCGAAAAAAGACCAAGCTAGAACAATTTCAAACGCGCTTTACGCACGTAACCAATATTCCACTGTACAATAAATTCAGAGACTCCTGGTAGAACGTTAACCCTAATATTATTTACATGCACTGATTTTGTGAAACAATACCTGAAGTGACTATTAACGGGCTGACAGCGTTTTTTAACAATTACAACACTAGCACTCATCATCATCCGAGCGTTTGTCCCAGTTGCGTCTCGCGACGCCCGGGGTCCGCTTTCCTACATTTTCTCCTCCACTTCGCACGGTCTTCGGCATCCCCTGTAGTGAGACCATTGGCACGCATGTCATCCCTTACGACGTCAAGCCAGCACTTCTTGGGTCTTCCGGCGGGGCTGACATGGCCAGACATTTGTTACCTACGTAGCCCGGCGTTTGCCGCAAGACGTGACCATACCAACGAAGGCGACACTCTTGCAACTTGTCTGCAATGTCACGGACGTGAAGGCTGCCGCGGATGCGAGAGTTTCTCACGCGGTCCATCCGCGTGACCCCACACATCCACCGCAGCATCTTCATTTCCGTGACACGCAGCTCTTGCTTGTGTCGCTCCAATATCGGCCACGTCTCACTGCCATGTAAAAGGACAGGTCTAATAATGGTTTTGTAGACATGTCCCTTCAACCGGATCGGCATTTTAGGGACACCGGTCATCTCCCGCCATTTGGCCCACGCGGCAGCAATGCGTGACTTGACATCGCAATCGATGTCACTGGACGTGTGAAAAACAGATCCCAGGTATTTAACCTGGTCCGTGCGCTCGACCAAATCACCGCCTATGCGGACGGATGTGGGATCTGTCGAGTTTATTGCCAAGTACTCGGTCTTCGCCACATTTAGTTTCAGACCGCCGTTCTCAAGCGTCTCCTTCCACGCCTTTACACGTCGCACCAATCTGCCCCTGTCCGCGTCTGCCAGCGCAATATCGTCAGCATACATGAGCAACCATGGAGGCTGCTCATGTGGGTTTCTGATGCTGTCCGACAATTCGTCTAATATTACACTGAACAGAAGCGGACTAAGGACCGAACTCTGGTGTACCCCGACGGTGATGGGGAAGGGTTTCGTGTCGCCAACAGCAGTCCGAACCATTGAATAGGAGTCACAGTACATGTCCCGGATAGTGTCAATATAGACCTCTGGAACCCCTTTGGGCCGCAGTGCCCACCAGATCATCGCACGAGGAACACAGTCGAAGGCCTTCTGCATGTCTAGAAACAAACAGTGCAGAGGCGTGTTCTTCGACCTGTATTTCTCTGCGACAACCCTCAGGGCAAAAACAGGGTCCGTGGTCCCATGACCAGGGCGAAACCCATATTGACACTCCGAGAGAGTACACTCCTGCCGGATCCGAGAGTCTATAATCCTCTCGAAGATCTTCATGGTGTGGGACATCACCTTAATACCGCGGTAGCTCCCGCACTCCTGCACTGACCCCTTACCTTTGAAGACTGGAGTAATTATACTCAGTCTCCATTGGTTTGGGATCTGCCCGCTGAGGAGTATGCGGTTAAAAAGGTTTACTATGATGCCCACACCGCGAGGACCCATCGCCTTCCAGGCTTCGATGGGGACTCCATCGGGTCCGACAGCTTTCCGATTCTTCATGCGGCGAAGCGCAGTCAGGACTTCTCCAGGCGTTACCGGTGGCACTAGTCCCTGATTCGGAGGGAGGTCCGGAGGCTGCACCTCTTTGTGCTGTTTATTAAGCAGCTCGTGGAAGTACGAGCGCCATCTCTCCTTTACCGCGAGATCTTCGCTTAACAGGTTGCCCTCAGGGTCTTTTACACAGCGACACTTGGATATATCCTGTGCCGCTTTGACCCTGGAGCGCGCCAGCTTATAGATGAGCTTCTGCCCCTCAGACGATTCCAGCTTATCATACAGAGGTTGTAAGTGGTCACGTCTGGCTCTGGCTACAGCTCTCTTTGTGGCGCGCTTGGCAGCCCTGTACGCGTCGCGGTCTTCAGGAGATCCGGTCGCTTGCCACTTTTTAAAGAGGGCTTTCTTCTCCCTAGTCTCCCTCTGGACTGCGTCGTTCCACCACCAAGTTTCCTTGTCACATTTGCGTCCACCCTTAGACACACCGAGCACCACCTTCGCCGCTCCAAGGATGGCCGCCTGAACTTTGTCCCAGTAATCTTGAACTGGTTCGCCATCAGTGTCGGTGCACTTGTCACCGACAGCTGAGACGAACTCCTGGGACCTAGTTTCATCAAGCAGCCACCATCTGATGCGGCGCTGGCACCGCTCGATGCGTTTGCCTTTGGGCTTCACGCAGAGGTCCATGACAAGGAGACGGTGTTGTGCAGTAAGACTCTCACCGGGTATGACCTTGCAGTTGGCCACCTTGCCGATGCTGTGTCGCCTAGTGAGTAGGAAATCGATCTGAGTTGTACGCCTCCCGCTCTTGTAGGTGATGAGATGTTCGGATTTGTTTTTTTGAAATACGTGTTCACAATGGCCAGATCACCTCTCACCCACATGACCGTTTAGGTCGCCGCCCAAAACGATTCCCTGTGACAACGGAATGCTCCGAAGCACTCCCTCGAGTTGACCCCAAAACGACATCTTATCGGCGTCGCTACAACCGGCCTGTGGCGAGTAGGCACTTATCAGGTGGGTAATAATCCCATCGATAAGCACCCTCACGATCATAAGCCGGTCGCTACAGCGTTTCACCTCCAAGATGCCACTCTGCAGCCCCACGGAGAGCACAACGGCCACCCCGTTCTCCCCGCCAGGCGCACCCGTGTAATACAGCTTGTAGCCGTTCTGCAAGGGCCGGGCTCTGTTGCCCTTCCACCGAGTCTCCTGCAGGAACGCCACGTCCACCCTCCGCCTGGAGGGTACTTCGGCCAACTCTACCGCACGCCCAGTCAGCGTGCCAATGTTCCATGATGCGAAGCGGATTCGGGTTGGGGCTAACTTCTTTAGCCGTGCTGGCCCGACACACGGCAGCCCTAGCCCACTTGCCACAGGAGTCGGGCAAGGCTCCTGCGCGCCGTATTGCGGCGGCGCCCTATCCAATTACAAAACTAGCACTATTTAACGATAATATTGACGACGAAAGTTAAGCGGCAATTATAGTCAACTTTTAAAGACAACCTGTAACCCTGTACCCATGTGTTTTAATATGATGAGTCAGAATATGTTGATTTTTCAGGTTCACCATTTTCATAAATTGTTGTTAATATATAAATATATATATATATATATATATATATATATATATATATAATAAATTGTTATATAAATACTCCTTGTTGTTATATGGAAATCATTGGGACAGTCTACCAAAAGTAAAAAAATATTCTCTTGATTCATGCCAGTTTTCTTTAACATAATCAATATTAGTGGCATGAAAACGCATCTAAAAAATATTATTGGCTTAAAAGCAGTGACTAATACAGCTGACAGAACTGTTAAGCGAATGCCTTTCACGGTTTAATTACCGCAGAAGAGGAACAAAACAGTTCTTATTTCGAAGTGTTTAAGATCATGACATGTATCCAGACTGAAAATTTGATACCCTGAAAAGAAAATATCCTTAGTAGTTATGAACCTCAATTTTAATACATAACTCAAAGACTTAAATTTGCTCTTTAATCAATATTTACCTTCAGTAAGTATGCATACTCGTGCTGATTTAGTCCCATATTGTAAAGTGCTAAAACTACTCTCTACCATAAACTTAGAGACTCGGTCGGCACGGGTTAAAGTTAACTTAGAAAGTTAAAACTTTAAACTCAAATAAGGATTAGTATAATATAAAATATTAGAGGGTGAGCACTCTCTAAACGCAAAAAAAAATTTTCATCCATATAAGGGACACCCTAATCTACATACTCGTAGTACATTGCTTCCGTGACGGATATTTCCTAGCCCAATCCGAAATCCGCTGTATCTGAGGTTCGCAAAAAGGCCTACTGATCTGTCCATCTGTATGATATCAAGCTTTTTACTATTATTAATTTATGGAAATTCAACATTAAGGTCCGGAAACATTAGCGAGGCATACGACAGATGTTCTCAGTCCCATCTCTCAAGAAGTTCGTCCACAGGCGTAGCCAGGTTTTAGTTTCGGGAGGGTTTTCCAATACATGTAATAATGTGTAAATTTTTGAATAAATCGCACTTATTTAAGCTTTCTCAAGCAGATTTTAGGTGTGAGGCCCTAAAGGCCCTACATCTACGGGGCCCAAGATAGCTTCACTTATGAGTGATGCACCTACTGACTAACGGATGAGGTCATTTTGAAGAAAAGGCAAATTCGAAACAATACACTGTACCTCCTTAGCTTCTGTTAGAACCAAGTGCTGCGTTTCGCGGCAATGAAAATACTGCAGTGATGTGTGGAGGAACTCTTGCATTCGCGGTATATCGATGAACATGCGATGTGAAAGAGAAGTAGGAAAGCAGATTCCGGGCGTCGTGAACTCAGCTGAGACCGAGGCTATATCGTTAATATTTTGGGGGGGTTTGAACCCAAAACCTTCCCCTGGCTACGCCCATGAGTAAGTCTTAGCTGGTGTCTATACTTTCTATGTGGTATGACAAGCAAAGAAATTTTGTAAAATGGTCAAATGCATTGTCTGATCCTTATAAATTGGGGTGTAGAGTTAGACAGGGGGGTCTCACTTCACCGAGACTTTTTAATTTATGTTGGTTGTCATGTAGATGGAGTTTGTGTAAACAACTTAAGCTGTGCTGATGACGTGCTGCTGCTGAGTTTATCAATATGTGGCATTAGAAAGTTGATTTCCATATGTGAAGCTTATGCTGAGCAGCAGGGACTAAAATATAATCCTAATAAAAGTGAGTTGCTAGTGTTTAGAGGAAAAAATAAAAATCCAGCACACGTGCCTCCCATTCAATTGAATGGTGCACTTCTACAGAGAGTAAAACAATTTAAATACCTGGGTCAAATTGTTACAGAGGATTTAAATGACGATCTGGAAATGGAAAGAGAACGCAGGGCATTGGCTGTGAGAGCTAATATGGTGGCAAGATTTGCTACCTATTAAAATTACCCTTTTCAAGGCATATTGCCAAACATTTTACAGCAGCAGCCTTTGGGCTAGTCATACCCAAAAAGCAGCCAATACCCTGCGAATACAATATAATAATGCTTTCAGGGCGCTGTTGAGGCTTCCACCTTATTGTAGTGCGTCAGGCATGTTTGCCGGTGCTCATACGGATGATTACTTTGCAATTATGCGAAAAAAAGTAGCATCGATCATACGAAGAGTATGTGAAAGCACCAACGGCATCCTGCAGACATTTGCAGAGAGGATGGATGGGCCAACCGTGAGTAGATTTATCAAGTTGCATGTTGTCAAGCGGTCTTGGTAAGTCTGCTGATGGTGGCTATCTATCTTTTTATTTTATTTATGTGTTGTTTTTATTTTATTTCATTTTATTTAATCACTAACATAGTTTATAAGTAATCTTACTAACACACTATGAGCCTTAGTTGCTTTGAAATTAAAGATTTTTATTTTATTTATTTATTATTAACTACCTGGTTTTGTATAGCACAAACAAAATCTTGGATTTTTGAATAATATTGTAGCCAAGTTGAAGGACTTATGGGCGGCTTAAAAATTTCAACAGCAGGTAGCAACAACCTGCGTGTCTATTTCAACACGGCGATGGGCTCACCACCCATTACGTGGGACAGGAATGCGCATAGTGAAAAGTGGGCATATAATATATATGCCTATCTGCCACCCCTTTGGAGATAAGGAGTGATAGATAAACAAAAAAAGGAATATTTATTTATTTTTCTGACTGCCTCTGTGGCGCGGTGGGAGTGTATCCGACTGCTACGCAAGAGGTCGTGGGTTCGATTCCCACTCAGGATAAAACTTTGTGTGATGAGCATGATGGTTTATTTTGTGTCTAAGTGTTTTTTACTTATAATATGTATGTATTTAGAAATATATAAGTATGTTTATTAGTTATCTGGTTACCATAGTACAAGCTCTGCTTTGTTTGGAATCAGATGGCGTTGTGTGAGTTGTCCCAACCATTTTTATATTTATACACAGAGATCACGAAGCCTTTGCAAAGAGGTGTCTCCATTTGAGTGAAAAAAGCATTCGTGGAGCTCCCATACCCTCGAAGACTCCAAGTGCCGTTGGTGTACTTGATGTTGGTCATATTAACGGGGTCAGTCGTATATCACTTTCTTTTACTTCGCCATGAAGTACATTTTTGAGGCGTCATCTCCCAGAATAGTAGGTACAGGCAGGGTCCGCCCAGTAACAAATATGCTGCCCTAGGCTCATGCCGCTTCGAAGCGGCGGCCACCCCGTTAACCCAGTATAAAGCATGAAATCGCAAATAAAAGAAAAATCACTTTAAAATAGTTTATTTAAATCACATTTATAGTTTAAATACATCAATTTTAATAGTTATTCAATAACATGTTTTAATAAACTATATTATATGAAGATTTTTAACATTGCGTTGTATGCGTCAAAATTTGTTGTATTTATTTATTTATAATTTCTAATAGAGTGCATACGACAATTCTGAGGTGCTTAGTTACGGTTAACACTATTTTGTGTCACCATCTAATTTCCAGTCTTGATCTTCACGTCACCAGGGATGATTCACTTATTTCCTCAACAAATTAATCGAATAAATGCTGAAATTTATTTCATGGATCCTTTCATCAAGTCTCACTGAAAACGAGCGAGACACGATGCGATCAGAAATCTTAAAAGTAAGTCAAATTATCCCCATATTACTAGTAATATTAGTAGTAGTAACTAGTTACATAGTAGCCGTAAATCGGTGTAACCGTTGCAAAGGGATAAGTGAAAATATTCCCAAAGGTAGTTTACGTAAAAGCATGCAAACGATTAAAACAAAAAAAACCCAATCCAAATTGAGCATTGAACATGTGTTAGTATTATAAACCAAACCTTGTAAGGACACATAAACATATGACGTGCGACAAAGATACGACATCATAAGGCGTGTCCAAACATAGCGCGGCAAGGGCGCGGCAGCAACACGCGGCATTTGCAGGACACAATTCTGCCGCGCACTAATCTGGACAATATCAACGAATGTTTGCGCGGCAGTACTGCGCGGCTCAAGCGAGACATGCCACGCTCTTCAGTTGATATCAAAACTAAAATGAAAGCGGTTGTGTGTGTTGTTGTTGCCGAGGATACCACAACTCATTGAAAGAGTCATATATTTTAATCAAACGAATTGATGTTTCGACGTCCATCTTTTTAAATGTGAGAGGACGTCCAATTACTACAACAGCTCGCGCGCGGCCGGTAGACAGTGGCGTTGGCGCACGGCATACGTCTAGATACAGCGCTGCGTGCCGGGCAGGCGCTCAAGATTGCCGCTCTATGTTTGGACACGCCTTAACGTGATGTGAACATCTACGTCATGACTGCGAGTGTACGTTACGGTACGACGACGTAACGTTCTACGGCACTTTGTCGTCGTAACGTGTTTATGTGAACGACCATTTAGTTACACTATTTGCTATTAAACGTCTGAGTCAATTTTTCTAATACTTGTTAGATTTGACTTTATCCTGAATATCAGAAATCAGAAACTCATAAAAAAAAGAACCACAGAATAATATTTTATTGAATCGGATTCTGAAGCGGTACAACTAGAAGTTGTATGTTTTAAAATATGCATCGGTAACACACGTACTTCATATTGAAAGAACAGAATTTATGCAAAAAACTAAAGAAGATTACGGTTATCATAGGTCGCAATTTTAACTTTCAATCACATTAATCTTTGTATTAGACAAGGAGTACCGACTTGTAACGTAACTTAACCTATAATTTCTATTTTGAATATGTAGGGTAGGGACACATCTAATCACATTGTCACAGACAATCTACTTAATTGCATTTCCTTTGAGCAAGGTTCAGCCAATGTCAGAAAAGGGACATTTTATGGCTATTTTTATTCCATAACTATCAATGATTTATGCCTGAATTAATACTGCTAAAACCTGATAATTAGAGTCGACCCATATCTAAGAACAAGTTATGGTATTTTTATGCTCTATCCTTTTTTATCGTACGGGAATACATTCGTATCGCATATGCTGCTTTGTACAATAAACATTTTCGTTCTTTCTCGCTCTAGTAAATAACATTTTTGAGAGACAATGCCAACTAACTAACTATCTTCACGCTGTATCCCTGACGGGGTAGTCAGAGAGGACAGATCGCCAGGCTTCGCGATCCATGCATACTTCTTTCGCTTCTTCGAGATTCATCAATCGCTTCATACATGCACGTCTGGGTATCCGAGTACTTTTGACCTTTCCGTTTTTGAGCAATCTGCTCACGTGGTCTTCATATGTAAGTCTCGGCCTACCTTGACTCCTTCTACCCTCTACTTTTGAACAATATATATTCTCGTCAATCGTTCCTCACTCATTCGTTGGACAACGGAGCACGCTCTTTTCCAGCTTAACGCTGACACTTTCATCCAAACCTGCCATATTGCGTATCACTTCGTTACGTATTCGATCGGCCAAGGTAACGCCGCACAATTTTCGAAGTGATCGCATCTCCACAGCATTCAATTTACTTTCATGCATCTGCTGACATACCCAGGTTTCACTACCGTAAAGCAAAGTTGGCACTAGCACTGCGTTATGAATCGCCATTCGTGCTTCTTTTACGATGCTTTGTCGCTTTACTAACTGGGACAAAGCACCGTTAACTTTGTTTCCGGCAGCCACTCGCCGTTCTACATCCGAATCACATCTTCCATCCGCGCTAAACATACTTCCTAAATACACAATTTCATTCACTTGCTCTAGACGTTCCTGGTTTACCCTAATCTCGCATTTAGTTCTTACGTCACCTCTTTCAAATACTTAGAACCTTAGTTTTACTTGCATTCAAGCGAAGACCCTTACTTTCACACTCCTCTATCATATTAGTGACTAATGCCTGAAGGGCGGCTTCTGATGAGGCCATGAGCACCGCATCATCAGCGTACAGCGTGCAGCTACCCTGCACTCCATCCTCCACTTCCCGCCGTGTCGGGCCGCGCGTGTAGGGTGGCGGTCCCCTACGCCGCTCTGGCTCATTGAGAGACAATAAAGGATAATATTAGAGCTTTTGAAAATACGATTCCAAGTTAACTTGAACGGTTGTCACATAATAGCATTAACACAGTTTAAAAAGTAAGTTTTAAAGCATCACTATAATAATTCTATTCACTTAACTCTGTAAATTGATTCCGAGTCTGAAATAACAGTCTTAAATAGTCTAACAAATAATCATGTGATGATTTTATGTACATTATTAAAATTATTTAAGTAAGCCGTTATAGCACCTATTTGTATATATATTTAATTTTCAACATATAATTTTAGTCCTTTTAGAGAGCTTTTTACTGTGCGTTTTACATGGCTATGTTACGTGAACAATTTTTAGGAAAATACATTTAGATCATAGAAAAATAAAAAATTATCCGTGTCATGACTACAGTTTGGCATTGTCAATTGCACAGCAATATTGTTCTTAATATATAAATTACGGATCTACAAAAGTATGGATGAAACCTCGACTAATCACGAGTGAAGAATAATAGCGACTATTTAAATTAATGTACATACTTGTCTGATATTTTCACGCCATATACAGGTCATTTGTAAAACACCAGCAACCTGCTAGGAGTAGATAGCCAAGCTCATAACCAACAACGTTTGTTTTACCACTTTTGGCAATTCGTTACACAGCGAGTACTATCGTACATTGAAACTTCGAGCTTCGTCATAGGTTTTTGCTCTTGGATTTGCTTAAAAGAACTCCTGGGTCTCTTTTTCGTCACGTACTGCATGCTTCGATGAACGATGGATGTGAGCGCATCAATGCGGTTGAAAAAGGTCAAGGTCAAAGGAGTTATGACCGGTTCACCCTAGATTTTCACGAGTTGTGTATTACTGTAATTCAATCAGTACATTAAATAAATTTAAATTTGAAAAAAAAAAACCATTTAATTAAAATAAAAATTCAAATACCCTAGATTTTCACGAGTTGTGTATTACTGTAATTCAATCAGTACATTAAATAAATTTAAATTTGAAAAAAAAAAAACCATTTAATTAAAATAAAAATTCAAAATCGATAAAAAAAATCGTAGAACATGTTTTTATGTTGTTAGCTACCTAGTCCTAGCAGGTTGCTGGTGTTTTACAAATGATCCTGTATATTAATGTGACACAGTTTTCTTATCTGTGCGAGTGTAGTTCTAGTAGATGAATTAAATTGTCACAGTTACCGATTCACGTCGTAATAAGTGCGAAACTCAGTCCGTACTTTTTTAAGATCCGTGATATAAACTAATTTTATATAATACTACCTAAACATGATCGTAGCCTTCACGCCTAAATAAAAATTTGGTGAAGACTAGTTAATCTACATAAGTATACATATATTTATTGCGAAAATCACATTTTTATTTGCGCTAAATTCCACCGCTTTGGTACCAATACTCATTACAAAATACACTTTATTTTTAAAAACCATTCGAAAAGTTTAAAAATAAATGCATATAATTCTAATTATAATATTTTGGAAAAATATTCTTGAATGTTTATGCGGAATGATGTGTTATCGAGATTCAAAAGTGGATCTGCCGGGCGATTTAGTACCGTTTTGCAAATCATACTCAAGCAAAATTTGAGATTAATTTTCATCTTATTAAACTACGGTCAAGCATTTCTTGAGTTTTCAGAAAGTTTTCTAATACAGCCCTTCGATCCGCTACAACATCTTTTAACAGATATTTCAAAAAAGTTACTTGACCATTGTGCGTTAGGATTGACGAATCGAGGGTGTCTATAAATCTATCACAGTTTTCTAAACTCTGTGATAAACATAATATAAACACTAGAAATAAAAATAATCTTTCAGTCCACCACAGTCGACTACATAAGATTGGCGATTCTTTCCAGGGTAACTGTATACGCTTTTACAACAAGCTTCCCTGTGACCTGAGAAATATACCTTTAAATAAATTTAAAAAGTTTATTAAAAACAAGCTTTGTGAAAAAGGTTTTTACTCCGTTACAGACTATTTGCAGGACAGGGACGCCTGGAAATGATCTGCTGGCAAAATGAAATAATATTAAATTGTAAATAGGCCATCAAAAAAAAAAGCCTTCCTAAGTTTCTTGCCGGTTCTTCTCAGGTGGGCCGCGTTCCGAACCGGTGGTCGCTTTAAATATTTTAAATAGTGTATGACATTTTGTAAGCGCCGTTAAAATGGTCTATGCAAAATAAAGATATTTTTATTTTTATTTATTTATTTATTATTTATGTTTGGTAGGATCCTCCTCCCCTCCTTTATTATCGTTCTACGATGAATTTCCGCCATGTAACGCCCGATTCAATTAGTTATATCAAAAAAGTTATCTGACAAAAACTCAACGGCCGCCATATATGACACCTAATTAGCTTCAAATACATTACATATCAACACCACTTGCCATACAAAAACTGATGGTTTCATGTAAAATTCTAGATGTCAAATAATAACATATAACATATAAAAAAATATAAGTTAATAATAATAAGATATCGAAAAATTGTGAATCTCGATGCAGACATTAAACAATGAGATTACCTTCAATGTCACTGCTATAATAGTGTGGTGGTAGAAGTGGCTGCCTACCCCTTCAGGGATAAAGGCGTGTCAATATGTATTTAGAAATATATAAGTATGTTTATCAGTTGTCTAGATTTAATAACACAAACTTATATTAGCTTACTTTGTGATAGATGGCGCTGTGTAAAAAAATGTCCAACAATATTTAAGTCCACTACAAGATAACTTATTCAAAACCAGCACTATGGGTATGAAACGCATTCATTCTAGTAGGTTCCAGTGGCAACAGATCCATTATCTACATTTTAATGTATTTATATATCATAGCAAATTCTCACAATTCCTGAAAGGGTCAACTCAGGACTAACAACGAATTGCGTTAAAGTAAACCTTACAATTTCACCTTATCATATCACAGCAAAATACTGATATTCTAAATCAGACAAATATCGATGTTTCGCGATTCGCATTCAGCTTAAGTTGACCCTTAGTGCCTTATGCCACTCAAATCCGACATTACCTTGAAAACAAAGACAATTACAATCTGTACTTTAAAAATAGTACACAACATCACTAGGGGCTGAGTTTACTACAAGCCGTAGAATAGAACCACAATCGCTGTTTTTAGCTGTCACAATTTTAGTAGACTATCAAAAATGCAACTGATTAGCGACCACTGGCGCGGTACGTGTTAGTAGAACTCATCGGCCGACTGATAGAATTCTATTGGAGTACGATTGTATTAATAGACTACGAAAAAATGTCTAAATTGTACCGGCGACTTTATTTATTTATTCATTTAAACTTTATGCACAAAGATAGTACATTGGCGGACTTAATGCCTAAGGCATTCTCTACCAGTCAACCATTGGGTGGTGCAGAACTAAATACGAGGTAGGCGCATTAATGTATAAACAATACTATTTGTATTAACTAAGTACAAAATAGACACAAAATATTATGACCTTAGTATATATACATTAAAATACATTATTAAAAAAATTTCTATTGAGCGAAGATTACGATTCTTTTCTGACGTGATTGAAATAGTAGACTTAACCCCCTCGTGTTCTTAAGGATAAATGCGCTGTACCATACATATAAGGAATTGTACTTATACAACGCGACTACGCGATCATGTAGATTACTCATGTAAGGGAGTCGATATCTATACCGTTTACTCGTATGATATCGATTCGTGAATGTTTTAGTTAAACCACGTCAAATTCAGGGTTTTTAATACAATTCATCGTACCTGCGTTCGGGCTTCGGGCGAGTAGATGTTGAAACATTTAGGTAGGACTGCCTATTAGGAAAGTAGTTTGAGAATAAACACGATTAAATCGCCTGTTCATACGCGTAAAAAATCGTACACACCTACGATGATCGCACATTTTAGTTGTATATAACACAACGCCTATAGAATATAGGGCGTCCAAAAATTTACTCTTCATAGTTTGTGAGATTACTTGGCATCTGAAATCATTAACGAAACCGATAAAAAAACTGTTTGTGTACCAGAGTACACAGGTAAGAAGTGAAACTTCTTTACGACATATCATTTTTCTACTAATTACAATTCGTACTTTCATTAAGTACTTGGATACCCAGCCGTGCATTTATGAAGCGATTGATGAATCTGCTAGAAGCGAAAGAAGTATGCATGGATCGTGAAGCCTGGCGATCTGTCCTTTCTGACTACCCCGTCAGGGATACAGCGTGAAGATAGTTAGTTACAACATCCCGAAAATTGGGTAGATTAGGTCTAAGCAAACGTCGATAAAGAAGTGTCCCTTTAAAACAACATGACGCGTCATACGTCGATAAAGAAGTTTCACTTCAAAACAACATGGCGCCGTCCCGAAAAATGTGACAATTCTTTTACATCTTATAATTTCTCACAACGTCGATAAAGAGGTTTCATTTAAAAAATAAGGTTCAAGTCTTTTTTTTAAACTTATGTATGGAACAGAAAGTTATCAATTGGACCATTTTTTGTTAATTATGTATTAGATGTAAAAAGACGGTGAAAAGTAACCTCAAAAAGTTAAAATAGTTAATTTTGGGACATTTGTATATTATATAGAGAACACAATATAAATGAGAATAAATTGTGTAAAAGGAATGGGATTTTTTGCTTCACTTTAAGTATACGATAATTTAATTATTGAACATAGCATAAGAATAATAAATAACGCAAATTACCCCATAATCTCAGGCATTCCGTTAAAAGTTAAGTCCTCTAAATATGTACTTTGTTTAGACGACGGCCATACTAAAGATCTTTTATTTACACGTGGATGAACACAATAAAATACAGCATCTGTTAAGAAGACCTATGGAAGTAATATTATTTTGTTTTTTGTTACTAAAATTGTTTGTTCACGTTAAAAATGCAGTTCGTTTGTCCCTCAAACTCCTTTATGTTAGTAGTACCATTGATGGTACAAATGACACAACTTTGTATGATAAGTACTATCAATGCTACTATATTAGCTGCAAGCTATGATGGCCTTCGTACTTATGTAAAACAAGTAAAATATCATCTCTATTGTAATATGTCAAAACGGCCATCATAGCGTGCCACTAGTATAGTAATCAGCCCCGTAACCCATCAGGTTCGCGTAAAATTGGAAAGTTGAGTTTACAGTGACTATAATAGTTAAAGGCAGACATTCAAAGAACAAGTAACACGCCCTTCACTAGCGAAGGAATCTGACGACTTTAAACCGAAATCAGTATCAAAATCAGAAGTGGTAATAGTGTCTTGAATCAAATGCCACAACCCGCTTGTTTCTATCTTTTATGGTTCCTGAGAAAAGGACGTAAATACAGCGTACAGACGGACGGCCAGACTAAGCTGTTTTATAAGATTTTTCTAAACTTTAGGGTTTAGAAGTCTAAAATGATTACGATTAACATCTTCTAAATCAATAATAACTGCGTTCTTAACGGGAACACCAATTCGTATTTTATGGACACCGTTCCAAAAGTTTTTATTATCTATATCAATGGAAGTCATGTTTCATTCTGAATTATGGATATACTAGTTGACGCCCGCGGCTTCGCACGTGTTATGAAGTTTTCCCGTACCCGTTTCCCACAGGAACTTGTTCCCGGGATAAAAAGTAGTCTATGTATTCTCATGTGTAAGCTATATTATTGTAAAGTTTCATCAAAATCCATTCAGTAGATTTTGCGTGAAAGAGTAAAAAACATCCATTCTTACAAAATTTCACGTTTATAATATTAGTAGGATTCTTAAATACATATCTGCTTTTAAATCCTAAATCTACAGGACGAAAGCGATATTAACTATGTATGCTTTAAAGCATGCACGAGGGAGATAGATGTATTGCTAACTTTATTATTCTTATGCCTACGTTTATCGTTGATGCTCTCATGACAGATCGCCTCGTAGCACCGGCTTGCGTAGTAACAGAGCTGAGTCGGCCGATACGATAGGTAACTCGTTGCTGCAGTGGTATTTTATTAGATGAGGTACGCTGTCAAATACGCGGTCCTTGGTTCGTACCTGGCAATGGAGAACACAAAAGAGTCAAAATATAACTGTCAATTACATCTAAAATTGGAGCGTAGCTCATGTAAACTACATTAGTTTTTATTTCACTTCAATACATGCAATATTTCCAAAGTTATAATGACGAGAAGTTTTAGACTTTTTTTGAATTTCTAAGATTATGCGCGCCCATTATGACGTCACAGCCTCGCACAGAGTGCGACAAGGCGCGGTGTTCGGGGCGAACGAGAGAGCGACTGTTGAATGCGCAGGGTTGTGATGTATGCGGTCACCCGCGTTATACGCACTTCGATCGTAAATAAAATCAGACATTTTTTGAAATATAAATAGAGTAAAAACACCGTTCTTCTCGTATTTTTTTGTAGATTTATTTGGTATTTAAAGTAAATAAACGTTTATCAGACCCATTACATTGAGAATTTGATAAGAATAACAGCTATTATGTCTTAAAAGGTAAGTTAAGCCGTTGGTACCCATTACAGCAGGTACCCTCAACCTGAGGTTGTCCATTTCAAGACAGCATGAAGTTTTTGGCTCAGCAGGAGGTGGAGAGTTCCCTATTTGTACGTAGTACTGTTATATTATTTTCGATAGTAGCGTGATGATTATATGGTCTATGGCCTTACTAAGACTATCAATAACAAAACTTTTGTGTAATGCGAGTTGGTACGTTCAGCGCGTACAGCCAACAAAAAAAAAAGTTATCATTCTTGTCATTCAAGCCATAATCCCCGAAGGCGCGGTAGAGGCATTAGACGCCCTCATTTGACTGCCTCTGTGGCGCGGTGGGAGTGCATCCGACTGATACGCAAGAGGTCGTGGGTTCGATTCCCACCCAGGATAAAACTTTGTGTGATGAGCACGATGGTTTATTCTGTGTCTGGGTGTTATTTATCTATAATATGTATGTATTTAGAAATATATAAGTATGTTTATCAGTTAACTAGATCCCATAACACAAGCTAATATTAGCTTACTTTGGGCTAGATGGCGCTGTGTGAAATATTTATTGTAAACATTTTTGTTCCATGTAACAGGTGGTGAGTCTATTGTCGTGTTGCGATGGAAAGGCGCAGACTGTGGCGATCCGTTCTCGAAGCTTTCAAGCCAGCCTTAAGGCCTTCAACTTGGCTTAACGATTGGCAAGTTATTGGTAATTGGGACCAACGGCTTAACGTGGTCCCCAAATGGAAGATCGCATTGTGGCATTTGTAGGCGGCATGAACAATTTCAACAGTAGGTAGCAATACGTTCGACACAGCAATGAGCTCAAAACCTATTACTTGGGACAGGAATACACACGGTAAAAAGTGGGCGTATAATATGCCTCTGCCAACCCTTCGGGGATAAGGAGTGGTTGATAATACAACATAAACTCACCACTCCGTTGGGGTCAACGAGTAGTAGATGTTTGTGAGCGCCCCGCCTTGCACCCGTCAGTACGAACTGGCCGGCGCATGCCGTCGACTCGCGAACCAGGAACTCGCCGTCTTCTACTACCATCTGGAAAAAAAACGTATAATAATAATAAAAAATTATATGTTGACGCCTGTTGTTTTCATCCATAGTTTAAATCACCAAATGCATTTAACACTCACCCCAATGGCTCATTTCGTAGATAGCATATTGTACAATACTTTCACTCCCATTGGAGGTGGTCCATAATCGTTCTTCTACATAAGGCGAGCGTGGACTGTCTACAGTGGGGGTCCCATTTCCTATTTGATTAAAATTCTCAAAGGGCCTTTCTAAATACATACATATTATACATAGAAAACACCCAAACTCCGAAACAAACATTTGTGCATCACACAAATATTTTTTTCCGACCCGGCAATCTAATCTAGGACCTCAGGCGCGGCAGTCGCATACACTACCACTGCGCCACCGAGGCAGTCAAAACACACATTCCTTCTCTTCTTTTAAATGTATTGCTGCCAAAATCTGTATTTGTAGCCTGATCCAATTTTGTTAATAGTGAAGTGACGTCTGACATCTTAAACCTGTACTCGCAAGAGCGTCGACGTCTCTCGTTGTCTCGTCCGTAAGTGCGACTCTAGCAGGTGAGGTCGCATAATCCCCTGAGATTTTGGTGGAGGGTCTTACACTTTATCAATAGTAATATTATAAAGGCGAAAGGTTGAGAGGTGTACGTTTGTTGGGCCAATTTGGATGTAATGTAGGTACAGGTCTCTGGTATCCTGGATTTACACATAGGCTACTTTTACTGACTAACGGACGAGGCTACTACTACTAGACTAGTATCCGCAACCGGCGACTTAGTAGCTTTGTGGAAACCAGATGCAGCAAACGAGGGCGACAGAGTCACAAAATAGCCGGTTGTGGATGCTACGAGGGCGGCACTGAAAATTTCGGGAATCAAGGAAGTGACACAACATTACTTTTTAAAAATGTATTTATTGCTTTTCGAAGTATTCTCCGCGAAATTTGACACATTTTTCCATACGATGGAACCAATCATAGAAGCAACCATTCGATTCGGAAGTTGGGGTATCCAAAATGGCCGTTTTGTAGGCGCCCACAGCTTCTTCAGGTGATGAAAATCTCTGACCACGCAATTTATTATTTATTTTAGGGAAAGTATAGAAATCATTAGGGTTTAGGTCGGGGCTGTACGGCGGATGGTCTAATAATTCTATGTTTTCTTGCTCTAAAAACTCTTTTGAGGATGATGCGGCGGTTGCAGTTCTCTTTACGGAGTTCAGAAACGACCTGTGGCAAACAAATGCTAGCATACCATTCTGCATTAACCGTTCTTTGTCCCTCAAGAGGAATAGTCGCAACATGGCCGGTTTTGGAGACAAACGTGGCCACCATTTTTTTTGCAACACTCCATGAACGAACAATTTTTGTAGCCTTTAACTCATTTTCGAACACCCAAACTCGTGACTGGTTTTTTGTTTCGGGTTCGTACGCGTATATCCAGGATTCGTCACCTGATACGATGTTGTATACAGATTTGAGGATCCTGCGTGGAATCTTTCGAGAGTTCTGACGCACCAAATAACGCGAGCCGCTTTTTGCTCTTCACAGAGCGAATGCGGTATCCATCGGGAAAACAACTTTTTTACACCTAATTGTTCATGCAAGATTATTTGTATTTGACTCATGCCAATGTCTAAAGTTGCCTGAATTTCGCGGTATGTCACATGTCGATCTTCCTCAATCAGCTTACGCACAGCATCAACTTTTTCTTGGGTGACTGCAGTTTTTGGACGACCTTGACGGGGATCATAACTGAGCTTGACACTTCCACGTTAAAATTCAGCAAACCAGCGATAAATTGTAGTTTTGGATGGGGCTTCATCACCAAATGCAGAAATCATCCGGTCAACACACTGTTTTTGTGTTAAACCACTTCGAAAGTCATAATAAATCATTGCTCTTGAATTTTCTCGAGTCAATTCCATTTTCTCAACGACTAAACAAGTTTGACAAAACCTTGTGACAAGACCGAGAATCTTTTTTTTAAATAAATAAATGGTATTCGATTTTTAAAACCAAGGAGTTTTTAATTAAAAAGATTTTAATATGACAGGAACAGTGGAAATGTTCCATTCCCGATACTTTTAGTGCAGCCCTCGTAAAAGAAGCCAGTGTGCTGCAGTGGGCTCTAAGGGCCTCCACACACTAGCTTCTTTTAGTATCAGCAACCGGCGACTTAGTAGCTTTGTGGAAACCAGATGCAGCAACCGAACGCGACACAGTATCGACACAGTCTCAAAACAGCCGGTTTTGATACTAAAAGAAGCCAGTGTGCTGTGGCTCTAAGGGCCTCCACACACTAGCTTCTTTTAGTATCAAAACCGGCGACTTAGTAGCTTTGTGGAAACCAGAGGCAGCAGCGCGACACAGTATCGACACAGTCTCAAAATAGCCGGTTGTGGATGCTAAAAGAAGCCAGTGTGCGGTGAGTGTAAGGTGTCGTATCTTTTTTTATATTTCTGAGGTGGCAGACATACGGCCCACCTGATGGAAAGTGGTCACCCTAGCCTATGGACGTTTGCAACACCAGAGGTGCAGCATTCGCGCTGCCGACCCTTTATAAACCTTCTAAGACCCCTTTTTGAAGAGCCCCATGCTGTAGACGTGCGTGTACCTTCTCGGCAGTAGTCCTAGAGATGGGTCCGTGGAACCAGGGCTCCTGGGCCAGCAGCGCCGCCTGCGCCTGCGCGCTGAGCGGCTGGCAGGGCGGCGGCTCGCACGCGGACGACGTCGTGGACGACGACGACGCTGCTGATGATGTGATTATTGGCGCCGCTGTGAACGGCTCTGTGAAGAGTTGGATACTTGTTATATGTCTGCATTTCTATAGGAAATATACACTGAAAGAGTACACGAGAAGACGGCTAGTAAAATAATATCGGTAGGTATTTAAGGCCAAAGTAAGTCCATGTGACTCCCGGTTAAATAAGATGACTCACTACGAAGTTCAACCCTGTGATTGAAAAGGTTTGGATAGCAAAACGTATGATATCTTAAAAAGTTTATTATTATTACTTTATTTCTCTATCCGCCTTATCTTATGTCTTAAAAAGGTAATAGAATGAAAATAATCAATTTTACTTTAAATATTAATTGTTTTTTACCAAGATGGCCCACCGGATCGACAGGTGTTATAATGGTACAACCCTACAAAGACCTTCTAAGACCTCTTTAAAGCGAACCCCATACTGTAGATGTTCGGTAAAACCCAGGCAAGAGGTTATTTCATAACCTAAACTTAAAAAAAGAAGCCTCTATCGGAACTCTCTTTACGAACGCTCTGAACGATATGAGTTTCTATTAGTTTATTACCTGTCAAAAAGTAGTCCTACGATTAGTTACCGAAAAATTGTAATCGCCAAAATCCTATTGAGAATTAGATGCGAACTAGTTCCAAAACAATATTATGCACAAAAATAAATATAATAGGTACTCACGCATATCGAATATATCTGTGTGATGGTTCGGTAACAGCGCTGTAGGCGGCGTGCGAGGCGGTGGAGTTTGGTTCACGTAATGTCTCACACTTTCCTCGCAACTGCAACATCAATAATAACGTCGAGTAATTAACAACTCAAAAAACTGATAATTATTAACTCCCCTAAAAGTTCTTCAAAGCTCAAGCTCAATATTGTTTACAAGTGGTACCAACGTCTGCTCACCAAAGGACGAGGCACGGTGTAGGGGTTCTCACGGGGTTGAGAAGACAGATGGCAGTCGCCCAACGATGACGAATAAAAAGGTGAAGCCAATAAAGGTTATAAGCCAACAGAAGACGGGTAGGGTTTTGGTAGCAACTGAGATGGTCTTCCCGTAGTTTACTTAGTGTATTCTCAATTACTTCCAACTTACTTGGCTGCTAAGAGCAGCTTGTTTAGTTTTTGTTTTTGGCATTGTTGTTGGAATATATGTATAATACTAGATGACCCCTACGTCATCGCCCGTGACATACTCCAACTCCAACTGACAACTACCTACGCACCTATTTAAAGCCGTCGCTTATAAATTCTAACAAAATGTATAAAAAATTGCCCAATTTGTCGGCATTATGATTACTGCTCCGTTCTCCAGGGTAGCAGCGTGATGATATATAGCCATTCTCAATAAATAGGCTATCCAACAAAAAATATTTTTTCAAATCCGACCAGTAGTTCCTGAGATTTGCGCGTTGAACCAAACAAAAAAACTCTTCTACAGCTTTTTTTTTTTATTATTATGATGGAACAACCAACAGCTACACTATGTAATATTATTAGAACTATTAACAGTCGGTTAATAATAATGTAGCCCACAGTGCTGTTCACAGATTACCAGAAGATTTTAATTAAATTTGAGTTGCTCGAAGGTCTTAATGAAATGGAATAAAATATAAAAGAAAATAGTTACAAACATGCTAAAATTAATAAGTGATTTTGTAAGTAATTGGTAATTTTTGAAATTAATAAGAGATCTGCGGGCAAAATATATTAGTATGGATTAGTCAGCAGGTGAACCGCTAGTAGGTAAGGTCGCTTGGGCACAGAAGGTCTTAGTAGGCCCTTTACACCATTACATGATTAAGCCAAGGAGGACGTATATCAGTGAAATATCCACAATAGTAGTTTCACAGTCATAAATCCACTATTTACGTGTACAATATTAGCGATACTTACGAAGATATAGGTTGAAGTGAGGCGAGGGGTGGAGGAGGTGGGTGTCTATACCCGTGCACGTTCTCAGGAGGCGTCTTGTCCGGCAAGTCGTTGTAGTACTCGCGGTCGTCTGTGGGAGGTGGTTGCACGCTCGTGCTTTCACATAACGCGCGTGAACCGTTGAGGTTTAACCTGAAAACACAGACGTAGTTATCAGACTTACAGTAACTAGCTGATGCCTGCAGCTTTGCCCGCGTAATGAAGTCCTATTCGAGATTTCATATGGAATCTTAAACTTGATGAAAATACAATATATCCTATGTTACTCACGAAAGATGTAGCTTTCAAATGGTGAAAGAAATTTTAAAATCGGCCCAGTAGTTACTAAGCCTATATATTACAAACAAACTAACAAATATTTCCTCTTTATAATATTAGTATAGACGATCAGTGCCAAAAGGGCGAATATAAAAAGGTCGGTGTCCCTTTTTGGTTGTTCATGGAAGGTTGTCCATGACAGGCTTTGTTTTATGTCTTTACAGCAGTTTAGGTTTTTTGTCATGCCGGATCTACATATACAGTTGACAATTGCCAACGAATAAACAGCGTTACCGTCATGGTGAATCAAGCGTAATACATAGTTACTTATCAGTCACGTCTCTATTCCCGGGTACTATACCATACCATATGGATTTTTATCCCACGTAATAGGTGTTTAGCCCATTACCGTGTTGAAATGGACAGGCGCAGATTGTAGCGCTATGTTGTTTAACTTTTTCAAGCCGCCGATCAGGCTTTCAACTTTGCTTAACGACTGCCATGTAATTGGCAACCGGAACCAACAGCTTAACGTGCCTTCCAAAGCACGGACACGCTCGTATATGGAAATGCCACAAGGCGGTCACCCATCTAAAGACCAGCTATAGCGAAAGATGCTTAACGCAGTGATGGTTTACAGAACATTAATTTTACATTTAACATTATTCCATTAATTCCTTGGTGTGGATGCAACATCTAAGCCTTCAATGACCCTATGCCGGTTTCTACCGAATAAAACCACAAGGCGAAACTGCTTATGGCCGAAAGTCCCAAGTGAGACCTCGGAAGGAGAACCCCTAGAGGCCGAGTCTGCTATTTCATTCGTGTCGTGAATATCAATAGAAAGCCAAAGGTACAATTTTGAAATTTTTTGTTGTCTTTCGCACTCCAATAGGCCTCTATCGATCGGCTGATAGGATTCTACTAACAATGACTCGCTAGTGGCCGCTAGTTTGTTGCATTTTTGATAGTCTACTAACATTTTGACAGATAAAACCCCTAGGGCTGCCGAAACAGATTTTGTCCGCTACTGCGGCCTCGTCAGAAGCTTTTCTGCATTGTTTAAACCCGACATCAGAGTTGTACACTCTAATGCCGGAATCACACATACATATATTAGAATTGCCGGAAATTTAGATGGCGGTGACAGGAAGTAACTAATGCGTAATTCATTATCTATGCTCTACTGCTATACTACAATGTGATTCAGTGATTTTACAGAAAAAAGTAATCAATGTGTCGTATAGCGATATCGTCATTATTAGGTATAAATGGAAATTATAAATACGAGATCAGAAACAATTAATATATTAATATAATATAATAATATATAATATTTATCTATCACGCCTTATCCCCGAAGGGGTGGCAGAGGCATATAATTTACTAAATACGACTTGGGATATTTTTGATATCAATGTTCGTATAATGTATACTAATTTTATGCTGAAGAGCTAGCTTGTTTGGTACAACGCGCTAATCTTAGGAAGCCCAGTTATCTATATATAGGGAGGCTGAATATCATCACGCTACTACCCTGGATAACGGAATAGTAATCATAAATGTCAACAAATCGGGAAAATGTTCATACATTATTGTAAAATTAATAAACGACAGGAATACAAGGGGATCAAAGTATGTCACGGGGGAAGCCGCGGGGGACAGCTAGTGATAAATAAAGGAAATCCTACAAACTCTCTACCTATACTATAAGCATCAAGTGCAAAGACTTCGATGTTGCAGAGGGTTTGTTCAAGGATCCTTCATTACCCGGCCAGGGACTAAGGTTTTCACCACTAAAATTTCACCAATTGATTCAAGTGTAAGGTGAAGGGTGAAGCTGCAGGCGTATGCTAGTTGTTTACAATATCGCAATAAATATTTCGTGTCGTGTTTTGCTAAATACCATTGGTGAAATTTGGGTGTACCTACACAATGCCGCTGACTACCGCTTTAAGAAAAAATCAGCGTGACTATGTATGCAGGTATTTTGTAATAAATTACGGACCACAGCATCAGGTGATTCATTGGACTTACAGCAAAATTCTGAGAAATGTTTTGTACTCTTTTAAATTAGTTGTAATCAATATAGCAATGTCATGAATCACTATGACACACCACTACATACGAATTTCATACATTTTTATCTGCTCACTCACACATTTCACCAGTATTAAGCTTTATCAATCAATCACACCTTATCCCCGAAGGGGCAGCAGAGGCATAATATACGCCCATATTTCATCGTGAGCACATCTGTATTATTAACTAGTTGACGCCCGCGGCTCTGCACGCGTGTTAAAGATTTCCCGTTTGCCAAAGGAATTTGTTCCGGAGATAAAAAGTAGCCTATGTGTTATTCTGATTTGTAAGCTTTATTATCGTAAATTTTCATTAAAATCCATTTAGTAGATTTTGCGTGCAAGAGTAACAAAAATCTATACTTGCAAACTTTCGCGTTTATAATACTGGTAGGACTAAATGGGTAATTGACTTCTCATTGAGTATGGCGGTAAATCATTTTAATAAAAAAAAACTTTGTTTCTTTGTTATAATTTTACATCTAAATATCTGAACTAATTTTGATCAACCCAAAGAAAGTAATAGGGGCTTTCAAAGGAGAAGTGCGGTGAAATTTAACTGAAATCTGTAACTAACAACTACCGAGACCAACATGTTACCGACCGTGCCTTAGTTTCGAAGTACGAAAACGGTCGTACGGAAACTAAAAATGCTACTAACTCATATACTCGTACACGCTGCGTAGTGCTTGCAAATATTGTTTACTGCAGAGCACTGAGCTATGATATATTATTTTTAATTCACTAGAATAATTCGTATTTATTTTCGTTTGATTGGGGAAACAGGTGTTAAACAGAGTGTGTAAAACGACAATGTCAAAAATTACAAATGGCATGATGAAAATATAAGTAGCCGCGACATATTTAACGTGTTTAAGATTATTCGCAAACGGCGTGTCGGACAAACAGCGTTGTTTTGATCCCCACCGCGAAGTTTTCATATAAAAACTGCATTTCAAGCTAGGACGATTTAACCAAACCATTTGGTTAAATCGTCCTAGATTTAAAGCCTTCGCAAGCCACGGATATTATCTATGGTACGCGATTCTAGTGGAGGTTTTATTCGTACTAGATTGTTGACACGCGAATGTTTCTGCACGGCATTTCTCCTGTTTTTACGATTTCTACATGACCTAATTTCGCCAGTTCCCACGTGTTAGGTGGCGAGAATATTGCCGTGACAATATTATGCGTAAGGTTGTCCCACGTCATACTGTCTAATAATCAATGTGAGATAGTAGTGAGTTAGACTCTGTGCAGATGGTGTTGTCCCAGTGACGCTAAATTACCTCAGTCGACTTGTAGGTAAAATGTGGTCAGAAAGATAAGCTTTTTCTGTAATTCCCTCATTCCCGGGCAGGTATGATTAGGAATTGTAATTAACAAACAGAAATTCTCGTAATAAGGAAGGAAAATGTACAAGTTAAACTAATAGTACTATTTAACTAAAGTATTTCCCAATAACATATGAAACAGGAAAGCTAAGTAATTAGCAATGTGCCAGCATATACCATTCTTATGTACCAGTCAGTAACATTCATTCATTTTTATGATATAAAGCGAGTCATGGTTTTAAATACAGAAAAAAATTGAGTAAACTATGAGTAACTTACGTTGAAGGTTTCGTTAAAAACTCCTTGAAGCGGAGTTCAAAAGCTTGTCCTATAGTTGCTATTACATCTTGAGCTAGTCTGCCACCACATTCTAATATGTAGCACGCTCTCCACTCTGCTGGGGGCGCAGACTTGGCGACGTAGGCTACAAAATCTAACGAGTCCGTATCACCTCCTGACGCGAATGAGACTCGAGGCATCTCGTGACGAGCGATTGTATCTGCTCCTTCAAGAGCCGTTAAAGTAATTGCTTTGGAAGATATTGTCAGGGCTACATTTGCTCCAGAGTGTGACATTCGTGGCCGAGCGGCGAGGGCCCGGACTGCGGCTTGGCATACTCTTCGCTTTTTGTCTGCTGAACGAAGACCGGCTGCTGCACATACGCGAGCAATGCATTCTCTGAAAAAATTACATTTAATAAATTGTCAAAAGATTCTGAATAGTAATGCCCTACCATTTCTTTGATGTCCAGAGATCGATTAACTTTTTTTTCGATTAATTTCTTATTAAAGAAATTCTCTACATACGAAACCAGGTAATAGATTAGACTAGACATGTGGTATCAAATTGTGGGGTTCAGTCGTGCCCTGTCGTGATGGTTCAAAGGGGTCTAATTTATATCTTAAAAGACATCTCAAATGTGTCATGGTTTATCGGAAATTCGTGAATATTATGAAATCCTGAACCTTCCAATGATAAAAGAATTGATCATCTGCCACTCGGAAAAGTATATACTTCTCAGATTGGTAGTCATGATCAGTCAGTCTTCACACAAATCAGCTTTCAGAGCAGGTGACCATTCCAGAATCAATTCATCATCTGAAGACGTGGTTAAATGCCACCACCTAGCACCAGCATAGTGAGATGATTCTTTTATTAATTATGTAAAGTAAGGTACTTACTTTGCTACCTGAGATCTTGTTTCAAAGTCAAGTTTTTTCATGGATGTCAATATTTCCATGCAGCCAATATACTGAAAAAATAATAACACATTGAATTTACTATTCTACTATGTTAATATTACCTCCAAGATGCCACTCTGCAGCCCCTCGGAGAGCACCACGGCCACCCCGTTCTCCCCACCAGGCGCACCTGTGTAATACCGCTTGTAGCCGTTCTGCAAGGGCCGGGCTCTGTTGCCCTTCCACCGAGTCTCCTGCAGGAACGCCACGTCCACCCTCCGCCTGGAGAGTACTTCGGCCAACTCTACCGCACGCCCAGTCAGCGTGCCAATGTTCCAAAATGCGAAGCGGGTACGGGTTGGGGCTAACTTCTTTAGCCATGCTGGCCCGACACACGGCAGCCCTAGCCCACTTGTCACGGGAGTAGGGGGGGCTCCTGCGCGCCGTTTTGCGGCGGCGCCCTATCCCTAGCATCATTCCATTTCTGACTGTTCCTTTTTTTTTCTTTTTGTTCGAATATCTTGGTGGAGCCCCTTACACCCCTCAACTCAACACTAACAGTCCCTGGGCATCAATAAATATGTTTCGATTATCCTGAGTCCCTCTGCTTCTTATTTTTATAGGCTTATATTAGTAGAGGCCTAATGGTATTAAGTATTTAGTGGATAATATAATATGGAGAAATAAATATTGAATAAGCATAGGTAAATTTTCTTTAACAACAAAAATGGCACAACAGTATGGAATATATTGATTAGGATTGAATATATCCATATTAAGTGAACCATATCAGAGTTATGCCAGTTCCTTCCTGCAGAATTTTCTATATTTATTATCAGGGTCTGCTTTTAGTGACTGGTAGGAACAGCTTTGATTTGGTTTATTATGTTCACAACCCCAAAAGGGGATTTTCATCATGCCTTATCCAGTGGTCAACAAGTACACAACTTGTAGGTGTCCTAAAAAATGGTAATAATGAATTAGACTAAACTTGGTAACCTAGGATTTAAATACAGGCCCTGAAAATCCCTGGGACATTATTTCAAGGATCTATCTGGGGAATCCAGCCACACAGTACTAGACAGATTAGGGACCATGTGGTTTTGGTTGGTTCAAGTCAGGCAAATTCTGAGAAGATCGAAACACATCCACAGTCTGTTATTGGCTTCTAAAGGCTTTAATATTAAGTGACTGTTTATAGACTTTATATCATAGACATAAGACATGCGTGTAGGAAGCGATTGATGAATCTCGAAGAAGCGAAAGAAGTATGCATGGTTCGCGAAGCCTGGCGATCTGTCCTCTCTGACTACCCCGTCAGGGATACAGCGTGAAGATAGTTAGTTTAGAAGTGACTGCATCTGTCATCATGCCATTGATTCATATGTTAGTCAGCAGAGGCACCACTTAAAGGCGAGGTTGCTGAACTGAAGAACTCAGTCCTGCCTTTAACATGTAGTTATTATATAAGTAACTGATTTACAAGTTGGCCTTTAGGTGATTTACTATAGACATAACAGGGACCATTGTTTATCTTTACATGTTATAAACATTGTATAACATAATGAGATTATGAAAAGAATAAGTGACATTGAAAGTCAATCAAAACAATTGACTGGATAGTCAGTAATTTTTCATCATCTTAATGTTACTTACAAACCCTGATTGGGCCTGGAGCTTGGGTTCAACTTTTATTTGACAGCTTTTTAGCATTGATGAGAGTGACTGCAGTCTGGCCTATGAACCCCGTAAGGCACTTGCATTATTGCCTTGGCTGTTAGTCAGCCTGTGCACAGCAGACTGGTAAGGTTGCTCGGGGCCCTGGAGATCTTGCTGAGGCCCCCTTACACAGTAGCACTTTATTTAATACATTATCTACATGGTAGGTGAAGTATTTGTATCTATAATGTTGTTGTGTGCGATTACTAGCTCAAAGGTTTAAGTCTACAAAAAGTCCCCTGCATTATAGCACCGTAAACTATTTCGAAAGGAGACACAAGACAGTAAAAATTAATGTAATAGAGGAAGCTTACCCTGACTGCATATGTGATTCCATCGCTAGCCAGTATAGAATCAGGGTGAAGCCAGCCGCGCGCCGGTTTTGCAACAAAAGTGCTATCCGACATTTCACACACGAATAACGCACTGCGACACAAGAACAAATGTTTTCCTTTACACTTCACCTTACCTACTTTCAGTCATTTAAAAGGCGCTTTCATTGTGATCCAAATGATTAATACGCCAAAGTCTAATTTCGCATCTCGAAACTTTCGTAAACACTATTACTTCACACTATGTCTATACTAAATACTATATTAACTATACTAAAGTTGTTGCTTCACGTAAATATGTAAAAGAGTGGGAAGTTAGGTACTATAACAATAACAAGATAAAAACTACATCAATATCAACAAGCTACAACTTACAACAGAAATATTACTTTACTTTTTTGACATTTGAGGAGGGGAATGACGTGAACGTGAAGTGAAGTGAATGAAATGAGTAGGTACAGTATCATTGGCCATATCATATCGGTCCGCGTGAGAGGGCTCTCGGTGGTAGTGTGTTCCTTTGTAAATACGTGACTATGACCAAACAGAGGACAATTTTTTTGAACGATTGATCGAACTTACCAAATTTTTTGAGTAAAAAATAAAAAATCAAAGCAAATATGTGTCTTTGTTATTTGGAATATACATCATATACGTGGGTTACGGGTCAGTAGTACTTTTGTTACTGTTTTTAAAATATTTAATTTAATTATCTCTAATAATGTCAATAATATACTATTATATTTAGTAAATATAAAATCATTATTTTATATCAATGGTTACAAAAAGAATGGAAGCTATCTTTACTCTGGCTAAAGAAAAGCTGCTTTAGGAAATAACAACATTGATGGTGTTGTAAAATTGTTGAAAAACGCAAAGTTACACAGCAGCACCGGACAGGAGGAGTACATGGTTCGCAGTTCCACTTGCCTCAGAGCATAGAGTACAGACATTTCCACGAGGCCATGAAAATGTTTAGCGCAATATATCCCACCACTCTTGAACACATTACTGACAAACTGATGCGGAAAGCGCCGTCTGTTCTTGGAGAGTTTATCAGCAGCAACAGTTTGTAAGAGGCTGCATTATCCGTATCCCACGGTAACAACTACACGTGGGCTCTACACACGGTAACAACTACAACAGACTGGGCTGACTCTCGGACGCCATCTTTGCCAAGTGCACGACATCGGTTGCGCTACCACAGTCTTCTCAGCTTCCGCTTCTTCTCGATCATCGCCAAGATGAAGGCCGGCAGTTGAGGAGGTTTCCGGATCGACGGGGCTTCTAACCTGGAGTCTCGTAGCGCTGTGTTAATAACAGCGCCGAGATCTTCTACGAGCGCGTCGACGTCTGACTCGGACTCAATGCGGCGGTGCGGTGAGTGCTTCGCCATAAGATCGGCAAATGCTTGCCAATCCTGGCGAAAGCGAGGCAATGGTGGCGATGACCGAGTAAGGTTGCTCGTCAGGGTCAGGAGGACTGGCTGGTGGTCCGAGAGGAGGTGGTCGTCCAGGACGTCAATCGATGACGCAGCTGGTAGGTCGCGCACCAGCGACAAGTCGATGACATCCGGCAGGAACGCTGCCTGGTATGGATAATGAGTCGGGACCTCTGACCCCAGCACCTCATATTCATGCTGTTCCGCGATGCTGAAGAGTCGGCGCCCGTTGGGACAGATGCGCGTGGAGTTCCAGGCCGTGTGCTTGGCGTTGAAGTCGCCCTATGCGACTATGACCGGGTCCGGTGAGTCCATCAGGGTGTGGACATCAGCCGTTGCCAGTCGCGCGTCCGGCGGCTTGTAGAACGCAAACACACGGATGGGGCGGCGATCGACGCAGACTTATACGCCCAGGGCGTATGACGTCTGCAGCAAAACAGTTGGCAGTGATCAAAGGGTCAGCTCTTCCACCTTCATCCGGCACACTAGTTGACGGTTTCGGGTGGGTGTCCTGCTTCGCCTTCGTCCCTCCCTGGGGGGCGGCGACCACGGGCTTGGCTGGCACTTGCGTGGGCTGCTTCGTCGCTGCAGCCTTGTTGCGGGGTCCTCGTTTTCTTTTGTTGTTATTTCCGCGTACTCCCGGGGCTGGGTTAGCCTCTGCCATAAGAGAGTTTGGAGCATCTCCTTCCGCCACGGCGGAAGTTGCAGGCTTCGAGGGAGCAGTGCGTGCGA
The DNA here is from genome assembly GCA_948477245.1 of Thumatha senex. NCBI lineage: Eukaryota > Metazoa > Arthropoda > Insecta > Lepidoptera > Erebidae > Thumatha > Thumatha senex. Next base: position 9,097,823 of record OX419728.1, read on the forward strand.
CGGTGCCGGCCCTTTATTCCGCGCCTCCTTCCGGAACACTGGGCAGGCGACATGATTCGCAGTGTGGGGTCCACCGCAGTTTGCGCACGTGGGTGGTTCTTCAAGTGGGCGCGGGCAACTCTTGGCGGCATGCTCCCCGCCACACCGCACACAAGCGGGCGGCCTGTGGCAGTGGTGCGAGGAGTGCCGAAATTGTTGGCACCTGTGGCACTGCGCTGGTCCCCTTTTATCGCGCTATGCCTCAACTTTGATCCCGGGCATACAGAGCATCTCTGTGATGTCATATATGCCCGGGGTGATATCTTTTGTGCGCTGGAGCTGCACCAGGAACAGGCAACCCGGGCGTCCTGAGCGTGCGCGGATTGGGCGCACGAATTCTGGAGTGTATCCCAAGGTTAACAGCTCCTGCTCGACGTCTTTGGGCTCTGTATTGTTGGGTAGCCCCCTGATGGCTACTTTCAGGCTTCTCTCCTGTGGCAGATTGAGCGCGCCGGGGACGACTGGTCGGGCATCCACCGCCTGTGCCGCCAACTCTCCGGGAAACCGCCTCCGATTAGACCCCTCATGGCCGGTGACGGTACCCCACGTTACCGAGCCGAGGATCGAGCGGAGATCTTTGCGGAACACCTGATGGGCGCCTGTCGGGAACCCTTCCCTTGGCCCAACCGGACACCACAATATTGCTGTGGAGAGGTTCCCCTCCCCTCCACACCGCACGCAAGGGCAGGCGATACTCAGCTCGCCACCCAACGTGCAACGTGCGGCAGCCGGAACGTCACCATCATCTCCGATGGAGATGTCCTACGCTGCAGCCCGCCGCCTCCGCAGAAACCGCTGACTCCTACTCCCCAGCCGAGGAGACTCGCGTCGCCACCACAAGTGCCGAACGCGTCCACCGACGCGCCTCCAAATGCGTCAAACACGGTGCCCGATACCGCTGCCGCTACCTCTCAAGCCCAGCCAGCAAAGTACCCACCGCTGGTGGTGGAGGTGCTCCCGGGCTTTCCAACCCACTTCCGGGAGCTGAGGAAACTGCTGGGGCACTCCCCTAAGGATGCGCGTTCGGGAAAGGGGTCAGATTCATCCCCAAATCGGCAGATAAATATCGCATCACGCAGAAGTACCTGGCCAACCTAGAGAAAAGGGGGTACCGTCACCGGCCATGAGGAGTCTAATCGGTGGCGGTTTCCCGGAGAGTTGGCGGCACAGGCGGTGGATGCCCGACCAGTAGTCACCGGCGCGCTAAATGGTGCGCTGCCAGGACTCGATCGCTTCTGTTTCCAGGGCGCTCGAGACCCTTGCAGCCAGCGCGTTGAGCTGGTACTTCAGGGTCGGGCATCGGTTGCGCTGCCACAGTCTTCTCAGCTTCCGCTTCTTCTCGATCATCGCCAAGATGAAGGCCGGCAGTTGAGGAGGTTTCCGGGTCGACGGGGCTTCTAACCTGGAGTCTCGTAGCGCTGTGTTGATAACAGCGCTGAGGTCTTCGGCGAGCGCGTCGACGTCTGACTCGGACTCAATGCGGCGGTGCGGCGAGTGCTTCGCCATAAGATCGGCAAATGTTTGCCAATCCTGGCGAAAGCGAGGCGATGGTGGCGATGACCGAGTAAGGTTGCTCGTCAGGGTCAAAAGGACTGGCTGGTGATCCGAGAGGAGGTGGTCGTCCAGGACGTCGATCGATGGCGCGGCTGGCAGGCCGCGGACCAGCTACAGGTCGATCACGTCCGGCAGGAACGCTGCCTGGTATGGATAATGAGTCGGGACCTCTGGCCCCAGCACCTCATATCCATGCTGTTCCGCGATGCTGAAGAGTCGGCGCCCGTTGGGACAGATGCGCGTGGAGTTCCAGGCCGTGTGATCGTGATCTGAGGTCGGAAGCTGGACGCAACTTGCTTAAGGTATCGGACGGTGGTACGGGGTGTACCACAGAGAGAAACTTAGGAGGGCCCGTGCACACAACGGTACAAGGCGATCCGCGGGAGCGTATATCTGACTGGCCATCTCACAACTCCCCTAGGGGAGTTGGGGGGAGACTGATCGAGGCATTGGCCTCTTACAGTGAGGTTCAGCGCCGCCTGTCGATACAGGCGGGTCGTTGGATTGGCTGTAAAAAGCCGTGGGGTCAAATCCGGGCGTCAAGTCCGGTGGTGGAGCGTGCCGCTAGCGAGCCCTGACTCCACCGGATGATTCCGATGGGCGGTCTACAAGCCAGCGGCAGCTGAGGTCGTCATCTGGGGGTCACCCTGGAGGCATCGGCGAGGTCGAGCCTGGCGGGAAGGGTTCCCGGCAGGCGCCCATCAGCCGGCCTCAGGGTGACGTTGTCTAGTCCGGTCTTGCTGCAGCAGGGATCAAGTCCCGCGGCATAGGTCTGTCCGGGGGGCGCCGGTGGTACGGAGCGATCTCCCGCAAGTGGCGGAAGTTCGACTCCCCGGCGCGTGCGAACATGTTGGCGCTCAAGCGACCGATGTAGTCGTCGAGGCTCTCCATGCGTAGGTCTCGGGCGATCGTTTCGTTCCTCACGAAGCGAGGGGCGCCTACGGCGTGTCGCAGCGACAGCGACTGCTGCGCACGCAGCCGTGCACGGTACGAGTCTGCGGCCAGAGCGTACCATGCACGGGCGGCATAGGTGAGGCGGCTGCGAATGTAAGTTTTGTAGACGCCCAGCTTCGCGCGGAGCGGGAGGCACGATGAGATCACCGGACGCAGGAGAGCTCGAGCGGCGCGAGCTTGTCCAACAATGTTCTGCACGTGGTGTCGCATGGTGAGACGACGGTCAATGGTCACTCCAAGGTACTTCACCGTCGGGGACCAGTTGACGGTTTTTCCGAGCAGGGTAAGGGGCGCGGGTTGCCACGCACCCCCTACAACAAGCGCTTGGGTCTTTGCCACGTTGACCGTCAGTCTCCATTCATCCAGCCAAGGCGGGAGCACATCTAGGGCACGCTGCATTTTGACCGCCGCATGTGTAGCGGTCAGGGAGGTCGTAATATAGGCGGCGTCGTCGGCGTATAGCGCCAACATCGCGCCGTCTGGGACTGGGATGTCGTCAGTGTACTTGGCGTAGCACACTGGTGACAGGCAGCTCCCCTGGGGCACGCCGGCTCTGATGCTGCGCTCTCCGGACAGGACGCCGTCCACGATGACCTGGAAGCGTCTGTCCTGGAGGAAGGTGGCCACAGTCTTGACTATTCGTCGCGGAGTAGTAGACGTGGCCAGCTTGTAGATCAGACCGTCGTGCCAGACGCGATCAAAGGCCTTCTCCATATCGAGGAGTACTGCAACACCGTGCTCTATCTTGTTGAGAGCGACGGTGAGATGGTGCAGTACCCTCGCGAGCTGCAGCGTGGTGGAGTGTTCGGCTCGAAAGCCGAATTGCTCGTCGCGTGGCTGGATGTGTGGTATCAGATGCAGGAGTAGAAGCTTCTCGAAGACTTTCGAGAGTGTCGACAGCAGCGTAATGGACCGATAACTTTCGGGCTTCAGTACGTTTTTCCCGGGCTTCGGCAGCATAATGACTCGGCCGAGTCTCCATGCTGCGGGAAAGTGGCTGGTGCGGAGGATGCCATTGAATAGCTGCGTCACCGATGCGATAGCTCGCGGGGGCAGGTGACGCAGGGCCTCGTTCGGGATCCGGTCGGGGCCTGGGGCTTTCCGCAGTTGGGTGCGGCGAATCATACGCTGCACTTGGCCCGGGGAAAACACGACTGGGTCATCCGTGGGGGTTATCGGCGCCTCGAAGTAAAACTTCAGATGCTGCTAGATAGCTTCTACTCGAACTGCGTCGGAAGCTGGATTCGGCTGGAACTGTTTCTCCAGGTGTTCCGCAAAGATCTCCGCTCGATCCTCGGCTCGGTAACGTGGGGTACCATCACCGGCCATGAGGGGTCTAATCGGAGGCGGTTTCCCGGAGAGTTGGCGGCATAGGCGGTGGATGCCCGACCAGTCGTCCCCGGCGCGCTCAATGGTGCGCTGCCAGGACTCGGTCGCTTCTGTTTCCAGGGTGCTCGAGACCCTTGCAGCCAGCGCGTTGAGCTTGCACTTCAGGGTCGGGCATCGGTTGCGCTGCCACAGTCTTCTCAGCTTCCGCTTCTTCTCGATCATCGCCAAGATGAAGGCCGGCAGTTGAGGAGGTTTCCGGGTCGACGGGGCTTCTAACCTGGAGTCTCGTAGCGCTGTGTTAATAACAGCGCCGAGATCTTCGGCGAGCGCGTCGACGTCTGACTCGGACTCAATGCGGCGGTGCGGTGAGTGCTTCGCCATAAGATCGGCAAATGATTGCCAATCTTGGCGTAAGCGAGGCGATGGTGGCGATGACCGAGTAGGGTTGCGCGTCAGGGTCAGGAAGACTGGCTGGTGGTCCGAGAGGAGGTGGTCGTCCAGGACGTCAATCGATGGCGCAGCTGGTAGGTTGCGTACCAGCGACAGGTCGATGACGTCCAGCAGGAACGCTGCCTGGTATGGATAATGAGTCGGGACCTCTGGCCCCAGCACCTCATATCCATGCTGTTCCGCAATGCTGAAGAGTCGGCGCCCGTTGGGACAGATGCGCGTGGAGTTCCAGGCCGTGTGCTTGGCGTTGAAGTCGCCCGCGACTATGACCAGGTCCGGTGAGTCCATCAGGGTGTGGACATCAGCCGTTGCCAGTCGCGCGTCCGGCGGCTTGTAGAACGCAAACACACGGATGGGGCGGCGATCGACGCAGACTTCTACGCCCAGGGCGTACGACGTCTGCAGCAAAACAGTTGGCAGCGGTTGGTGGACGACATTTCTCTTTACCAGGACTGCCAATCCCCTGAAAGCAGTCCCGGTCTGGGAGATTTGCTCCTCTCGGTACACATGGTACCCTGGTGCTCGGAGTGCTGAGCTCTTCCTGAGGCGCGTCTCGCAGATGAGGGCAATATGGACCTGCCGCTGTGCGAGCAGCTGCCTCAGGAGCCTGGTCTTCACGGGGGACATCCCGTCGGCGTTCCAGAAGATGATGCGTAGGGAGTTATCTGCCATAGGCACAGATTTTCCCTACGCATTGCAGGACGGGGTCCCGTCCCTCCTGGATGGCTTGGAGCACCTCGGTCAGCACTCCGATCACCATGATGATCAAAGGATCAGCCTTAGTCCCTTCGGCCAACACGATGGCCGATGTTGAAGCAGGCTGCTCCATTGCAGCCTTCTTGCGAGGACCTCTCTTGCGCTTCTTGTTCCTGTTCCCCCCCGGAGCGGGGTTGGCAGCTGCCATCAAGGAACCTGGAGCGTTATGTTCCGCTGCTGCTGCGACGGAGGGGTCAGGCTTGGAGGATGCAGTGCGCGCGACGGTGCCCGCCTTCTTGTTCCGCGCCTCCTTGCGGAACACCGGGCAGGCAACATGGTTTGCGGTGTGGGGTCCACCACAGTTTGCGCACGTGGGTGGTTCTTCAAGTGGGCGCGGGCAGCTTTTGGCGGCATGTTCCCCGCCACACCGCACACAAGCGGGCGGCCTGTGGCAGTGGTGCGAGGAGTGCCGAAATTGTTGGCACCTGTGGCACTGCGCTGGTCCCCTTTTACCGCGCCATGCCTCAACTTTGATCCCGGGCATACAGAGCATCTCTGTGATGTCATATATGCCCGGGACGGCGTCTTTGGTACGTTGGAGCTGCGCCAGGAACAGACAGCCTGGGCGGTCCGAGCGTGCGCGTATTGCGCGCACGAATTCGGGGATGTAGCCCAGTTCCTTTAGCTCCTGCTCGATGTCCTTGGTCTCAGTGTTTTGTGGCAGCCCCCTGATGGCTACCTTCAAGCTGCGTTCCTGTGGTAGTGAGTAGGAGAACCATGAGATCTTGGTCTCCTTCTCCAGGTCGTACAGGTACCTTTGTATAATTCGGTACTCAGAGTCCGATTTAGGGATAAACCGGACCCCTTTCCCGAAGGCACGGCCGTTCGGCGTGTGACCCAGGAGTTTCTTCAGCTCCCGGAAGTGGTTTGGCCAGTCCGGGAGCGATTCCACAATAAGCGGAGGGTACTTCGCTGTCTGGGGGTTGGTGTTTGTGGTGGCGGTTGTGGACATCGCGGCTGCCGGCGCTGTGGTTGGAGGCGCGTCGTCGGTCGCCTGCGATGTTCGCGGCGTCAATCTCCTCGGTTGAGGAGTTGGAGGTTTCGATGGTGGCGGTGGCGGGCTGCTCAGCGCAGCGGCATAGGACATCTCCATCGTTGGCGATGGAGATGTCCCGAGTATCAGGCGCTGCATGTTTGGCGGCGAGAAAGTCGCCTGCCCGAGCGTCCTGTGCGGGGGAGAGGGGAACCTCTCCGCCGGGATCGGGGCCGTTCCAGATTGCCCAGGGGTGGGCCATCTGTGTCCCAATGGTGTCGCCGTTGGCCGGGTTGCGGCTCGAACGGCTGCAGCTGCAGGGGGTGCAGGAACAGCAGCGGCAATGGCTACGGCTGCAGTAGCGCCGGCAGCTGGGGCCGGCCGAGTTGGCCGGCCGCCACCACTACCCGGTGGCGGCCGGTGGTATGCGCCTCTGCGTGGCGTCGGGACCGTCGAACCTTGGCATCGACGGTGCGGTTGGAGTGGGCGTCCTGGGCAGCGGGCTGCCCGGGAAGAACTCTTCACCCCCGGATGTGCTGGGGCGGGCTGTTACTGGGCGGCCGAAGGTCAGTCTGGGCTGGCTCTCGGTCGCCATCCTTGTGAGATGCGCGATAGCGGCGTGCGCAGGTCCGCGGGAGAGGACGATCGTTCGCTTCGCCCCACGAGGGGCGAGGGGACGCGTCGCACGGCGCGTAGGTGGGTGCGGTTGTGGCGGCGGCATCGCAGCCGCTGCAGGCGAAGAGTGGCGATAAACGCGGAGGGGGGACGAATACCATGTGCGGCCCTAACCCCGGCCTCGGCACGCCGATACCTCCTGACCCGGTCCCCGGGGCTTGCCGCTGGTGGCAGACCGGGAAACCAAAGCCAGGCGACACGACGCGTGATCCGAGGTCGGAAGCTGGACGCAACTTGCGTTCGGTATCGGACGGTGGTACGGGGCGTACCACAGAGAGAAACTTAGGAGGGCCCGTGCACACAAACGGTACAAGGCGATCCGCGGGAGCGTATATCCGACTGGTCATCTCACAACTCCCCTAGGGGAGTTGGGGGGAGACTGGACGAGGCATTGGCCTCTTTCAGTAAATGTCAGCGCCGCCTGTCGATACAGGCGGGTCATTGGAGTGGCTAGTAATAGCCGTGGGGTCAAGTCCGGGCGTCAAGTCCGGTGGTGAAGCGTGCCGCTAGCGAGCCCTGACCCCACCGGATGATTCCGATGGGCGGTCTACAAGCCAGCGGCAGCTGAGGTCGTCATCTGGGGGTCACCCTGGGGGCGTCGGCGAGGTCGAGCCTGGCGGGAAAGGTTCCCGGCAGGCGCCCATCAGCCGGCCTCAGGGTGACGTTGTCTAGTCCGGTCGAGCTGCAGCGGGGATTAAGTCTCGCGGCAGAGGTCTGTCCGGGGGGCGCCGGTGGTACGGAGCGATCTCCCGCAGGTGGCGGAAGTTCGACTCCCCGGCGCGTGCAAGCATGTTGGCGCTCAAGCGACCGATGTAGTCGTCGAGGCTCTCCATGCGTAGGTCTCGGGCGATCGTTTCGTTCCTCACGAAGCGAGGGGCGCCTACGGCGTGTCGCAGCGACAGCGACTGCTGCGCACGCAACCGTGCACGGTACGTTTCCGCTGCCAGCGCGTACCATGCAGGGGCGGCGTAAGTTAAGCGGCTGCGAATGTATGTTTTGTAGACGCCCAGCTTCGCGCGGAGCGGGAGGCACAAAGAGATCACCGGACGCAGGAGAGCTCGAGCGGCGCGAGCTTGTCCAACAATGTTCTGCACGTGGTGTCGCATGGTGAGACGACGGTCAATGGTCACTCCAAGGTACTTCACCGTCGGGGACCAGTCGACGGCTTTTCCGAGCAGGGTAAGGGGCGCGGGTTGCCACGCACCCCCCACAACAAGCGCTTGGGTCTTTGCCACGTTGACCGTCAGTCTCCATTCATCCAGCCAAGGCGGGAGCACATCCAGGGCACGCTGCATTTTGACCGCCGCGTGTGTAGCGGTCAAGGAGGTCGTGATGTAGGCGGCGTCGTCGGCGTATAGCGCCAACATCGCGCCGTCTGGGACTGGGATGTCGTCAGTGTACTTGGCGTAGCACACCGGCGACAGGCAGCTCCCCTGGGGCACGCCGGCTCTGATGCTGCGCTCTCCGGACAGGACGCCGTCCACGATGACCTGGAAGCGTCTGTCCTGGAGGAAGGTGGCCACAGTCTTGACTATTCGTCGCGGAGTAGTAGACGTGGCCAGCTTGTAGATCAGGCCGTCGTGCCAGACGCGATCAAAGGCCTTCTCCATATCGAGGAGTACTGCAACACCGTGCTCTCTCTTGTTGAGAGCGACGGTGAGATGGTGCAGTACCCTCGCGAGCTGCAGCGTGGTGGAGTGTTCGGCTCGGAAGCCGAATTGCTCGTCGCGTGGCTGGATGTGTGGTATCAGATGCAGGAGTAGAAGCTTCTCGAAGACTTTCGAGAGTGTCGACAGCAGCGTAATGGGCCGATAACTTTCGGGCTTCAGTACGTTTTTCCCGGGCTTCGGCAGCATAATGACTCGGCCGAGTCTCCATGCTGCGGGAAAGTGGCTGGTGCGGAGGATGCCATTGAATAGCTGCGTCACCGATGCGATAGCTCGCGGGGGCAGGTGACGCAGGGCCTCATTCGGGTTCCGGTCGGGGCCTGGGGCTTTCCGCAGTTGGGTGCGGCGAATCATACGCTGCACTTGGCCCGGGGAAAACACGACTGGGTCTTCCGTGGGGGTTATCGGCACCTCGAAGTAAAACTTTAGATGCTGCTAGATAGCTTCTACTCGAACTGCGTCGGAAGCTGGATTCGGCTGGAACTGTTTCTCCAGGTGTTCCGCAAAGATCTCCACTCGATCCTCGGTACCGTAACGTGGGGTACCATCACCGGCCATGAGGAGTCTAATCGGAGGCGGTTTCCCGGAGAGTTGGCGGCACAGGCGGTGGATGCCCGACCAGTCGTCCCCGGCGCGCTCAATGGTGCGCTGCCAGGACTCGGTCACTTCTGTTTCCAGGGCGCTCGAGACCCTTGCAGCCAGCGCGTTGAGCTGGCACTTCAGGGTCGGGCATCGGTTGCGCTGCCACAGTCTTCTCAGCTTCCGCTTCTTCTTGATCATCGCCAAGATGAAGGCCGGCAGTTGAGGAGGTTTCCGGGTCGACGGGGCTTCTAACCTGGAGTCTCGTAGCGCTGTGTTAATAACAGCGCTGAGATCTTCGGCGAGCGCGTCGACGTCTGACTCGGGCTCAATGCGGCGGTGCGGCGAGTGCTTCGCCATAAGATCGGCAAATGCTTGCCAATCTTGGCGAAAGCGAGGCGATGGTGGCGATGACCGAGTAGGGTTGCTCGTCAGGGTCAGGAGGACTGGCTGGTGGTCCGAGAGGAGGTGGTCGTCCAGGACGTCAATCGATGGCGCAGCTGGTAGGTTGCGTAACAGCGACAGGTCGATGACGTCCGGCAGGAACGCTGCCTGGTATGGATAATGAGTCGGGACCTCCGGCCCCAGCACCTCATATCCATGCTGTTCCGCAATGCTGAAGAGTCGGCGCCCGTTGGGACAGATGCGCGTGGAGTTCCAGGCCGTGTGCTTGGCGTTGAAGTCGCCCGCGACTATGACCAGGTCCGGTGAGTCCATCAGGGTGTGGACATCAGCCGTTGCCAGTCGCGCGTCCGGCGGCTTGTAGAACGCAAACACACGGATGGGGCGGCGATCGACGCAGACTTCTACGCCCAGGGCGTACGACGTCTGCAGCAAAACAGTTGGCAGCGGTTGGTGGACGACATTTCTCTTCACCAGGACTGCCAATCCCCTGAAAGCAGTCCCGGTCTGGGAGATTTGCTCCTCTCGGTACACATGGTACCCTGGTGCTCGGAGTGCTGAGCTCTTCCTGAGGCGCGTCTCGCAGATGAGGGCAATATGGACCTGCCGCTGTGCGAGCAGCTGCCTCAGGAGCCTGGTCTTCACGGGGGACATCCCGTCGGCGTTCCAGAAGATGATGCGTACGGAGAGTTATCTGCCATAGGCACAGATTTTCCCTACGCATTGCAGGATGAGCTGGACGGGGTCCCGTCCCTCCTGGATGGCTTGGAGCACCTCGGTCAGCACTCCGATCACCATGGTGATCAAAGGATCAGCCTTAGTCCCTTCGGCCGGCACGCTGGGTGTCGGTTTCGGGTCCCGCTTCGCCTTCGTCCCCCCCACGGGGGCAGCGACCACGGGTTTGGCCGATGTAGAAGCAGGCTGCTCCTCTGCAGCCTGCTTGCGAGGACCTCTCTTGCGCTTCTTGTTCCTGTTCCCCCCCGGAGCGGGGTTGGCAGCTGCCATCAAGGAACCTGGAGCGTTAGATTCCGCTGCTGCTGCGACGGAGGGGGCAGGCTTTGAGGATGCAGTGCGCGCGACGGTGCCGGCCTTCTTGTTCCGCGCCTCCTTGCGGAACACCGGGCAGGCAACATGGTTTGCGGTGTGGGGTCCACCGCAGTTTGCGCACGTGGGTGGTTCTTCCAGTGGGCGCGGGCAGCTCTTGGCGGCATGTTCCCCGCCGCACCGCACACAAGCGGGCGGCCTGTGGCAGTGGTGCGAGGAGTGCCGAAATTGTTGGCACCTGTGGCACTGCGCTGGTCCCCTTTTACCGCGCCATGCCTCAACTTTGATCCCGGGCATACAGAGCATCTCTATGATGTCATATATGCCCGGGGTGATGTCTTTTGTGCGTTGGAGCTGCACCAGGAACAGGCAACCCGGGCGTCCTGAGCGTGCGCGGATTGGGCGTACGAATTCCGTGGTGTATCCCAGGGTTGACAGCTCTTGTTCGATGTCTTTGGGCTCTGTGTTTTGTGGCAGCCCCCTGATGGCTACCTTCAAGCTGCGTTCCTGTGGTAGTGAGTAGGAGAACCATGAGATCTTGGTCTCCTTCTCCAGGTCGTACAGGTACCTTTGGATAATTCGGTACTCAGAGTCCGATTTAGGGATAAACCGGACCCCTTTCCCGAAGGCACGGCCGTTCGGCGTGTGACCCAGGAGCTTCTTCAGCTCCCGGAAGTGGTTTGGCCAGTCCGGGAGCGATTCCACAATAAGCGGAGGGTACTTCGCTGTCTGGGGGTTAGCGTTTGTGGTAGCAGTTGTGGACATCGGGGCTGCCGGCGCTGTGGTTGGAGGCGCGTCGTCGGTCGCCTGCGATGCTTGTGGCGTCAACCTCCTCGGCTGAGGGGTTGGAGGTTTCGATGGTGGCGGTGGCGGGTTGCTCAGCGCAGCGGCGTAGGACATCTCCATCGGTGACGATGGAGATGTCCCGAGTATCGGGCGCTGCGTGTTTGGCGGCGAAAAAGTCGCCTGCCCGAGCGTCCTGTGCGGGGGAGAGGGGAACTTCTCCGCCGGGATCGGGGCCGTTCCAGATTGCCCAGGGGTGGGCCATCTGTGTCCCAGTGGTGTCGCCGTTGGCCGGGTTGCGGCTCGAACGGCTGCAGCTGCAGGGGGTGCAGGAACAGCAGCGGCAAGGGCTGCGGCTGCAGTAGCGCTGGCAGCTGGGGCCGGCCGAGTCGGCCGGGCAGTGGTGGCGGCCGGTGGTATGCGCCTCTGCGCGGCGTCGGGGCCGTCGAGCCTTGGCATCGACGGTGCGGTGGTGGTGGTGGGTGACCCGGGCAGCGGGCTGCCCGAGAAGTACTCCTCGCCCCCGGATGTGCTGGGGCGGGTTATCGCTGAGCGGCCGAAGGCCAGGCTGGGCTGGCTCTCGGTCGCCAGAAATTCATTGTTTTGCACGCCTCATAAGCACCTGTGTGAACCTGGCACCCTACTTGCAAAAATCGTTTTTTTTTTTGCGTATTCTTTAATAGCTTGGTATGTAGTTGATTGTAGTAAAAAATTTTATGGATAAACCAAAAATAGCCAACCTCCGGATTTATAAAAATTCTATTCTAACGGTTGATTTGTATAAAGAATTACACCCAGACGCTTCAATTTTATTAATCTGTATAAATTGTGTTCATTCTTAATTCTGCCTCTCAAATAAAAACTTTCCGCCGTTTCATCTCCAAGGAATCCTATAAAGACACAGACAGAAACACACCTTAAGCGTTATAAAACATACATTACATATTTTCTTCTCCGTGTATCACGATTATGAAAACTATTCATACAACTATACGGCGGTGGGCAGTTCGTAGTCTACGTCTACGCAGACAAAACAATATGTCTTATATTCAAGTCGTGTGTATTCTAGCATGTATGTTTACACAATGTGCAAATAGACAAGCCGACTCCTTGTAATGAACCCTTCCTTTCAACGTCGCAACCTCCTGCAACTGTCTACAGAACACATTACAAACGAACAAAATCATATATGTACGAAGTTTAAAACTCACAGTCTTTAATTAAATTACTTAAACAACTTTCTTGCTACTTAAACAACTTAATTTAAAAGTACAAAAATTTGTATCTCCCTCTAAGTAATTTATGACTTTGAACAAGTAAAAGGGTTGGCAGGAATCTGTTGTTTTTTAAATTGTTACATGAATAACTAAGTTGTGTCGTTTAGGAGTTTCGTCGTGTCTCTGTGGGCTGTGAGCGAGTAAATGTTTATTTTTATTGTTCAGATGTACCCCTAAACATTAACGTAATATCTACCACGAGAATTTAAGCTACGAGAGATTCTCAGTCATCATTTACACCGTTATACCTACGCGAGCACGCCACAATAAATTAAGCTATAAAAAAAACCTAACCACTCCGGGAGTGCCGACAGAAGTGAAAACTCAATTTATTAATAATTTATTTATCTAGACGCGTTGGTACATGCATATATGCACACACCATAGCTGCGTATCGTAACGGGGTGTAGCGAGTCCAGAGATTTATCTCATCTAAAAAATTGCGTACCGCGCTAAAAGAAGTTTTTCCTTCAAAAATTGACCGGGATCGACGTAAAGATGATGATGATAAAAAAATCTTACGCTTTTTCGATCAGGTCACGTGTCCTGACGCGAGTTTAAGATTTTATACCCATTACAGAAAAAGTGCTCAACGCCGCTAAAGAAGTTTTCACTTCAAAAAAACAACAAATTGAACAAAGCGAATAAACTGTAATGATAATTATGTTTCAAAATCGTTACAAACGAGCTAAATTAATTTACAGTACAAAAATCCTTTTAGATTAAAGTTAAGCTTCGTAAACGGTGAAAACGCTGCCTCCGTCCGTAGCAGCGTAGAGGCTGGGCAGACGCGCGTGCGTGAGTTAGTCGGTGGTAACCGCGCGTCGTCGCATCACGCCCGGAATGCGTCCCGGCGTCACCCGGCGCCTCCATCTGAGATATTTTATACACCGCGCGCCCCTGTAAGTAACAAATATTCACTTCTATTGTCATTTTACTATTTATATTCATGTTAGAAATAGTTTTTAATACATAAAGTGTTAAGCGGAAATAATAATATCCGCACGTGGATCCATATTCAGCCGGCAGTGCCTTCCCCACGCACAGTAACAAATGAGCGGTTCGTTCGATAGCCCACTGCCCCTGTGAGAGGCTTCCAAGTGAAGCCCTTTCTTCAAGGGTTGTTCACAAGTTTGATTAAAACGTTTTGTTTGGAACGATGAACTACAATATGCCACTTCGATCTATGTATTTGTTTTGTTTTTCTATTTTGTACACGTGGTTTTTTGTTATGTATTGTATAGATACATATTTATTCTATAAAGTTCAAGGTATGAGACTGATTTCTTAAAAATAGACATTGCATTTTCCTTCCTCTTTTGTATTTTGGGGTTCCAAACCTACACCATAAAAGTCAATAATTTCAGGTCAATCAATTACTACATGTAGTGGTATTCCACTAGAATAGACATGTCTTCATTATAAAGTTAGTTTAGTAAATAAGTGAACCATATGATACTGCGCTTATGTACTAGAAAAACGAAGGTTTCGTACTGTAACTTGAACATATTATAACTTGTTGAGATATATCTACTTACATAGAGTTAAGACTAAGTTCTCGAAAATAAATACGTTTTATTTATTTTCGAGAACTTAGTCTTAACTTTCATATTAATCTAATCAGCCCTTGGCAGTCCTCTGTAGAACGTAGTCATTATTCAATTTTCGCTATAACCATGTGGTCTGGCGCCTTTTACATCCAGTCCCACCCAGCGACCTTTTTAACTCGTCGTTTCTTTTATATATAGTTATAAAAATACCTAAGTATTCTAGCATTGCTAGCTATGAAGACTGGTCCTTCACTTGATATTATGCGTATACTGCGTCTGTCTGCTGAAACACGGCAAAGGGCTCATCACCTAATACGTGGGACAGGAATGCACACGGTGAAATGTGGGCGTATAATTTATCTCTACATAGGCTGCACTAAAAGTATCGGGAATGGAACATTTCCACTGTTCCTGTCATATTAAAATGTTTTTAATTGAAATCTCCTTGTTTTAAAAATCGAATACCATTTATTTATATAAAAAAAGATTCTCGGTCTTGTCACAAGGTTTTTTCAAACTTGTTTAGTCGTTGAGAAAATGGAATTGACTCGAGAAAATTCAAGAGCAATGATTTATTATGACTTTCGAAGTGGTTTAACACAAAACAGTGTGTTGATCGGATTTCTGCATTTGGTGATGAAGCCCCATCCAAAACCACAATTTATCGCTGGTTTGCTGAATTACAACGTGGACGTGTCAAGCTCAGTGATGATCCCCGTCAAGGTCGTCCAAAAACTGCAGTCAGCCAACGTTGATGCTGTGCGTAAGCTGATTGAGGAAGATCGACATGTGACATACCGCGAAATTCAGGCAACTTTAGACATTGGCATGAGTCAAATACAAATAATCTTGCATGAACAATTAAATGTGTAAAAAAGTTGTTTTCCCGATGGATACCGCATTCGCTCTGTGAAGAGCAAAAAGCGGCTCGCGTTATTTGGTGCGTCAGAACTCTCGAAAGATTCCACGCAGGATCCTCAAATGCTGTATACAACATCGTATCAGGTGACGAATCCTGGATATACGCGTACGAACCCGAAACAAAAAACCAGTCACGAGTTTGGGTGTTCGAAAATGAGTTAAAGCCAACAAAAATTGTTCGTTCACGGAGTGTTGCAAAAAAAATGGTGGCCACGTTTGTCTCCAAAACCGGCCATGTTGCGATTATTCCTCTTGAGGGACAAAGAACGGTTAATGCACAATGGTATTGTTTGCCACAGGTCGTTTCTGAACTCCGTAAAGAGAACTGCAACCGCCGCATCATCCTCCATCACGACTATGCGAGTTCTCACACCGCGCACAGAACAAAAGAGTTTATAGAGCAAGAAAACATAGAATTATTAGACCATCCGCCGTACAGCCCCGACCTAAACCCTAATGATTTCTATACTTTCCCTAAAATAAAGAATAAATTGCGTGGTCAGAGATTTTCATCACCTGAAGAAGCTGTGGACGCCTACAAAACGGCCATTTTGGATACTCCAACTTCCGAATGCAATGGTTGCTTCAATGATTGGTTCCATCGTATGGAAAAATGTGTCAAATTTCGCGGAGAATACTTCGAAAAGCAATAAATACATTTTTAAATAGTAATGTTGTGTCACTTTCTTGATTCCCGAAATTTTCAGTACCACCACTTCGGGGATAAGGCGTGGTTGATAAAATAATATGGACCTAACCTGTCAGATATTTTTTCATGGAAAACACAGAGACATGTTTAAAACTTGCTACAATTCATAATAGATCGTTGAAAATACTGCTTCATTATGTGTCGTAATAATAATAATTGTGATCTTTGATAGCACTGATGCCTGAAGTAAGTTAATATAAGCAATTTGTATGAGATCTAGGCAACTGATAAACATTCTTATATATTTCTGTATACATACATTTTATACATGGGAAACACCCAAACTCCGAAGCAAACATTTGTGGTTCACACAAATATTTGTCCCGAACCCGGGAATCGAACCCGATACCTCAACGGTGAAGTCGCATACACTACCGCTTATACCACCAAGGCAGTTAAACAGTCATATATAGGTACTGTACGAGTGTAGAAAATGCTGTATTGTCGCCTGTTATTCAGACTGTTCATTTAAAAGACAACGGCGTGTGGTTGTCGGATACGTGAAACAATTGCCGGTCGTCTGGCGCGTGGCCTTCTTCGCCTCGTGGACTTTTTCAGACATTTTAGTTTCTTCTTGTACAATTTAGTAAGGCCTCTGAGCTCTGAGACGTGGTTTGAAAGCGGCCTGCAATTAGCCTGTCTCGCTGGCCACTAATATATTCTTAAATCAGCCTCGTTTCACGACGTAGGAAGTCTAGCTTAGTACATAAATAAATATATATCGTTAGGACAAGTCACACAACACCATCTGATTCCAAACTAAGCAGAGCTTGTACTATGGTAACCAGACAACTGATAGACGTACTTATATATTCCTAAATACATACATATTTTAGATAAATAACACCCAGACAGAGAATAAACCAACGTGCTCATCACAAAAAGTTCTATCCTGGGTGGAAATCGAACCCACGACCTCTTGCGTAGCAGTCGGATACACTCCCACCGCGCCACAGAGGCAGACAAGGTTTAAAATAATAAATTACGTAGTGAGAAAGAAGAAGAAAAGAAAAAAATAATCATTTTTATTTATGGATCCTCATAAAAAAAAATAGAATATATACATACTCTTTGCATTGTCAGAGGCATATTAAACAACGATGAGACGATTAACAAGCAAGCATGTTTCTGAATCGAAAGGTTACTGTAAGAACGAACGTTGCAAACCGTTTGTCTATTCTCTTTTGGTTCCTGAGAAATAGATGCGTACAGACGACCGGACTGACTGAGCCGTTTTATTAGACTTATCTAAACTTTAGGGTTTAGTATAAAAGGGTGCAGCGAAGAAATTACGCAGAACTTCACGCGTACAAAGTCATAGGCATCAGCTACTATGTCGGTTTATCAGTTATAATGTTGTGCTACTCGATATAGTCGTAGCACAACATTATATGTATTCATGCGCCATAAAATTTCTGGTAGCGCTCGTGGCCCCGCGGTCTCAGTGTTCTGTAAACGATCACTGAGTTACGCAACTTTCACTATGGCTGGTCCTCGGATGGGTTACCACTTTGTGGCATTTACATTTGCGAGCGTTTCCGTGCTTCGGAAGGCACGTTAAGCCGTTGGTCCCGGTTGCCAGTAAAATGGCAGTCGTTAAGCCTGGTTGAAGGCCTCATGGGCGGCTTGAAAATTTCAACAGCAGGTAGCCACAACCTGCGTCTGTCAATTTCAACACGGCAATGGGCTCACCACCTATTACGTGGGACAGGTAAATCCACACGGTGAAAAGTGGGCATATAATATGCCTCTGCCACCCCTTCGGGGATAAGGCGTGATGGATATTTATTTATTTATTTAATATTCTACATTACTTACACGTCGTTCTCATAACGTATCTGACAGACATGTTATTTTGAATTCCTTTTATAATATTAATACTAGGTGACCCCCTGGCTTTGCCCGTGGTATACTTTGAACTCCCGTCGCACCTATTTAATACCGTCGCTTACAAATTCTACAACAATGCATAAGAATTTGCCTGATTTGTCGAAATGTATGACTACTGCTCCGCTCTTCAGGGTAGTAGCGTCATTACGCTATATATAACCACAATAAATGGGCTATCTAACACATTTTTTTTTTCAAATCCTGCCAGTAGTTCCTGAGATTAGCGCGTTCAACCAAACAAACAAACTCATCAGCTTTATAATATTAGTACAGATAGTATTGTTTACTCTCTTTATACTGTGGTATTGGTATATCCTCTAGAAGTTTTTAGTCAACCTCATTTGTTCAAGGCGTTTAAGTCTTTTTCCATTTAAATACATAGGGAAGCAATTTGTACGTTTTTTTTTATAAATTCAGAGTAGAAATTATTTTCAGCTTTGAGCGGGACTCGAATCGTAGACTTCTCACTTGGAACATAAGGGTATGAGTCCCGCTTGAAGGTGATTTTTTTTCCATTTTTCAATTTTGTATGTTTTAAGTAATTGCTTTTTAAAAATATTTCTAATGTTTGTCTTCTTTATGTCAATTTGTATAAGAAAAGTGTATACTTGTTTATAATCTTACTAATATTATAAACGTGAAAGTTTGTAATAATAATGGATGTAGATTTGTTAATATTTTACGCAAAACCTACTGAATGAAAACAAAAGGATTGTGATAAAATTAAACAATAATATAGTTTACACATCAGAATAACACATAGGCTATTTTTTACCCTGGAATCAAGTTCCGGGAAACGGAAAACTTCTCTACGCGGACAAAACCAGCGAGCGTCAACTAGAGTATTTCATATACTGAATCTTCAATTTAAATTTTAAATTTGTAAATAAAATACGATATGTTTTTTTCGGGTTTGTTGGAAACGGTTGTCTATGGACATTATGACTATACCCCATTATCACTCTCGCGCGAGTCACGAGACGAGCTACGAGACGAACCGCGAGCCACGAGTGTAAACGCAGTATTTTGGTACTTTTACATTCGAGCCCACGGCTCGTCTCGCAGCTCGGCTCGTGGCTCGCGCGAGAGTGTAAATGGAGTACTAGAGTCTCGTTAATTAGTTAGCAGGAGTCCCACTCGTTCAGGCTCCAGCCGCAAAATTGACAGTCGAAAAAAAACAAACAAATTTTTTATTCAACAGTATAACGTAATTATTTCATGCCAATTACCAGCGTCAAAGACAGCGTAATGAAAAAATAAATCCTCTCTACTTTTCAGTTACAAAGCTACCCAAAAATAAAAGAATCCTCCGTGGCGAGCTTAATTAGATAATCAAATATTCATTTATTCCCAGCATTCCAGATAAAGCGGGGGAAACAATACCCCAGTTAATCTTACGAGACCTTTTGACTGGTTTAAAATGTTTTGTAACATTTAGCTAACAAGATTTACGAGTAGATTTGTCACAAATTCTCAATAATACTCTACAATTTACACAATAATACCGGTGTAGTGCCTGTTCCCGTGGGAGAAAAAATGTAGCCTAAGTTACTCAATATAACATTAAATATCTGCCACTGAAAGTCCAGTTAAAATCGCTCCAGCCGTGTCAGAGATTGGCCGAACAAACAGACAGAAAACAAAATGCTATTTATATATAAGTACTGTATATACTATTTGATGCATTTATTAAAGAGCTGTTAATTTGAAACTTTATTTGAACGCATTGCCTGACACTAGCATTGACGTGCCCACCTCGAAGATAGCTTGCTGTATATATTTGTGTTTACGAGAATTCCGCTCTTAGAAACAAAATGAAGGTTTTATTTATTACTCTCCATATTCCCAGCAGCTTTGTAATTGGAAAGAGACAATGCTATAATGTGACGAAAACTTCAAACTTCAAGTCTGGAATAATGTGATACGTTGTCAAACTACTACACAAAGTATCTGCTCTCGAAAATCTCTTTGCAAGAAGATTCTAACAATGAGATTTTCAATCTAACTCGTAATGGCTAAGATAGAAAATAGAACTAGTGTTTTCCGCAGTCAGACATCGTTGACCGCATTTTGCGGATTTAAACCTATTCTCCAAGGAGTTCAGACGACCGGCCCCTTACCCACAATGCTGATAGCTATTTTACTACTTCAAAAGTTTGGAGTTTTGTTTAACTGCCATTTTCTTTATAATGGGGGTGCTTCAGAAAGTTGGCCATAATGATTTAAAGGTTCTGTAATTTTCATAAGTACACGAGTACTGGATGATTATGTTTGATGACCTCTATTATATTAGACCAAAACCGCCACAACAGGTACATTTGGTCTTAAATTCTGATTGAATTAAAAGCTTGGCAATTACTGCGTTAATTTTATTAATTTATTTTTCCATCATGCCTTATCCCCGAAGAAGTGGCAGAGGCATACATATTGTAAGCCCGCTTGTCACCATTTGTATTCCTGTCCCGCGTAATAGGTGGTAAGCCCATTGCTGTGTTGAAATAGACTGACGCAGGTTGTGGCTGCTTGCTGTTGAATTTTTTCAAGCCGCCCATAAGGCCTTCAACTTGACTTAACGACTGCCATGTTACTGGCAACCGGGACCAACGGCTTAACGTGCCTTCCGAAGCATAGTAACGCTCGCAAATGTAAATGCCACAAAGTGGTCACCCATCCGAGGACCAGCCATAGTGAAAGTTGCGTAACTCAGTGATCGTTTACAGAACACTGAGTCCGCGGGGCCACGAGCGCTTCTATGTAAGTTCATAGCTATCAAATTCTCGTTATTTCCTCCATCTTCTCTTCAGAATACGTCAATGCCGCTTTAGGACAATTCGAACGTTATCAGAATGGACATATGAAACTCGAAACTTGAGACGTTACACCAACATACACAGTTCTATTATCCAACAACCCCGGATTCCTCAAGACGCATATCTTACTTTATGAACTCTAAAAACTGTGAAATATTTCTGATTGTGCATTGATCCTCATTGACTTGCTTGCCATCAAGCAGGCGATGTCATTCAATAATGTCGACATCGACTTCAAACTTTTAACTTTTTTAATCTTCTGGGGTAAAAGCTTGTTTTAAAAATGTTTTTGAAATATATTTATTAAGGTTCTTGTATTTGGCCTACATCTACAAATTCGTAACCACACTATTTCCCCCAATGATGTGTGTTATTTATATGTCATGTCCATTACAATTGTGTTTCCGTACACAATAGATGTCGGGTCTCGTTCAATTTCCAATAACTATAGGTTACTTTAATGTAACCTCTATTCAGCTATGTAGGTACTGATCGACATTGTCGGTATTCCAATTTGGTAGCAGTTTGCTGAAATGTTGAATAACGTTCACGATTTGTTTGTGGCGTAATAAGTAATGGCGGAATGTTATTGAGCATTGGACCAGCCAAAGGTTAGACCGTTGATCGTTTAAGCAATATCTAGTCTTTTACCATAGCTTTATGTTCAATATATAAAACGTGGTTGCGCCGGTATACGATTCGAAGGTTGCCGCGTTATTTTTTTTATGTTGCATCGCCGATCTCCATTTGTTTTTAATTAATTAGTTGTCGACACTCCCACCCCGCTTCCCTTTATTCCATTTCTCTTTCGCACCTACCTTGTCTCGCATAAGGGAAGAGCGAGACAGCTGTGTTACCGCCATCTAGCGGTAGAAAACTCCACCGCAGCGCTGCCCACTTACAGGCAGCAAGGACGGACTGAAGCCGCTCTGTAATAGTAATGCAATGGCCGCGCGCGCGCTCGCACAAACTTTTCGCAATTGTTGTGTTTTCCATGGATAAATAGTGTATTCGTGCAAGGAAACCAGGAATTCAAGTCCAGGGACGCCCCCGGCAGCCTCCACCTCAGACAGACGCAGGTTGTGGCTACTTGCTGCATCTCGCAGCAGCAGCAAGGTAGCGTACCCATTCCTGTTTCCATTTCTTTTTCGTCGACAACCGCGTGTAAATTTCATTTTTGTCTTTCCCCGCAAATACAGTCCACTTCGAATTTAGTTATCTCGGCCGCTCAATCATTTTCTGGTCCTAACGATCCGGATTTTGATCCATTCGCTGTAGTAGTTTGCCAATAGAAACGCAATAGTTTTTATTTCATAGGGAATAAACGCATAGGTATAGGTTATAGTTTTTACTCCATTCGGAATAAACGCATAGATTAGGTAATAGTTTTTTATTCTATAGGGAATAAACGCAAAGATAATAGTTTTATTCCATTAGGGAATAAACGCATACTTACCTACTGTTTTTCGCATAGGTAGGTACTAAATAGTTGGTAATTTTGACTGCACCGCATAGTAATAGGTAGACCACGCGGGTAGGTACCTAGGCCCGCGCGCGCAAGTTCCTACGCTCGTTCGCGCCGCGTCTCGCTGTTCACCACTGCTTCCATTTTGATCGTTCGTTAGTTTTGCTCTGTAGGTAGCTATAGTTGTTAGCTTTAACAATGCCTCCGATAGAGATTCCGGATCAACAGTTAAAACTATTACACGCTAAGAAGGATAGCCTTTTTAAATCAATTTGTGATTATTCATCGAGGATCGTAGATAAATCAATAAAAGAATTGTTTTTATCCTCGATCGAAACCGTAGATACTTTGCGCTTAGATTTCGATAATGTTCTCGATAAAATTAACTTGCTTGAATTAAAATTAAATCCCGATTTCTTATTAAGTTATGACGCCATGTCGTCTTTCGAAGATTTAATTTGTCGCATAAAACGAATCGCTAAGTCATTGCAAGCGCCCGTGCCCGTAGTAGTCACCGATTCGAAACCCGGGCCAGCCGGTTTTGATTCGCTGAAACGGGACCGACCTAAATTACCGCCCATACAAATACCCGAATTTGATGGCGATATTAAAACTTGGCCTTTGTTTTTCGCTAGTTTCGAAAATACGATCCATAATAATAATTCGTTATCGGATCACGAAAAATTACATTACTTTCCTTACATTGCTTTCCCGTTCCGGTATAACGCTTTGCGCCGAAAATTATAGTTTGATTTTGAATACTTTGAAGGTCAAATACGAAGACAAACGCTTAGTAACAACCGCTTATTTGAATCAAATATTATTTTAAAAAAAAACCTCATCGTGTAATAAACACGACTTAGAAAAATTCTTAGATATTTTTGCATCAGCTGATCGCGCCCTAAAGAATCTCAAGGTCAATGACCTCTGTGACTTTTTGTTTTTGTATATCGGTTTAAAGAAATTAGATTCCGAAACCGTTCGCTTATTTGAAATGGATAGACGTGGCCATCAAATACCTAAGTTCGACGATTTAGATACTTTCGTTCGTCAACATATTCGAATTTTGCAACGAACTTCGTTAAACCACGGAGTAGCGAAAAATAGTCCGACTAATCGTAGTAAGCCCACGAAGTCCACGCACTCTTTTGTTAATTTTGAACCCACAACTTCGCAGTCGCAAGTGTTGCATTCGAAAAATTGTTCTTTGTGTCAAGGTCACCATGACCAACTTTATAAATGTTCGAAGTTCAATAAACTCACTCCTAGCGATCGCTATAAATTTATTCGTTCTAGTAATTTACGAGTATGTATCAATTGTCTCAGTAAGAAACATCGTGTTTCATTCTGTAATTCGAATCATTTTTGTCGCAAGTGTAATGGTAAACACCATTCATTATTACACTTCGAAAACAATAATGCCCCGTCCAATTTAAACTCAGTTGGTACCTCGCGCGTTAATGGTAATGATTCGCTTGCAGTTAGCAATGCACCCGCCATGTCTGGTAGTTAGTACGTTGATTCCGGCTGCGCGAACTTCGTGCCTAACCGTCCGCCCGCTGTGACGTCACAGCCGCCCGCCCCGTTGAGTCGCGACTGGGAGCGCTCTCGCGTCTCTTTCGTCCCCGTCCGCGCCTAGCGACGGCGGCGCCACTGCCGCGCGCCTCCAGCCGAACGATGTCGCTTTGTGCTCGCTATCAAGTTTGCGCACAAGCCCTAATACGGTACTTCTAGCAACCGCTCGAGTTGTTGTTTACGATTCGCATGGTAGGGGACATATTTTTCGCGCACTTTTAGATAGTGCTTCTCAAAGTGATTTTATTAGTAAAAATTGTTGTAGTCGTCTTGGTTTGCATATAAATAGCCGCTCCACCTGTATTGTTGTGAAAGGTATTGGGGGTTCCACTAAAGCCGTAGGTAAAGGTTCTGTAGGGATTAAATTCCACTCGCGTTTTGATTTTGATTTTGGTTTTTCGATGGATTCGCTAGTCGTCGATAAGGTTACCGAACTTTTACCGACTGTCGCAGTCAATACCTCATTATTGACTAATTTTAGAGATTTGCCTTTGGCCGATGATACTTACGACGTTCCAGGAGATATTGATTTGTTAGTTGGCGCTTCGATTTTCCCGCACCTCCTGTTGCATCATAAGGTTCAAGGTCACGCATCGTATCCCGCGCCGCTCGCCTTAGAGAAAGTTCTTGGTTTTGTTATTGTTGGTTCCGCACCCGCTTGTTTTGATTGTAACTCGATAGTGTCATATTGTTGCGCCGTCGAGCCGCTGGACTCCGCTGTCCGTAAATTCTGGGAGATAGAAGAGGCGGATGATAAACTTTGTGAAGAGTTTTATAGTCGCACGACTACTCGCGATAGTGATGGTCGTTATGTTGTCGCACTCCCCTTTAGGGTGATGTTAATTCGCTTGGAGATTCGTTTCAGTCAGCCGAAAAACGCTTCTTTTGTTTAGAACGGAAAATGCAGACATCTCCAAAGTTGAAGGAGGCTTACGATAGCGTAATAGTAGAATATTTGGATAAAGGTTTCATTTCACCCGCGCCTCCCGAAACCGAAGAGACGAAGCACGCTCCTTCGTATACCATACCACACCATGGAGTTGTCCGCGAGGATAAACTAACCACCAAGTTGCGCGTTGTTTTGGCAGCGCCAAAACTAGTTCGAATGTTTCGGTAAACGATATTTTGCACAGTGGTCAAAATCTCCAAGGTAATTTGTTCGAAATTATAGTTAACTTTCGCTTATTCGCCGTCGCGCTTTCAGCCGACATTAGGCAAATGTTTCTTTGTATTGGTGTTCGCGAATCAGATCGCCGATTTCAACGCATTCTGTATAGATTTTCGCCACAGGAACCTTTACAGGTTTACGAATTTAATCGCATTTGTTTTGGACTTAAATCCAGTCCCTTCCACGCTCTTCGAACAGTCAAGCAGCTCGCCGCCGATGACGGCGACAGTTACCCGAAGGCTAATGAGACTGTAGAAACTGGTCTGTACATGGATGACTATATTTATTCTGTGCAGACCGAAGATCAAGCTGTCGCAACTGCGGCTGAAGTAATTGATCTCATGAAGGCTGGTCATTTTGATCTCGTAAAATGGACTAGTAATTCGCAAACGGTCTTGGATTCGATTCCACCGTCGCATCGCTTGTCGACTGTCAAGGAGTTTGATAGTAATGATACGCACAAGGTTCTCGGTTTGCGTTGGTCACCTTCGTCCGACATGTTTAGTTTGAAGGTCAACCTGCACTAAGCGCACCATATTGTCGTGTGTCGCACGCATATGGGATGTAATGGGTTTTGTAGTACCTGTCGTCTTGTACGCAAAGCTTCTCATAAAAGAACTTTGACTGTCGAACTGTGACTGGGACGACACTCCTCCTGACCACATCACTAAATCGTGGGACCGCTTTAGAGCCGAGCTTCCTATGCTCAGCAAATTAGAATACCGCGCCATGTTGGCATCTCCGATGATAGTATTGTAACTGTTTTAGGTTTCGCTGACGCTAGTGAGAAAGCGTATGGGGGTGTTGTGTACTTCCACGTTCGTAACGGTGATGACATTTCATTTCACCTTATCAGCGCTAACTCTAAAGTAGCCCCTAGTAAGGTAGTCTCTCTCGCTCGTCTCGAGCTGTGCGCTATATTGGTTCTAGCCCAGCTCATTAGTTCGATTGTTAGTAGTTGTCGCAACCGCATTAATATAGATAGAATTTTCGCATTCTCGGACTCGACCGTCGCTTTGTGTTGAACACATTCTTCGCCCCATCGTTGGGATACATTTGTCGCAAATAGGGTGGCAAAATTTCAGTCGGAATTGGCGCCGCAAAACTTTTATCACGTCTTAGGCACGGACAACCCTGCCGAATGTTTGTCTCGTGGGTTAACACCTGCACAGATTTTGGATCATCCGTTGTGGTTCCATGGCTCTTCCTGGTGCCCCCCCTGATGAATGGCCTGTTAGTCCTTTCAACCCCGCTACTGTATCCACGCCGCCAGAGGAAAAGAAAACCTCTTTAGTTACTACCGCACCGTTCAAGAAATCGCCTATCTTAGAGTTGGCTAGCCGTGTTTCATCGTGGTCGATTCCTTTACGTAGTGTTGTTTTTATTTGTCGATTTTTGAAAATCCTTCCTCGTCACGAGCATGTTACCGCCTTTGACTTAAACAAGGCTGAGTTAATCGTGCTTCGTGAACTTCAGCGATTTTGTTTTTCGTCTGAAATTAGTAATTTGGAATTAAATAAAAGCTTAACGTCGCACCTGTTTCGCGTTATAGGTGAACAGATGCTTACGTTTGAAGAGCTGAGCACCGTGCTCACTCAAGTCGAGGCCGTAATGAATACGCGTCCTCTTTGTAGAACCTTGTCTAGTGATCCCTCGGAGCCGCTTGCACTGACTCCAGCGCACTTTTTGAATATTACACCGTTAAAATACTTACCCGCTTTTGAAATAGAGTCGCTTTTGAAATCGACTTCATCTTCTCTCGCGTCATGCCTTATTGGATGAACTCGTTCAATCGTTTTGGAAGCGTTGGAGAACAGACTATTTTTTATACATGCATACGCTACAGTCACGTCAGAAATGGAATACTCCATCGAACCCTATTACTGTCGGTACTGTCGTAGTTATTTTAACTGAAAATATGGCTCCATTACGTTGGCCTCTAGGGGTAGTAGAAGAAGTTTTCCCTGGGTCAAATGGGATCACCCGTATAGTTCGCGTTAAAACCGCAACTGGTTCGTACTTGCGACCAGTTATTCGTCTTTGTCCTTTGCCTAATTAACAGTTACTTCAATAACAAATTTAGCTTGTTCGATTAGGTTTAGTTTAGTTTAGTTCGATAGCATTTTGTTTAGTTAGCAGCTAAAGCTTAGTGGCAACTGTATAGTCAGTTGTTCCTTTTTCGAAGGTAACCCTTCAAGCCGGGTGGGAAATAGTTGCACCGGTATACGATTCGAAGGTAGCCGCGTTATTTTTTCTATGTTGCATCGCCGATCTCCATTTGTTTTTAATTAATTAGTTGTCGACACTCCCACCCCGCATCCCTTTATTCCATTTCTCTTTCGCACCTACCTTGTCTCGCATAAGGAAACGCATAAGGGAAGAGCGAGACAGCTGTGTTACCACCATCTAGCGGTAGAAAACTCCACCGCAGCGCTGCCCACTCACAGGCAGCGAGGACGGACTGAAGCCGCTTTGTAATAGTACGGCAATGGCCGCGCGCGCGTTCGCACAAACTTTTCGCAATAGTTGTGTTTTCCATGGATAAATAGTGTATTCGTGCAAGGAAACCAGGAATTCAAGTCCAGGGACGCCCCCGGCAGCCTCCACCTCAGCATCTCGCAGCAGCAGCAAGGTAGCGTACCCATTCCTGTTTCCATTTCTTTTTCGTCGACAACCGCGTGTAAATTTCATTTTTGTCTTTCCCCGCAAATACAGTCCACTTCGAATTTATTTATCTCGCCCGCTCAACCAAAACGTTTAATAACTATTGTTTAATTATATTACTTCGTATCATCGATTAATTTGTATAGAACACGGAATATTGCATTGAAATTGATAACTGTAATAAAACACTAGAATAATAAATATGCACTAGGTATATATTTTAACAACTGTATTAAACTTCACAATTACACTATTAATTAACTTTACACTGCACTTATACTAATTAGCACTTCACAGTAGCACAATTAAGAAAGCACTGAGCCCCTCTTTCTATTTGTCATATACCTCATATACCTCCTACCACCTTATTTTAAACATTCTTCATTCCACCCTTCAACCCACTATTTCAAAGATATCAAGTTACGTTATACAAGCTTGTTTTATTTATTAAGAGGTAGTGCTGACAATTAACAAATTTAAATAATAATATGATTAAGAAAGTAGCACAATTAAGAAAGCACTGAGCCCCTCTTTCTATTTGTCATATACCTCATATACCTCCTACCACCTTATTTTAAACATTCTTCATTCCACCCTTCAACCCCAAACTGTATAGTTTTAAAATAATCACAACATTCAGCCATCCGACTGCGTGCTATCTCCGGAGCACGTAATCCTTACAACATTCGGATCAGTTGTATTTAACTACTAACAACATTTATTCTCACTAATAATGGATACGATACATAAATACTTACTTAACTTACATAATTAATATATAATAACCTTAAAAAATATCATTTATAACTAAAATATATTATTACAAGATGTCCCTTAAGGCAAGGTTCCGAAGATACTGGCAGCGTTCCCCCTTTGAATAGCTAGACTAATTCTTTGTCCAAGGTAGCTGCCAGCTCTTCGGTCTCTCGCGATGTCGACTAACCTTTTTGCTATTCCCTTAAAAAGCCTTACATTACAACATATATTTGTGCGTATATTATTTGCTAACATTTATTTAATAACTTAAATTTAACCATACATTAACCAACTTCACTTATTTATTACACTATGTGCATAATAGTACAACGACTACTTTCAATTAACAATATTGTTTGACAATAATTATTATTATTGTATGTAATTTATTATTAGCTAATATTATCATTACACACTATTAATACATTCGTTCCATTCAATATCTGTGGATGGGAGATGACGATTCAGAACCTGATGACCTGTTAATTTTAAATGTCTGAACTTGTATCCAATGTATTATTCGGTCAGAGGCTATAACATTGATACTTAGTTAAGATTCTTACTGTTACAGTCATTTTTAAAATTAGTTTTAGTTATTTTGACTAAATTGCCTACCGAGTATATTACAGCTGGAGAACTTCCGGCGTCATATAGCGCTTTCGAACTACGTTGACTATTTTTTATATTTGACGAAGCTTTTTCTCTAACCTTATTAAGGGCCGTATTTTAGAATGTTACTCAATACTCAAGAAACACTTGAGAGTAGTATTTTAAGGTAAAAACTAGCCTCAAGCGTTTCTTGAGTATTGAGTAACGTTTTAAAATACGGCCCTAAGACTGTTGGTGGATTGTATTGGGCTCAAGGTGGAATCGTTCCGTAACGTTATGGGTGTCGGTGATATTTGACAGTGATGAATTTATTGGAAGGCTTATAGATGTGCTTACGGGAGGCGATTCTTTCTCGGTAATGTAATCTGTCTCTGACTAGACTTCAAGTCAACATTTTCAGTTGACAATTGAACCCTACTTAATTGCTCGTCCAAATTGCGCTCGTCACGAAAGTTTCGGATTGCAAGGGTACCTGTCACTGCATAAGCCACCTAATCCCAGTGAACTTGCAACAGTGTGCACTTTAGTGTTTAAATCAGGACTATATAATGCCAATTGTGGTCGTTCTACCAGGCGTTGTTCTATAGACCCAAATGATTTAACTTCGCTGGCAGCACATTGCCATTGTGCATCTATTTTCAACAACGTCGTTAAAGGTTTGGCTATCACACCGAAGCCCTTCACAAACCTCTGAAGGTTTGTGAAAGCTATTTCTGAAAATAGCTAGCAAGTCCTAAAACTTGGCGTACTTTGTATACGTTGCAAGGTATATAATACCTATCTTTTGTGGTTCTACAATTTAACGCCCTATAATCTGCGCATAGTTGGGTTTCCCCACTCTTTTTCTTTGCCACCAGTATTAGACTAGCATAATCGGATTTAGACTCCTGTACTGTATACCATTAACTCTACCATATTCATAACCTGCTGACGCTCATAATGTAACAATCTATAAGATCTACATATGACTGGTCCTCTATCCTGCTTCTCTATTTCCATTACCTAACTCGCCCAAGTTTCCAACATAAGAAAGTCTATAGGTATATAGGTAGTTCTATAGGTATCGTAGGTCTATAGGTAGTGTTGACAATTAACAACTTTCAATAATAATATGATTTATCACTAATGTGATAAATCATTTTGCAATATACTAATGCAAAAGTTACACCAAGCTCGATCTCACTGAAGTCCCACAAGAAATTAGCATGTCTTGAAACACGCAACGAAATTAATCAGAAGATAATTTACAAATTATACTAATATATATTTCAGTAGTAAATAGAGGTATCTCAGCGTCAACTTTGTGGTTGGACATAGATAAAGGGGGTATTTACATAAAAGGTGACACTTTTATTGATAAGGCAATTCCCTTCTCGAGCACTTCGCATTTGTTTAAGTTGTTACGGTACCGCAACCCTTAGATCTACGGAGTACTTTGTTTCGAACTCGCAATTTATTAGTTTCCATTAGATTAATTACTTTGTCGCCTTTGTCGGGGCATCGTAAAACATTGGGTAAGGATTTGCGGTGATTTGTTCGTTTGCACGATGCAAGCGTGTTGATATGTCAATAAACGTTTGTAATTAGGTTAAACTAGTTATCGTAAGAGTCGCGTTAAAATCGTTGCAACCATTTCAAAGATTAACCGAGCAAACAAACAAAGAGACTAAATATAAAAAAAATGTTTTAAATGCTTTTGGTGAAAATCTGTTAATTTATCATATATATAGTCTATTAACAAACAGGCAGTTCAATCTCTAAAGAGCCTCGCGAGAGATAAGAAGCGATACGCAGAGCTGACGGCCAACCTCCAGTAGTGGAGAGGCACTCTAAGAAGAAGAAGAAGAAGAAGCTCAATCTCTAAAGATTTACTTCAGTGCAATGTACAGAAAAATATTCTGAGCAATTCACACAGAGATAACTTATTCCACGTAATAATATAACCAAAACTAAGGCATGATATTGATGGATATACACAGAAATTGCACGTGATTATTGTCAGGTTATTCTATAAAGACAGTCTATAGAACAGCGTTAATTTACAGTGAATAGGTTCAATCAATATTCTACGAGTCGCTCTATACCCAAGTGCGGCGGAATAAATAAACTTTCCGACTGCGGTGGGTAATGGATTGCTAATATTAGCTAAATCTCGTAAGTTTACACCCTCTACTAAAATGGATAAGTCTATTCCATCCGTCTTTTATCCGGCTGTTCGTTTCCCAGGGAAGGGAAGGGTGAGGGCGTCGACACGTTAGAAAAGCTCTACATATTTTTTGTATCAACGATAGATGAATAGTGTAGATAGATTTTGTATCAACGGAAAATAAAACACTCAGTGTTCCGTAAATGATCATTGTTACTTTTTACGTTGCGATCACACATGTAATGGGTGATAGTTTGTGTCATTTACATTTACAAGCATTTCCAAGGTCCAAGGCCGCTTGTCCAAGCAAAATTGTAGTCATTTAGGCAATAAAATTTGAAGCCTTTATGGGTGGCTTGAATAATTTCAATAGTTGGTAGCCAGAGCGTGTTCCTCTCCGTTTTAAAATGGCATAAGTGGTATAAAAACGATGTTACATACATACATATTGTCACGCCTTTATTCCCGAAGGGGTAGAGGCATAATAAACGCCCAAATTTCGCCGTATGCATATTTGTCCCACGTAACAGGTGGTGAGCCCATTGTGGTGTTGAAATGGACAGGCGCAGGCTGTGGCGCCCTGGTGTTAAATTTTTTAAGCCTCTTACCTTGGCTTAACGATTGCCATTTTATTGGCAACCGGGACCAACGGCTTAACGTGCCTTCCGAAGCACGGAACTGAGGTGGGTCTAAAGGGCCAAATAAATTTAATAAAATAAAAATAAAATGTGTCTATTTTAGGTGTTAAATTTCGAACAAATTTCGAACCCGTTGCCTTTTTAGTGAAGTGGTAACAAAAAGGATAAAAGGTCTTATGTGCTAGACACTAATTAGCACGACCAATTAAAGTCCTGGTAGTCTCAGACTAGAAAAAGATGTTGATGGATTATTATCGAAATTGTCAGAAACACAATACCAGAAAATATAGAGATGCCGTCAACAATTATCCATATCTTTCAAATGATTTTTGTTATAGAGGAATGACTGTCATTTATTCATTCAATTATAAAATGTTTGTATGTGTTTTGAGTATGTTTGTGACGTATATGTATATGATAGATATATATGAAGCGCTCGTGGCCCCGCGGTCTCAGTGTTCTGTAAACGATCACTGAGTTACGCAACTTACACTATGGCTGGTCCTCGGATGGGTGACCACTTTGTGGCATTTATATTTGCGAGTGTTTCCGTGCTTCGGAAGACACGTTAAGCCGTTGGTCCCGGTTGCCAGTAAAATGGCAGTCGTTAAGCCTGGTTGAAGGCCTTATGGGCGGCTTGAAAATTTCAACAGCAGGTAGCCACAATCTGCGTCTGTCTATTTCAACACGGCAATGGGCTCACCACCTATTACGTGGGACAGGAATCCACTCGGTGAAAAGTGGGCATATAATATGCCTCTGCCACCCCTTCGGGGATAAGGCGTGATGGATATTTATTATTTTTTATTATTATAGATATACGTAGATACTTATTAATATTAATTTTTCATTTTGTATCTAGGTGCAAAATTCTTAGACCATTTGCGCCTTTTTCGTCTTTCACCGATAGTCTTACAGATAAAAATCTCAATGTTAAGTTAAGCTCGCCTTTGACTTATCATTGTTTTATAATAAAATATCAATGCACTTTATTTCTTTGTGCATTAAATATATAAATTAATTAATTAAATTTGATATCCTGAAATTAAAGTAATAAAAGTTACAATAAAATTATGTTATAGTTATATTATCTGTGGTTATAGGCACTGTTGTTGAGGTTGGTTCGTTTTTGGGGTATTCATTTACTTTTTTAATAAAAACGCGCGACTAGTTATGGAAATAAAGAGGGTGTTGAGCGCGCCCTATTTTTACGACCACAGTTTATCTTCAAACAAGACATGCCAAGAGTGCTCATATTGAATCCCGTCCCAGTATTACGGCTCTCCGTTTACAGCCTTTTATGTGCCCCGATACTGTGACATGATAAAACATTTTGTGTCAAAACTTTTGTTTACTTCAAAGAGTGAGTTTTGATGACACAAGTATGTTGAGCAGCCGTCGCTGTCGTTGGGGCTGTAATTGTTCCCCCAAATGCTTTGATGGATTTCGTTTCATTTTTCTGAACCCCATTGTTCGAGGGAGGTGCACGTAAATAGCGAATATTTTCTTTGTGATTATCGAAGTACATATAAATATAAATAAAATTTTAATGTCTTTTTGTAATTCCAAAATTAACAGATTTTCACTAAATGTTTAGGAAAAAATCAATTTTAATAAAGCTGTCAGTTTGTTCTTATTGTTCTCTAAATGACTGGATCGATTATAACGGGACTTTCACTGGCAGATAGGTAATGTTAAAAGGAGTAACTTATTAGGCTATATAATTCAATCCCCATATTCTCATAGCAACGGGCTCGACGCGCGCGAAGCGGGGCGTCCTAAAAGATATTGCCTTGTGCTTTTTCGTAGAATTTAGTTGTAATAAGTATTAAGTAATTTAGAGTATTGGATGCCAAATTATATACATACCTAACAAGTTTTAAAGAACTTTAAGCAGTTATTCAACAAAACTAACAGTTCGACAGGCCGACACCATTACCGTTCCTGAATAAATAACTTGTGAGGTAGAAAAATATGAATAACTTTACAAGGTTACCAAAAAGCTATTCACTAAAAGGTTATTTTCACCAGATTACAAAGAAATGGTTACATTCCATCTATTTGATAAAGCGTGAATAGGGAGGAAACACACAGGCACTTTCACAGGAAAATTTTCGGGATTGTGTGTTTCATTACCAAATTTTAAGGTAGTGATCAAACATAGGTAGATAAACCGTCATTTACGTACCACAGGTGCCGTCGCCGGCATGTTGGGCGCGCGGCTCAAGTCATGGATGGAAGCGCAGCTGGGACGGGCGAAAAAGCGTAAACAGAAGACATTAAGACAAAACCCTGCTACAACTAACACTGGACCGCTGCCTCCTCCACACTTATCGTCGCCCGAGAGTGCTTACAGTACAGGGTATTCCACTGATGGAACATCTCCTGGTGCTCCGCCTGTCTCGCTCGCCGCTCCGCTCGTCGCTCCTCCGCCGCCGCCTACGCCTCCAACCACTCACTTGTACCACGAACCAGCAAAGGTATGTTCCGCATAAAGTATGTAATTTCTGATAATGGTACCTAACGGGTTCTACAGACGTACGGAAATGTGAGTTTTTTTTCCAGTTACGAGAAACGGTTTAGGATATTAGGATAGAGATTACAACCCATTAGTAGGTATGACAATTACTTCTTCTGTGGAAAGGTACCTACGCATCTATTATTCAAAATGTTTCATGCAAACATAGGCCATATTACAGAATGATCCTCACTGCCAGTATTGAAGAGCTATTTCATTTGATGCTAAAAAAACTATTTTTATATTTTTTTTGTGTGGTTTTTTAGCGTAATTTCTTGCAAACTGTTTACTGAGACTAACGGATTTTAACGGGACTGGTAAATAGCTGATTTTATAAGGAGTATCCGTATTCCTGAGGCAATGAGCATTACGCGGGTGACATAATGGGGCGTCTGCTAGTGATATTATAAAATTCTTGTTTATAAATTATCATTGGTAGAACCTAAAGAAATTCACTAATAGATAAATGTAACTTACCTTTCATGAATTTACTAATCATCGTTTACCGAACCGCAATGTATTGACCTCAAACGAATGGTTCCAGTATCCTAAAGTAAATCTGTTAAATATTATACTATCCTATGTCCGTAGTTCCGTCCTTGACATGTTTTTAACCCCTGCTATACACCCCTTTAAGGTGTGAGTTTTCAAAATCCTTTATAAGTCGATGCCTACATCCCGTCACCTGACAAATCTAATAATAGAACAAAGCCGAATATACCCCGTTGTCAGGCCCTACCTGAATAATGTATGTACCTAAACTTTTTATGTGTGGAACCTGGCATGAACTCCACGCCTCCGTAACTAACTATGAAATGGACACATCCAGGGATTTGGTACCGCACCGCACGCCATAGACAAGGTGTTCATCCTCACACTTTGCGTCCTGAGTGCTCGCATACGGTAAGGTGCGATAGGGGATTTGTTCTTGATACGCTTGGGTTGTGAAAATGAGAAATGAGCTTCCTGCCTCTTTTTCATCTACTGGTTCTTCAAAATGGGTCATAGGCGCCATATGGGATTGGGAGGTCAGACGGCGCTCACTCGCAACTATGCTGAAAATTAAAAATTCGGCCTCCTCTTAGCTTAATGCTGTCACCTAATTTCAATAGCGCTAGTATTCTGGGAAGGCCAATAAATGTGTAATAGCGCCACTACCATTCCCACGATCAAAAGTATATGTCGTTTATCGTGAATCATTCACGATCACCGACGTACTAAGTTAATGTACGTTGAAAGTCAGTTTGCGTGAGGGATTGTTACGTAAGATAAAGTCACTGGCGCGTACTCCAATGACTTTATCCCGCAACTAGACCGTACTAATTGAAAGGCTAAAGACCTACATAAATTATTACGGGTTAGTTTAAGTTACCTACTCAATCGTTGCAGTCACAAATATTTTTAGGATTAGGTATTTTCAGGGAAGGGAATAAGAGGTGAGATGATGATAAATAAAATGCATTTTAGGCCTGGGCTACTCCTTGGGGAATCAATTTTAGAGAACCAATATTGGATTCGAGCACATTATCTATACTAAATTCTTAAGTTGAAGAGTTTGTATGTTTGGTTGAACGCGCTAATCTCAGGAAGAGGACCTACTTGTCGGATTTGAAAAAAAAAATTGTGTTGGATAGCCCATTTATCAAGGAAGGCTATAGGCTATATATCATTACGCTACTACCCTGGAGAGCGGAGCAGTAATCCTAAATGTCGACAATTCGGGCAAATTTTTTATGCATTATTGTACAATTTATAAGCGACGGGATTAAATAGGTGCGACCGGAGTTCGAAGTATGTCACGGGCGAAGCTGTGGAGGTCACCTAGTTTTATATAAACATACTAGGTATTACAAATTGAATTTGATTTGGGTTTGTCTATTTTTTTAACAGTAATATTTTATACTTACTTAGAAAATATTGGGTTGTTATGATCTCTTTATTTACCAAATTGTTATTAGTTTAATAAAGATATCTTTATATACCAATTGAAATTGAATCGAAAGGGTAAGAGCTGTCTAAAACGATTTGTTCCTATTTCATCCCACTAAATAATCCCAATTCGACTAAGGTTTTATTACTGTTTCGGCTCGAAAATAAAACAAATGATGAATTAAATATTTTTTTCTTATTTCGTCCCACTTTTTGTTTTTGATTCGTTCCGAGTAGTAAATTTATTTATATTACAATGAGTTTTGAACAGACAGCCTAAAAATACATGTTCGTGTTATATTGATTTCATTTTGAAATTTTCATGGATTGAAAATTGTATGCCAGATTCCTACCGATGAAAGCCACATGCGTCTATAGCCGGGGCTTTCAGACAGAATTTGGTTGCCACTGCAGCCACATCGGGGGTATGGGTGTTATCTCGCATTTCTTGAGCATCTTTCTTTCGGGCGTTGATCCACTCTAGGGGTGAATGGCGTGCATGTGTATCACGGAACACCTCTGTTTTAAGCCCGAAATACTGTGCCGGTCAACCTGGAGGACAATATCGTGTAATTAGTTTAAGAGCTATGGTTCTGTGGGTTATAGCCTGGGGTAAGTTGTCGTTATGTTTATTTAAAATTGTTTTTATTTATTTTTCCGACTCTACAAAAGTAACATTTTATAAAGTGGTCCGAGAAAGGAATAACAATTAAGGAGGGACAAAATAAGAAATTTTGCGAATTCGGGAATAAGGGACCGTTCAAGTATTACGTAACGCAATATTTGAATATTTCTGACCCCCCCCCCTCCCCCTGTGTAACGCGCCATAACGTTTTTCTGTACCCCTCCCCCCCCCCTCTTTCTCTATAAATGATACATAACACTCAAGAGTCTATTATTTTGTTACCAGGAACCGTTAAGTCCCTAAACTACTTTAGATACTGTTTTGGTTGTTTAAAGTAATTGTAAAAATACGCTTATTATATTATTCATATTGATTTATTAATTAATAATTAAATTATGATTCAATAACTTTATAAAATTTAATTTGATTTAAATAATATTCAAAATATTAAATTATATATGAACATTTGTATAATTATATAAAATAATTTTAATTTTTATTAAATTAATTCAATTTTAAATTAGACAATCAATAATTAGCAATTTTGTCTTGTGGCCGTTCAAAGGCAAACGTTTTTGAGGAGTGAACTCCTTTTGTAATGCTTCATCTTTTCATTATACCTACCATATCTAATTCCCGTTGTATTCTGTTCTTCTGTCTATGTAACTTGTACAACATAATTATCAGGCGTACCATGATGACTCATTCCCTTTTTATTACAATAATTATATTTTAAAAATGTTACGTAACACGTAGTTAAACCCCTCCCTCCCCTGTAACGCATCGTAACGTTTAACAAGACCCCCCCTCCCCCCAAATTGCGTTACGTAATACTTGAACGGTCCCTAAAACTTGGCACAAAACAGGAACCTAGAAAAAAACTTACAGATAGACTACCGCTCTGTACATTTTTCAAAACTGACTCTTAGCACACTTTCGCGGACATTTAATCACACCGTTCAACAAAATCAATTTCCGTGGACAATGATTTTGTTAAACATGTGCTTAAATGTTAAAGCTTTCTCCCCTAGATGTCGCTAGTGGTAAAATTAAATCGCATTATGGTTTGTATTTGTCAAGTTGGTATAGTTCCCGGTATTATTATTTTTATAACTTCCTTGTCTCGGGGAGCATAGTGCACAGTGATCGTAAAGTGAGGGCACTTATGCTGACACCCACAAGTTTATCTTGAAACCGCGCCCGGCTGCCGTACTGGGAGACCGAGTGCAATTTTTGTCCGATCCTCTTACTTCATAGGGGATCTTTTGCTGACTCTTGACAGTTAATTATCTTGTTTTTTTGAATTGGAGTCAGCGTAACAGTTCTGTCAATGTCATATCTCGTTTACTCTTCTTCGAGCGAAGAAACGAGCCGCGAGTGTACACATTATGGTACATTTTTTTCACTCTCGCGGCTCGTCTCGCAGGTCGTCTCGTGGCGTGTGCTTCGTAAATGAGGTATTAGGGTTACCTATCCTGACTCCAACTTGAATCAAATCCTAAAATTAGGGTTAAGAGGTACGACAAATTTAAAATAGTTAATTGCTAAGTTAATTGTTTTAATTTTTTGTTGACCATAGAGGATTTACCTTATGGTTTCACACAAAGAACTTATACTTATAATGGTCTTTGGTTTCACAGGATTAGAAGGTTTTGGTTTATTTATTTCCAAAATTAGGCATCATATCCCGGTAATTCTTATTTAATTATATAATAGTTTTATATACATATACATACACGTTTTAAAAATCGTTCGTCTTGTTCAAATTCATTCCCCAATAATTATTTTCTTAAATCTCAGTATGGTACGCCTGCTCAAAATTTGTTTTCAATATACAAACTGTCTAATTGCTTTATAATATTTACTTCCAGCGTCGTTCAAGCGCTGCGGTGCGCCGCTGTGTTCCAGAGCCGGTCGCTCCTGTGGTACTATGCGCCACCCCGTCTCCACGGCCGAGGTGTAGGATAAAAACGAATCCATGGCTCGGAGCCACGTCTCCCAGCAGACGAAGACCACAGCATATAGTGCACCAGCACTCTCTCCAATGTCCGCCACAAAATCCGCCGCAGTTGCATCATGCACCCTATTCGTTGGATTCACACCTAACATGTGGTTCCAGGTGAGTTTAATGTCTCTATCTAAATGGCAGTAGATAAGCGTTGAACGCCTTATTGGCGACTTGAAAATTTTCAAGAGCTTGTAAACACAACCTGTACTGTCTATTTCAACACGGCAATGGGCTGATCACCTATTAAGTGGGACAAAAATGCACATGGTGAAATTTGGGTGTATCTGCTACCCCTTCGGGGTTAAAGGCGTGACTAGCTTTGGTGTATTATATTTATATTGCGCTGCCCGCCTGATGGAAAGCTATGGCAACATTTAGCGAATTGATTTGACACCGGAGTTTTGGCGGGAGAGCGACAAGTGCGGACGCTTGCTGTATATTATTTTCTAAAACTAGTGCATTTATCTTGTTTTATGTGCGGGAGTGGTGGTTTCTTGTACATAAAAGTTGTGTTTACGTGCTATAGTGATAGACAATGATATATATGCAGTGAAATGCTATTTTCTCTCTTGACGCGAAAAGTCCACTGAAAACCTCAGTATAAGAATCATCATTATACTGAGGGCAAGGACAAGGACCTAGGACTGAGGACTCGACAACGACAAAGACTGGACAGGACTATATGCTATAATACCGAAGACTAGGCTGTATGGACAAAGTTTCCTTTGCCTGCCCAATATGGGCGAATTCTACAAAAAAAAATGATTTGACACCAATGTATGATGATAAAATAGAGTTTTTAATACCGTCTTTATGAGCGAAACATTGACGAATATCGCAAATTACACGTTATATGGATGGGTTGATTTGAGAATCCAGAGGCCCAATTTTCGACCATAGGAAATGAAAATGTAGCCCGAAATTTACTGGTGAAATGTCATTTGTTTCATAATTATTTAAAAACGGTGAAAAAACAGGAAAAAGTAAATTCTATCTTCGCATTCAAGTCACTTTTTTATTGAAGTCGGTTGTAAATATAGATCATATTTTGTGTAGTAATCGATTTTGAGGAGAGAAGCCATGTTATAATAAATACACTCCCGGACACCTAAATCGAACCACCTTGATTTTTTTGGTTTGGAGTACTGTAACTTATAAAAGATGTATGTAGAAGGAAAATGTTATGATGCAGTTTTGGAGCTGGTATACTCATCATCCATTTAGAGTGCCACTGTTCTAAATTTGAACTACAGTTTATTAAAAAAGTCGAGTTACGTTGAAACAAGTCCATATTTGCTTTTTTCAAGGAAAAAAATCTAATAGATTTTTAAATGAAGACATGTTTTACATGAAAAGAAATTATTATTTAGTAACTTGAATTGCCTCCCGGTGCATTTATGACAGCTCTCATACGGTTTGGCATAGAATTAATCAATGTCGTTATGACATGTTGAGGAATGTCCTCCCATTCTTCCAAAATTTGAGCTCCTGCATGGTTTGAGGGCCGGATGATGAGCTCGAACACGCCTCTTAAGCTCATCCCATAGATGCTCTATAGGATTCATATCAGGACTTCGCGCTGGCCATCTCATAACAGTGATACCAATGTTATTTAAGTACTCCCTGACGATTCCCTCAGTATGGGCCCTTGCATTATCATGCATTAAAACGAAATCTTGGCCAATAAATTCAGCATATGGCATCACGTGGTTCTCTAAACATTGGCGAATGTATCTATTGCCATCTAGGGGCGGCAGTCGTGGTCCCGTTACTACCTCTAGCTCTGTTTTGCCTTCCATAGAGCCTCCACCATAACTCACTTTCTCGTCAATACAGCATTGCGCGAAACGCTCGTTCTGTATTCGTAACACCTTACTCCTTCCGTCATTACCGTATAGCATTATCTTGGACTCATCTATGAAGAGAACCTGGCTCCATTGATGTCGAGTACAATTTAGATGTTCGCGCGCAAACTCTAGACGGGCTATTCGGTGTGCTCGTGTCAATTTGGGTCCATTGGCTGGCTTATGGGGCTTTAAACCACGTTCATTGAGTCGCCTTCTAACGGTCCGAGTACTTACAGCCACTCCGTGAAAGTACCTGAGCTGTTCTTGTATCTGAACAGAGTTAAGGCGTCGATTTCGTAAGCTAGTAGTGACAATGTATTGATCTTGTCTCGCCGTTGTCACTCGGTAACGAGGTCCTCCTGTTCGCCGAACGAAGCCGCCAGTCTCCAGGTATCGGTGGTACACTCTTTGAACAGCGGAACGACTTATGAGAAGTTGTGAACTCACATCTCGCTGACTTAGCCCAGATTGAAGAAGTGCTACAGCTTGCGCGGCTACTTCATGTGATGTATCCATAATTTTATAGCCAAAAACGGTTCAAATTATAGAAAAATAACTAAACTAAACTTTGGTTAACAATAATTGCGAAAATTCAAACCAAATCGACATTAAATTGCTTCAAAAGCAACTTTCAACAGTAATAATTTTTTTCAAATTAGTGACCAAGCTCGGCTTTTGTTCTTTATTTTAAATTCTTAAATTCAAATTTGGAATAATACATACGGGAAAGACGATGAAATATGCCAGTATTAAAAATGCATAAAAACTTTTTTTGTTATATTGTATATTTTTTGTGTATTGGGCTTTTAGGCCCGGGAATATAAGGTGGCTCGAGTCAAGAGTCCGGGAGTGTATTATGATTAGGTACGCATTATTAAAATACCAACTTGTCAAAAGTTAAGCTATTTTGAAATTTGAGAGAACATTGATAGTTCCAAAGGATATCGGAAAAACTGAGTAAAATTTGCAAAGCCTAAAAATTTACGTCTAATACACATATTGGATATTCATTGATTTCATTGGTTAAAATTCTCTAAAATTAAACAAAATATATCAAACATTGATAGTTTTACATTTTTTATTGCAGATCACCACATCTATCTCCGCATTTATCACCCGAACCACACAGATCACCATACTATCGAGGTGGAGCTTCGAGCGACGAAGAATGTCGTGGCATGCGAACCCGGGGTCGGGAGACTGCCATTCTGTCTGATGCTGATATTGACTCCGACGGTGATACAGGGTTAGATGGAGGTGATGAAGATGATGATAATACTTCCTCTCCGGGCAGGAGAAGAGCAAGGAGAAGAAGACCTCCACGCAGACCTCCACGTTCAGCAGGTAAGAAAGTAGATTGCCATCGTAGACACTTGTGTAGCACCTACCTACGTAAATTTTCAGCTTAGAGAAGATATTTCCAAATATAGATAAGTAAGTATAGTCGTAATAATGACCGATCATTTACTGTGTTATCTCGATAGAATGGGAGAATCAATATATCAATATGTAAAGAGAAAATTGTCTGAAA
Source organism: Thumatha senex (assembly GCA_948477245.1). Taxonomy (NCBI): domain Eukaryota; kingdom Metazoa; phylum Arthropoda; class Insecta; order Lepidoptera; family Erebidae; genus Thumatha; species Thumatha senex. Next base: position 9,139,664 of record OX419728.1, read on the forward strand.
AGTTGTTTTAAGGGTAGTTATTTATTTATTCATTACATGAATGGAGAAATATAAAATTGAGCACAATAAAAGGTACTTAAAACAAAAGGAAAGTGGAAAGCTATTAGAACCTCATTCAGTAATGTTTAATATGGAAACGCCGTTTATGTAGTACTAGCTGATACCCGCAGCTTCGCCCGCGTGGTAAAGGTTTCCTATTCGAGAATACCCACGGAACCCTAAACTTCCAATATAGCCTATGTTACTCACGAAGAATGTAGCTTTCGGATGGTAAAAGAATTTTTAAAATCGGCTCGGTAGTTGCTGTAGTAGTAATGAATAGGCATTACAAACAAACGTATACATCATTTCTCATTATAATATTAGAAAATACCAGTTGACGCACGTAGAGAAGTTTTCCCGTTCCCGTTTCCCACAGGAACTTGTCCCCGGCATAAAACTAGCCTATATGTTATTCTGATGTATAAGCTATATTATTGTATATGCAATATTTGTCAATATTTATTTACAATATTTATTGTAAAGTTTCATTAAAATCCATTAAGTAGTTTTTACGTGAAAGAGTAACAAACATCCATACAAACAGTCGCATTTATAATATTATTAAGATTAAGATAAATGTATTATTGTTTCTATCTAGTTTCTAGTAATGTGATGTTGCTTGTTCAGACGGAAGTCAGATTTCATTTATATTTGTGTAGTATAAATGTATCTATTTTTTTCTCTACAAGTCTAGCTTCTAGTTGTGTGATGTTGCTTGTTCAGAAAAAAGGCAGATTTCATTTTCACTCTAATTCATATATTTCGTAAGAATTACACAAGTCTTCATAAATCAAATTTCAGGAGCAACTCCACCTCGAATGCGTCGTCGCAACCACGCGCCTTCAGCACCTCCAGTCCGAGAGAGAGATCCACTGCTGGAAGCTGACAGGGAAGCTGAGAGGAAGTACAGAGAGTTGATCAGAGAAGCCGAAAAGCTCCTTGTCACCGTGTCTAGAGCCCCATTGGAACCTCCACACAATCCCAGAGTTAGAGAACTGAGAGCTACCGAGGTACAACTATGAAAATTCTAGAATTATTATTGACTCCAATTCAAATTCTGTATTTTTTTTTGTAATATTTTCAAAAGACTTAAATGTAGGTCGTAAAGTATGGCCTTTGCAAAACATGTAACGAATTTAGATTATTTTCTTTAGAATTAACGTATATTTTAAGTAGATCTATCTATTTTCTGTAGCCCCGTGAAATTCATATTTTAAAGCATGTTAGTACGAGTACTATAAGCCCAAGAATATTATTGTAAAGTTACATTCTTAGGTTAAATTTCAATAATACTGCATTATGTCTTGCATCTGTATTAGTTTAACTTGTTTCAGCAGTACATTTTTTATTAATATCTGCTATTTATTAAACAAAGCAGAAAGAAGCGCTCGTGGCCCCGCGGTCTCTGTGCTCTGTATACGATCACTGAGTTACGCAACTTTCACTATGGCTGGTCCTCGGATAGGTGACCAATTTGTGGCATTTACATTTACGAGCGTTTCCGTGCTTCGGAAGGCACGTTAAGCCGTTGGACCCTTTTGCCAGTAAAATGGCAGTCGTTAAGCCTGGTTGAATGCCTTATGGGCGGCATGAAAAATTTCAACAGCAGGTAGCCACAACCTGTGTCTGTCTATTTCAACACGGCAATGGGCTCACCACCTATTACGTGGGACAGAAATCCACACGGTGAAAAGTGGGCATATAAAAACAAATAAATTAAACAAAAAGATAATAATATATTTTTACTACGGTTAACTGGTTTAGTTTAAATTTTACAACATTAGCATCGATATATTAATGCAGACCGTATGTTTTGTAAAAAGCTTCTGCATGAGACAAAATCAATTAATGTTAAAAAGTATTAAATTCATAATTAGTCATGTCCCTTAGTTCCTAATTTTCTTCTACGTACGTCTTATTATGTCTTCGACATCCATTGTTATCAGGTTGAAGCTCCCCGTAGAAGCCCAGAGCGCACTCATATCACCAACTTCATGCGCGCTAACTCCCCGGAACCACCGCGAAGACTGTCTCCGGTGGCGCGACGTTCCCCTTTGGCAGCTCCTCCTCCACCTCCCATTACTCCTCGAATCCATATGCATCCACCTTCCCCAACCGACAGACCTCACTCCGAGCCGCCCAAGAGGAAGGCATATGCTCGCGATGAGGTTAGTCTTCGGCATGTTTTTACTTCTTTCTATCTACCTATTTGATGTAGATCAAAGTTAAATTATCAGCATATTTTATTTACATTTATAAGAAGTTTACACTGGATGTACTAAGTTACATGTCGATAACGAAAAATATTTTTAAAATTTAAACGGTATCATTATCAACAGGTGTTGCAAACTTTGGAGGGTCTACGCAAGAGCCTTCAGCAACAGTCAGCGCTGCTGGCGGTGCAACGAACTCGCCTGGATTCTCTATAGCTGTTATACTGTGTCTCTGCCCATCGTGCCACAGTTGGCTTTAGTATTCTTAGGTTCCAAGTAGTTGAAATGCCGTTTCACGCCAAATTTTTCTAAAACGTTGATACTTAGCAACTATATTTATTGTCTGTTATCTGATTGTTGTTTATGTTTGTTAAAATGTTATCTTTCATTATATTCAATGCTTTTTATATTGTTGTCCCTGTCAGTCCTGTGTTAATTCTTTTTTAATACTTAAATAGAATAAATCCATATATACAATTACTTTTCAGGAATTAATTATTATTTAAAAACTCGTGAACGGCGGTAGTACTTATCAATTTTACTCCTTTACTCTAGTCCCTCCATGAGTTCTAGTCCTAGGCAAGTTCAAGTTAGTTTGTAGTGTCTTGTTATTGTTCAGTGTAGGCGAGGCCACTTTCATTATCTTCCATAATACATGTAGTGTCACTTTTTAGAAATAGACTAGATGGTAAAGATGTCGATTGTAGCTCTGCTGAGATTAGCTAAAGAGAGAGCTTTATGACTATATTATTATCTTTTTGGTAAGATTGAAGATCAAAATATTGCTTCCTATGACTTCTCTTCGGAGTTATGATATTTATGCAATAGTGTAGTAAGATTTTTCTCAGCAGTTGCTACCACGACAGTCACATACATACAGGTTAGATGTTGTTAGCTTAAGTAGGTAACGAGTAGCACCGTAGTGTTAGAACTAGCAGCGGTCTCTCTAGGAGTTTTAGGGTAAGGGCGATCAGTGGTCACAGCGTACTAAGACTGCGTTATTATATCTTGTAATTAACTTATACAATGTTTACTCGTTATATTGTAATCATCCAATTATTGTATGAGACTACAAATTGTTAAAGTTTTGTAAGAAACACGAGTTTGCGAGTTTATTCTCTAACTAATGTTAGTTTACTAAAGGATATATACCTTCATCAGGCCCATCTTTTTAAATGAATTATTGATCTGGTCAATCCGCAATAGGTTTGTTAATTGTAGGTTTTGTTTTGACAAATGTACTTGTTCGCGATGTATAAATTTTATGTGAAATACTTTGTATGTTCATTAAAATGATATTTGCTTATTCATGAAGATTCGAACGTTACACTTGGCACCGTGATTTGACCGTCAATTCTCGGCCTCGACTTTTTAAGTGTGAACAAAACAGTAGTGCTTTTGTCTTATTTTTTGTCGTTTCTAAACTTACTTTTTTATAGTTTCTAAATATGAAACAAACGTTTCATCAGTAAATTCATCTAAGCTTTTAAAACTGTGTGTTTGAGAATTATTACTCTAGTTAGTCCTTAGCCATTTTGAAAACAACTAAAGGCGGATCAGGGTGACAATTCTTTTGATCAAAAACTGATCATGAAAATAGAAATTTTATGAAAGTATATTAGAAAGACAGAATATATACTACAATAATAAAACAAGAGCAATCGGTAATACATTATTTTAGCAACTAAACAGCTGCTGAATTGAAACGCCCTATGCCTATTATTTGGTGTAGCAAACGTCTACGGGCCTTTTTATGCCAGAATTAGGCAGAGGTAAACTAAACGCCCCCATCACCAGTTCAATATAACGTAATAGGTGGTGGCCTATTGCCGTTTTATTCTTTTTTAACAGTCAAGAATATAAATTAGAAATATAAATTTATTCATTATCGGTAAGTCTCATACAGTATTTGGGTGACAAGGGAGTCCACACAAGGGTTTCCATATTTTTTTTAGTGCAATTTTGGAGGAGTAACTAGACGTGAGGGTTGTTTCTCCAGCTATATGTAAATATTTATCCATTTTACTGTTAATTGTAAGTATAAATAAGATTTATACGTTTAGTTAAATTTTCATTAAAATATTAAGTCAAAATTGTTGTTTATTTTGGCGAGTGTAGTAATTCTGGTGTTGCAAACGTTCTATCGTGACCATTTTCCATCAGGTGGACCCAATGCTTGTCCGACATCTTCTTCTTTGTCCAGTTTCCAAACTGTATCTGGTTATGGTGCAAGGAGACCTTGCAAAGGTCACACCATTTATTGGCTGCTAGGATCAGCTAAGGTTAGGCTTATAATATTTGGTATTGTTAAGAGCGATTGCCACCTCTAAACCCCATAAGTGTCTGCGTCAGGTCGTTAGTCTGCTGATGCAACGCTTGTAGCTGAGGTTACTTGGGTCCCGGAGTTCTTGGTGGGGCCTTTTACACACACTTGTCAGTCATCTTAATGGTTTAAAAAGTTACATGCATAGATGTAGGTTGGATTACAATGTATGTGTTAACTGAGCGACCATGCTCTTATGTCACAAAACTGAAATAGTATGTTTTAATAGTCTTAAATAAAAGTTTGAACAATCTGGCAATTTTCGAAGAAATATAGCAAAAACTACAGCCCATAAAGTGTGGTCCCTCAGTTCTCACAGCCCATCAGCCAGATCTATGTAAGTATCTGCAATATTAAGGTATTAAGACTACAAACATTTAGTAGAACACTTGTAAAAGATATTTATAGAATAACAGACCTAAAAACATCAGAGATAACAAATATATATCGACTGAACTGTGGTCCCTCACACCACATAAGAATAAAAAAATATCTTGTGAATATTATTCAATGAAATTGATAAAATATTTCCTTTTCTACATAAAGTTTTAGTAGAAATTTTAAAACATTTTGTAAAAACTATTGGAGAAAATCTATCGACGCAATTTGATGACAGCGATTGTAAAAACTGGTGCTTGATGAGAGAAATATCAACAAATCTAGAGTACTTAACTTTTCTAATCAAAACTTACTACAAAATAATAGGTATCAGAAATTGTGGATTTATTAATTTATTACCTCTTAGCTGAGAAAATAGATGGAATATGGTGACCACATAATGTAACACGTGCATAAAACACGTGCATGAATGTCATTTGAAGTGGATACTTAGACAAATAAATTGTGTCAACGTGCTTTAGTGAAAAATAGTAATATGATGCAGTGAAATTATATTTTTATGCTTCTAATTTACTGGAGCAAGACATAAGGTTGACTTACTCTACTTGATAAAGACTTAGAAGACGGTAATTAGAAGTTAATTAGAAGAATAAGAAGAAATATTTGATAAATTAGATTTGGCTTAAAGGTCTTAGTAACCAGGCCATACAAATATATAGCCGCCCATAAGGCCTTCAACTTGGCTTAACGACTGTTACTGGCAACAGAGGCAACCTAAATAACTGAAACCCCGTTTGCCAAGCTATAACATGATCTCGACCCCCAAAATACAGAATATTGATAACGTCAATATTCTTAGTTATAGTTTGACCACGACTGCTGTACCGCTCTGCTGCGTACAATTTTGTACGCAGTGAGCGACAAAATATTCATACAGTCTTTTTTGTTTATAGTGACATCTACATATACATACATACATATTGTCATGCCTTTACCCCGAAGGGGTAGGCAGAGGCATATTAAACGCCCACATTTCACCGTATGCATTTTTGTCCCACGTAACAGGTGGTGAGCCCATTACCGTGTTGAAATGGACTGGCGCAGGTTGCGGCGACCTGCTGTTGAAATTTTTTTAAGCCGCCCATAAGGCCTTCAATTTGGCTTAACGACTGCCATCTTATTGGCAACCGAGACCAACGGCTTAACATGCCTTCCGAAGCACAGAACTGGGGTGGGTCCAAAGGGCCGAATAAATTTAAAAAAATATAATGTGTGTTGATTTTAGATATTAAATTTGGAAGAAATTTTGAACCCGTTGCCCTTTTTAGTGAGGTGGTAACAAAAAGGCTAAAAGGTCTTATGTGCTAGACACTAATTAGCACGATCAATTAAAATCCTGGTAGTCTCGGACTATAGTGACATCTAGTAGATAATAAAAATAGTTTGCCAAAATATCGGCGGCATCTAGTTATCTATACTAATATTATAAAACTCTAGAGTTAGAAGCGCAAATCTCAGGAAGTACTGGGTCAAATTAAACATTTCTTTTTGTGATGATATATTATTAACTAGTTGGCACCCGTGGCTTCGCCCGCACAGAGAAGGTTTCCCGTTCCCGTTTTCCACAGGAACTTCATCCCAGGATTAAAGCCTATGTTTTATTCTGGTGTGTAAGCTATATTATTGTAAAGTTTCATCAAAATCTATTCAGTAGATTTCGCGTGAAAGAGTAACAATCCTACATCAATACTTTATTACAAACTTTCACATTTGAGTCCAGTCTTCTTCAGAAGGTCCCATCTTAGGCCAAATTATGTGAATATCTTGAATATTGACATACCCAGTATAATTACTACGTAAAAACTTGTGTTTTGGCATCCTATAACTGTTCTCGAAATTTACATATAAGTAATTGGATGGACGGAAATTTTTGAGTCAGGGGTCATTCCTCACAATTTTTTTAAAATTTTTTTTTTACAAATGTCTCGATTTCTATGGGTTTTACGCTATTTATATTTACTATCAATATTGTATTGTGTTTGAATTTTTTGCAAACCTTGAATTGTTTTCGAGATAGAGCGCGCGGTCAGATCATCAGGTGAGGTCAACTTGTAGTCCCGATCAAAAACTCGTAATAAAGGTCGTCACATCGAGCTGTAGCACTAGAAAAAACTAGCACTAGAAAATCTAATTTGGGATTGAAAACAAGATAACGTTTATTTAATCGAATTTCATTCGGTCTATCGTTTACAATATATATATATATATATATATATTGATATTATAATGATGGTACCGATTTATATATTGTAAATATTGACAAGCTTTTCTATCAAGAACTTAGCAAGAATCTCCATAAATGCTCCATGGAGTTTCTTGCCCGATTCTTCTTTATAAAGGGTAACTGGCAACTAGAATCACTCTTATTTTAAATTTGATTTTGTTTATTTTCAAAATACAATTTGTTCAAATATCATGTAACTAATGAATTTACTGGGGCTAGACCCAGTAAATTCATTAGTTACATGATATTTGAACAAATTGAAAAACAGTGGCCATGTGTAGAGCCTTAGGAAAAACCTGGTTCTTCCTCAGGCTCTACCCATTGCTTTGTGAATCTGGCAGTAAATGAAAATGTAGAGCAATAATCTTGACGTTCATAAGTGTTATATTGTGACCTACATGAATAAAGCTTTTTCATTTTATTAAATTTTACTTCCAAGGAGCTACACCAAGCCTGAGTCAATGTACTAAAATTTATCCAGTAAACAACATATAAGTTTTGAATGACGTATGCTAGGCGTAGGTATAAAAAAACTTATTGACTTGATATATTATACGTACTTATCACGTCATATTATCGTGTTATATGAATGAATGATCTCATGGATATGACTTATAAGGATACAATACGTACCTATAAGTAACTAAAAAGTAAATATGGAAAGTTGGACGCGCAAAAATCTGATTGTGTCAATGTTATCTTTCTAGTTAAGATATATGTAGTGTATGTGACTGACGCGCCGAGGTCCCGGTTTCGATGACAGGGTCGGAATATATATTTGTGTGATCCACAAATGCTTGTTTTTTTGTGTGTTTGGGTGTTTCCTATGTATAATAATAGGTTTAAATTTTTACCCGTAGTCCACTTGGCTCCCATAACTTCGCTCCCATGTTCTCGCTAAACAAGCGAATGTCGTGCATGTAGCTATTCCGCTATACCACGTCTCCGTCTTGGGCCTGTCTCTGTTAGAACGGCGAGCATCCCATACACCGTGACGGTCATCACATACACCGAAATCGCTCGGTGTATGTGATATGGCCACATAAATCTTGTTTAAAAAGAAAATAAGGAGAATTTTATTGTAAGTCGATCGTGGTTAAATAAGGAGCTTTCATGTGATCTCTATTATGTTGGTGGTAGCTCGGTTGGAAAACTATTAAATGAAAATTTCGTATCCTCATTGTTGGTGTAAATGTGCATGGCCGTGCTAATCTGTTTCTTGATATCATATAATATAATTGTTCTTCTTAACTATATTTTATTATTATTATTTTTTTTTTATTTCAAAAGCAGGTAGCCACAACCTGCGTCTGTCTATTTTCAACACGGCAATGGGCTCATCACCTATTACGTGGGACAGGAATCCACACGGTGAAAAGTGGGCATAAAATATGCCTCTGCCACCCCTCCGGGGAGATAAGGCGTGATGGATATTTTTTTTTTATATTTTATATTTAAATGTCGCAAGAGTAATTATGTTATTTTTTTCTCTCGTGAAAACCTGTAATTGACACCAATAAATCAATTCCTCCACCCAATTCCATTTTGGAACGGTTATTGACCCAACTGTACCTCGCTGAAAAACGGGTTTTGCCATCGTAAAGCGACAATGCATGAAGCATATTATAGTCAACCGTTCAAACTTCCAACGATTGTTTCATTCAACAGTACATAGATGAAAATTAATTTAAAGAACTGTCTACAGATGAAGGGTGTTTTCGGCCAACAGTCCGTCATTGAACTGTAATATGCCGACCGATCACGGACGAAGGATGTTTTCGGCGAACCGATCATCGTCGAAGAATAAAATGTAGAACTGAGCCTGTTTTCAGTAAACAGTTTATCGGACAAGGGTAATTCGGCATTCGATTCTACACTAACAGGGGTTTGTTTCCAGCTTTCCTTTTCTTTGCCTTGATCTAATTATTAATCAGTTAATTGGGCCTCGATAGGGCCCCGTCCCACTCATTAATACTATCATCTATTCACTAAAAACGGAAAGGACAAAGTACCTACGCCGGATACCTGAACGTGCATGCTAGACACGATTAATAAATGTACGGGAATCGAAATAAGTATGCATTGATCGGGAAGCCTGGCGATCTGTCCTCTCTGATTACCCCATCAGTGATACAACGTAAAGATAGATAGACCAATTGATATGTTTACATATGGCTGTGGTTTTGCCTATGTACAATTAGGAATGTAAATAAATTCGTTTCTACTTAGTTGCGTACACATTTACCTTTGCAACAAGCATTGCCTATGCATGTTGATAATAAATGCAACCTTTAAATCTTTGCAAGGAAACATTCAAACAAACAGTCTGTAATTATTGAATTAATTTTGTGGGTTTCAGCCTCCGTGTGAATCTTTTGATGAAATAGATAAGTAATGAATTTATGACCAAACAAATAATAAATATGTGTTTATTTTATACCTAAAATTGGATAGGTGTAATCAAGAAAGATTATTTACTTATATGTATTGTAAGGAAGTGCGGAACTAATTATCGTTCCGTCTTTATTTCATTCAACCTGTCAATAAGACAAGACAAGGAAGGCAATCAAGTAACAGCTTGACACAGGGCCAGTAGTACATCTTCAACATAACTTGAAATTCAATCAGGTAGATGTCGCTAGAGTTGATATAGCCGGTCGAAGAGAAATTATTCCACAGGGTTTATTCATAATTTTGTGTATTCTATGCTCGACAATACTTCTAAATTATGAAAATATATCATCACCTGGACAACGTGTGACAAATATGTACACGATGAAGTGTGTGGACGTGTAATGTAAACCGCAAGTGGCAGAAACTTTACAATCACAATTTTCACGGTGTCCCGAATCGAATGCAGCAAACCACAGAACATATAATAATAGGTAGGTACATATTATAATATGTTCAGAACATATTATGTTCTGAACACATAAGACTAGGACATAATTTTAATAATAGGTACCTACCTATTATTATACTCGTATGTTCTGTGCTGCAAACAGTTTATCTCTATCTTTTATGGTTCTTGAAAAATAGATGCGTAGGTATAGACGAACGGACAGACAGAGCCGTTGTATAAAACTTTTATAAACTTTAGACTAAGTAACTCCAATAAATGAGTACTCCTTCCCCACGGTCCCCTAAAATGTTACAATGAGCTCCACTTTCCAAGCAAAAATTGGGTTGAATAATAAAATACAACATTTTCAGTTTACTATTTTACTTAATGTATTGTTTGACTAGGTAGTAAATGATAGGAAACTAAATTAGTTCCATTGAAAGGTAATTCTAACCTCAACGACCCATTGTACTGCTAATGTTAATCCATTTATTTTGAAACTAATACAATATACATCGCTTTGGACTTCGTTCGTAAACAAATAGTTCTTAGGTTGTTGTCCCCACTTATTTAGACTCTATTTAAGCACCTGTCAATCATGCATTTATCCCCGAAAGGGTGGCAGAGGCAAACCATTCGGCCACATACATTTTAGTCCCCCGTAGGTGGCAACCCCATTGAAGTGGGCAGGCGCAAGATGTACGATCTGCTATTGAAAATTTCAAGGCTTTCTACTTATCTTGACGACTCCGACGATATCTTGACTAATCTAACGGCTTAACGTGCCTTCACGGAAACGCTAATAAGTGGAAATGCTACAAAGCAGAACCCATTCCAGGATCAGCCATAGCGAAAGATGTTTATCGCAGTAATCGTTTACAAAATACTTCAATGGTTAAATAATTTCTTATTATTTCTAAGGTATAACTTGAGTGGCGCTAAGAAGCGCACGTTAGCCCTGCTTTTTCAGTGTTCTGTAAACAATTATTGCATTAACCATTTTACTATATGGTGCTATACGGATAATACAGAGATGGGTCACAGTTAGTGGTAAATCATTCATGTGGTCATCATTTTATCAATATTCATATATTATACCCTTCTTTGTTTCTGATTTCTGGTAGGCTTCATCTGAAGTTATAGATTCTTTCTTTTAGTTGTTGGTTGCGCCGGTATACGATTACTGTCGGTACTGTCGTAGTTATTTTAACTGTAAATATGCCTCCATTACATTGGCCTCTTGGGGTAGTAGAAGAAGTTTTCCCTGAGTCAAATGGGATCACCCGTATAGTTCGCGTTAAAACCGCAACTGGTTCGTACTTGCGACCAGTTATTCGTCTTTGTCCTTTGCCTAATCAACAGTAATTTTAATAACAAATTTAGCTTGTTCGATTAGGTTTAGTTTAGTTTAGGTCGATAGCATTTTTTTTGTTAGCATCTAAAGCTTAGTGGCAACTGTAAAGGCTCGCTGTATTAGTACTGCAATGACCGCGCGCGCACCCGCACCAACTTTCGCAAGAATTGTGTTTTCCATGGATAAATAGTGTTTTCGTGCAATGGAACCAGGGATCCAAGTCCAGGGACGTCCCCGGCAGCCTCCACCTCAGCATCTCGCAGCAAAAGCAAGGTAGTGTGCCTGTTTTCCATTCTTTTCCGTCGACAACCGCGTGTAAATTTCATTATTGTCTTTCCCCGCAAATACAGTCTACTTTGAATTTATTTATCTCGCCCGCTCAACCAGTTGTCTTGTAGTTGTTGTTAGAACATCGTTTGACTTCTCAGTCCCCGTGCTAGATTAGTAGGTGCATCAGGTGAATCATGAGTGTGACACTAATGACAACACACGTCACTATCTAATATACTTGTGACAACAGTGTTCATTTGCGCTTAGAGAAAATCTCCATACGCATACATTTCACAGATCGTCCTAACATTCATTGCGACAGCTGGAAAGTTTAACAGATGTAACTGTGACGAAATGAAGGCTGAAGAAAACAGACATTATAGCACCATCAATGTTGTGCTGGGTCAAAAGCGAAAGGTTTGTTTTCTATGGACGGACCGTTCACTGAACATGAGCAAAAATACATATTTGCTCTAGAAATCAGCAACAATGTAAAGAATTCCTAGAAGAATGCGTTGTCGATTGTCTACATTTTGAAGAATACATGCTATGGTTATCACCTGTTACGAATGCAGTGAGTGGTCACTTTAAAAAAATATGTAGGTACCACAGATATAGAAGTATCTGTGGCAGGTACGCGTATATAAAGCACACGGGAACCTTTTTGATCGAAAATCTGCCTGTGAACTCGAATTTCAAATTTTCGGTGAACTTGATTAGTTATGATATTGCTAAGTTAGGCCGGGTTTATCGATGAGTCACTGCATTCTTAACGCGTCTAAATTATATAAGAGCACTTATCTTAAAAACCACAATTTGACTCTTGTCAGTTGTAAACTTATGAATAGTATTGGTCCTCAATATCTGAACATATAATAATCGTCATCATCATTTTCAATCATCAACTATGATTATAGCAAAAAAGAATACTTCATCTTGATTTTACGGCTTAGATACCTACGAGTATAAGTTATACTACGTCGTAGAAAATGCAAAATAACTGAGCTCATCGCTAGCAATGAAGTATGAACAACATCTCCAAAAACGTATTGAATGAGTTTTCACAGTTTGTTGTTGATCGGAATACCCGGTCTTAGTTTGGTATAAACACAAAAATTATCACTTCCATCACATCATTCTGCTATCATTCGTACGTCAGTAGTATCTAATTATTTAATTACTATGTTAATTTTTCGACAAATGTATTATTTTCTTTGTTTAATATTGTTTAATAAGATTAAATTTGACATACCTTTACTTCAGATCATAATAAAATTTTAAAGATTCTGTATCAATGTAAATCAGAGACGGCCGCCACTACAAAATAGCGGATTACATAGTTTTTGTTTTTCACAACCACTTCAATATGATATCAAATAAAAGGACTTGACTAGTAGAGTACCTACTGTGCGCTGTGATAAATATATGGCCCCGAGTCGGGTAAAGTCTTTGAAAGGTTATGTACTGAGGAGTTAGACTGCAACAAATTGTCAGAAAACATACCTTGGTAATAAACAGGCACTAAATAAACTTAGTACCAACTAAAATAGAATAAGACATATTAAGAAAAAAAAAATTAAAAACTTGACTATAAGTTAATTATTACCGGTTTATTCAACACACATAACAAAGTTAATAATGAAATAAAATAAAAAGTAAATTATATAATAATAAAGTAAAAGCTAAAAAAATTAAAAGAAATAAAAGCTAAAAAATATTCAGTAGGTCCTAGGTAACAGTCACCACACTACGGTCCTCCTCCAAAAAATACAATAGTTGAGCGTAGCCTATCTTGAGTAAAGTAAATGAAAAAAACATTTATTATGATATGGAAAGTGAAAGGAAAGTAGAGGGTAAGATCAGGGTAGATCGAGACTTACTCGTATACCTATACGATTAGTGAATCTGCAGGCAGCGAATGGCGAAAGTACCTATGCATGGATCGCGAAGCCTAACAATCTGTACTCTTTGAATACCCCGTCAGGGATACATCATGAAGATAGATAGTAAGTTAATTTAGCCCATATAGCGGTTAACACGATAGAAATATCCACCGATGAAGAACAAGATCATCATCATCATTTGAGCGTCTGTCTCAGTTGCGTTGCGCGACGCTCTGGCTCCGCCTTCCTGCTTTTTCTCCTCCACTTTATTTATACAATATAAGAAAAATGAAGTCTCGTACGTTGTTTAACTAAATGGTTAAACAAAACAAAAATGTTCCTACGTGTGTATTTGCAGTGAGGACGCAACTTGTAGAAGCACTACCACACTAACAAATCCTGCAATCCCGTAACAATATAGGTCGTTGGCATCCCCTGTAGTGAGACCATTGGCACGCATATCATCCCTTACGACTTCAAGCCAGCACTTCTTGGGTATTCCAATTCCGATTAAGAACTAGAGATAATTTACTAAACTAAAAACTAAATTAAACAGACGACATAACCGAACTGAACATAATATAATACAACAAAGAATAAACAATAAGCATTGCCCCATCCAACGTGGCAATTCGACTAGCCTTATTGGAACATTACCAGTTGACTTCGGTGGGGAGGAATTCTTCGACGCTTAGACAAGGTTTCGACAGTCTTGTACTTTGTCCGCCCACCCTTTCTATCCTGTAAATATTTCCTTATTACATTATTAGTATGTACAGTTGTTAAGTCTTTTATTTTTATTATCAGATTGTCTCTGTAAATAAATATATAAGGTAATAAAAAAAATCATCAAATGAATTTATTGAAAGTGACGTTTATGCATGCATACCTGTCACTGGTGACACGGCCGGGCCGATCATTGATCATTTAATGCACTGTAATTATTATGCGAAAATTATGTATTATTCATAGTGCTCAAACATTCACACAACCATAAGAATTGTCAATAACTCTTTATGTTGACAAAACAAAGAACAACATAATGTTAGTAAGTAACAAGCAGATTATCTTTAAAATAAATATCAAGTCCAAAGTCATAATACGCAGAAGTCATGCTATAGACGTGATATACATATACAGCGCCATTTTGTAACAGGAAACTGGTGAATCATGTGATGTAATATCGCGCCAGATCGTACGATGTACAGCGGCAGGTTGCACGCTTTAAGAGATTATACACGAGACTCGACATTCAAACACACCGGTTCCAGAAATTTATATGCACAGGCACAACTGTCCTCCGTCTTCGCCCGTGACACACTTCGAAACCTCGTGACATCAATCCTGGGTCCTTTAACAGAAGCGTAAAAATAAATATTTCTGGCCTGTCAACCTGCGGGCCCCTATCGAAGTTCTGCTGACTTTGATAGCGGCCTTTACTTGCTAGTGGACGACTTCATTTTAGTTACGATCCTCATTTAACAGGAGACAAGCCTAATACCACTAATCGAACATATCGTATTCAAACAGTCTCCAAAAGTTTTCGAAATTAATTAATAAATATTGTGGGACAGTTTTTAGCCCAAACTAAGCAGTACAAGCTTGAGGCATGGAATCTAGACAATTGAACAACATATTTATGAAGGTATTTCTAAATACATGTAACATATTATATACAAACATAGGCATCGCACAAACCCGAAAACAAACATTTATTCATGGATTACACAAACATTTGTTTTGACCCGAGACCTCAGCGCGGTAGTCGCATTCCCAATCATTTAAATAGAAAAAAAAACCAGTCAAGCGCGAGTCGTGCATCGAAGGTTTCGTAAAAAATAGTGGGTACCTTATTTGAGGTATTGGTAAAAATTAGTTCCTTAATGTATTAAGAAATAAAAAAAAGTAGAAAATTAAGTAAAATTTTGGTACTTTCATTCAAGTTTTCGCCAAAATCTAAATTTGCCCATATCTTTTTCTCGTGTGGACTCAGAACCTTGATTTTTATACACCTAATTGGGACCTCTAGGACTAATAATGACCTTAAAATAGTGTTTGATATAAATTTCAACTTGTCCTGAGAAAATCGATGGTGACACACGGACAGACAGACGGACCGACCGACAAGAAAATGATCTTATAATAAAAAATCCGTTTTTTTCTGAGATACCTAAAAACTCTAAAAACTAATGTAGTTTATACTTTAGTAAAGCTATTTTAGCTCGATGTGCTGCCTATGAGAGACAGAGAGAAAGAAAACGTACGCTAGCACCTGTCTATTAAACTGTCTTTCAATCTTCACTAACTTATATCTCCCTCTCAACTTGCTTTCGTCTCGCCCGATCGCAATTTTCGTAACACATTCACCAGCTTTACCAGGTTTACAATATAAAAATGTCCATCACAAAATCAATCATGGATTCGTAAATTCAGTTCCCGGATCCCTAGGTATGTATGTAGACTCCTTTATACGAGTCAATCAGTCTCGAAAGTTCGTTGGGTGGGCATCGACTTTATTTGTAATGGCTTCGGTTAACTTCCATCCCGGTCGGCATTCAATTTGTACACCGTAGTAATTTGTTCTAAATTTGTATCGCGTCAAAGAGTTTCATTGATAAGCATGAGGCAGTTGATGGTTTATCAATTACCATATACCTAAATAATGTTGATGGCATATAATTTAAATTATAATAAACTAGCTGACCCGCGCAACTTCGTTAGCACCCCCAAAAATGTGATATATGGAGAACCGCTCGACCGTTTTTGTGCAAACTTCACATAAACCATCTACTAAATAGTCCGAACAAACCCTAAACATTTGGTTTGGATAGGTGAGCCCGTTCTTGAGTTATAAAATTACGACGAAAAGTGGCATTGTTGTTTATATTATTAATATATTTATATATGATATAATTTACCGATAAATAAAATTTGTAATTCCTGATATTTGACAAATGATTAAGTAATTCTCTCGTCAGCTTTGCCTAAAATAAAACAAACATACATATTGTTACGCCTTTATCGCCGAAGGGGTAGGCGTAGGCATACTATACGACAACATTTCAACGTATGCATTTTTGTCCCACATCACATGTGATGAGCCCATTGCCGTGCCGAAAACAACAAACCAAATAATATGTGCCCTAGGCAGCCAAATATACGTGAATAGATTTCAAAAATCCAGGTAGGATTTAAAAAAAAAAATATCCATCACGCCTTATCCCCGAAGGGGTGGCCGAGGCATATTATATGCCCACTTTTCACCGTGTGGATTCCTGTCCCACGTAATAGGTGGTGAGCCCATTGCCGTGTTGAAATAGACAGAATAGGATTTAAAAGCAACTGAATATACGTTTAGATGACAAGAGAGTCAGTAAAATGTTAAATATCTTCTATCAAGGCCTGCCGCAATATTCTTTGAGTAAGAACGTTTTAGAAACTGGAGCGCAAGTGAACACGCATTGTGCCCGTAGGAAGTAATCATTACCGCTAAGTACTCACCAATAGGGAT
The DNA here is from genome assembly GCA_948477245.1 of Thumatha senex. Classification (NCBI taxonomy): domain Eukaryota; kingdom Metazoa; phylum Arthropoda; class Insecta; order Lepidoptera; family Erebidae; genus Thumatha; species Thumatha senex. The sequence goes on from OX419728.1 coordinate 9,156,725, forward strand.
GTGGCGAGTGGAAGGTCCTTTTGTGTGCATCGCGTGGTGTGATATGATGCGAGCGACACTGGAATCAGAATTGATGTCAATAAACCACGCTTATTTGCGGTCATGATGCGGTAACGTGTTCAATGGCAACGAAACGAGTTCGATACTCTTTGTTAACATTTTATAGATTAGTATAGGTAAACATCAAGAACTATAGAAGCGCTCAATAATAGAAGATCAATAGAAGCGCTCGTGGCCCCGCAAACTAGTGTTCTGTAAACGATCACTGCGTTAAGTAACTGTTGCCAGTAAAATGGCTGTCGTTAAGCACAGTTGAAGCCCGTATGGGGGGCTTGAAAAATTTTAACAGCAGGTCACCACAACCTGCGCCTGTCCATTTCAACACGGCAATGGGCTCACCACCGGTTACGTGGCACAAAAATGCATACGGTGAAATTTGGGCGTATAGTATGCCTCTGCCTAACTCTGACGACGAAGTCTCCGTTTTAACTCCACTGGTACGGGAAAAATGCTATTGATGTCCGACCGTCTCAGTCCATTCAGTCTACAGGTCGCATTTTTATCGGATTTGCATGCAACTTTGCATGGACGATCCTTAATGTAGACAACAACTTTTAGCTAGGGGTTTTGCGATCGGTGGGGGAGGCAAGGGAGGGGAAATGGAGGCAGGGGGGGGGGGAATGTTCCCGTAGTGCTTGGCAAGAGCGCTCAAAACCAAAAAAAGAAATGTTGAATTTTTTTTTAAATTGTTAGGGAAAAAGTTACTCCAAAGTAACACTACAAGGATTTGGAGTCTGAGGTCCACTTATTTAGCTGCTGGAGCACGCATCGTTTTGCTTTAGTTTTCAGCAGCGGTAAGAGCGACTGCTGTCTGACCTCCCAAATCAATAAAGTTACCTTTGTCGTTGCCTTCTACATTAGCCAGAGGTGCAACGTCAGTTCGTGACATCATCTAGCAGGTGAGGTTGCTTGCTTGGGCCCGGAGAACATGCTGGAGTGCATTGCACCCCAACAGACTCACCATCTACTACGTGGGCTACTCACCATACTTCAAGGAACTGCGTCTGCATCTACCCTTCCTTTTTATCTGCTGTACTAAATAAAGCTGCATGAAGAGTTTGTTTATATATTTGGTCGAAGGTGCTAATCTCAGTAGCTACGATCTCATACGAATCCGAATAGAAAGTTTCCGTTTATCGGGGCAGGCTATATATCATCACGCTAATACCCTGGAGATCGGAGCAGTGACCATAAATGTACAGAAATCGGGAAATTTTTCATTCATTATTCTAAAAATAATAAATGACGGGATTAAATGGGTGCGAAGGGGGTTCAAAATATGTCACTCGCGAAGCCGCGGGAGACAGCTAGTTTAATGTAAAAATATAAAGAAAACCTAGTTTGAAATGTTCAGAATGTTTTTAGATTATACTAGCGGCACGCTATGATGGCCGTTTCGACGTTTGATGAAACCTGCAAACCTGAAGTTTCGTATTAATTTTAATTACATTTTATTTGTAGAAATATGTGAATAGTCGAACATGTAGAGGGTATTTATATAACGGTAGAAAAAAGAGTACTTATGTAAAACAAGTAAAATATCATCACTATTGTAATATGTCAAAACGGCCATCATAGCGTGCCGCTAGTATAATGTTTATAGAAAGTTGGGAATACGGTAGATACATTCGGGAATGCTGGCCTTCATAATCGCAAGTTAATCAGCATAAACAATTGTAAGTTTGTATTTATAATGTTCGGTCATGGCCTACTGACGTGGCCTTGTCCGCGGCATAAGGACACACTAATGTTTAATAGCTACTTGTATGTCTCAAATAGCGCGTGACTGTTGCTGGTTGACTCTTCAAAGTAAAAAACCGGTCAAGTGTAAGTCGGACACGCCCACCGAAACTTCCGTAAAATTTTAGGTTTCATAATAGAAGATTTCCATTAAAATATTTTTTTAATTTAATTACAAATGTGAAGTTTTCAGATTTTTCCCTATACTTACGAGTATAGTAGGTATGTGACGATATTAGTTACCATATTTCTTAGTTGTCAAATAGGCCATCAATATCTTTTCATCTTAGTAATTATTTCCAGTTGCTTCAAAGTCCTATCTGGAATTGTGCTATGGATATGGCACTACACCACTTGTACTGTCCCACAACATATTGCATATCCAAAGGTTAACTTTGCAAACATTTGTCTGCTTCGGTGGGGTAAATGGAAGTGTATGTGATTACGGGTCGAAATAAATATTTGTGTGATTCACAAATGTTTGTTTCAAAGTTTCGGTGTTTGCTATGTATGTATTTAAAAATATAGGTTCAGGACTGTTGGTTCCACTGGAAAGTTTTATTATAAGTAATGTTTATCAATTGTTTATATCTCATGGCAAAAGCGCTAGATGGCGTTGTGTAAAAAGTGTCTATAGGTATGTCTCCTAACCGGGACCCCTCCATGGGACGTGGAAGCAAGGGCCCTTGCGTCGTTGTATCAATGGCGCAAGGAGGCGCTGGAGCGGAACTATAGGCCTGTGCCCCGAGAAATAGAGGCTCAGCGATCCCTGCTCCGCCAGGAGCTCATGTGGAAGGTGCGACTTGAGCAACCTAAGTGGGGACATACCACAATTGAGTCGGTGAAGCCGGTCATGGAGGAGTGGCTGGAGAGGCAACACGGCAGCCTCACCTACCTGATGTCACAGAAACTTACCGGGCACGGGTGCTTCGGTAAGTTTCTGTGGCGTATACACCGGGAGGTAACACCAGAGTGCCAGCACTGTACGGACTGTAACGAGGATACGCTGGGCTCTGCATACGCTGGCAGAGTGTTCAGCGTGGGAGATGCAGCGACGAAACCTCGTTGCGCAGTGCTGGTCGTGGACATTCTAACGCTGGAGACCATGGTGAGAGCTATGATCTCCAGCGGGAGTAAGTGGGACGCCTCTGCCTCTTTTAGCGAGCAAATCATGCTCGCAAAAGAGGCGGCGGAGAGAGAGCGAGAAAGAACTCTCCCTCCCGAGTTCCACAGTCTGCGACGAGGGCGCCGCAGACTTGTCTTCGCCCAAGATTACCGGCTTCCGTGACCGGGGGCCTTAGTACGGTGGGCGGGCTGCTCGCCGTGATTACACAAGCAGGCCAGAGAAGGTGGCGCAGCGTGAGGGTTATACGCACGTAGTTCACTCCCGTTTGGTTTTATTCGGTAGGAGTCCGGCATAGCATCCACGAGGAAAAGGTATATTCTCTTACGAAGTTTTTTTTTCAATTATATATTTTTTTTATATTTGACGCGTCAAATAGAATCATCCGCTTGAAAGGAATTCTTCAGAACACTCATCATGGTAGATGCGGTAAAATGCAGCTAAGCTGGCGACCGTTTTGCGCATCTCCAACGGTTCAAGACTCCCAGTGACCTCTAGACGATCAATGCTGCGGATGGCACGTCGCTGCAACGCGTCGGGAACTTCAAGCAGGTACTTGGTGGAGTCATCCCAGAGATGTGACTAATATTCCACACACGGAAGAATTTAAAACTTATATAATAAGCCTTAATTAATAATTGAAGCGCACGTGGCCTCGCGGTCTCAGTGTTCTGTAAACTATGGCTGGTCCTCGGATGGGTGACCACTTTGTGGTATTTACATTTGCGAGCGTTTCCGTGCTTCGGAAGGCACGTTAAGCCTGGTTATGGGTGGCTTGAAAAATTTCAACAGCAGGTAGCCACAGCAAGCGTCTGTCTATTTCAACACGGCAATGGGCTCACCACCTATTACGTGGGACAGGAATCCACACGGTGAAAAGTGGGCATATAATATGCCTCTGCCACCCCTTCGGGGATAAGGCGTGATGGAATTTATTATTTATTTATTTAATAAGCACGGAAGCATCTGTGTTCCGAAGAAACGAAAAGAGGCAGTAGTAATAAGCGTGATGCATGGTGGAATGAGGAAGTGAAAGAAGCAGTTCGAATGAAGAAGAAAGCATGGCTAGACTACTTAGCCTCGCGGAATGATTTTAATATGAAAGAGAGATACAAGCTGCAAAAAGTTAACACGAAGGCACTGATAGAAGAAGCTCGTGAAAGGTGCAGAATGAAAGCGGATGAAAGGTTGTCGTCCAATTTCCGGGATAATGCCAAGCTCTTCTGGAAAGAGGTAGGCAAGACCCGGAGTTGTTCGGCAATCTGCAGTATGAATAAAGTGCTTAGTGTTAACAATGACGTCCTAACAGACCAAACTGACGTCCTGCAGAGATGGAGTGAATATTATGGAAAGATGTATGCAAGAAAGAGATGCCACATCGGTAAGTGGAGCTCACTTCGATGCTCCGGATCCCGATGTCATAGAAGTCATTAGTATGAAAGAAATAGAACGAGCGATAAGAAGTATGAAATGTGGTAAGGCTGCGGGAAAAGACATCCGTGTATAACGACACGAATACAAGAAAAGTCTGAAAGGAATTTATGGGAGGCTCAATGCGGATTCCGATGTGGAAGAGGTTGCATGGATCAAGTGTTTTCTCTCCGCATGATTTCTGCGCTTTTGTGGATCTAGAGAAAGCATTTGATAACGTTGTGAGAGAAACGCTGTGGGACTTGCTGCCCGGATATGGTGTGGACGGCTCGCTACTGCGGTCAATACAGTCGGTTTATAGGGACTGTAAGGCTTGCGTGCGAGTAGCGGGGGATGTGTCACCTCTTTTTGATGTCTGTACAGGCGTCAAACAGGGATGTGTCATGTCCGCCTGGCTGTTCATAGTGTATCTGGACAGTTGCCTGCAGAAGTTGAAAGATTTTAAATATCGGTGTGAATTTGGGTGACTTTACAGTAAACTGTCTGCTATACGCTGATGATGCGGTGCTCATGGCCTCATCAGAAGCCGACCTTCAGGCATTAGTCACTAATATGAAAGAGTAGTGTGAAAGTAAGGGTCTTCGCTTGAATGCAAGTAAAACTAAGGTTCTAGTATTTGAAAGAGGTGACGTAAGAACTAAATGCGAGATTAGGGTAAACCAGGAACGTCTAGAGCAAGTGAATGAAATTGTGTATTTAGGAAGTATGTTTAGCGCGGATGGAAGATGTGATTCGGATGTAGAACGGCGAGTGGCTGCCGGAAACAAAGTTAACGGTGCTTTGTCCCAGTTAGTAAAGCGACAAAGCATCGTAAAAGAAGCACGAATGGCGATTCATAACGCAGTGCTAGTGCCATCTTTGCTTTACGGTAGTGAAACCTGGGTATGTCAGCAGATGCATGAAAGTAAATTGAATGCTGTGGAGATCCGATCACTTCGAAAATTGTGCGGCGTTATCTTGGCCGACCGAATACGTAACGAAGTGATACGATATATGGCAGGTTTGAATGAAAGTGTCAGCGTTAAGCTGGAAAAGGGCGTGCTCTGTTGGTTTGGACACGTACAACGAATGAGTGAGGAACGATTGACGAAGAATATATATTGTTCAAAAGTAGAGGGTAGAAGGAGTCAGGGTAGGCCGAGACTTACATATGAAGACCACGTGAGCAGATTGCTCAAAAACGGAAAGGTCAAAAGTACTCGGATACCCAGACGTGCGTGTATGAAGCGATTGATAAATCTCGAAGAAGCGAAAGAAGTATGCATGGATCGCGAAGCCTGGCGATCTGTCCTCACTGACTACCCCGTCAGGGATACAGCGTGAAGATAGTTAGTTATCTGTGTTCCGGCGTGAAAAACCGCCTCACCCTGTTAAGGACTCCGAGCTCGCGACAGGCCAAGCTGATGCGATGCACGTGCTGATGATGTGATGATAATATTTATTATCACATGTAGAATTTAACAAAAACTATTTATGATGTAGAAAACGCGTGGTCAATGTTCTAACACGTGACGACCATAATTGTCATCCATCTTCTACACTGATATTATAAAACTGAAGTTTGTTTGTTTAGTTTAACGTGCTAGGAACTACTTAGTACTATTACTTATTCTGTGCTACTAGTACGATTTGACCGACGAATGTCCTGTATAGCCCATTTATCGAGGAAGGCAATAATCTCAGAAGAGCGGAGTAGTAATCATAAATTTCAACAAATCGGGTAAATGATCAAATATGATTGTAAAATTAATGAACGACGGCATAAAAAGGGTGCCATGGGGTTCGACGAATTCAACAGGTGAAGCCGCGGGGCTCAGCTAGTACTAATAAAAAAATAAAAAATATAAACTGCGCAATTCACAAAAACTTGAACCTATTAATGAAATAATATTTAATTGCTTACATTATGTTGTTAAGACGTTTTCGATTATTTTTAGAATCGAAAAAAATGTGTTATCACCATTACAAAATATTACTAACTAGGTAAGCTCTCGTTTCACCACATCGAGGCGGTCTAGGATGATAACACGGAACTAGATCAAATTTGTCACTATTTTGAAGACGCTCTCATGTGGTGTTTATCTGGGAATCAATATTTACCGAAAGAGACATTGTACATTGAGAACACTAGAGCTATTTGAAATAGATTTATGCAGAGAATTTCACTCGGTGCCATTTTTTTAGGACTTCAACTATTTAAGTCGATGGCGTTCTGACCGTGTTGGCCTGGCTATCCATTAGAAGGGGACAGGCAGAAAAGACCTAATTCTGCCTGCCCGCTTCTGTTATTCAAAAGCACTCTCTTTAAAATGTGTCCGATAGAAAACTGACAAGAGTGCAACTCTACGTCGAACACCTATGCAATCATAGCTTTCATCGATAAATGGGCTATGCAACAAAAAAAAAACAATTCTATCCTACAATTCCGAGAACCAAAGAAAGAACACGAGTGGGTTGATGAGGATGAGGGTTCCTATCGGAGCTCTGCGCGGGTTGAGATAGCGACGACCCGTGATTGGGTCGTCGTCTTTACTTACCGTTAGGCGAGCGACGCCATTTTAACGTGCCACATATGAAAAAAAAAACCTTCATCTATATATAATAGCATAACTTGAAACCTGTGTCCTGGCTTTACATGTAACTACTATAGCCTTTCCTAAGTTCCGGAAGGTGTAGCAATGTTTTTATTTCAACACCTTATTTTTGTATACAATCAATTATATGACCAACAATGTCAACGATCAATGACACTACAAAATTAAGGAACGTTTATTTACAAACAAATATCTTTGGACTACTTCCACTTATTGTGTCTGTTGAATGGAGGAGCGCGGCCTTCGCGTGTGGACGACCGTCACCAGTGCCGCGGTTTCTTGCGCCACCACCGGCCATCGAAGGTACCTTACGATTATGGTTGCCGCCTTTGTTTTTGTAATTATAGTACATTGTTTATATTATAATTGTATTATACCCAAGAAATAAGTAATTTTGTTTACTATTATATTTAAAAATGTTTTTGCAGACTGTATTAAATTTGTATCCCGACTAAACAATTGCACAGCATCTTTACTATCTATATTTTAAATTAAAGTAAATAAGTATTTTTTTTTATTAAATAATTTGATAAAGAATCACGTCATGAGAAATAAATATTATTAGTATTTTCGTGTACTATATTGGAACGATGTTCCTTACGGCAGGCTTGGAGGAGATAGGGATTTTGCTGCGCGACCGAACTGAAAAAAATGTGATAGTAAAACCGTAAGAAAAAGTCCGTGAAATAAAAGCGTTAAATGAGACGTGCGCAGGCGCGACAGTCGTTTGTTTTGCAAATTGTGTCGATTTTCAAACTGTCTATTTACCTCAGTGAAGTGAACACTAATTTGGAATTTGCAGTAACGTGGCTGTGTGGTTTGGGTGGTACGCTGCTCGGCTGAGCCGCAAGAGGCCCGAGTTCGAATTCTAATACAAACGGTGACTTTTTGTATGATTATTTTGTAATTATTTCTATCTCTATGTAATTTTATTATCTATCACGCCTTATCCCCGAAGGGGTGGCAGAGGCATATATATTATATGCCCACATTTCACCATGTGTGTTCCTGTCCCACGTAATAGGTAGTGAGCCCATTGCCGTGTTAAAATAGACAGACGCAGGTTGTTGCTACCTGCTGTTGAAATTTTTAAGCCGCCCATAAGGCCTTCAACCTGGCTTAACGACTGCCAATTTATTGGCAACCGGGACCAACGGCTTAACGTGCCTTCCGAAGCACGGAACTGGGGTGGGTCTAAAGGGCCGAAATTTTCTCTATGTAATTTTATGTTGTCAAACAAAAATAAAGAGACATATTTTGTTATTTTAGTTGATAATTTGAATTACGTTTTTTTTTAATTTTACGTTATTTATTATTTCCTAAAATACTGAATTTCTTAAATACTTTCCTGTACTTAAATAAAAACTAATCAGCAAAATTTAAAAGAAAAATCAAGAAAACCTACATAAAATTGAGCATGATTTTTTTTTGCAAATTGTGTCGATTCTACATTAGCCGACCGAACTTCGTTCCTACCTGGTGTCCCACGACACCGTCGCAATTTTTTTTTCTCATAAAGTATAGAGTACAATTACATAAAATAACGTACAATACTTTATTGTGAAGTACGGGTGGCAACCCTACTTACGATGTACAAGGTGTTCCAATTGCACCGTTTCATTGACTATTATGTGAGCTGAGTTAGAATTGTTTTTAAAGTACGTTGTTGCACATGACAGTTCACTGATAATATAATAATAGTAACTACGTGCTTTCATATCGAAGGTTAAAATGACGCGTTTATAAATTTTTTGACCACTTATTCCTCTATATAATCAATCAATCATTCATATAAACCTATGGCAGTCCACTGCGGGACGTAAGTCACTCCCAATTCACGCCACAACAACGTTCCTGCGCTTTCCGCATCCAGTCCCTCCCTGCTAACTTTTTTAGTTCATCGGTCCATGTAGCAGCTTCTTACCGTACGTTTGCCGATTCGCGGTCTCCACTCCAGGACTCGTTGGCTCCATCGGTCGCCTGAACCGCAATGACCGATGGAGCCTACAGATGTGGTCAGCCCATTGCCACTTTGACGTGCGAGCTATGCATTCTCTGATTGCCTATAAAATAGGCATGCATAAAATTTTCATTTGGGACATATTTACACAACGATATCTAGCCCAACTTACGCTCAAATAAGCTTGTGCTATGGGATCTAGAGCATTAATAACCATACTTATATGTTTCTATATTTAAACATATTATACACTAGATGATCACAGCTTCACCCGTGGAATATTTCGACCTCCCGTCGCACCTATTTAATCCCGTCGCTTATAAATTCTACAATGATGCATAAAAATTTGCCCCATTTGTCGACATTTATGACTACTGCTCTGCTCCCCAGTGTAGTAGCGTAATGATATATAGCCTATAGCCTTCCTCGATAAATGGGCTATCTAATACAAAAATATTTTTCAAATCCGACCAGTAGTTCCTGAGATTAGCGCGTTCAACCAAACAAACAAACATACTCTTCAGCTTTATAATATTAAGTATAGATAGTATATAACCAAACTCCGAAATAAACATTTATGGACACACAAATATTTGTGCCGACTCAGGATTGGAACCCGAGACTTGAGTGCTACAGACCCAGAAGACGCTGGTTCGAGTCCAGCTAGCAACTAAAACGTCCACATTAAAAAAAAAATAGAAAAAGTTAGCCACACTATCTGCCTTTCAAAATTGTTTCAGTGCTACAGTCGCATACACTTCCACTCACGCCACTGAGGCACCACCGCAAATAAAGAGACAAATATCAAGTAGGGAAGAAAATTGAGATTGCGTATTTCGTTGCAGACTAATAAAGTCATTAACCCTGACAGACAGAAAGGCCCCTGGTTGCATGCTTTTGTCAGTCACACAGAAACGCCTTTCAGTCAAATCACGATTGGAAACTAAACTGGTACTGATCAGAACTTTTTGGTAATAAAAGTACGGTACATAAAAGTAAATATGAAAAATAAATTAAAATAAAATATTTAAAAGCCTTTATTTCTACTACATGGTTTATTTTATCAAACAATCAACAATTTGGAAAGAATAAAATAAAAATCTATGTAGAAGTGGCTATACTGCAAAGAGGATACGGCGCTGCATCCACTGGCGGAGGCTCATGGCAGTGCTCAGCGTGGGAGCTAAAGCGCCGAGACCTAGGAGACCACGAGACATCCTCATGCTGAAGACCATGGTGAGAATTAAGGTCTCCAGCGGGAGCAAGTGGGACGCCGCTACGTCTTTTTAGGAGTAGGTAAGTCATGCTCGCAAAATACGCGGCGGACAGGGAACTGGAGAGAACTTGCGAGAAAGGCATATGCTTAAAAGATAAAAAATAAGTCCCCATTAAAAGTCACGCGACATAAGCGCACAATTGTTTGAATACACATTGCAAGTTCACGCGATATTCGCACGCCACTAAAAGCCCTAACACACGACCGGATTTGATCCGACCAGACAGCGGATTTGATTGGCCGCCCGACCAAATCTTACCGTCTGTAGAGCAGTCCGGCGGACATAATTATTATTAATTGAGTCCGCCTCGATCCGCATCGGATATGATCAATGTTGTCGTTCTAGCTACTTTGTCGTAAATTTCCCCAGATTTAATTTAGTTTTTCTCCAAATAGACACTTTTTCATAACTTTTTTCCCAATGTTGCCATCTTAGTTACTTTGTCAAAAATGTCCCCAGTACCGATTTTACCTTTCCCCAAAAAAATACTTTTTCATACATTTTTTGCCAGAAAGAAAAAAGAGCTACGTTAATACATAACGTAGTGTTTATTTATTCAGGTAAAATCGGTACTGGGGACATTTTTGACAAACTAACTAAAATCTAAATCTAAATCTGGGGAAATTTACGACAAAGTAGCTAGAACGAAAACATTGATCATATCCGATGCGGATGGAGGCGGACTCAATTAATAATAATGATGTCCGCCGGACTGCTTTACAGACGGTCGTGTGTTAGCCCTAATAGAGCTAACACACGACCGGATTTGATCCGACCAGACCGCGGATTAGATTTGCCGCCCGACCAAATCTTACCGTCTGTAGAGCAGTCCGGCGGACATAATTATTATGTTTATTTACTCTATGTAGAGAAATACTATGCATACCACTTATCTACATAGAAAAGTAAAATTGAAATGTGTGTGTGTGTAATTTCAAATTAGCAGCTTTTCACTAAATGCATATAAAATAATATACTTTATTAGAAACTTTTCATTTCCACAAAAGTTCCTTAAAAAAAATAATTTTACCCTAGAATAGGGAAAAAGCCCCTAATATGAACACCCTGTCTGGTCGTCTGGTCGTCCGGTGCGGTCTGATCCGGTCGTCTGTTGCGACAACAGATTTGGTCGGTAGACTCGGCGGATCAAATCTGTCGAGGTCCGGCAGACCAAATTTGGACGTGTGTTAGCTCTTACACACGACCGGATTTGATCCGACCAGACCGCGGATTTGATTTGCCGCCCGACCAAATCTTACCGTCTGTAAAGCAGTCCGGCGGACATAATTATTATTAATTGAGTCCGCCTCGATCCGCATCGGAAATGATCAATGTTGTCGTTCTAGCTACTTTGTCGTAAATTTCCCCAGATTTAATTTAATTTTTCTCTAAATAAACACTATTCAAATTTTTTTTTCCTAATGTTGCCATCTTAGTTAGTTTGTCAAAAATGTCCCCAGTGCCGATTTTACCTTTGCCCAAAAAATTACTATTTCATACATTTTTTGCCAGAAAGAAAAAAGAGCTACGTTAATACATAACGTAGTGTTTATTTACTCTATGTAGAGGAATACTATGCATACCAGTTATCTACATAGATTAGTAAAATTGAAATGTGTGTGTGTGTAATTTCAAATTTGCAGCTTTTCACTAAATGCATATAAAATAATATACCTTATTAGAAACTTTTCATTTCCACAAAAATTCCTTTAAATAAAAATACCCTAGAATAGGGAAAAAGCCCCTAATCTGAACACCCTGTCTGGTCCACTGGTCGTCCGGTGCGGTCTGATCCGGTCGTCTGTTGCGACAACAGATTTGGTCGGCAGACTCGGTGGATCAAATCTGTCGAGGTCCGGCAGACCAAATCCAGTAGTGTGTTAGCTCTTTAAACGGTTAACACACGACCGGATTTGATCGGACCAGACCGCGGATTTGATTTGCCGCCCGACCAAATCTTACCGTCTGTAAAGCAGTCCGGCGGACATAATTATTATTAATTGAGTCCGCCTCGATCCGCATCGGAAATGATCAATGTTGTCGTTCTAGCTACTTTGTCGTAAATTTCCCCAGATTTAATTTAATTTTTCTCTAAATAAACACTATTCAAATTTTTTTTTCCTAATGTTGCCATCTTAGTTAGTTTGTCAAAAATGTCCCCAGTGCCGATTTTACCTTTGCCCAAAAAATTACTATTTCATACATTTTTTGCCAGAAAGAAAAAAGAGCTACGTTAATACATAACGTAGTGTTTATTTACTCTATGTAGAGGAATACTATGCATACCAGTTATCTACATAGATTAGTAAAATTGAAATGTGTGTGTGTGTAATTTCAAATTTGCAGCTTTTCACTAAATGCATATAAAATAATATACCTTATTAGAAACTTTTCATTTCCACAAAAATTCCTTTAAATAAAAATACCCTAGAATAGGGAAAAAGCCCCTAATCTGAACACCCTGTCTGGTCCACTGGTCGTCCGGTGCGGTCTGATCCGGTCGTCTGTTGCGACAACAGATTTGGTAGGCAGACTCGGTGGATCAAATCTGTCGAGGTCCGGCAGACCAAATCCAGTAGTGTGTTAGCTCTTTAAACGGTTAACACACGACCGGATTTGATCGGACCAGACCGCGGATTTGATTTGCCGCCCGACCAAATCTTACCGTCTGTAAAGCAGTCCGGCGGACATAATTATTATTAATTGAGTCCGCCTCGATCCGCATCGGATATGATCAATGTTGTCGTTCTAGCTACTTTATCGTAAATTTCCCCAGATTTAATTTAATTTTTTTCCAAATAGACACTTTTTCATATTATTTTTCCAAATGTTGCCATCTTAGTTACTTTGTCAAAAATGTCCCCAGTACCGATTTTACCTTTCCCCAAAAAATTACTTTTTCATACATATTTTGCCAGAAAGAAAAAAGAGCTACGTTAATACATAACGTAGTGTTTATTTACTCTATGTAGAGGAATACTATGCATACCAGTTATCTACATAGAAAAGTAAAATTGAAATGTGTGTGTGTGTGTGTAATTTCAAATTTGCAGCTTTTCACTAAATGCATATAAAATAATATACTTTATTAGAAACTTTTCATTTCCACAAAAGTTCCTTAAAAAAAATAATTTTACCCTAGAATAGGGAAAAAGCCCCTAATCTGAACACCCTGTCTGGTCGTCTGGCCGTCCGGTGCGGTCTGATCCGGTCGTCTGTTGCGACAACAGATTTGGTCGGCAGACTCGGCGGATCAAATCTGTCGAGGTCCGGCAGACCAAATCCGTTCGTGTGTTGCTCGGTTAAAGCCCTAAAAGCCCTAACACACGACCGGATTTGATCCGACCAGACAGCGGATTTGATTGGCCGCCCGACCAAATCTTACCGTCTGTAGAGCAGTCCGGTGGACATAATTATTATTAATTGAGTCCGCCTCGATCCGCATCGGATATGATCAATGTTGTCGTTCTAGCTACTTTGCGTAAATTTCCCCAGATTTAATTTAATTTTTTTCCAAATAGACACTTTTTCATATTATTTTTCCAAATGTTGCCATCTTAGTTACTTTGTCAAAAATGTCCCCAGTACCGATTTTACCTTTCCCCAAAAAATTACTTTTTCGTACATATTTTGCCAGAAAGAAAAAAGAGCTACGTTAATACATAACGTAGTGTTTATTTACTCTATGTAGAGGAATACTATGCATACCAGTTATCTACATAGATAAGTAAAATTGAAATGTGTGTTTGTGTGTGTGTGTGTAATTTCAAATTTGCAGCTTTTCACTAAATGCATATAAAAAATAATACTTTATTAGAAACTTTTCATTTCCACAAAAGTTCCTTAAAAAAAGTAATTTTACCATAGAATAGGGAAAAAGCCCCTAATCTGAACACCCTGTCTGGTCGTCTGGTCGTCCGGTGCGGTCTGATCCGGTCGTGACAACAGATTTGGTCGGCAGACTCGGCGGATCAAATCTGTCGAGGTTCGGCAGACCAAATTTCGTCGTGTGTTAGCTCTTAAAGCCCTAACACACTACCGGATTTGATCCGACCAGACAGCAGATTTGATTGGCCGTCCGACCAAATCTTACCGTCTGTAGAGCAGTCCGGCGGACATAATTATTATTAATTGAGTCCGCCTCGATCCGCATCGGATATGATCAATGTTGTCGTTGTAGCTACTTTGTCGTAAATTTCTCCAGATTTAATTTAGTTTTTCTCGAAATAGTCACTTTTTCATAATTTTTCCCTTTCATAATAATCCCAATGTTGCCATCTTAGTTACTTTGTCAAAAATGTCCCTAGTACCCATTTTACCTTTCCCCAAAAAATTACTTTTTCATACATTTTTTGCCAGAAAGAAAAAAGAGCTACGTTAATACATAACGCAGTGTTTATTTACTCTATGTAGAGAAATACTGCATACCAGTTATCTACATAGATAAGTAAAATTGAAATGTGTGTGTGTGTGTGTGTGTAATTTCAAATTTTCAGTTTTTAACTAAATGCATATAAAATAATATACTTTATTAGAAACTTTTCAATTTCACAAAAGTTTCTTAAAAAAATAATTTTGCCCTAGAATAGGGAAAAAGCCCCTAATCTGAACACGATGTCTGGTCGTCTGGTCGTCCGGTGCGGTCTGATCCGGACGTCTGTTGCGACAAGAGATTTGGTCGGCAGACTCGGCGGATCAAATCTGTCGAGGTCCGGCAGACCAAATTTGGTCGTGTGTTAGCTCTATTAATACGGTTAACACACGACCGGATTTGATCCGACCAGACCGCGGATTTGATTTGCCGCCCGACCAAATCTTACCGTCTGTAAAGCAGTCCGGCGGACATAATTATTATTAATTGAGTCCGCCTCGATCCGCATCGGATATGATCAATGTTGTCGTTCTAGCTACTTTGTCGTAAATTTCCCCAGATTTAATTTTATTTTTCTCCAAATAGACACTTTTTCATAATTTTTTTCCCAATGTTGCCATCTTAGTTACTTTGTCAAAAATGTCCCCAGTACCGATTTTACCTTTCCCCAAAAATTACTTTTTCATACATTTTTTGCCAGAAAGAAAAAAGAGCTACGTTAATACATAACGTAGTGTTTATTTACTCTATGTAGAGGTATACTGCATACCAGTTATCTACATAGATAAGTAAAATTGAAATGTGTGTGTGTGTAATTTCAAATTTGCAGCTTTTCACTAAATGCATATAAAATAATATACTTTATTAGAAACTTTTCATTTCCACAAAAGTTCCTTAAAAAAATAATTTTACCCTAGAATAGAGAAAAAGTCCCTAATCTGAACACCCTGTCTGGTCGTCTGGTCGTCCGGTGCGGTCTGATCCGGTCGTCTGTTGCGACAACAGATTTGGTCGGCAGACTCGGCGGATCAAATCTGTCGAGGTCTGGCAGACCAAATTTGGTCGTGTGTTAAGACCATAAAAGCCCTAACACACGACCGGATTTGATCCGGCCAGACCGCGGATTTGATTTGCCACCTGACCAAATCTTACCGTGTGTACAGCTGTCCGGCGGACATAATTATTATTAATTGAGTCCGCCGCGATCCGCATCGGATATGATCAATGTTGTCGTTCTAGCTACTTTGTCGTAAATTTCCCCAGATTTAATTTAAAGACACTTTTCATAATTTTTTTCCCAATGTTGCCATCTTACCGATACAGTACCGATTTTACCTTTACCCAAAAATTACTTTTTCATACATTTTTTGCCAGAAAGAAAAAAGAGCTACGTTAATACATAACGTAGTGTTTATTTACTCTATGTAGAGGAATACTATGCATACCAGTTATCTACATAGATAAGTAAAATTGAAATGAGTGTGTGTGTAATTTTAAATTTGCAGCTTTTCACTAAATGCATATAAAATAATATACTTTATTAGAAACTATTCATTTCTACAAAAGTTCCTTAAAAAAAAATTTACTCTAGAATAGGGAAAAAGCCCCTAATCTGAACACCCTGTCTGGTCGTCTGGTCGTCCGGTGCGGTCTGATCCGGTCGTCTGTTGCGACAACAGATTTGGTCGGCGGACTCGGCGGATCAGATCTGTCGAGGTCCGGCAGACCAAATCTGAACGTGTGTTAACGCTAAAAGCCCTAACACACGCCCGGATTTGATCCGACCAGACAGCGGATTTGATTGGCCGCCCGACCAAATCTTACCGTCTGTAGAGCAGTCCGGCGGACATAATTATTATTAATTGAGTCCGCCTCGATCCGCATCGGATATGATCAATGTTGTCGTTCTAGCTACTTTGTCGTAAATTTCCCCAGATTTAATTTAATTTTTCTCCAAATAGACACTTTTCATAATTTTTTTTCCCAATGTTGCCATCTTACCGATACAGTACCGATTTTACCTTTCCCCAAAAATTACTTTTTCATATATTTTTTGCCAGAAAGAAAAAAGAGCTACGTTAATACATAACGTAGTGTTTATTTACTCTATGTAGAGGAATACTATGCATACCAGTTATCTACATAGATAAGTAAAATTGAAATGAGTGTGTGTGTAATTTTAAATTTGCAGCTTTTCACTAAATGCATATAAAATAATATACTTTATTAGAAACTATTCATTTCCACAAAAGTTCCTTAAAAAAAAATTTACCCTAGAATAGGGAAAAAGCCCCTAATCTGAACACCCTGTCTGGTCGTCTGGTCGTCCGGTGCGGTCTGATCCGGTCGTCTGTTGCGACAACAGATTTGGTCGGCGGACTCGGCGGATCAGATCTGTCGAGGTCCGGCAGACCAAATCTGAACGTGTGTTAACGCTATTAAAAGTCCTAACACACGACCGGATTTGATCCGGCCAGACCGCGGATTTGATTTGCCACCCGACCAAATCTTACCGTGTGTACAGCTGTCCGGCGGACATAATTATTATTAATTGAGTCCGCCGCGATCCGCATCGGATATGATCAATGTTGTCGTTCTAGCTACTTTGTCGTAAATTTCCCCAGATTTAATTTTAAGACACTTTTCATAATTTTTTTTCCCAATGTTGCCATCTTACCGATACAGTACCGATTTTACCTTTCCCCAAAAATTACTTTTTCATATATTTTTTGCCAGAAAGAAAAAAGAGCTACGTTAATACATAACGTAGTGTTTATTTACTCTATGTAGAGGAATACTATGCATACCAGTTATCTACATAGATAAGTAAAATTGAAATGAGTGTGTGTGTAATTTTAAATTTGCAGCTTTTCACTAAATGCATATAAAATAATATACTTTATTAGAAACTATTCATTTCCACAAAAGTTCCTTAAAAAAAAATTTACCCTAGAATAGGGAAAAAGCCCCTAATCTGAACACCCTGTCTGGTCGTCTGGTCGTCCGGTGCGGTCTGATCCGGTCGTCTGTTGCGACAACAGATTTGGTCGGCGGACTCGGCGGATCAGATCTGTCGAGGTCCGGCAGACCAAATCTGAACGTGTGTTAACGCTATATAAAGACATGTGATGATGACACAATACTACGCACGTTTTTCGGCACGGTAAAAAGAAATGGTGGGTATACACAGACAAAAGTAGTAACATTCAAGCCTGTTGTTGAATGACAAAGCTCTGTTGAATTCATTCTCTCGTTATCTTAGCGTATTCTCAGTTACAAAATTGTTGAAAAATTCTTTTCTTTCAAATTGTTTTCTTTATTATGGTAGGAGGCATTGTCAACTACCACGACGGGCCTTGGTGAGAGGTTAGGTATTAGTTGTGTTTTTAACCACTTTTCATAATTTTCATAGTTCATATCGTCGTGGTAGTCACCAGTTTTTGTACCGGACTTAAAAACTAATAGACAGTTTGGTACAAAACCAGCCTCAGAACTTGCATGGCACAATAACCACACGGTGACCCTTTGAAATGGGTTTTTTTAAACCCTTTGTTGACCCATCAGACCAGGATTTTGCTGTAGCGTGAGAGGAATGGACATATGCTTAATCCGTGTATATTATAGGTCTATTTTCTTGTCTATACTTTCTTATTTTTTCTAGATAATTTATACGTAACAATCTTATCTTGGATTTTTCAATAAGGACTTTTCTGTTGTTTTCAGTGGCTTTCCAACTAAACCCTATATTTTTAATTATGACATGCAGTTGCCTTCTTACAGTTTGGTCACTCACAAGCACTTTGTGTTCCACTCGCAGCCTTTGGACCAATTGAGTCGCCGTTGCATTTGGTTGAGCTCGCGCAGTAATTTGCAAAAATCGGTCTAGTGATGCGACTTGGCCCCCGGTGCCTCTCCGCTACTTCACCT
Organism: Thumatha senex; assembly: GCA_948477245.1. NCBI lineage: Eukaryota > Metazoa > Arthropoda > Insecta > Lepidoptera > Erebidae > Thumatha > Thumatha senex. The sequence goes on from OX419728.1 coordinate 9,175,209, forward strand.
GTGGCACGATAGCGTGTCCACAATCTCGACCTAGACTTGTCTTCGATCCTCGAAAATGTATGTCATTTTGTAATTTTGATAAAAGTTTTTTAAGTGTGGGAATATCATTATTTGTTACGTGAAAATTGTGAATAGCTCGTTTTATCACCCCTTGGTCAAAATTATCTACACCTGTTATGAGAAATGCCCGACTTCGTTTTTTCCGGGAGTTCTAAAAACCGTTAGTAAATCTGATTGGTTAGCTTGCTTTACTGTCCTGTTTATAGTAGATTTAGAAACTTTGTAGCTTCAGCTACCTCTGCCATCAACTGAACGTAATTCAGTCCACTGAATTTATTTTTCATAAAGCAGTAAACGTCATACACCATTTTTCTCGCTTGTCTATTAAGAGTACGTTTATATTTTTTACTCATTGGCAGAGACATTGTAGATACTAATAAAAAATCACTTATTTCAAAATAACACTAAAACACTATTATACACACATCAACACGGTCTAGGGATATTTCATACTCAATTAAATAACTCGAAAAGTACTGGCCGCATTGGGATCTTTTATACACCGATTTGTTTGTAATTTATCTCAGACTAATACCAAATTCAAATTTTTGAAAATTCTTTTGTTTCGGTGGCATAAAAATGTCTTGATGTGTGGGAGAGGGAATTTTCATTTGTGCGAAATTTAGAAAACAATACGAATTACGTTTAGTTACAGTTTTTTTTCATTTTTAAACGAAAGATAATGTTAAAATTGAGGTATTGTAGCCATGCAACGCCAACATTTGACGAGGGTGGAGATGTTACGAGCTGTGGGAATGCTGGAAGCTGGGTCTGTTCAGCTTAATGTTGCTGAGGCCATAGGGACCCACCAAAATGTAATTTCAAGATTGTGGACACGCTATCGTGCCACAGGTGAAGTAGCGGAGAGGCACCGGGGGCCAAGTCGCATCACTACCCCCAGACAAGACCGATTTTTGCAAATTACTGCGCGAGCTCAACCAAATGCAACGGCGACTCAATTGGTCCAAAGGCTGCGAGTGGAACACAAAGTGCTTGTGAGTGACCAAACTGTAAGAAGGCGACTGCATGAAAGCAATCTACGCTCTCGTAGACCACTCCGGGTCCCACCTTTACGGAGAGGCAATCGTGGACGACGATTAGAATGGGTTCGGAACCACGTGGACTGGGGCCGTGAGCAATGGTCCAATGTGCTGTTCACGGATGAATCCAGGTTCGGCTTCCATCCAGATTTACGAAGGACGCGTGTTTGGCGAGTTCCTGGACGATGGAACCGTCTTCAGAACCCTCAGGAAGTTCACCCATACCAAAGAGGAACAATTATGGTTTGGGCAGAAATTCGTCTTGGAGGACGGACGGATCTCGTTTTGGTTCGGGGCAATATGACGGCAGAACGATACGTTCAACAGGTGCTGGGGCCCGTAATCTTGCCCCACAGAACACAAATGGGGCAAGATTTCCTGCTCATGCACGACAATGCCCGGGCACACACGGCGAGAACGGTAGCAGCTTGGTTACATACACACAATGTTAGGGCCTTAGACTGGCCTGCTCAATCGCCAGATCTAAATCCCATTGAGCATGCGTGGGATATGCTGCAAAGAAGAGCTCTGAAGGAAGTTCCTGAAAATCTGGCTACAGAAGATCAACTTTTTGCGCACCTCAGAAGGACATGGGACAATATTCCGCAGCAAGACATTGACAACCTTGTTCTGAGCATGCCGAATCGTTGCCGATGTGTTATGAACATCATGGGCGCTTTCTCAGAGTTCTTCAAGTTTATTCAAGTTCAAGTTTATAAACACAAATTAAATGATTTTTCTATTTTTTTCAGTTTTTACTCATAAATTAAAAGTTAATTCATGTACGGTTTCCGTCTATGCTTCATTTTTTTCCATAAAATCCTGAAATTTTTTCCAAGTACCTTAACCATTATTAAAAAATGGTAGAATATTAAATAACGTATCTTTTAATTATATACATGTCATATAAATAATTAACACATTGATAGTAATTCGCTTTTCCCTAGACCGTGTTGATGTGTGTATATAACCTCTTTACAACACTGTTTACAAAAACACTAAGTTTAAATATATCTAACACTATGTACACTTACAATACTTTTTAATTATTTTAATATAAACACATAAAATTGTCGTTCTAAACAAATAATTTATAATAAGTATTGTCCGATTAATGAAATTACGTGACACTTGTGTTATCGCTGGTACCCAAGGCGAGCCCAGTGCGTGCGCGGGTCGAGAGAGGCAAGGAATCACTGCACGTCGCTCGTTGCCATGGTTACTCGTCTTGCCCCTCACCCCCTACCTCAACTGACACCTATTTATCGTCGTCGGCGCACTTTCATGACTCGTGGCGCGTACTTTACCTACCTATACATGCCTACACCGACGCGCCACACGGGCCGGGCCCGGTGCGCGGTCGCGTCATAGGCAAGTGAACCATGATTTGTGATCTGTTTTTAATATTCATAATGGTAATAAAAATACTTTTTTAAACAAACTTTTAACTAGTTAAATTAACAAAAATGGCATCAAAAATATCATGACTTTTAAAAATAGTGCTTTTTCTTGATATGTGTGTGTATACACGAATAGTTTTTAACAACCAGAAAAAAAGAATTGGGGTAATCAGTACACGTAACTTAATCGATATATCCAGTTTTAAGAAAAAGAAAATCTTAGGAAAATGTTACTATTTTATCCCATAAAATCTACAATATGTAGATACATAAAAAATATTTGGTCAGTGTCTCACCGCGCTCACGCTCAGAGCAGGGATGAGGCGTAGAAATAGGCGTTTCTCGAAGATGCTCGTAGAGGTTAGTAGTGGAAGAATTTTCGATTCTAGTAGAACGAAAATTGATTGAGATCGATCAAATTGAGTAAAACTCGTTTTCTCGGAATCTCGAAAATGGCTGATAGATGCTCGAAGAGGTTAGTAAAGTAAATTACTCGGATACCCAGACGTGCGTGTATGAAGCGATTGATGAATCTTGAAGAAGCGAAAGAAGTATGCATGGATCGCGAAGCCAGGCGATCTGTCCTCTCTGACTACCCCGTCAGGGATACAGCGTGAAGATAGTTAGTTAGTTTTTTTTTGGTAATAACTTTGTCATAGTAAATAATAAGGATATTCTCATTAGGCCAATGTCAAAGTATATTATGTCCGATTCTGCCCTTAATTTTTTTCTGGTAGTTAAAAACTTTTCGTGGAACGAATTTTCGTTTGTAGTTATTTTTTGACAATAGTTACTAGTTACTAAGCCTTTTGCCTGATTTGAGGTTTGTAGTGGAAGAACTTTTGAGTCTGTTAGAAGAGAAATTCATTAGAATCGATGAAGTTGAGTAAAACTCGTTTTAGAAGGATCTCGACTGTACAACTTCGGTTGAGAAGATGAAATGGAAATGGAAAAAGCTCAGTAAAACTCGTTTTAGAGCGATCTCGACTGAATTACTCCAGTTGTGAAGATTGGACGACTACTACAAACGTCAAAAATGACTCGAAGATGCTCGTAGAGGTTAGTAGTGGAAGAATTTTCAATTGTAGTATAACGAAAATTGATTGAAATCGATCAAATTGAGTAAAACTCGTTTTCTCGGAATCTCGACTGAATTACTCCGGTTGCGAAGATTGGACGACTACTATAAACGTCAAAAATGGCTGATAGATGCTCGAAGAGGTTAGTAGTGGAAGAATTTTCGATTGTAGTAGAACGAAAGTTGATTGAGACCGATCAAGTTGAGTAAAAGTCGTTGTGGAGCGATTTTCACTGAATTACTCCGGTTGTGAAGATTAGACGACTACTACAAACTACATGAAAAAATTCGTGGGTAGTTGAAAGATAAAGTCGAAGTTTTTTTGCTCCACTATTTATTTATATGTTTTTATTGTTTTATTTAAAATAAGTCTACTTACATGGTATATAAATACTGCTAAGTAATCATTCTGCCGGATAAAATAATTTCTTAAGAAAAATTCCATAACAAGCAACAAAATTTCATACACTTCACTATGGATGCAATGCAGAGTGCTATTCATCTTTTGAGTGACAGGCTCAACAAAAGGATGGAGGAGTTTGAAACGCAGCTAGAGCATCAAACTCCTAATAAAGCAGTAAGTGTAGCCAGCTTAGCCACTGAATTCACTGCATACAGAGCATTTGTTACTCAAACTCTGAAACTACTTCAACAACAGATGGAGGCTTTGACACGGGCAATGGATACCACAGAGATGCAGAGGCGTCGTAAGATTCTGCTATTGCACGGTGTTGGTGAGGTGGAGGACGAGGATCCCACAAACAGTTTGGTTGGTTTCATCAAGCACCGCTTCGGTATTCCTGATTTTTGTGCCAGCCACATAAGGCGCTGCCAACGGCTGGGTCGTCCCACACAAAATAAAAAGCAGCAATAGTAAGCTGCATTAGTGACGTTGCGAGATAAACTTTGGTTCTCCAAAGCAAAGCTGAAGGGCACCGGAGTTACAATGTCTGAATTTCTCACGAAGTCCAGGCACGATCTGTTTATGGCGGCTCGTGACAAGTTAGGAGTCGCAAGAAGCTGGACCAAGGAAGGATCAATTTATGTGCTGGCAGCAGATAACGTGCGGCGACGCGTGCACTCTCTTGCTGAGCTTAATTCGGCATGTGACGTTCTACCAAAGGTCACGGTCACCACGTCGAAGGCAGCTGCGACGAAGGCCAAGCGCACAGTTGCCTCAAAGGTGAAGTAGATATTCAACAAAATATCGCACGGTCCAGGTATCCATTGGCATTGTTTACACTACAATGGTTTGGTAACATTATCGCTTGCTCACTTTTCTTCTAAGTACACTTCTATTTGATTATTTCAGGAATCTTAGTATTGTTTTTTAGGACTGTTTTATTTTATTTTTTTGATTTTTCTACAACTTTGAATAATTTCACAGACTACAGATGATGATATGTACATTATTTGGTAATAATACAATTGATTATTGATTCTCATTGTTGTTGTGCTGTCAGGTGTCAACAGGCGTTTTTTTTCTAATTATTTCATGGCCTGGTCCTCTACGTCTTAGTCTAGTCTAAAATCAAGGTCAGTCTCACCCCAGTATAATAATGGTTGTTATACTGAGGTTTTCAGTGGATTTTTATATTATTATTATCTATATTGTTATTATCTTAAATTATGTCTATGTTAGACTGTAGTTCTGACACAGATTGTAGTGTTGTTGTAGATTTTTCCGCTTGTAGTAGCACTAGTTCCCAAGATGACACTTCACTGGCAGATTTCCTCTCGTCTCAATTCTCTGATGTTCCAGAAAATTTTAACGTAGTGCATATTAACGCCCAAAGCATTCCGGCTCATTTCACGGATATGCTGGCATCGTTTGACTGTAAAAATTTACATGCTATACTTATAACTGAAATCTGGTTCAACCCTGTCTACCTTCATTGTCTTATACCCTGGCGGGATTCAACCTCATACGACATGATCGCGGACTGGCTGGTTATGGGGGGGGGGGGAGGTGGCCATCTACCTACGCAGTAATTTATCCTATATTGTTGTCGATTCATCTCCTCAACCACCTCCGCGACTAGCCGGCGAGCATTTATTCCTTGAGGTGGAACTCCTCCACGCTAAGGTGCTCCTAGGAGTCTATTATGGTCCTTCTTCTGATATCAACTATTTTACTTCTTTCGAAATACTCCTAGAAACTTTCATTCCCAATTACAGTCAAACCATAATCATGGGTGATATCAACACCTGTCTTTTTAAAAATGACTCTCGCTCTTCTACTTTCCAATCCATTATCCAATCTTGTAATCTCTCAATTCTTCCTTCCAGTACTACACATCATTTTCCTAATTGTACTCCTAGCTTACTCGATCTCATAATTGTTACTTCTCTCGATAGAGTTGTGAAGCATGGTCAGCGAATGGCTGATCAGTTCTCTTACCATGACTTGATATATCTATCTTATCGCCTTCGAACTCCTAAGCTCAAACCTAAATTTCTTTTGCTTCGCAATTTCAGTAACATGTTTCTCGAGGATTTGCGCAGGGATGCTGACAATGTTGACTGGGCACCTTTACTTTCATCCGTCTGCATTGATGAGAAAATAAACTTGTTCACATCTCATTTAATTTCTCTCTACGATATCCATGCACTGGTTTGCAGGATTAAAGTGAAACACGGGCCGTCGCCTTGGCTAACCACCGAAAACAAAGCACTCATAACTAAAAAAGCTACGGCAAAGTCCAAGTATAAAAGGCGGCCAACGACCTCAAATTGGGAGAAATATGTTCTCATTAGGAATCACTGCAACAAGGTGTGTAGGAATGCACAACGCTAATATATCCACAGCTCTGTCCAAGATGGAGATCCAGATAAAGTCTGGAAATTTCTAACATCTTTGGGAGTTGGCAAATCTCGTCAAGTTTCAGTTTCTAAAAGTCTTAACTTAAATGCTCTCAATCAATTTTTTAGTGCTATCTCCAATTTTAATGTGGAAATCAAAACTAATACGCTTAAATATCTTTCAACTCTATCTACTCCCAAAAGTGCCCCATTCTTCTTTAGTCAATTCTCTGATTGTGATGTTAAGAAGAGCATATTGTCTATTACCTCTAACGCCATAGGTACAGACAGTCTAAGCCGTAAAATGATTATACCTATAATTGATGAAATTCTTCCTATTCTCTGTCATATCTATATCATGCCAACAGCTTGGAAAGATGCAATAATTATTCCTATTGCCAAAAAATCCAACCCTTCCTTATTTTCTGACTATCGTCCTATTTCTATTCTACCATTCCTATCTAAGGTTTTGGAACGACTTGTTCACGCCCAGCTCACTGATTTCCTTTCCAAAAATCAACTGGTTAATCCTTTCCAATCTGGGTTTCGTGCTGGACATAGTACTACCACAACTTTACTTCATATTACGGAGGACATAAGAGCGGGTATGGAGAACGGCAAGTTGACAGTTTTAGCTCTGCTAGATTTCAGCAATGCCTTTAATACCGTAGATTTTGACATCCTGCTTGGTATATTGTGCTATCTCCAACAGTGATTGATTGGTTTCATAGTTACCTGTTCGGTAGACGGCAACGTATTAATGTTGAAGATTTGTTTTCTTCCTGGTGTAATACGTCTGCTGGAGTGCCACAGGGCGGCGTTCTGTCACCTTTACTTTTTGCAGTTTTCATAAACTCCATCACAAGGGACTTATCTTCTTCCTACCACCTATATGCAGATGATCTCCAGATTTACTCCCAAGCTTCACTGGATGATTTGAGTGGAGCTATTGGCGATGTCAATACCGACTTGGACACGATTTGCAAATGGAGTGAATCTTATGGAGTTAAGGTTAATCCATTAAAGATTGGCAGTCCTAGAATGATTTCAAGAATTGATTGGACACTAAGTCCAAAAATTATATGTAATGGGACTGATATAGCTTATAGTACCTCTGTCAAGAACCTAGGTATATACATAGATTCATGTTTGTCTTGGGGTCCTCAATTGCAGGAGCTGAGACGAAAAACATTTGCAGCGTCGGGATCCCTGCGCAGACTGAGAAATTTTCTGCCTTTTGCAACAAAAACTGCGCTTGTTCATTCACTTCTTTTTCCTATCCTTGATTATGCCGATGCCAGCTATCTAGATCTCACTGAAGACCAACTAAATAGACTTGAGAGACTCCAAAGTTATTGTATTAGATTCATATTTGGGTTGCGCAAATATGATCACATCTCTGAGTATCGCACAAAACTCAAGTGGTTACCTATCCGCCTTCGCCGGAATGCTCATAATCGTCACATACTTTTAAGACATTAGTCAGGAACTTCTATCTGCGTGCCGCTAACAACTAGTAACTTGCTATATAGTAACTATGTCTCCTAAAACACAACACTACTATATTTTATATGTTTTGTAATTACGTTAAATAATTGTGGATAGTTAAAAATAATATATTAATATATTTATATATATGTGTATATATGTATAAATTAAACTGTATATTTTATTTATTTATTTATTTTTATATGTACACTGCCTAACAATATTCCCCATTCTACAGTCTCCATCCAAAGGTTGCCTGTAAGAGATTGCCTTGCGCGATAAGGTCGCCAATTGTTATACCAACTAGATAATGTTAATATGTCCATATGTATGTTTCCTGGGGTACAATAAAGAGTTTTTTACTTTACTTTTACTTTACAAACGTCAAAAATGACGCGATAGTTTACTATGTGGACCTCGTGGCATCGAGGGTGAATTTTCGTGCTTTTAAACGTTTCTGCGATACATATTACTGGAATCAACATAGCTCACATAGGACCCGTAATATACTATTACCGTGGTGCTTCCCTATTTCTATAGGATTTACATCTAGTTGCTTTCCAGATCACCCACTTTGCAAAGGAGGGAAGATGCATTACGTTCTTTTCTTACTTCCTCACATTATCTTCTGATTTATTTCGTTGCGGGTTCCAAGACATGCTAACTTCTCCTGGGACATCACCGAGATCGAGCTCGGTGTAACTTTTCTGGTGTTTTGGTCATTGCTGTAGATCCTGGTTTACAGGAGTCACAGTAATGGGAATGTGGGTGGAATTAGGGGATTAGTCCCAAAAAAAAAAATACGTGTGGCACTCCGAGACTGCCGCGGTAAAGCTATTGCATAGCATACCTTTGTTTTTCTTTGATACTAATTTAAGTTACACTAAAAAAAAACACAAAGAAAAAACATAAACCCCCCAAAAAAAATCTTCAAGCTCACCCCAACCCACACCCTCACTCTCACCCTCACCCCACTCTCACTCTCACAGTCACCCTCATCCTCACCCTCACACTCACTATCATCACGTCTCGATCCGTGCGAGCTTCGTACAATCGTACCATATAATATATGTACATACACGTTAAGCCAACGCTCGGCCTTGCTCGGTGAACTTCGTGTGACCTTGGATCTTAGGTTTTTTTTCATTACGGAATTTCTTGATTAAAGCCCTCTCAAAGCCCGTGATAAAAACTATTCAATAGCTTAAAAATAATGCTATGGGCTCACCACCTATTACGTGGGACAGGAATGCACACGGTGAAAAGTGGGCATATAATATGCCTCTGCGGGGGGATATTCGGGGATAAGGCGTGATAGATAAATAAATAATAAAATTGTTAACAGCAACAACTAGACGCTTGAAATTTGAGTACCTATGCTTTCTAAGTTTGGAGTCCTTACTTTATCGATAATGGTACGGAACCCTACGTGCGCACATGACTCGCACTTGGCCGTGGTCAAATATAGGCGTTACTAATACATTTGGTGAAATTTCTTTGAAACTGGACAAACATTTCGAGAGTATGACCAGCCATCTATCGAGCTAATGAACAACTTGATACCAATGAAGTCAATGAACAGTGTTACGAGTACAACCATTTTTAAACATTGCGTTCTCGACCTATTGCTGTCCCTTCTGGTGCTATTTCTATCACATAGTTCTAGAATGTTCTTAGTGTAACTATCTCTTTTTAATAGTGCTATCCCTGTCTAATAGCATTGGAATATTCTGAATGTAGCTCTCTCTTTCTAATACTGCTATCCTTGTCACTCTTTCATGAAATTACGCTATATACTGAAGTGGGTTTTAAAGGCCCATAAGGGGTCCTGAAAACGCCTGAAAAAGGTTTTTCAGGTTATGATGGCATGTGATAGGGGTGGCCTGAAATAAACTGAAAACATGTTTCAGGCGCCTGAAAACAACGGCAACTGGGGTGAAATTTGAATAATTTGATATGTGATAGAGCCTCCTCGGAAACGGCCTGGAACCGCTTTTCAGCCTGCCGAAAACGTTCCCAAGGCCCAGAAAATGACGTTTAAAGTTGTTCACTAGTCCGCCGGCGTAACACTACCCCTCCTAAGACATGCTCGTCCCGAGCATCGTTGTCTCCATGATATCTAGCAAGTCGGTCAACGTGAACAATCTTGCAGGGACTACGAGGACTCCGCTGTATTCGATACGTGACGTCATTGATTCTTGTAACCACTCTATACGGTCCTTCCTAGTTAGGGGATAGCTTTGGGGACTTCCCTTTCCGCCGCATAGGATTATGTAACCACACCAATGAGCCTTCATCAAACCCAACTTGGTTTGATCTCCGATCATACCGAGTTTTCATCCTTTCACTAGCTTGAAGCCCGTGTTCACGAACAAGTTTGTGAACATCGTCGATCCAAACCCGTAACTCACTCGCGTACTCGGTGATGGATCTAGATGAGTCTGGAGGACGCCCAGTTAGAAGATCTGCAGGTAGACGAAGTTCTCTCCCAAAATTCACGTATTAGTAAGTAGTAAGGGGTAACAGCTGTGCTTTCATGAGTTGCGGACCTATACGACATCAAAAAGAGCGTAATGTGTCGGTCCCAATCTTTCTGGTGACTCTCGACAACTTTGGCCAAGTGTCTTTCCAGTGTCTGGTTAAATCTCCATCCGATTGTGGGTGATATGCCGTCGTTCTCGTTTTATGCAAACCCATTATCCGGCAAGTTTCTTGAAAGACCATAGATTCAAAGTTCCTGCCCTGGTCGCTATGAATTTCAAGTGGCACTCCAAACCGACAGAATACCTCATTTACTAATTTTTCCGCTATGGTGGTCGCTTCCTGGTTGGGAATGGCAAATACCTCCGGCCATTTGGTGAAGTAATCCATCACCACCAAAATGTACTTATTCCCGGAGTCTGATGTTGGAAACGGGCCCGCAACATCCAAAGCAATTCTTTCCCAAGGTACTCCAACGTTGTACAACTTCAGTGCTCCTCTACTGCGGGTATGTGGACCCTTGACTGATGAACAGCTAGTACACTTTTTACACCAGTCTTCAACGTCTTCACGGCAGTGAATCCAGTAAAACCGCTGGCGAATTTTCATTAGCGTTCTTTTCATTTCAAGATGTCCGCCGGAAGTTCCGTCATGAAAACTCTTCAAAACATCTCTCACTCTTGTCTTTGGAACAACAACCTGCAGGTAAGCATCTTTCCCATTCGCCGACTCCCATTTCCTGCACAGTACGCCATTATGCATGACCAAGCTATCCCATTGTGCCCAATAGCTTTTTGTTACTGTGCTCATCGGGGCTACTTCACACCATCTCGGCTTTGGTATTCCTGCGTTAATCCAGTTGAAAATGGGTTGAATATTCAAGTCCTCTTGCTGTGCTTGTTCATGACTGACTTCATCGCTCCACTCTTCGCTCCCTGTGTCGGTTCCTAAAAGTCTGACACTTTCCTTGTCCTCTTGCCGTAGACGATGCTTGCAGTCGTCAGGACAATGTCTTCGTGAGAGAGCGTCTGCATTTCCATGTGACTGCACGCTACGATATTCGATGGCACGGTGACGAGGTGTTCCACCAATTTCTCCTTTGACAACCTGACTATTCCCATCGCTCGCCTGTGGGATCATGACTGGGACATTTTGACCACCAGTCAGCACTCGTCCCTATGGGACGCAGGGCCAGCCAGGGCTATGGCCCTGGCTGTAACTCGTTTCACATGCGCAGAGCCTGAGGTCCTCGTCATCGGGGCCGGGTCACAAGCTTCCTTCTTCCTCTTGGGGCAACTAGACTGTAAGTGCCCTCGTTCGCAGCAATTGTAGCATCGCGGTCCAAAGTCGTGGCGTGGAGCAATTTTTTCACAATGTACTCCAACGTTATCCACCTTCATTGCTCCTTTGATGCGTGTATGTGAACCCTTAACTGATGAAAAGGTACTACACGTCTTGCGCCAGTGTTCAAGATCATCACAGCAGGCACGTACTCTTCTGTTGCTTTTTGTCTTGGGGTAACTTGACTGTATGTGTGTGTATATTCGCCACAATTGTAACATCGTGGTCCAAACTCACGGCGAGGTGTAATTGGCTCCCTAGCAGATACTTCCCGCAACATGAAAGGCCTCGACGTGTCCTGCCGTACAGCCTCCACTTCCAGTGCGTGGGCAACTGCAGCTTTTAGACTTTCGTGGTGCTCCAATCGGACTGCGGCTCTTACTTCAAGGTCCCGTATACCGTCAATAAAAGCTTGCACCAGCCTGCTGTCCACCAGAGACGCTGAAGCTCGTTGATAAGCCTTCCTGACCAATTTCTCTATTTCTAAGGCCCACTGTTGTAAGGACTCATTACCGCCCTGGCTTCGGTCCTTCAGTTGTGCTTGATACACGTTCTCCAGGTAACCATCGCCGTAACGCGCCTCCAGAGCTTCAAGATGACGGTCGTACGTCCTGTCGTCTCCCAGGGCCTCCAAGATGGTGAGGGCCTCATCACGTAGGGCTAACGTTAACGCCGTCTTAGCTTGCTCCTTACTCCAGCCATTAGCCTGGGAAACGGACTCGAACTGCAGCTTATATGCAGTCCATGACGACGAACCATCAAAGAGAGGTACTTTGAATCTCCCACCTCCTGACGTGTTAATCTCAGGCCCACAGTAACTGTTAGCTGCTTTGGACTCCAACTTCTGCAGGCGGTTTTCATAAGCCTCCACCTTTTCATTCACGTCATGTATCCTGACATCCATATCGGTAAGTTTTTCCTGGACCTCTAGCATTTTCTTCTTCCACGCTGCGGTATTTTCGAGAACCTCGCGCAGTATTCCGGATTGTACGTCCTGTTTCCTGTCCTGTCTTTTAAGCTGTTCTTCCTGTGTTCTCGATAGTTCTTTAACCTGTTCTTCCTGTTTTCTAGCCTGTTCGTCCTGTTTTCTAGCCTGCTCGTCCTGTTTTCGAGCCAGCTCCTTTAATAGGACTAGCATGCTGCTCAAGTCCACTTCTTGCTTGGGTGTGGTCCGCGGCTCTGATGTTCCAGCAACAGGCGTAGATTCTCCACTGGCTACCATTTGGCTTCGGGTTTGAAACCCCCTGGGCTCGGTTTCACGTGGCATAATCGTCGTTGCTATTCCCCTTCTGACACCAAATGTTACGTTCTTAGGGTGGGTACTAATAGGAATTGCACTAATACCACAAATTAAAAAGAACACTTTAATTACTCTAAATAAAAACAATAAAACCACAACTAATAATCGCCACCAAACACACTAAACACAAATTCATCTCTAAGATAATCGCACTGTAGCAGTATCGCATTATTAATATATATATAAATAACATAATAATAACATATTATTAATATATTATTATTATTAATATATTATTAACATATCGTATTATTTAGCTTCGATCACTTCGATTCGCACTGTTCGCTTCTTCAAAGGAGACTGTCCTGTAGCCGCGAGCTCGGCCCTTTATATACACCTAGTAATGTTCTGGAATATTCGGGAGAATTCGTTCGGTACCTACAATCGGGTACATCTCTAGAATGTTCCACACGATACTAGTTGCTCCTTCGGTATGTGCCGGAAGGTTCTCGACCTATTGCTGTCCCTTCTGGTGCTATCTCTATCACATAGTTCTAGAATGTTCTTAGTGTAACTATCTCTTTTTAATAGTGCTATCCCTGTCTAATAGCTCTGGAATATTCTGAATGTAGCTCTCTCTTTCTAATACTAGCAGTATTAGAAAAAGAGAGCTCCTTGTCACTCTTTCATGAAATTACGCTATATACTGAAGTGGGCTTCAAAGGCCCATAAGGGGTCCTGAAAACTCCTGAAAAAGGGTTTTCAGGTTATGATGGCATGTGATAGGGGGTGACCTGAAATAATCTGAAAAGGCGCTTGAAAACAACGGCAACTGGGGTGAAATTTGAATAATTTGATATGTGATAGAGCCTCCTCGGAAACGGCCTGATACCGCTTTTCAGCCTACTGAAAACGTTCCCAAGGTCCAGAAAATGACGTTTAAAGTTGTTCACTAGTCCGCCGGCGTAACAATATTATATTGCAGGCTTAGCAAAAATTCGACCGGGCGCGGGCGTAGTACTTGAGAGCGGAGAAGTAATCAAGTAATTTGGAAAATGTTCATACATTATCGTGAAATTAATAAACGACGGGATTAAATGGTTGCCACGGGGTTCGAAGTATGTCGCGGACGAAGCCGGGCGGGTCAGATAGTAATGTATAAATATTGGCCCGATTTGTTGATTATTGCTCCGCTCTTCAGGGTAGTAGCGTGATGATATAGCCTATAGACTTCTACGATAAATGCGCTACCCAACACATATTAGTATAGTTAACTTTATATTATTATTAGTATACCTAGTTTCCAAGGAGCAGGACACATCCTTACACAGTCGACTCGAGCACGCGTTTCTTTGAGTTGATTTGATTGAGATGAAACGCCAGGACTTCGCAGAGCTCGTTTGCTATTGGCTAGTCGCGGAGTCGCGCATGCGTAAATCGCAAATCATCGGCAATACTTTTCACTTTAAGAACAATTTTTTTCACAATTAAATGATTATAGTAAGTTTTAACCTTAAAAGATAGACATATGCTGTCGCGGACTTTATTTTAGAACTTTTAAAGGGAAATAATTATGTAATACATTGTTTTTGCGTAACTTTAATCGTACGCAGCGTTCGGAACGAAAGCAATCAAACGGAATATTTTGTCCCCGATTTTGCCACATTCATTATTGCTGTTCCGCACCTATTGGTCGTAGCGTGATGCTATATAGCCTATAGTCTTTCTCGATAATTGTACTATTCAACACAAAAATAATTTTGCAAATCGAACCTGTGGTTCCTGAGATTAGCGCTTTTAACCAAACAAACTCTTCAGCTTTATAATATTAGTATAGACTAAGATTATAAATCTGGAGATGGAGTGTTTGATTGTTTGTTTAGTTGAATGCACTAACCTCAGGAACTACTGTACTGGTTCCATTTGAAAAAATATTTTTGTATTGAATAGTCTTTTATCGTGGCAGGCTATATATATAGTATTGCGCTACCCTGGAGAGCTGAGCCTAGCCGTATTCATAAATAATTGTATAAAAGTAATGAGCGACGGAATTAAAAGGGCACGACGGGGATAAACTGTTAAACAGAAGTTTGTCGAAGAATATGACGGACGAAGCCGCGGTCGTCACCTTGTCATCCAGTTACATAATAAACATCTTTAATAGATGCTTCCCCAAAAATTGATTTACATTGTAAATTAATTGAATTCTAAACTTGTCTTCTGTATTTTACAAATAGTTAAATTAATTCATCCACATGTAACGAAACCATAGCGCGATTCAGGAAATTGCTTTACTGCCATCTATGGATAATAATGGTAACATTAAACTTGATTTTTTTTTTTAAAGTTTTAACCATACTTTGAAAATGACCAGACCGATATAGCTTATTTTGATCTTTAAATGTTTTAGAAAGTTATAATATGAATAATAATTAAAATAATTTTCTTGTTATAACATAATATTCATGTTTTCCAATAGTAACAAACCCAAGACCAAGTATCATAATTGATCCTAGGTACAAACAGTTCCAAATGTTTCATTAGATGTTCGTCCGATCACTTTTGTCTTTACAATAAAGTCATTTGGCTGTCAAATATTTTTTCTCAAACATGCATGGAATTACTGTCATTATTTGTGTCATATATGTTTTTTTTTCCTTGTGGCAACCCTAGGCATAACAGCTGTTTTGAATTGGCCCTGTATTTTATATTGTAATATTACAAAAATAATTATAATTTTAAGTAAAAACCAATTCCTCATTGCCAAATAATAGTATATTAAGTGTTACATAAACTATTTGTGATAAAAATAGATAAATAAAAACTTTAAAATTGTACCGGTGCAGAGACAGTTATACATCGGAAATTTTTTCAATATTTAAAATAAGTACTTGGATTTGACAAGATTTTTGAAACTTATAGTTGTTTAAATGAAGGTTTGTTTGTTTATTTACTTTTACATCCTCACATGTCCAGTAATAGATTGATTTTACTGACTGATTATAGAATACTGATTTTAGAACATAACCTTGTTTTTGTTTCGCCTTTCTTACTCTTTTTTGCTAATAATCACTGATTCTGTAGTACGTAATATTATTATTATTAATATGATAATGACGCGTAAAGCCTTAGCTAATCTGCAAGAGACAAGGCTCCAATTAACGTTGAAAGAGTTACAAATTATGAGTGAGAAATGCGATAAACTAAACAAGGAAAGGGACGAAAATGAGTTAGAACTGCTTAGTATTTTAAGTAAGAACAGACAGCTCAAGAAAGAACTGGCACAGTTGCATTCACTGTATACTGATACCTTACAGGATCGGGATAGGCTACAACTTATAGTTGACAGTTTTGACTCTTGTAGGGATCATTATGAACAAACTTTGAACCAAATTGCAGCACTTAAGGAGGAGCTACAACGATCAGAGATCAAAATATCACAACTTGAAACTGAGAAACAGAGCACCGTGGTTCAATCTAATCAGAGTTTGTTCGATGAACTGATGGCTACAAGCATAGATACTGCTAAAGCTCACCCTTCCATTATCATAGACCTCACCTCTGATGATGAATCCGGGGGCTGTTCTAAGTCATTGAAAATTATTAAATGTAGTAAAAATAAGTTAAAGAAATATTTAAAAATTAAAAAGTTTATCACTAAATAAAAAAAAAATGATACATATATAAGTTTTTTAAAAATACTATGTCACTTAATAAACAGAGATTGCAACTGATTGACCAGGTGAATATGTATATGTTAGAACTGGACACTGTCGCACTACAGTACAAAACTGATACACGGGCCCTTCAATATCAGATTGACCGGCTCCGAGACTCTTTAAAATCAATTACATATAAATAATATGAAATATATTAAACGGCAAATAATATGAAACGGCAGAGAAACAGAGTAGGGAA
Source organism: Thumatha senex (assembly GCA_948477245.1). Taxonomy (NCBI): domain Eukaryota; kingdom Metazoa; phylum Arthropoda; class Insecta; order Lepidoptera; family Erebidae; genus Thumatha; species Thumatha senex. Next base: position 9,192,057 of record OX419728.1, read on the forward strand.
CAGGTGTTAGCTATAGGTAAATTAGTAAACTCATGTCATTGTCAAAATGACCAATTGATATGCGGCCATGTCCCCTCCTCAACCTTGAATTGTAAAAAAATTATATGCAGTGATGAAATTGGTGAGCAAACAACTTCTTCAATCCTAAGTGAAAATATGTGCGGTGGTACATTGCATAGTTATATATCACTGCAGCCACATTCAATAACATCTGGTGATAAACTCACTTCATCACCAGTTAAAACTGTGTGCAGTGTGGATACTAGTATATTAAGTTCAAGCAGTACCTGCGAGCTATCTCTAATAGAAAAGTTGCAAATAAAAAATAATGAAAAAATCTTAGTGTATTGCGATGAAATAGGTAAAAATTTTGTACATCATTTATCACAGTTAGGTCATTCTGTAATTGTGTAATTTTATGCGCCACTTCTTCATCCAATTGATAATAGAATTGACCGCAATTTGTACTTTTTCTACAACTTCTTTACGAGTTGCTCCAGTTGCCATTATGGCTGTGTCATCAGCAAATGTAGCAATTAAATTGTTTTGCGATTCTGGGATGTCGCAGGTGTATATCAGATATAAAATTGGGCCAAGGACACTTCCCTGTGGTACTCCGGCTTTTATTTGTTTGAGATTTGAATATGCTGTCTCATGTCTAACTCTGTAGGTTCTTTCTGTTAAATATGATTCTAAAATTTCTGCAAATTGTCTTGGAAGCATTTTTCTTAATTTATATATAAGTCCTGTGTGCCATACTTTATCAAAAGCCTGTGCTACATCTAGGAAGACTGCAGAACAAACTTTCTTTTCCTCTAGTGTTTTTTCTATAGTATTTATTATTCTATGTACTTGGTCAACTGTGGAATGATATTCCCTAAATCCAAATTGGTAGTCGGGAATTAATCTTCTATCTTCTATGATAGGTTTTAATCGCCTCAAAAGAAGTTTTTCTAATAATTTTGATAGTACTGGAAGTGATATTGGTCTATTTTTTTATCTTCGTGAGGTGGTTTCCCAAGTTTAGGTATCATGATGACTTCAGCAACTTTCCATACGCTAGGCACATGTTTAAGTCGTATTGTGCCATTGATAAGGGTCGTCAATTTTGTTATAGCTCTCCTTGGGAGGTTTTGAAGTATTTCACTAGTGATGAGGTCGTAGCCAGGTGATTTCCTTTTAGCCAACGTTTTGATCATATTCATAACTTCCTTTGGTGTCACAAGCTTAATTTCAACGTCATCCTGACTGTTGTTGCTTAACATTATATCTGTAGTGGTTTCTTCACCGTTTATTTGAAATATTTCTTCTAAATACTCTGCAAACCTCATTGCCTTCTGTTCATTGCTTATGGCCCATTGCTCAATAGTTTTAGTTTTAATCGGTGGAACATGCATGATTGGTTTATTTAAGTTTTTAGTAACTTTCCATAGCGAGTAATTTGTCGTACTATTACTATTTAATTTACTAAGATAATTGTTTGTAGATTCCTCATGATAATTTTGAATGGCTTTACTTAAGCGTTTTGTGATATCTAGTTTGTTGCCACTTCTGTCTTTGAACTCTTTTTGTTTTAATGAGGTTTCTTATTTCTAAAGGATATATGTGCTCGCTACTCTTTTTTTAGTATTAGATGTATTTTTCCAAGCATATCGTTGAATATCGGTGACGAATTTTTCAACTTCTTGATCTAGCTGATGTATGCTTTTTACTGGTACTTTGAGGTCTATAATGTGGTCTAAGTCACATTTAAATTGTCCCCAGTCTGTATATTTGTTAACAAGTGTTGGAGTACTTTCTTTTTTTACAACTGAATCCCTTACAGTTAGTATTATGGGTGAATGATCTGAGTTCATATCATACCCCTCTTGTATATCAATAAATGCTGTAGATAGATTTTTATAAATGAAGAAGTCAATAAGATCTGGAAGCTTATGAATATCAGTTGGCCAGTATGTGGGTTTTCCTGTTGAAATCACATTGCTTTTGTTTTCTCTAATGGCACAAAGTAATTCTTTTCCTATAGTGTTTGTGAGTCTTGACCCCCAATGTGTATTCTTTGCATTGAAGTCACCTCCTAATACAAATTTATTACCTAACGCATTCAATATGTATCTATATTGCTATGTTTTCAGATCATATCGTGGTGGGCAATATATAGCTGCCACAGTAATATTATGATGGCTTTTGGTTCTGATGCTAACGGCTACAGTTTGTGCAAGATGTTCTTCACATTTCTGTTCGAAGTGGTGGTAGATATGCTCTTTTATAATAATAGTGCTTCCTCCTCTTGCAGTATTATCGGGGTGAAGCGCGTGGTATATTTTATAACCTTTAATTTGAATGTAGGATTCTCTGGTAAAGTGGGACTCTGATATAAGGCATATATCAATTTGTTCTGTTTTTAGGACAGCCTGCAACTCGTTCTGATGTTTAAGGAGTCCGTTTGCATTCCACGCCATAATTTTTATTGTGTTTATCATTTTTGTTTTATAATAGGTAGTTGTTTGGCACTACTTTCCAAGTTCTTAAGCCTATTATCAAATGTTGTTAAAAGGTTTAAGATTTTATTTATACTTTCTTCTGTCGTTGGTTGGCTGGGCTGGGCAGATATTTGTGTCAGTGAGTTAGATCTAGATGCCTTTACGATAGACTCTACGATATCCATGCACTGGTTCGCAGGATTAAAGTGAAACACGGGCCGTCGCCTTGGCTAACCACCGAAATCAAAGCACTCAGAACTAAAAAAGTTACGGCAAAGTCCAAGTATAAAAGGCGGCCAACGACCTCAAATTGGGAGAAATATGTTCTCATTAGGAATCACTGCAACAAGGTGTGTAGGAATGCACAACGCCTATATATCCACTGCTCTGTCCAAGATGGAGATCCAGATAAAGTCTGGAAATTTCTAAGATCTTTGGGAGTTGGCAAATCTCGTCAAGTTTCAGTTTCTAAAAGTCTTAACTTATATGCTCTCAATCAATTTTTTAGTGCTATCTCCAATTTCAATGTGGAAATCAAAACTAATACGCTTAAATATCTTTCAACTCTATCTACTCCCAAAAGTGCTCCATTCTTCTTTAGTTAATTCTCTGATTGTGATGTTAAGAAAAGCATATTGTCTATTACCTCTAACGCCATAGGTACAGACAGTCTAAGCCGTAAAATGATTATACCTATAATTGATGAAATCCTTCCTATTCTCTGTCATATCCTGAACTTCTCAATTACCCATAGTGTTTTCCCAACAGCTTGGAAAGATGCAATAATTGTTCCTATTGCCAAAAAATCCAACCCTTCCTTATTTTTTGACTATCGTCCTATTTCTATTCTACCATTCCTATCTAAGGTTTTGGAACGACTTGTTCACGCGCAGCTCACTGACTTCCTTTCCAAAAATCAACTGTTTAATCCTTTCCAATCTGGGTTTCGTGCTGGACATAGTACTACCACAACTTTACTTCATATTACGGAGGACATAAGAGCGGGTATGGAGAACGGCAAGTTGACAGTTTTAGCTCTGCTAGATTTCAGCAATGCCTTTAATACCATAGATTTTGACATCCTGCTTGGTATATTGTGCTCACTTAACATATCTCCAACAGTGATTGATTGGTTTCATAGGTACCTGTTCGGTAGACGGCAACGTATTAATGTTGAATATTTGTTTTCTTCCTGGTGTAATACGTCTGCTGGAGTGCCACAGGGAGGCGTTCTGTCACCTTTACTTACCGCAGTTTTCATAAACTCCATCACAAGGGACTTATCTTCTTCCTACCACCTATATGCAGATGATCTCCAGATTTACTCCAAGCTTCACTGGATGATTTGAGTGGAGCTATTGGCGATGTCAATACCGACTTGGACACGATTTGCAAATGGAGTGAATCTTATGGAGTTAAGGTTAATCCATTAAAGATTGGAAGTCCTAATTGATTACACAGCATTATTTAATAAGACCTGTAGATGACCGGAATCAACGTTAGATGATGATGATGATTATGGTAGCGAGTCCAGAGATTTTATCTCATCTAAAAATATGCGTACCGCGCTAAAAGAAGTTTTTCCTTCAAAAATTGACCGGGATCGACGTAAAGATGATGATGATGAAAAATAAATCTACACTGAAAGAGTCCTAATTGATTACACAGCATTATTTAATAAGACCTGTAGATGACCGGAATCAACGTTTGATGATGATGATGATTATGGTCGCGAGTCCAGAGATTTTATCTCATCTAAAAATATGCGTACCGCGCTAAAAGAAGTTTTTCCTTCAAAAATTGACCGGGATCGACGTAAAGATGATGATGATAAAAAATAATTCTACACTGAAAGAGTCCTAATTGATTACACAGCATTATTTAATAAGACCTGTAGATGACCGGAATCAACGTTAGATGATGATGATGATTATGGTCGCGAGTCCAGAGATTTTATCTCTGCTAAAAATATGCGTACCGTGCTAAAAGAAGTTTTTCCTTCAAAAATTGACCGGGATCGACGTAAAGATGATGATGATAAAAAATAATTCTACACTAAAAGAGTCCTAATTGATTACACAGCATTATTTAATAAGACCTGTAGATGACCGGAATCAACGTTTGATGATGATGATGATTATGGTAGCGAGTCCAGAGATTTTATCTCATCTAAAAATATGCGTACCGCGCTAAAAGAAGTTTTTCCTTCAAAAATTGACCGGGATCGACGTAAAGATGATGATGATGAAAAATAAATCTACACTGAAAGAGTCCTAATTGATTACACAGCATTATTTAATAAGACCTGTAGATGACCGGAATCAACGTTTGATGATGATGATGATTATGGTCGCGAGTCCAGAGATTTTATCTCATCTAAAAATATGCGTACCGCGCTAAAAGAAGTTTTTCCTTCAAAAATTGACCGGGATCGACGTAAAGATGATGATGATAAAAAATAATTCTACACTGAAAGAGTCCTAATTGATTACACAGCATTATTTAATAAGACCTGTAGATGACCGGAATCAACGTTAGATGATGATGATGATTATGGTCGCGAGTCCAGAGATTTTATCTCATCTAAAAATATGCGTACCGTGCTAAAAGAAGTTTTTCCTTCAAAAATTGACCGGGATCGACGTAAAGATGATGATGATAAAAAATAATTCTACACTAAAAGAGTCCTAATTGATTACACAGCATTATTTAATAAGACCTGTAGATGACCGGAATCAACGTTTGATGATTATGATGATTATGGTCGCGAGTCCAGAGATTTTATCTCATCTAAAAATATGCGTACCGCGCTAAAAGAAGTTTTTCCTTCAAAAATTGACCGGGATCGACGTAAAGATGATGATGATAAAAAATAATTCTACACTGAAAGAGTCCTAATTGATTACACAGCATTATTTAATAAGACCTGTATATGACCGGAATCAACGTTAGATGATGATGATGATTATGGTCGCGAGTCCAGAGATTTTATCTCATCTAAAAATATGCGTACCGCGCTAATAGAAGTTTTTCCTTCAAAAATTGACCGGGATCGACGTAAAGATGATGATGATAAAATCTTACGCTTTTTCGATCAGGACACGTGTCCTGACGCGAGTTTAAGATTTTATACCCAACGCCGCTAAAGAAGTTTTCACTTCAAAAAATACGTGTGGCACTCCGAGACTGCCGCGGTAAAGCTATTGCATAGCATACCTTTGTTTTTCTTTGATACTAATTTAAGTTACACTAAAAAAAAAATACAAAGAAAAAACATAAACCCCCCAAAAAAAATCTTCAAGCTCACCCCAACCCACACCCTCACTCCTCACCCTCACTCTCACCCTCACCCCACTCTCACTCTCACAGTCACCCTCACCCTCACACTCACTATCATCACGTCTCGATCCGTGCGAGCTTCGTACAATCGTACCATATAATATGTACACATACACGTTAAGCCAACGCTCGGCCTTGCTCGGTGAACTTCGTGTGACCTCGGATCTTAGGTTTTTTTTCATTACGGAATTTCTTGATTAAAGCCCTCTCAAAGCCCGCGATAAAAACTATGCAATAGCTTAAAAAAAATGCTATGGGCTCACCTATTACGTGGGACAGGAATGCATACGGTGAAAAGTGGACATATAATATGCCTCTGCGGGGGGATATTCGGGGATAAGGCGTGATAGATAAATGAATAATAAAATTGTTAACAGCAACAACTAGACGCTTGAAATTGGAGTACCTATGCTTTCTAAGTTTGGAGTCCTTACTTTATCGATAATGGTACGGAACCCTACGTGCGCACATGACTCGCACTTGGCCGTGGTCAATTATAGGCGTTACTAATACATTTGGTGAAATATCTTTGAAACTGGACAAACATTTCGAGAGTATGACCAGAGCCATCTATCGAGCTAATGAACAACTTGATACCAATGAAGTCAATGAACAGTGTGACGAGTACAACCATTTTTAAACGTTGCGTTGATGCAATGGATGGAGTCCATTGCATCAATGTTTAATATAAGTCTATGGAATAAGTTTTAATGCAATTATTTTGCTAAATTTCTTATATTTATTTAATAAAGTGAAAAAAAGACAATTCGACTCGAGACGGGGATTGAACCCGTGACCTTTGCCTAACCAGGGCAACGTTCTAGCCACCTGAACTACCCGAACCGTATCGAATCAAGTTGAAATTCTCCACCTCTGGTCATGTAGTTGGTCATGTGTTCTCTTAGTATAATACCACTCTAGTATAATACCACCCTAAAGTATCTACACGAGTGTGGGTTGTGTTTAATTCTTCGCCAGTATCTTTACTTTCTAGAAAACATGGCCTTCGGAAATGATTGAGAAAAAACATTTTTTTAATCTTCCCGTATTGTTTAAATTTTCCACTTCTCTTTGGACGCTTTCCAAATGAGTTCTACACACGCTGGCGCTTGACTTTACTCGGCTAACTAGGCAAGCGACACCGAACGATGTCAAGACAATATTGTTACGTTCGTAGGGTGGGTACTAATAGGAATTGCACTAATACCACAAATTAAAAAGAGCACTTTAATTACTCTATATTCAAACAATAAAACCACAACTAATAATCACCACCAAACACACTAAACACATATTCTTCTCTAAAATAATCGCACTGTAACAGTATCGCACTATTTAGCTTCGATCACTTCGATTCGCACTGTTCGCTTCCTCAATGGAAACTGTCCTGTAGCCGCGAGCTCGGCCCTTTATATACGCCTAGTAATGTTCTGGAATATTCGGGAGAATTCGTTCGGTACCAACAATCGGGTACATCTCTAGAATGTTCCACACGATACTAGTTGCTCCTTCGGTATGTGCCGGAAGGTTCTTGACCTATTGCTGTCCCTTCTGGTGCTATCTCTATCACATATTTCTAGAATGTTCTTAGTGTAACTATCTCTTTTTAACAGTGCTATCCCTGTCTAATAGCTCTGGAATATTCTGAATGTAGCTCTCTCTTTCTAATACTGCTATCTTTGTCAAACTTTCATTAAATTGCGCTATATACTGAAGTGGGTTTTAAAGGGCCATAAGGGGTCCTGAAAACGCCTGAAAAGGGGGTTTCATGTTATGATGGCATGTGATAGGGGGTGGCCTGAAATAAACTGAAAACATGTTTCAGGCGCCTGAAAACAACGGCAACTGGGGTGAAATTTGAATAATTTGATATTTGATAGAGCCTCCTCGGAAACGGCCTGAAACCGCTTTTCAGCCTGCTGAAAACGTTCCCAAGGCCCAAAAAATGACGTTTAAAGTTGTTTGCTAGTCCGCCGGCGTAACAATATTGTATTGCAGGCTTAGCAAAAATTCGACCGGGCGCGGGCGTAGTACTTGAGAGCGGAGAAGTAATCAAGTAATTTGGAAAATGTTCATACATTATCGTGAAATTAATAAACTACGGGATTAAATGGGTGCCACGGGGTTCGAAGTATGTCACGGACGAAGCCGGGCGGGTCAGATAGTAATGTATAAATATTGGCCCGATTTGTTGATTATTGCTCCGCTCTTCAGGGTAGTAGCGTGATGATATAGCCTATAGACTTCTACGATAAATGCGCTACCCAACACATATTAGTATAGTTAACTTCATATTGTCTCTTCTTCACGGGTATCTTCTATTTTTTTTCTTATGAAGATACCCGGTCTTTTGGCAGGCTTACATGGGGACATATTGGTCCAACACGCAGAGGCCCTTTGAGAATTTTAATCTAATAGGAAATGGGACCCCCACTACAGGCAGTGGATTACCGCCAAACTTTCATTAAATTGCGCTATATACTGAAGTGGGTTTTAAAGGCCCATAAGGGGTCCTGAAAACGCCTGAAAAAGGGTTTTCATGTTATGATGGCATGTGATAGGGGGTGGCCTGAAATAAACTGAAAACATGTTTCAGGCGCCTGAAAACAACGGCAACTGGGGTGAAATTTGAATAATTTGATATTTGATAGAGCCTCCTCGGAAACGGCCTGAAACCGCTTTTCAGCCTGCTGAAAACGTTCCCAAGGCCCAAAAAATGACGTTTAAAGTTGTTTGCTAGGCCGCCGGCGTAACAATATTGTATTGCAGGCTAAGCAAAAATTCGACCGGGCGCGGGCGTAGTACTTGAGAGCGGAGAAGTAATCAAGTAATTTGGAAAATGTTCATACATTATCGTGAAATTAATAAACGACGGGATTAAATGGGTGCCACGGGGTTCGAAGTATGTCACGGACGAAGCCGGGCGGGTCAGATAGTAATGTATAAATATTGGCCCGATTTGTTGATTATTGCTCCGCTCTTCAGGGTAGTAGCGTGATGATATAGCCTATAGACTTCTACGATAAATGCGCTACCCAACACATATTAGTATAGTTAACTTCATATTGTCTCTTCTTCACGGGTATCTTCTATTTTTTTTCTTATGAAGATACCCGGTCTTTTGGCAGGCTTATATGGGGACATATTGGTCCAACACGCAGAGGCCCTTTGAGAATTTTAATCTAATAGGAAATGGGACCCCTACTACAGGCAATCCACGCCCGCCTTATGTAGAAGAACGGTAATGGATCACCTCAAATGGGAGTTAAACTATTGTGAAATGTGCTAACTATGAAATGGGCTATTGAGTTGTGTGTTAAATGGATTGGGTGATTTAAGGTATTGATGAAAACGGCGTCTGCCTTTTTAATATATTATTATCAAAATACTGGCAGACGGTGACTTGCCAACTCACTAGATGGGCCCCCTATACAATCGCCATAGGCAAAATAAGCCTGTAAGGCGACAGAGGGCAACACCGGTGTGAGCGGCTCGGGGTGTCGAGCGGTGCGGCGCTGGTTTCACCTTCGCGGCTCAGGCCCGGAGCGGGCTTCCCCGTAGTTATGCCCTTGAAAATGACACTTCCACCCCCGAGCATATAGCTCTGGCTCTCTCCCTCTGACCGGCCTATTAAGGCAAGCCAGAGTTGAGATTTGCTGCACTCCCGGGAGTAGCACTCTCACTGCTCTCCCGTTAGGCCATTAAATCCTAACCGGTGCAGAAGGGCAACAAAACTCTGAGGAATCGGGACCGATGTGTAGCCACACACATTCAGCCCGCCACAAGCTGCCCTGCGGATGTGAGCTTTTCAATAACTTTCTGATACATTTTTTTGTTGATATCAGAAAGTGGATGACTCAAAAAGCGAATCTACTCTAACTTTATATTATTATTAGTATACCTAGTTTCCAAGGAGCAGGACACATCCTTACACAGTCGACTCGAGCACGCGTTTCTTTGAGTTGATTTGAGATGAGACGCCAGGACTTCGCAGAACTCGTTTGCTATTGGCTAGTCGCGGAGTCGCGCGTGCGTAAATCGCAAATCATCGGCCATACTTTTCACTTGTCATTTTAAGAACTATTTTTTTCACAATTAAATGATTATAGTAAGTTAACCTTAAAAGATAGACATATGCTGTCGCGGACTTTATTTTAGAACTTTTAAAGGGAAATAATTATGTAATACATTGTTTTTGCGTAACTTTAATCGTACACAGCGTTCGGAACGGAAGCAATCAAACGGAATATTTTGTCCCCGATTTTGTCACATTCATTATTGCTGTTCCGCACCTATTGGTCGTAGCGTGATGCTATATACCCTATAGTCTTTCTCGATAAATGTACTATTCAACACAAAAATATTTTTGCAAATCGAACCTGTAGTTCCTGAGATTAGCGCTTTCAACCAAACAAACTCTTCAGTTTTATAATATTAGTATAGATTAGGATTATAAATCTGGAGATGAAGTGTTTGATTGTTTGTTTAGTTGAATGCACTATCCTCAGGAACTACTGTACAGGATCCATTTGAAAAAATATTTTTGTATTGAATAGTCTTTTATCGTGGCAGGCTATATAGTATTGCGCTACCCTGGAGAGCTGAGCCTAGCCGTATTCATAAATAATTGTATAAAAGTAATGAGCGACGGAATAAAAAGGGCACGACGGGGATAAACTGTTAAACAGAAGTTTGTCGAAGAATGTGACGGACAAAAACGCGGTCGTCACTTTGTCATCCAGTTACATGACAAACATCTTAAATAGATGCTTCCTCAAAAATTAATTTATAAATTTAAATTATTTGTATTCTAATCTTCTTCGTTTTACAAATAGTTAAATTGATTCATCCACATGTAACGAAACCATAGCGCGATTCAGGAAATTGCTTTACTGCCATCTATGGATAATAATGGTAACTTTAAACTTGATTTATTTTTTTAAAAGTTTTAACCATACTTTGAAAATGACCAGACCGATATAGCTTATTTTGATCTTGAAATGTTTTAGAAAGTTATAATATGAATAATAATTAAAATAATTTTCTTGTTATAACATAATATTCATGTTTTCCAATAGGAACAAACCCAAGACCAAGTATCATAATTGATCCTAGGTACAAACTAAAATTAGGTAGCTGCCAGCTCTTCGGTCTCACAGGAGACCGAAGAGCTGGCAGCTACCTCGGCCAAAGAATTAGTTTAGCTATTCAAAGGGGGAACGCTGCCAGTATCTTCGGAACCTTGCCTAAAGGGACTCCTTATATTAATATATTTTAAATTTTCATATTTTAAGGTTATTTAATAATTTGTAGTAAGTTATTATTAATAAATATTTTTATTTTGGTACAAACAGTTCCAAATGTTTCATTTGATGTTCGTCCGATCACTTTTGTCTTTACAATAAAGTCATTTGGCTGTCAAATATTTTTTCTCAAACATGCATGGAAATACTGTCATTATTTGTGTCATATATGTTTTTTTTTCCTTGTGGCAACCCTAGGCATAACAGCTGATTTGAATTGGCCCCGTATTTTATATTGTAATATTACAAAAATAATTATAATTTTAAGTAAAAACCAATTCCTCATTGCCAAATAATAGTATATTAAGTGTTACATAAACTATTTGTGATAAAAACTTTAAAATTGTACCGGTGCAGAGACAGTTATACATCGGAATTTTTTTCAATATTTAAAATAAGTACTTGGATTTGACAAGATTTTTGAAACTTATCGTTGTTTAAATGAAGGTTTGTTTGTTTATTTACTTTTACATCCTCACATGTCCAGTAATAGATTGATTTTACTGACTGATTATAGAATACTGATTTTAGAACATAACCTTGTTTTTGTTTCGCCTTTCTTACTCTTTTTTGCTAATAATCACTGATTCTGTAGTACGTAATTATAATCGAAAATGTCGAATACTGTTAATATGATAATGACGCGTAAAGCCTTAGCTAATCTGCAAGAGACAATGCTCCAATTAACGTTGAAAGAGTTACAAATTATGAGTGAGAAATGCGATAAACTAAACAAGGAAAGGGACGAAAATGAGTTAGAACTGCTTAGTAAGAACGGCCAGCTCAAGATAGAACTGGCACAGTTGCATTCACTGTATACTGATACCTTACAGGATCGGGAAAGGCTACAACTTATAGTTGACAGTTTTGACTCTTGTAGGGATCATTATGAACAAACTTTGAACCAAATTGCAGCACTTAAGGAGGAGCTACAACGATCAGAGATCAAAATATCACAACTTGAAACTGAGAAACAGAGCACCGTGGTTCAATCTAATCAGAGTTTGTTCGATGAACTGATGGCTACAAGCATAGATACTACTAAAGCTCACCCTTCCATTATCATAGACCTCACCTCTGATGATGAATCCGGGGGCTGTTCTAAGTCATTGAAAATTATTAAATGTAGTAAAAATAAGTTAAAGAAATATTTAAAAATTAAAAAGTTTATCACTAAATCAAAAAAAAATGATACATAAATATAAGTTTTTTATAAATTCTATGTCACTTAATAAAAAGAGATTGCAACTGATTGACCAGGTGAATATGTATATGTTAGAACTGGACACTGTCGCACTACAGTACAAAACTGATACACGGGCCCTTCAATATAAGATTGACCGGCTCCGAGACTCTTTAAAATCAATTACATATAAATATGAAACGGCAGAGAAACAGAGTAGGGAACAGGTGTTAGCTATAGGTAAATTAGTAAACTCATGTCATTGTCAAAATGACCAAATGATATGCGGCCATGTCCCCTCCTCACCCTTGAATTGTAAAAAAAATATATGCAGTGATGGATTTGGTGAGCAAACAACTTCTTCAATCCTAAGTGAAAATACGTGCGGTGGTACATTGCATAGTAATATATCACTGCAGCCACATTCAATAACATCTGGTGATAAACTCACTTCATCACCAGTTAAAACTGTGTGCAGTGTGGATACTAGTATATTAAGTTCAAGCAGTACCTGCGAGGTATCTGTAATAGAAAAGTTGCAAATAAAAAATAATGAAAAAATCTTAGTGTATTGCGATGAAATAGGTAAAAATTTTGTACATCATTTATCACAGTTAGGTCATTCTGTAATAAATCATACATATACAGGTGCTTCTTACTCTAAAATTATAGATTTTATTTTGACTGGTACTCACTGCATGCAGTCCACTATAGTGGTGCTGGTTGGTAGAAGAGGCAATATTAATAGTGACAAACTTATAAAAAAATTTGATACTTTATCAAGTCTAAATGTAAAACAAGTCATTTTGTCCACCTTGCCATACAGCACTGCTATGAGCCACAAGGAAAATCACTTAAGATACAAATTAAATATGAAACTACATACCATGGTATCATATTCCAAAAAAAATTGCATTGTTAGATTGGAATATTATTTTCAATAATAATAGTCTGTTGACATTAGATAGATATTTTCTATCAAAAACTTTACAACGAAAGGTAGCTCTGTTGCTATCATTTTTTTTATTTTTTCAAGCCAAATTATTGGCAAGTACAACTGCTTTTATTCAGCAGGATAATTTTGACACTTCACATTTGGAAAATGAAATTCCAAAAAACTAGTTTGTAGGACAACAGATAATAAATCTGGCCAGTTTTGTCAGACTTTGGCCCCTGAGAATAATCATAATAAAAATATTGTTTTTATAAACGTGGTGCACCATAATGTTAGAGGTTTAATAAATGGTAAAGATTTAGAGTTGGAGCTATACATTAATGCAAATTCTATTAATATTTTTTGTGCTACAGAGCACTGGTTAAAAGATCATGAAATCACATTGTTGAACTTCATAAATCACCAGGTTGCTAGCTCGTTCAATAGAAAACATTCTAAACGTGGAGGCTCTTTAATATTAATTAATAAAAACTTAAAATTTAAAGAACGTAAGGATTTAGTAGCCCTCTCCATTGAGCGAGTTATTGAGATTGCCAGTATTCAGTTTGAGCATTTCATCTTGTTAGGCGTATATAGTCCCCCTAAAGCTCCGTACATTAAATTTGAAGAAAAGCTTGAAGAAGCACTGTTCAAATGCCAATGTTCTAAGAAATCTATAATAGTTTGTGGAGATTTTAATGTTGATATACTAGATACATTGTAACGGTTGACGGGCTTGGTAGGGGTGGTGCGCACTAGGTAGCAACAACACACCTACGTACACCCATCAGGTACGGTTGGTAATCCCTGGAGATGTGTAAGTAACACTATCTCAAAGAATCACCAGTGCACCAGCTAGCAGAGCATGTGTATAGGGAGTGAGTATGGACCAACCTGGAGCAGAGAAATACCAGAATTTATAAAAAGAGGGCGCCAGGCATCTCTCCATCAAACTAATGATGCAATTAAAAACCTCAAGTATCTACTTATTAATTATATTTATTTTAACTATATCCATATGTAGACATGAATTTACATTTATAGAAAGTAAAAAGAAATGGCTTAGTCAAGCATAGTGGGATCCATATATATATGGTCACTTAAAAAAAAGTTTATATTTAGTACAAATAAAAATTTAAACCAAAGTATGGAAATGGGCGTGGCCTAAAATGACAAATATTAAAGCAGTTGTCAGATGCCTTAAAAATATCTAAATTATATACAGACATACATTTAAACTATCTCTGAGTTTTTTTAACACACAACACCGCTTCCTATCATCACCATCATCATCATCATACACTACAACATAACAAGGTACAAATAAAGTTTCACATTAATATTCCGATTCCGTGAAGCGCTCGTGGCCTCGCGGTCTCAGTGTACTGTAAACGATCACTGAGTTACGCAACTTTCACTATGGCTGGTCCTCGGATGGGTGACCACTTTGTGGCATTTACATTTGCGAGCGTTTCCGTGCTTCGGAAGGCACGTTAAGCCGTTGGTCCCGGTAGCCAGTAAAATGGCAGTCGTTAAGCCTGGTTGAAGGCCTTATGGGCGGCTTGAAAATTTCAACAGCAGGTAGCCACAACCTGCGTCTGTCTATTTCAACACGGCAATGGGCTCACCACCTATTACGTGGGACAGGAATCCACACGGTGAAAAGTGGGCATATAATATGCCTCTGCCACCCCTTCGGGGATAAGGCGTGATGGATATTTATTTATTTTATTTTTAATATTCCTTTGTGATAATAAAAAGATTATAAAATATGTGTAACTGGAACGTCACATCGGTAGTCCAGTAAATTAAAGTAGTTGAAAGCTACATATGTAATAGAAAAATGAATATTTAAAGTTAAAAGTTATTCCTTTTAAACTATCAACATCAGTTGCCCTTTACCGGGTTATTATACAGAGAAGCAAATTAAAGATTACTACTTATCTGGATATAATTGAGGAACATCCAAGTCCTTCACATCTCTTCCTATTCTAGAAGTCCAGGTAGTAGGTAACCAGAGTAGAGAAAAATATCCTCTTTGCACAATGTCTCAGCTTACTTTAAGTCTTCTTACAGACATTCAGGAGTAAAAAATGTAGAATGCAGAGAACGTGAAACACGTTAAACTATCAAATATTATGTTAAAAAACAAATAAAAAACGTAAAACATAAACATTGTAACGATACTATTTTCCGGGAGGGGAAAAAGGTAAAGTTAAGGAGAAAACTGTCACCAGGACTGGAGTAGTCCTGGCTTAAAAGGAAAAGTAAAAGAAAAAGGAGAAAAGGTAAAATTGATTTATTATAATATAAAAATGTTAAGAAAATAAAACCAAGGAAAGCCGGGAGTAAATTAAAGTCTTGATTCTTCAAGAACAGCCGCTAAGATGGGGCCTCGAGTAGGCCTCCAGCCTCCACGTTGCTAGGAAGGGGGACCTCTAGTAGGCCTCCACGTCGCTAGGAAGGGGGGCCTCTAGTAGGCCTCCACGTCGCTGAGAAGGGGGCCTCAAATCCCCTCAAGGCCTCCACGTCACCGACCTCGGAGAAAAACTGGTCGCGAACTCAGGCAGGTAGAGGGCTGAAACTGACGAGCGGTCGGCGTCTTTCACAGAGCCGGTTAATAACACACAACACTGCAGACCATCACTTCACTATTTCTGGAGAGCACAACCCTCACACTCAGCACTTATTCCCAGCACCTCCTCTCAAGGTGAGCACCAAAAGTAGACTGATCTGACGGCCCCGGCTTCCTTCTTTTCCAGAGCATTTCAAAATTTAAACTAGATTAGAATACAAATAATATAAATTTATAACAAGGTCTAATATCTATACAACCTAACCTACTGGCAGCTCTAACAATAAATTAAAAATAAAATCTAGGCTTGTCATTAACTGACATTAAAAATTACAATAGGTAAACAAACATTAAGAGAGCATAAAAACTCTTGAATTATCAAGGCCTATGAATGCTACAGATAATGGTCATGCAGATAATTTGGAGAGAACGTAAAATAAAACATTTAATTAAAAAAATGTTACATTACATTTCCCCGACAACCCCGGAAAATTTTTGATTGTAATGAAAAAATTTTGTTAAAAAAGAAGGCATTGACCAGCTAAAATTAACCTATATGACTATTTAGTGGGACAGAAAGCTTTACAAAAGATAAAAATTACGTTACCCTATATCCCTTGAAAATTAACAAATGAGAAAATTTCGATGTTGTAAAAGAAAAACCTTGCTCTTTCATACACCTTTCATCAACCCACATTTCATACTCCCTCAATCATACATCACTAACATACTTAGGGGATATGGTTCACATTCTATGACACATACTCCACAAGGAAAAAAAAAATTATTTTTAAATTACGTTGGCTTATTTTTTTAAATTAGGTGTCGTAATCCGCACCTTTTTAAAACCCGTTAAAATTAAAAGAAATATTTACAAAGCTTTCCCAGTTTAAGAAAAGCAGTCAAGGTTTGAAAGCATAATTGCTTAAGAAAAGCCTTCAAGTTTCAAGTAGTTCAAGTATTAAAAATAAAGCTTTCCAGCTTAAGAAAAGTAGTCAAGGTTAAAAGCAAAATTGCCTTTTCAAGAAGCTAAGTTGAAGTATTAAAAACGATACACAATGGCTTATTTTAAGAGTTGTGTACCGCTCTATGAAGAAAAAAGAAAAAACAGAAAGGAAAATGCCAACAGTTTTTGGAAAAAGTAAAACTTGTGAAATATTTACAATGGACTTAATGTTAAATGATAAGTAAAAATATTTTTAAAGACATCAAGGAAAAAAAAATTAACGTTAAGATATTCACGTTTAAAGAAATAATAATAAAATAATCACTAAGTTAATTAACAATTGTTGAGACGTTAAGTTAGACAAAATATTATAAGACATTAAAACAAAACATTTTTTTACAAAAACACAACAGATATGAAACTATACTTTAAAATCTTTAATGTGCCATTTTCCTCTTAAGCCATTCTGATCTTCTAAAATAAAAACAAGTGGTGACAGTTTCTACACAACTGTACATTTTATGTATTTAGGGGCTAATTTGGCACTAAAATAGGTGCCGGCATTTCTTTGAACGTAATTTTTCCGCCAGACGGTATCACCGATATTAAACTCTTTAAAACTGTGCCTAGTATTATAATGAAAGGCATTATTCGAATGTGCCTTGTATAGTGCAACCTGTACCTTATCGAAGATGACAGATAATAACCCTATATTAGCGGCATAGACATCTCGAGGAAGGAAAATTATTTCGTCTAGGTTAGAGCAACTAGAATAGAGTGAACCACATGATATGATTTCACGGCCAAAGACAAGAAAAGATGGGGAGAATCCTGTCGCAGCATTTACAGAGGTATTTAGTGCTAATTGAATCTTTTGTAACGGAACGTCCCATGAACGGTGATCATCCCCGACTAACTGCGATAGCGCCGTAATAATCTAACTAACTAACTAACTATCTTCACGCTGTATCCCTGACGGGGTAGTCAGAGAGGACAGATCGCCAGGCTTCGCGATCCATGCATACTTCTTTCGCTTCTTCGAGATTCATCAATCGCTTCATACACGCACGTCTGGGTATCCGAGTACTTTTGACCTTTCCGTTTTTGAGCAATCTGCTCACGTGGTCTTCATATGTAAGTCTCGGCCTTCCCTGACTCCTTCTACCCTCTACTTTTGAACAATATATATTCTTCGTCAATCGTTCCTCACTCATTCTTTGGACGTGTCCAAACCAACGGAGCACGCCCTTTTCCAGTTTAACGCTGACACTTTCATTCAAACCTGCCATATTGCGTATCACTTCGTTACGTATTTGGTCGGCCAAGGTAACGCCGCACAATTTTCGAAGTGATCGCATCTCCACAGCATTCAATTTACTTTCATGCATCTGCTGACATACCCAGGTTTCACTACCGTAAAGCAAAGTTGGCACTAGCACTGCGTTATGAATCGCC
This sequence comes from Thumatha senex, assembly GCA_948477245.1. Classification (NCBI taxonomy): domain Eukaryota; kingdom Metazoa; phylum Arthropoda; class Insecta; order Lepidoptera; family Erebidae; genus Thumatha; species Thumatha senex. The sequence continues at coordinate 9,210,275 of OX419728.1, forward strand.
ATTCGTGCTTCTTTTACGATGCTTTGTCGCTTTACTAACTGGGACAAAGCACCGTTAACTTTGTTTCCGGCAGCTACTCGCCGTTCTACATCCGAATCACATCTTCTATCCGCGCTAAACATACTTCCTAAATACACAATTTCATTCACTTGCTCTAGACGTTCCTGGTTTACTCTAATCTCGCATTTAGTTCTTACGTCACCTCTTTCAAATACTAGAACCTTAGTTTTACTTGCATTCAAGCGGAGACCCTTAATTTCACACCCCTCTTTCATATTAGTGACTAATGCCTGTAGGTCGGCTTCTGATGAGGCCATGAGCACCGCATCATCAGCGTACAGCAGACAGTTTACTGTAAAGTCACCCAAATTCACACCCATATTAAAATCTTTCAACTTCTGTAGGCAGCTGTCCAGATACACTATGAACAGCCAGGCGGACATGACACATCCCTGTTTGACGCCTGTACAGACATCAAAAAGAGGTGACACATCCCCCCCTACTCGCACGCAAGCCTTACAGTCCCTATAAAGCGACTGTATTGCCCGCAGTAGCGAGCCGTCTACACCATATCCTGGCAGCAAGTCCCACAGCGTTTCTCTCACAACGTTATCAAATGCTTTCTCTAGATCCACAAAAGCGCAGAAAACCTTCTGGCTAAGAGCCAGAAACTTTTCCGCGATCATGCGGAGAGAAAACACTTGATCCATGCAACCTCTTCCACGTCGGAATCCGCATTGAGCCTCCCATAAATACCTTTCAGACTTTTCTTGCATTCGTGCCGTTATAACCTTTGCATACACCTTACTAGCTAAGCTGATCAAGCTGATCGCCCTGTAGCTGGAGCAGTTTAGGCGCGAGCCTTTCCCTTTGTAAATAGGTACTACAACTGCTACTCGCCAGTCATCTGGGACCTCACCCGTCCGCCAGCACAAGTTGCATAACAGACATAGTGTGTCCCAGACACGCGACCCACCGTACTTGATCATCTCAGCAGTAACTCTGTCTTTTCCCGCAGCCTTACCACATTTCATACTTCTTATCGCTTGTTCTATTTCTTTCATACTAATGACTTCAATGACATCGAAGATGAGCTCCACCTCCCGACGTGGCATCTCTGTCTTTTCTTGCATACATCTTTCCATAATATTCACTCCATCTCTGCAGGACGTCACTTTGGTCTGTTAGGACGTCATTGTTAACACTAAGCACTTTATTCATACTGCAGATTGCCGAACAACTCCGGGTCTTGCCTACCTCTTTCCAGAAGAGCTTGGCATTATCCCGGAAATTGGACGACAACCTTTCATCCGCTTTCATTCTGCACCTTTCACGAGCTTCTTCTATCAGTGCCTTCGTGTTAACTTTCTGCAGCTTGTATCTCTCTTTCATATTAAAATCATTCCGCGAGGCTAAGTAGTCTAGCCATGCTTTCTTCTTCATTCGAACTGCTTCTTTCACTTCCTCATTCCACCATGCATCACGCTTATTACTACTGCCTCTTTTCGTTTCTCCACACACTTCCACAGCGGCATTTATCATACTGTCCCTAAGGTTCTGCCATACACTTTCCACATTCTCACTGCTTACATTGACGTCGCCAAGCTTTTCGGCTACTCTTTCATTATATTTATCCCTAATGGATGCATCCTGCAGCTTCCAGCTTTTGATGCTATAAGTCGGCTCAGGTTCAGAACACTCGGTACGATGACGCCAACCCGCGAACAGACCCCTAATCCTAGTTATGACTAGGTAGTGGTCTGATCTCAGCTCAGCGCCTCGATAAACCCTTGTGTCCATCACCTGTTTACGGAGCCGACTATCCATTAGGAATAGATCTATCATGCTTCTCTTTGACTTACATCTCCTCGTATACATATGAATTTGTTTGTGGTTGAACATCGTGTTCGCCACAAACAAATCCTTTTCCTTACAAAATGCCAGTATTAGCTTGCCAGCGTCGTTCACCCTTTTATCCCCATACTTCCCGAGTACCGACTCAAAACCATCGCGAGCGGTACCCACCCATCCATTCAAGTCTCCACATACTATAAGTCTTTCATTTCCTTCTATCACATTTAGAGCTTCTCTCATACTCTCCCAGAAGTCCTCTAGCTCACTCGCGTTCTACGAAGATACTGGCGCGTAAGCAGCTACCAGGAAAATCTTCGTCAAACCAAGTTTTACACGGATCCAGAGGATTCTAGGACCTACCAGTTTGTACTTATACATACCGGAGGCCAATCGCGAGGACAGCAAAATTCCAACCCCCCGACTGCCATGCTCGCTCTCTGGTACTCCAGACCAAAGCGCGAGCATCCCACCCGGGAGCTCCAAGACTTCGCTGCCCTTGCGCTTGGTCTCTATCAAGCACACTGCATCTAACTTTCTCTCATTCATAACATCCATCAACTCATTCATCTTATCTGTCATTCCTCCCCTAACATTCCACGCAGCTACCCTGCACTCCATCCTCCACTTCCCGCCGTGTCGGGCCGCGCGTGTAGGGTGGCGGGCCCCTACGCCGCTCTGGCACACACTTTTCGCACCAGCGGGGACGAACTGGTGCGCGTCGCCTCGAGGGCACGCCCTAGCATCATTCGCCCTGGTGGCACTCGTGTTGGAGTAGAATTGCAGCCGTAGCTGGCAGGGATGGCGACGTGCACGCTTCTACTCTATATTCCGTAATAATCGTTCTATTATATCGTTCAGTTGGATTAACTTGAGGGCAATATCTAGGCGAATAGAATATAAAGGGTATTTTATAATTATTTAAAAATCGTTGGAACTCATTAGATTGAAATTGTGAGCCATTATCCATAATAATGGTTTGTGGTATACCATGTACTAAAAATACAAAGTTTTCAAGATGTCGTTTAATAATAGTAGTAGTAGCTCGTGTAATAGGAAAAATAAGGCAGTACTTTGAAAATGAGCACGTAATTACGAGAATATATTGATTACGTTGCCTCGTCATAGGCAAAGGACCCATGAGGTCCAAAGATATATTCTGGAAAGGCCTCGAACAAATTTTTGGATTACCCATAAGGCCATAGGGTGAATGATTCGAATGTTTATAGGCAAGACATGTTTCCCATGTAGAACACACTTTTGCCACTTCTCTAAACATACCAGACCAGTAGTATCTTAAGGAAAGTTTTTTGTAAGTTTTAAAGATACCAATGTGAGGATTATTATTTATCAAGCCATGGCAAGATTTGATAAGGTCAAGCCTCTCAGAGGGAGGAGGAACTTCCTTCCATGAAAAATCTTCATTAAGATCATCTATTGTGTTAGAATAGCGATATAACTTATTTTCACGAATTTTATAGTTAGGATAATCATCAGGGTTATCACGACATCTGTTAAAAAGTTTATTGAAATGTTCTAACTCAGACGCGTTGTCTCTAGACACAGGGGCAACCCCTTCTAAAATTTCTGTATCAGGGCCCTTATAACGAGAAAGTAAGTCTGGGACTACATTATCTTTACCTTTCTTATGTTTCAGATCAAAATCAAAACATGACAAACGAAGAGTCCAACGTGCTAATCTCCCAGAAGGATTAGATAAATTTTGAAACCATTTCAATGCAGCATGATCAGTGTAAACCGTAAATCGTTTACCATTAACAAGATAACAACGCCAATGTTCAAGTGCAGCTATAACAGCTAATGTTTCGCGTTCAGTAGTAGAATAATTTTGCTCATGTTTACTAAGAGTTCTGCTCATATAAGCAATAACCACTTCAACATTGTTTTGTTCTTGAGTCAACATAGCTCCTATACCATAATTAGAAGCGTCACAGTGAACAAAGTAAGGAAGGTCAAAGTCAGGGCAAGCTAGAATCGGGGTCGAAGTCAAACATTCTTTCAGTTTGGTAAAACTTAAGTCTGCGTCCGGATTCCAAACAAATTTTGGAGAATTCTTCCCAGCAGCAGTTAATTTGCAGAGAGGCGAGGCAATAGAACTAAAATTGGGAATGAAACGACGGAACCAACTACATGTACCCAAAAATTGCCTTACCTCTTTTTTAGACGTAGGAATAGGATAAGCTAAAATAGCTTCAATTTTACTAGGATCAGCTCGTAGTCCTAGCTCGTCAACTACATAGCCAAGGTATTTAAGTTCTTTACGAAAAAACTTACTTTTCGCAAAGTTAATAGTAAGCCCAGCATAAGAAAGCTTTTCATGAACTTTAAGTAACAAAGAGATATGTTCCTCAAATGTGGAACTGATGATTATAATATCATCTAAGTAACAGAATACTTTATTATCGAATTCAGGAGTAAATAAGTGATCCATGAGTCTTTGTTGGGTCGCAGGACTGTTAGTTAGACCGAACGGCATTACCGTAAACCTAAAAGAACCTCTGCCAGGCACATAGAAACCAGTTTTATCTCTACCTTCAGGATGTAAAGGGATTTCCCAAAATGCTTTGGCAATATCTATGCTAGACAAATACTTACAGCCTTTAAGATTATCAAGTATTTCAGAAATAAAAGGAAGACTATAAGCGTCTTTACGAGTAATTGAATTTAATTTCCTACTATCAACGCAGAAACGCCATTCTCCATTCGACTTAGGGGTTATAAGAACAGGAGATAACCAAGGACTTTCGCATTTTTCAATGACCTTTAATTCAAGCATTTTATCGACTTCATCAATAAGAATCTTTTGTTTTTCAGGAGAGAGACGATAACAACGTTGCTTAATAGGCAAAGCATTACCGGTATTAATTCGATGACAAATTAGACTAGTAAGACCTAATTTACCTTTCTGTTCAAAAGAAATGTCTTTAAAACGTTCAATCATAACCCTAGCAATATTAGTTTGGTTATTGGAAAGGTGATCGAAAGACATGATTTTGTTTTCAATAGCACAGTTCTTAAAATCTCTACTATCAAGATTAAGTTTAAGCGAAAGTAACTTAGGACACAGATCAAATTCTTTCCAGAAGTCCCAGCCAAGAATCAAAGATAGATATATCTCCGGAAAAACATAAGCTTTAATGATACGAGTTTGATTATTAAAACTCACCGGTAAATGAAAATAACCAGAAGACGATGATTTTTGTTTATTAGCAACCATAACTTGAGCTGATGACTTGAATAGCTTAAACCCTAGCTTTTGAATATCCTTATGAGAATTATTTCCTAAAATAGTAAAACAGATTCCGCTATCTAAAAGACCTGAAAAACTTACATTGTTAATAGAAACGTTAATAAAAAGTCCCTTTCCTTGTCATAGATTGCAGAAGTTGTTTTTAATAAAACATAACATTTCGGATAGTGTTTAACCATTGGTTCCAATCGCTAAGGTTAAAATTTTGAGTCTTAAAACTATTCAAGTCACTATTTAGTTTTTTGTTTGAGAATCCGGTGTACATTTGGGACAATTTGAAATTTTCACTCCTTTCAGACCACACTTAAAACAGATCAAATACCTCGGTTGAGTACACATTTTCAAAGAATGACCCTTAACCCGACAACGCCAACAAAAATCTTCTTTGGGATTATCTTGACTTGTTTGCGAGGAAGAGGGCAATTTCGAAGTAAAATGTGGTTGCTTGTTGTATATCGCGTTAGAGTGACTAAGGTTAGAATTATTTTTAAGAGTCAACGGACGATAAGCGAACTCCGCAGCGCAAGAAGGGGTATCTGAATATCTGGGTTTATGAAAATTTAGATCTCTTTCTGAAATCCTTTCATAGCTCTGACAGGTTGAGATCAAGGAATCGATTGAATTAATCTCTTTAAGCGCAACGAAAACTGAATAACAAGGTTTTATGTTGTGAAGTAAAATTTCCAATTGGTCGCTTTCTCCAAGTTTCTTGGAGAGACGATTGAACATACCGAACATAATAGACACATAGACAATGATAGTCTCAGTAGCCCCTTGAGTGCGATTTCTAATAGCTTCTAATAATTTGTAATCATAGTCCTGAATTCCAAAATCTTTAATAAGTAGAATATGGATCTGATTCCAATTCAAAAAGGGATTTCGACTATGTTGAAATCTAAACCAATGTAGTGCATCTCCGACAAAAATTTCAAAGGCATGTTTAACCAAAGTTACTTCTGATATATTCCTAGAGATCCGGAATTCCTCTAACTTTTGCAGGAAAGACCTAGGACATGTTTTACCATCATATGAAAACCTTTTAAAATCTTTAACAAAATTGTACGGCGAGTGACAATTCTGGTCTACCAAAGAATATTGCGGCATACTCCAAACCGCAGCGGGATATGAAATCGGTTGAGAAGAAGCGAGAACCTCAGAAGGTTCGGAAATTTGAGGCCTGAAGAGAAGTTCAGCTTGATTCTGAGCAGGAGGGTTAGATTGGTTCAGAGTAGGAGAGTCAGATTGGTTCAGAGCAGGAGGGTTAGATTGGTTTAGTGTAGGAGGGTTGTATACTTCCACCAACACGTCCTCCTCAGTTTCAGTATGATTCAAAACAAGAACTTCAAATCGTTTTTGGAGTAAGTAAAACCGAGATCTAAGATTTGAGCACAACTCGATCAATGGTGGAACAGCACTTATACGTTCTAGACGATAATAAAGATGATTTATAAACGATTCTATCTTTTTTAAACTACTACGATCCCTAGATAATTCAATATGCGAAATTTTACTCTCAATATAGTTGAGAGTAGTTTCAGCTTGTGACAGATCAAGTTGAAGAGGTATAGGTGAGGATTTTATGTCATGTGATAGAACATGACATAGTTTAGTCATCTGATCTCTCAGATTCGTCAAAGTTTCAGCAGGTCTTTCAGCTCTGATAGACACTTCGTATTCAAGTTCAAGTTTATTTAGGTACGAGTATTTTATTAGTCTCTCCATGATTAAGATTTAAAAATTATTAAACGAGTTTATTAGTTTAATCTAGGTTTATATAGACACTAGCGAAATATAGTGTGTTGCTATGGTAACTAAACATTTATCTGTTATGTGTCAAATAAATAAAAATTAGTCTGCACTGAAAAACCGATGTGTTCGTTTATTTTAGGTACGAGTATTTATTGGTCTCTCTATGATTAAGATTTTAAAAATATTTAACGAGTTTATTAGTTTAATCTAGGTTTATATAAATTTTCAAGTAATCTTCATACAGGTTGCACTAGACGTGGAAACAAAGCAAAACTAAATGAATTAATGTTCAAAGTGTTGATTTATGTAAAGTTTTGTATAAACAACCACAGGATATTGTCCTGCAGCCGTCGTGAAGTGTCCCAGCCCCCAACTAGTAAGAGACCACGAATGGTTTTAAGAACACTCACTAGCGAAGACTGGGTACGATTACCAGAGGGTAACCGCAGAGGTGTGCAAGTGTGTGGGATGCAGTATAATGATGTATTAGTAGAGTGTTATAATGTGCCTAGGTGATAACGACTATAGGATATTGTCCTTAGTACGTCGTAGAGAATCCAAACCCCAACTTGTAAGCGACCACGAATGGTTTTAAAAACACTTGCAAGCGAAGAATGGATGACAATTACCATTGGGTAACCGCCGTGGTGTGCAAGTGTGTGGGATGCAGTATAGTGATGTATAAGTAGAGTGTAAAGAAGTATTGTAAAGGTCGAGGTGGATGAGGTGGTGAAAATATAAGCTTACCAAATAAAAATCTCTTGAGCAAGTTTGTTTTGGAATTTAGAGAACCTGAAAATAATTAAAAAGGGGGGGGGGGGGGTTAATAAGAAGTTGGGCGCCAAACTGTAACGATACTATTTTCCGGGAGGGGAAAAAGGTAAAGTTAAGGAGAAAACTGTCACCAGGACTGGAGGAGTCCTGGCTTAAAAGGAAAAGTAAAAGAAAAAGGAGAAAAGGTAAAATTGATTTAATATAATATAAACATGTTAAGAAAATAAAACCAAGGAAAGCCGGGAGTAAATTAAAGTCTTGATTCTTCAAGAACAGCCGCTAAGATGGGGCCTCGAGTAGGCCTCCACGTTGCTAGGAAGGGGGACCTCTAGTAGGCCTCCACGTCGCTAGGAAGGGGGGCCTCTAGTAGGCCTCCACGTCGCTGAGAAGGCGGCCTCAAATCCCCTCAATGCCTCCACGTCACCGACCTCGGAGAAAAACTGATCGCGAACTCAGGCAGGTAGAGGGCTGAAACTGACGAGCGGTCGGCGTCTTTCACAGAGCCGGTTACGGTTACACACAACACTGCAGACCATCACTTCACTATTTCTGGAGAGCACAACCCTCACACTCAGCACTTATTCCCAGCACCTCCTCTCAAGGTGAGCACCAAAAGTAGACTGATCTGACGGCCCCGGCTTCCTTCTTTTCCAGAGCATTTCAAAATTTAAACAAGATTAGAATACAAATAATATAAATTTATAACAAGGTCTAATATCTATACAACCTAACCTACTGGCAGCTCTAACAATAAATTAATAATAAAATCTAGGCTTGTCATTAACTGACATTAAAAATTACAATAGGTAAACAAACATTAAGAGAGCATAAAAACTCTTGAATTATCAAGGCCTATGAATGCTACAGATAATGGTCATGCAGATAATTTGGAGAGAACGTAAAATAAAACATTTAATTAAAAAAGTAAGTAAAAAATTTTACATTACAACATAAACCCCTGTAACAACAGAAAAGTGACAGACATTAGTAATTTGTAATAAAAATCACTTTCACCCTCAACATTCTGTTAAGGAATGCAGTCTAAGAGATTATATAGTTTTAACTTACCACTTATTTCAGTGGGGTTTTAACTAGATCCTTCTATCATCATCCTTTTTCATATTATTTGCTAAGTCTCTTGAAAAGCAGACTGAAATACAAAGTACAACCTGATGCAGAGTAAGTATCTATCTAGCAGCAGTAGAATTATGTGAGTGTGGAACGACAGGTGCGGCGTGGCAAGTTAAATACTAGGAATGAAAATCCATTTACGGTAAACTTCAATCACAAACTATATTTCACAATTAACACAATTAATCAAATCACATTTTAGTGTTTACAGAATCGATGATTACTTAGATAGGCATGGATACAAATTCACTATAAATCACATTGTAGGCAAAATGGAAACAGATTACATTATCTTAGGTACGTCTGAACAGTACGGTGTAGGAGAGTAAAGAGAATCCGGAAACACTTGTTTTTTATAACTATAGACTATAATAGAATTTCATAATTCAATATTGTCATAGACTTTAAAGCGTTCTTTACACTACCAGATTTAAGATTGTACGGTGTACAGAAACATAATGATTATTAACACTTCCCCTTACACCATACAATCGGTCACTACATAAGCTCTACAAAGAAAACTAAGTTGACAAGCTGATCTACATATAACTAGATACATAAACATCTACGTTATATCCCTGCCTCACAACTATAAAAAAGCCCATGCAAGAGACCTAACATTCAGCCCATACATAAAAGCGTTGTGCTTTACTGATGCCAAAGCCTTTGTTAAGATATCTGCTATCATTTCCTCAGTCGACAAATATTTAATTGATATAATACCTTTATTATATAAATCCTTGATGAAATGATAACGAACATCAATGTGCTTTGTCCTCTTATGACAATCTGTTACAATAAGTTTGTGTGCACTTTGATTATCATTAAATACCAAACAATGCAATTCTTCACAAAAGAATTCATTCCATAGACCTCTAACAAACAAAATTTCTTTACAAGCTTCACTAATACTCAAATATTCTGCCTCTGTACTTGAACAAGCAACACAGCGTTGTTTCTTACTTTCCCAATTAACAGTATTAGAACCTAGCTTAATTACATAACCAGTATATGACTTGCGATCAACAGGATCATTCGCAAAATCAGCATCAGCATATGCTTTAAGTTCAAATTTTCCACACCTATTAAATATCAAACCATGATCTATTGTTTTTGACAAATAGCGAAGGATCCTCTTGGCAGCCAACCAATGACTTTTATCATAACAATTATTAAATTGACTCAAATTGTTACATGCATATGTTATGTCAGGTCTAGTGCACACACTTAAATACATTAATGATCCAATCAATTCTCTAAAATTATAGTTAGTGTCACACTTATCATTATCTTTACTCACAAGTTTTTCATTCTGTTGCATCGGGGTAGCTACTCCCTTTGCATCTGACATTCCAAAACGTCTTAGCAATTTTCGAATATAGTCAGTTTGTCTCAACATTAAAATGCCTTTAGTTCTATATCTCACAATATCTATACCTAAACAAGATTTTATTGGTCCTAAATTTTTGACATTAAAATTACTCCGTAAAATACCAATTAAGTCCTGTTTAGCAGATTTACAATTACTAAACAAAAAGAAATCATCTACATAAAGAGCCACAATAGTCAAATTATTACTTAAACTTTTACCACTATTGTCTCGTTTGATATAGACACATGGTTCACATTTTGTCTGATAATATCCGTTACTTAATAATATATTATTGACCGTTTCGTTCCAAACCCTACTGGCTTGTTTCAAACCATAGATGCTTTTCTGTAACAGACAAACTTTATTAGAATCAGAAATAAAACCTAATGGTTGTTCCATGTATATTTCTTCCTTTAAATTTCCATGAAGAAAAGCAGTTGTAACATCAATATGGTCAATATCCATATCAAGCTCATTGGCTAAATTAAACAAAATACGCATTGTTGAGTGTCTGACCACTGGTGAAAATGTTTTGTCATAATCAATGCCTTGTTTCTGACTGAAACCACGGGCCACTAGGCGCGCTTTATATTTTTCAAAATTACCAGAAGCATCCTGTTTGACTTTATAAACCCACTTGCATTTAACTATGTTTTTATTGGGTGGTCTCTCTACTAATTTCCATACCTCATTCTTCATTAAAGAGTCATACTCCACCTGCATGGCTTCCTTCCATTTCAAACAACAAGGACCTGCCATAGCCTCTTCATAGGAAACAGGCTCTTCAACAAATGAGTCTCGAGAATAGAGAGAATAGTCAAAATCACCATACCTCTTGGGTGGTACCCCCCTGGTAGTCCTAATAGGACGCTGACTGTGTGTAACACTCTCCTGAGCTGGCTCGTAGCTGCTGCCGAACTCGCTGTCCTCCAACTGTGCTGTTTGCTCTGCAGCAGGCTGCGGCGACAATGCCGCCTCACTGACAGGCGCGCTCAGGTTGGGTGCCTCACTTCCAACCGAGCTGCTCTCCAGTCCTTCATCTGAAATTGAGAACATTTCTCTATCAATATGAGTACTAGATATTTTATTTATATTATCACAGCTTAAAGTTGGTACTGAAACATTGTTCATATTATCCACTAAAACATTAGAATTATTCCCATTGCAAATATTCAAATTCAAATTATTCATATTATTATTATTCAGATTATTCATATTAGACTGAATATCGCTAACAATATCCCCTTTGTCCATATTACAATTATCATTTAATTGATCATTAATTTTATTATATGTCAATTCTATAAAATGAACATTTCTCGATTTTATCACAGTAGTGGGGTGAGACGGATCAACTAGTCTATATCCTTTAGAGTTCTCACAATAACCAACAAATATGTATTCCTTGCATTTTGCATCTAATTTCTGTCTTTTACAACTTGGAATTAGTGAGAAAGCTCTACAACCAAAAACTCTTAAATGACTCAGATTAACTTTACAACCAGACCAAATTTCCTCTGGAACGCCACCGGACAAAGCATTCGTCGGGGACCTATTCTTCAAATAAATTGCTGTCATAACAGCCTCTCCCCAGAATTGCTTGTCAAGGCCCGCTTCAGAAAGCATACATCTGGTTTTTTCCATAAGAGTCCTATTTAATCGCTCAGAAACGCCATTCTGCTGCGCACAATAAGGTATAGTTGTTTGGTGTTTGATCCCATGACTAGATAAAAATTGTTCAAAAGCATTGCTACAATACTCCCCTCCGTTATCTGTCCGCAAGCATTTTATGTGAAAACCAGTCCGTTTTTCTACAAAACTTTTAAAAGTAATAAAATAAGACATTACCTCGTGCTTATTCTTCATCAGATAGCCAAAAGTCTTCCTAGAGAAGTCATCGGTGAACGTCACCAAATACCTGGCTCCGCCTAAGCTGTTTACACTCATTGGCCCGCATACATCAGAGTGTACCAACTCCAACAGTTGCTGAGCTCTCTTCGCCTGACCCTTGGGAAATGAGTACATTGCCTGCTTCCCCTCAATGCATGGGATGCAATCCTTCAGCCTGTCACAGCCGTTGTCATCAAAGTCAACGCCGTCTACATGGCCACGAAGTGTATACATACCACTCATACTTAAATGTCCAAGGCGCCTGTGCCATAAATCCATTGACACACCAGTAGCAGCTAGGGCTTGATCTGAAACAGACTTTACATTAAAATTCACATTTCCAAACATGTTTCCATTTTCAATTTTATAAATTCCCTTCCTACAAGTTGCTGTGGCCCATTTTTTACCAGCTGGACTAAATATGTCACAATAATCTTTGTCAAATGTGACCCGATGACCCGATTTAGTTAACTGACTGACAGAAATCAAATTAGTCGACAATTTGGGAACATACAAAACATTATCCAGCTGTCTTTGTTCATTACTATTAATATAAAGAGAAACCTTACCAGATCCATAACTTTGTATAACATCATCATTAGCAACAGTAATTTTACTTTTAATCTTAGAGTCCATGTTCATAAAGCTATTTAAGTCGCGACACATATGAGAAGAACAGCCACTGTCGACGATCCAGTCTTGTTCATGAAATGCGGCTAAAGCTGATGCCAGCATTGTTTTGGATTCATCACGGTCTTCTTTCTTCTTCTGGTCATTTTTAAATTTGTAACATTTTGACTTTAAGTGTCCTGGCTTTTTGCAATAATGACATGTCTTGACTGTGGGCTTGCTTTTATTATTACTTAAATATGCCACACTTTCTTCACTGTTAGTACCGTTGCTATTTCTTCGAAACTCTTCTTGTAATAAACGCGCTCTGACAGCTTCACTTGTCAGCGTTTCCTTTAGATTGACAGATTCCAAACCAGAGACGAGGACATCATACTGTTGAGGTAATCCACTCAGTAAGATCTCAGCTACTTCACTATCTTCGATGATACGCCCAATATCAGCCAATTGTGCCACGAGCGTCATCACACCATTGATATAATCAGTCATAGATGAATACTGTGAATATTCCACATGATGTAATTTTCTTAATAGAACAACTCGTCGATAAAGACCTTTGTCTTCAAAAGCATCTGCCAATCGATTCCAGGCTTCTTTGGCAGTTTTAGCGTTTCTCAAATACTGAATGCAATTAGGCTTTACTGCAAGACAAATCCTGGCAAGAGCTCGAGAATCTAATGTCGGATTCGGTTCTCCACTATTTTCAATACAGGGCCACAACCCTTCTATAATTAGAAGCATTCGCATATAATACTTCCAGTTCAAATATGATCCAATGCCATCCAATTTTTCAAAGTTATACATTTGCGGGACATGAGGCACGTGTCCGCCATTTGCATTATCATCGGCCATAATTAATGTGTGTGTGATTTACTTTGCCACTTACTTGATTTCGCTCCCCTGCGTTATTCTTCTGGGCCCATAACCTGATGCAGAGTAAGTATCTATCTAGCAGCAGTAGAATTATGTGAGTGTGGAACGACAGGTGCGGCGTGGCAAGTTAAATACTAGGAATGAAAATCCATTTACGGTAAACTTCAATCACAAACTATATTTCACAATTAACACAATTAATCAAATCACATTTTAGTGTTTACAGAATCGATGATTACTTAGATAGGCATGGATACAAATTCACTATAAATCACATTGTAGGCAAAATGGAAACAGATTACATTATCTTAGGTACGTCTGAACAGTACGGTGTAGGAGAGTAAAGAGAATCCGGAAACACTTGTTTTTTTATAACTATAGACTATAATAGAATTTCATAATTCAATATTGTCATAGACTTTAAAGCGTTCTTTACACTACCAGATTTAAGATTGTACGGTGTACAGAAACATAATGATTATTAACACAACCATCGTAAGAACATATTATTCGCAAAGGCCAAGTAATCTTACCGATTACGAAGAAACAAATATAAACAAATATTCTCACCTCAGCAACAATTATTATGTATCCATATTTGCTAAAATGACTTCGGATATTAATCCGAATTAAATCACCATGACAGGCATATTCTCATGACGCCATGTCGTAGCCAAAAGGGACGAGCTCCTTTCTTTTTCTCCCGCTCGATTACGGCAGGCTAAAGTCATACGGCCTATACAGCCTTGACAAATAATCAAAAAATAAATAAACAAAACCAACATGAAAACCTTACTATTCCTGTTTGTCACACCTCACGCAAAACATTAGGGGTGGATGTGAGTCAGGACAGCCAATCTATCTAAGTTCAATGTCCAGCACCAAACTGAAAGACACCATAGACGCACGCGTTAATTTTAGAACGCGCCAAAAGAGTCTAAACTACCGTGACAGTTTTGACAACGTCAAACTCATGTCGTTAAGAACAAAAACAAACCGAATGAAATGTTTTAACATATTAAATAATTAGACAAATAAGTTTAGAGTTATAACTAAAGTGCCGTGTGCCCGGCGTGGGGCGGGCCGCGTATCGCCCTTACGGGCCTTGTCGGTGTAAATTTGTCGCTGCCGGCTGTGGTGCAAGCCATGGTCGGCAGCCAACAGTGTTGGGCCGCCGTCGCCTCGTTTGCTAGCGAGGTGATGGCGGCGAAACGAGAGGAGTTGCGGGTGCGGGAGCGTACGGGACAGACGCTACCGCCCCGCCGTCCGGTTCGGGGGCGCCGACGTGCTAATTACATGCGCGCCCTCGAATAGTCTCTGGCCGTGGGCGGAAGGTCGGGGGACCCCGCCCAACTGGCCACTTGGCGACGGGCACCCTTTCTGTGTTCCAGGGGGTGCCCACTTTTTTGCGCACGCCCGTACCGGCCGCTCTCACCTCCTCTGCTTACAGAGGAGCGCTCGAGAGCGGTGGAGGTGCGGGCTAGTTCTTCAGCTCCTTAGGGAGCTCCGGGGTGGTCGCTTATCGACCGCCCCGAGACGGACCCCTCCGTTCTGGGGTGCCCCTTGCCGGCTCGCAGTGATTTAACCTCAGGCCTACCCTGCGAGTCGGTTTTAAGGTGAGGCGGAACACCGCGGGGTTTAGTGGGTAGGACGGCCCTCTCTCACGGGCCGGGAGCCCCAAACACCGTCCCTGCTGCCCCCGCAGCAGGGATGACGGTGCGTAAATGCATTCCCCGCGAAAACAAAAAAAAAAAAAACAGATAACACTCAGCTCTAAAGAGTATGACAAACACTATTGAAACAGAACGGACAAAACTATGTATAAATACTGTTAAAACTATCTAGTTAATTCTAAATGGCAAAAAAAACAACTTATTATATTACAAGATGCCGTTTTATTTACAACCGAGCTAGTATAGGAAAATCTTATATTCCAAGAGATTCCAAAAGTACTAGATCTCGAAACACTTTGTCGAATTAGACGACTACTGAAAGAAAACTCAAAGTATATGTTTTTTTCAGTTATGATTCCTTTTAAATAGTATCAACTCTAACTCAACGTCGAGTTTATACTTATATGGAGTTTTGGATATAGCTAGGAAAAGCACTAACTACATTTATTGAGGAACGGATTCGCCAGGGCGAACAATGTCCTATATGTGGAAATTACCAAGATTCTTTCCATCTAAAGATTTAAAGTATACACAATAGGACTAAGTTTCTTGTGTAACACATTTATCATAGCGGGGAGCTAACTTTGCAGAAAAATGCTTGGAAGCATTTGACAAATGAAAACAACGCTTGTAGACTATTTGAACTTCCTTCAATTCCACATTACGTTTTCTCAAATTATAATAACGAGCCTTACGTTCATGCGATACGAGTAAACAGTTTCGAACTTTACTGAATATAGTTTCAAGTTCTTTTAACTTGTTAGAAAATTTATTTTCATTATCAACTTCTAAAGACTTAGGATCAATGGGAGTGTCATCATTATATATAGAACCATCAAGAATCATCTCACGTCCGTGAGTTAAGAAGTACGGAGTATGTTTAGTTACATCGTGTTTAACTGTATTAAGAACACATTGTATCTCAGATATGTTCTTATCCCAAGTTCGGTGATCAGAACGCACGTACGAAGCTATGGTTCTTACCAATTCACGATTTACACGCTCAGTAGGGTTTGTCTGTGGATGATATCTAGGATTGTAAAAGATATGAGGAACACTATATTTAACCATTAGGTCCTTAAAGTCTTTTGAAGTGAATTGTGCGTCGTTGTCACAGTAAAGATATTTAGGTACCCCATGTACAAGAAAAATTCCTTTCTCCAAACACTTAACTGTCGCTTGAGCAGTTATAGTTCGCAAAGGAAACAAAGTAACATATTTACTAAAGTAATCAGTACAAACAAATAAATATTGATTTCTCATATAGGAGGGAGGAAATGGACCAAGAATGTCACAAGAGATAGTCTCGCCGGGCAACGTAATACGTCGTGGTTTACCCATAAATCCAGGACGGGCTAAATTAGTAGGTTTATACCTTTTGCATATTTCACAAGAATCAACATATTCTTTAACATCTTCAAGGAGATTAGGCCAGTAATATATACTAGCTATTTTAAAATGAGTTTTGGCCACACCGAAATGGCCAGAAGTAACATTATCATGACACTTAGTCAGAATTTCTTTTCGTTCCTCATAAGGCACTACCAACTTCCAGTCAAATTGATCTGTCTGGCGATATTTATTCTTCGAGAAACGATAAAATTTATTATTTTCAATTTTGAAATTAGGAAACATAGATGGAGTATCAGAGACCTTTTTAAAGATGTCCAAGTACCAAGGATCTTGAGTAGAAAGAACGTCAATTGAGTTTAAATGAATACGCGAGAACGGAACCAAGACTACGCCGGTCCATCAAAAATTTCCGGGAAACCTCTGAATATTCTGTCTTCAGAAACATTCCTAGTGACAAGAAGTTCTTCTAAGCGAGAAAGGAAAGTACGGACACAAGTGTCCCCCTTGAATTTCAAGTTTAAAGAATTAATATTAACAATCTTTTCAGGTTTATAAATGACCTCTCTGACTAACTGCTTCTCAGTAACTACAGAGTCAAAGTCATCATCTGAATCCGATGAAGAAGCAGAATCACTATCTTGTAAGCATTCAATTATAGAATTCAATTGCTTTTTGAGAAGCATTACCTCCTCATTCTCATCAATAAGACCTAGACGGCAAAGAAAGTATCTGCAACGAGAGTTTAACCGACCTCTAGCAGATGTAGACAAATCACCTTTAGCTTCTCTTTCGATCTCCTCAACTTTTCGTTGACACACTTCTAATTCCGAAGTCAAATTAACATTGACCAAATCAGTAAATTTCAAACTACCCCTTCGAGCAAGTTTCGATGTCTCATTTAATGCTTGACAAAGACTGGATCGTCGCGAGAGATGATTAACTTCTAGTTTACGAATGGACAGTTCATGTGTAATTTCGTCTTTGTGTAAATGAGAGATCTTACATCCAGCTTGTAGAAAATCCATGATAGAAAATTGAATTCTAAATTCAATTCTAATTCAAAACGATAATTAATTAAGTATAATTGTTAGGTTATGGCACCTAATCAAAATGAAAAAATAGAAAACAGTAGATCTAAGCACGGCATATTTAAAAATATCTCTTTAAGTTTATAAGCTTAAATTGAATATATTGCCTTTCATTGATGTTGGATAGTTTCGAGTTTATCAGCTTTAACTATCTAACCAAATACATAAAAGTAGTAGATTTGTTCAAAAGTAACTTGGATATACCATAGCGCTTAAGACTAAAGAAAATTTATAAGTTTCCTTTAAAGTACACCTTAAGACTAACAAAACCATAGTGACACACAATAAAGTACATGCTTATCACTAAATAAAAATACATATTTAATGTTTAATTGCATCATTCTCCAAGGCCCCACGTTGGGCGCTAACTTGTAACGGTTGACGGGCTTGGTAGGGGTGGTGCGCACTAGGTAGCAACAACACACCTACGTACACCCATCAGGTACGGTTGGTAATCCCTGGAGATGTGTAAGTAACACTATCTCAAAGAATCACCGGTGCACCAGCTAGCAGAGCATGTTTATAGGGAGTGAGTATGGACCAACCTAGAGCAGAGAAATACCAGAATCATCTCTCTATCAAACGAATGATGCAATTAAAAAACCTCAAGTATCTACTTATTAATTATATTTATTTTAACTATATCCATATGTAGACATGAATATACATATATGAAAGTAAAAAGAAATGGCTTAGTCAAGCATAGTGGGATCCATAGATATATAGTCACTTAAAAATAAGTTTATATTTAGTACAAATAAAAATTTAAACCAACGTATGGAAATGGGCATGGCCGAAAATGACAAATATTAAAGCAGTTGTCAGATGCCTTAAAAATATCTAAATTATATACAGACATACATTTAAACTATCTCTGAGGTTCGTTAACACACAACACCGCTTCCTATCATCACCATCATCATCATCATACACTACAACATAACAAGGTACAAATAAAGTTTCACATTCATATTCCTTTGTGATAATAAAAAGATTATAAAATATGTGTAACTGGAACGTCACATCGGTAGTCCAGTAAATTAAAGTAGTTGAAAGCTACATATGTAATAGAAAAATGAATATTTAAAGTTAAAAGTTATTCCTTTTAAACTATCAACATCAGTCGGCCTTTACCGGGTTATTATACAGAGAAGCAAATTTAAGATTACTACTTATCTGGATATAATTGAGGAACATCCAAGTCCTTCACATCTCTTCCTATTCTAGAAGTCCAGATAGTAGGTAACCAGAGTAGAGAAAAATATCCTCTTTGCACAATGCCTCAGCTTACTTTAAATCTTCTTACAGACATTCAGGAGTAAAAAATGTAGAATGCAGAGAACGTGAAACACGTTAAACTATCAAATATTATGTTAAAAAACAAAAACATAAACAAAAAACCTAAAACATAAACATAAACCCCTGTAACAACAGAAAAGTGACAGACATTAGTAATTTGTAATAAAAATCACTTTCACCCTCAACATTCTGTTAAGGAATGCAGTCTAAGAGATTATATAGTTTTAACTTACCACTCATTTCAGTGGGGTTTTAACTAGATCCTTCTATCATCATCCTTTTTCATATTATTTACTAAGTCTCTTGAAAAGCAGACTGAAATACAAAGTACAACCATCGTAAGAACATATTATTCGCAAAGGCCAAGTAATCTTACCGATTACGAAGAAACAAATATAAACAAATATTCTCACCTCAGCAACAATTATTATGTATACATATTTGCTAAAATGACTTCGGATATTAATCCGAATTAAATCACCATGACAGGCATATTCTCATGACGCCATGTCGTAGCCAAAAGGGACGAGCTCCTTTCTTTTTCTCCCGCTCGATTAAGACAGGCTAAAGTCATACGGCCTATACAGCCTTGACAAATAATCAAAAAATAAATAAACAAAACCAACATGAAAACCTTACTATTCCTGTTTGTCACACCTCACGCAATACATTAGGGGTGGATGTGAGTCAGGACAGCCAATCTATCTAAGTTCAATGTCCAGCACCAAACTGAAAGACACCATAGACGCACGCGTTAATTTTAGAACGCGCCAAAAGAGTCGAAACCACCGTGACAGTTTTGACAACGTCAAACTCATGTCGTTAAGAACAAAAACAAACCGAATGAAATGTTTTAACATATTAAATAATTAGACAAATAAGTTTAGAGTTATAACTAAAGTATTGTGAAAATTGAGTTTGTTTCCACAAAAGGGATGTATATAAAAACAAGGTTAGTAAATCAAATCTTAGGAATATGTAACCGACACTCAGAAGTGTTACAACATCATTAACTCAGAGAGAAATAAAATGAAAAATTTATTTAAATCCTTTAATCTGCATAGTACTTTCTTAGAACCTACTCGTATTACAGCCACCAGTGCAAAATGTATTGATAATGTTTTTAATAATATTAAACCAATAAATAAAGGTATTGTGGATCCTGTAGAGTCAGATCATCGTGGCCAATGGATAAAGTTTCCTAAAATTAGTAATAAAGTCTGCAAAAAACAAATTAAATATGTACCAATTAACCAAAGTCGTATGAATATTTTTAAAGAAAATATGGTAAAGAGATTGCCATATCTACCTGACTTTACTAGTGTAGACCAGTCATATACAAACTTATTTAATTTGATTAATGATGAGTTTGGCAAAGTTTTTACCTCAAAAACTCTACAGATTGGTGGTCGTCCTGTTTTCAGTGATTGGGCTACACCAGGTATTTTTAAAAGTAGAAACAATTTATTTGAATTATATTCAGAAAAATCAAATAAAATTTCTAATTCTGTGAATAAAATAAAAATGACTTGGAATATCATTAACTCTGAATGCGGTAGAACTATGGTGACAGAAAGGGATTTCCACTTAAAAGTAAATGATTGTCATGTTACAGGGGACCAGGAAGTGGCGACGGAATTTGAATGTTTTTTCGAAAATGTACCTATTTTGACGACTAAATCTCTGCAAGCGTCTTCCAGTTCCTCTGAACATTTATTAGAAGAATCTGTTCCTTACTGCAGGGATACATTTGTATTCACAGATATTTGCACTCAGGATATTATAAAAACTTTTAAATGTATTGAAATTAAGAAAACCGCGGACCTTTGGGGATTATATTTTATATACTACTCGGGACTTCACGCGAAACAATTTTGTACTTACATTTGGGGATTATCAGTCAAAACTGCATCACGTATCATTGAGGTCATTGCGCCGGATCTAGCAAATGTGTTTAATGACTGTGTTTCCAGTGGTATATTTCCTGATTTAATGAAACACAGCAAAGTCATACCCTTGTTCAAGACTGGCAGCGCTACAGACCCGTCGAATTTCCGACCAGTGTCAGTGCTGCCAACTTTGAGCAAAGTATTTGAAAAAATAATTTTGAATCAAATGATATCATATTTTGATATTCATAAAATATTTCATACAAAACAGTTTGGTTCTACGAAAGGGCGCTCAATTTCCGATGCTGGTGTTGAGTTATTAAAATGTATTCATGAAGCCTGGGAAGACAAGCAAGATGCATTAGGTATATTCTGCGATCTATCCAAGGCTTTTGATTGCGTTCAACATGAAACATTGTGCAAAAAGTTACATCGCTATGGAATAAGAGGCAAATCTCTCGACCTTCTGTCTTCATATTTGAACAATAGAATACAAAGGGTCGATATTAAACGTACACGTTCTGTAGGATCCATGGTTACAATGGGTGTGCCACAAGGCTCGATACTTGGGCCATTCTTGTTCCTCATTTATATTAATGATTTACCATTTTATGTAGGGGACAAGAATACGATTGTTTTGTTTGCAGATGATACCTCATTGATTTTTAAAATTAGAAGACAATTAGATAATTATGACGATGTGAACAATGCAATCACGAGAGTAGTTCATTGGTTCAGCTCAAATAATCTTTGCCTAAATGAAAACAAAACTAAATGTATTAAATTTACTCTACTAAATGTAAAACAAGTTACGGCCAATGTTCAACTTAATGCACAAGTGTTAGAGTTTGTGGAATCAACTGTGTTCCTTGGTATAACTATTGATGCCAATTTGCAGTGGGGCCCGCACATAGAAAAGACGGCCTCTAGGTTGAGTTCGGCTGCATACGCTGTAAAAAAGATCAGGACTCTAACAGATGTAGATACGGCTAGAATGGTTTACTTCAGCTATTTTCATAGTATTATGTCTTACGGTATTCTCCTTTGGGGGAGTGCTGCAGATGTAAATAACATTTTTGTTCTTCAAAAGCGGGCTGTACGCGCTATATATAATTTGGGCCCCAGTCTCCCTCCGAGAAAAAATCAAAGAAGTAAATATTCTAACCGTAGCATCACAATACATTTTTGCCAATCTTTTGTATGTCCAGAAAAATCTATCACAGTTTACTAAACTCTGTGATATACATTATATAAATACTAGACATAAAAACAATCTTTTAGTTCACCACAGTCGGCTGCATAAGATTGGCGATTCTTTCCAGGGTAACTGTATACGCTTTTACAACAAGCATCCCTGTGACCTGAGAAATTTACCATTAAATAAATTTAAAAAGTTTATTAAAAGAAAGCTTTGTGAAAAAGGTTATTACTCTATTCAAGAATATTTACAGGACAGGGATGCCTGGAAATGATCTGCTGACAAATAAAATATTATAGTCATAATATATTAAATTGTAAATAGGCCATCAAAAAAAAAGCCTTCCTAAGTTTCTTGCCGGTTCTTCTCAGGTGGGCTGCGTTCCGAACCGGTTTTTTCTTTAGTTTTAGTGTATGACATTTTGTAAGCGCCGTTGAAATGGTCTATGCAAAATAAAGACATTTTAATTTTTTTTATTTATTTTATTTCGAAAAATGAATACACGAAGTACCGCATTTACGTACATAGAAAATGAAATTCATTGCTGGAGTGTTTTGCACGCCTCATAAGCACCTGTGTGAACCTGGCACTACTTGCAAAAATCGATTTCTTTTTTTTTGCGTTTTCTTGAAAAGCTTGGTATGTAGTTGATTGTAGTAAAAAAAAAATTGTTTGTGGTGGAACCGAAAAAATATTATGGATAAACCAAAAATAGCCAACCCCCGGATTTATAAAAATTCAATTCTAACGGTTGATTTGTATGAAGAATCGTTAGTAGTTGATTGTAGTGAACGAATTTTCGTTTATAGTTATTTATTTAAAAAAAAAAATTTGGATTATTTTTTTTTTGACAATAAAATAAAAAAAAAATCTTTATTTTGCATAGACCATTTTAACGGCGCTTACAAAATGTCATACACTATTTAAAATATTTAAAGCGACCACTAGTAGCAATAGTTACTAGTTATTAAACTTTTTGCCTGATTTGAGGTTTGTAGTGGAAGAACTTTTGAGTCTGTTAGAAGAGAAATTCATTAGAATCGATGAAGTGAGTAAAACTCGTTTTAGAAGGATCTCGACTGAACAACTTCGGTTGAGAAGATGAAATGGAAATGGCAAAAGCTGAGTAAAACTCATTTTAGAGCGATCTCGACTGAATTACTCCAGTTGTGAAGATTGGACGACTACTGCAAACGTCAAAAATGACTCGAAGATGCTCGTAGAGGTTAGTAGTGGAAGAATTTTCGATTGTAGTAGAACGAAAATTTATTGAGATCGATCAAATTGAGTAAAACTCGTTTTCCAGCGATCTCGACTGAATTATTCCAGTTGTGAAGATTGGACGACTACTACAAACGTCAAAAATAACTCGAAGATGCTCGTAGAGGTTAGTAGTAGAAGACTTTTTGATTGTAGTAGGACGAAAATTGATTGAGATCGATCAAGTTGAGTAAAACTCGTTTTCTCGGAATCTCGACTGAATTACTCCGGTTGCGAAGATTGGAGACGACTACTATAAACGTCAAAAATGGCTGATAGATGCTCGAAGAGGTTAGTAGTGGAAGAATTTTCGATTGAAGTAGAACGAAAGTTGATTGAGATCGATCAAGTTGAGTAAAAGTCGTTTTGGAGCGATTTTCACTGAATTACTCCGGTTGTGAAGCTTAAGACGACTACTACAAACGTCAAAAATGACGCGATAGTTTATTATGCTGATCTCGTGGCATCGAGGGTGAATTTTCGTGCTTTTAAACGTTTCTGCCATACATATTACTGGAGTCAAACATAGCTCACATAGGACCCGTAATATACTATTACCGTGGTGCTTGCCTATTTCTATAGGATTTACACCTAGTTGCTTTCCAGATCTCCCGCTTTGCAAAGGAGGGAAGAGGCATGACGTTCTTTTCTTATATCCTCACATTATCTTCTGATTAATTTCGTTGCGGGTTCCAAGACATGCTAACTTCTCCTGGGACATCACCGAGATCGAGCTCGGTGTAACTTTTCTGGTGTTTTGGTCATTGCTGTAGATCCTGGTTTACAGGAGTCACAGAAATGGGAATGTGGGTGAGATTAGAGGATTAGTCCCAAAAAAAAAAAGACGTGTGGCACTCGGAGACTGCCGCGGTAAAGCTATTGCATAGCATACCTTTGTTTTTCTTTGATATTAATTTAAGTTAAACTAAAAAAAAACATGTGTGGTGTATGCAAAGATTATAACGGCAAGAATGCAAGAAAAGTCTGAAAGGTATTTATGGGAGGCTCAATGCGGATTCCGACGTGGAAGAGGTTGCATAGAACAAGTGTTTTTTCTCCGCATGATCGCGGAGAAGTTTCTGACTATTAGCCAGAGGGTTTTCTGCGCTTTTGTGGATTTGGAGAAAGCATTTGATAACGTTGTGAGGGAAACTCTGTGGGATTTGCTGCCCGGATATGGTGTGGACGGCTCGCTGCTGCGGGCAATACGTCGCTTTATAAGGACTGTAAGGCTTGCGTGCGAGTAGGGGGGGATGTGTCACCTCTTTTTGATGTCTGTACAGGCGTCAAACAGGGTTGTGTCATGTCCGCCTGGCTGTTCATAGTGTATCTGGACAGTTGCCTGCAGAAGTTGAAAGATTGTGATATGGGTGTGAATTTAGGTGACTTTTCAGTAAACTGTCTGCTGTACGCTGATGATGCGGTGCTCATGGCCTCATCAGAAGCCGACCTTCAGGCATTAGTCACTAATATGAAAGAGGAGTGTGAAAGTAAGGGTCTTCGCTTGAATGCAAGTAAGACTAAGGTTCTAGTACTTGAAAGAGATGACGTAAGAACTAAATGCGAGATTAGGGTAAACCAGGAACGTCTAGAGCAAGTGAATGAAACGGTTACGGTAGCGAAATCTGGGTATGTCAGCAGATGCATGAAAGTAAATTGAATGCTGTGGAGATGCGATCACTTCGAAAATTGTGCGGCGTTACCTTGGCCGACCGAATACGTAACGAAGTGATACGCAATAAGGCAGGTTTGAAGGAAAGTGTCAGCGTTAAGCTGGAAAAGGGCGTGCTCCGTTGGTTTGGACACGTCCAACGAATGAGTGAGAAACGATTGACGAAGAAAATATATTGTGCGATAGCAAAGGGTAGAAGAGGTCAGGGTAGGCCGAGACTTACATATGAAGACCACGTGAGCAGATTGCTCAAAAACGGAAAGGTCAAAAGTACTCGGATACTCAGACAGTTGATGAATCTCGAAGAAGCGAAAGAAGTATGCATGGATCGCGAAGCCTGGCGATCTGTCCTCTCTGACTACCCCGTCAGGGATACAGCGTGAAGATAAAAAAAAACACAAAGAAAAACATAAACCCCCCAAAAAAAACCCTCACCCCCACCCTCACCCTCACTCCTCACCCTCACCCCTCACTGTCACCCACACTGTCACCCTCACTCTCACCCTCACTCTGTAACGATACTATTTTCCGGGAGGGGAAAAAGGTAAAGTCTAGGAGAAAACTGTCACCAGGACTGGAGGAGTCCTGGCTTAAAAGGAAAAGCAAAAGAAAAAGGAGAAAAGGTAAAGACAATTTAATATAATATAAAAATGTTAAAAATAAAACCAGAGAAAGCCGGGGGTAAATAAGTTCTTGATTGTTTCTTTAAAAGAGCCGGTTAGCAGCACTCGTAGCTAAGAAGGGGGCCTCGCGTAGACCTCCACGTTGCTAAGGGGCCTGAAGTAAGGCCTCCACGTTGCTGAGAAGGGGCCTCAAGTCCCCTCAAGGCCTCCACGTCGCCGACCTCGGAGAAGCTGGTCGCAAATTCAGGCAGGTAGAGGGCTGAAAATAACGAGCGGTCGGCGTCTTTCACAGAGCCGGTTAATAACACACAACACTGCAGACCATCACTTCACTATTTCTGGAGAGCACAACCCTCACACTCAGCACTTATTCCCAGCACCTCCTCTCAAGGTGAGCACCAAAAGTAGACTGATTTGACGGCCCCGGCTCCCTTCTTTTACAGAGCATTTCAAAATTTCAACATTATTCTAAACATATTTTCTAAATTTATAACAAGGTCTAATATCTAAACAACCTAACCTACTGGCAGCTCTAACAATAAATTAAAAATAAAATCTTGGCTTGTCATTAACTGACATTAAAAATTACAAAAGGTAAACAAACATTAAGAGAGCATAAAACTCTCGAAATATAAAGGCCTAGGAATGCTACAGATAATATGGATGCCATGGAGATAATTTGAGAGAATGAATAATAAAACATTTATTTAAAAAAAGTAAGTAAAAAATGTTACATTACAACTCTCACCCTCACTCTCAACCTCACCCCACTCTCACTCTCACAGTCACCCTCATCCTCACCCTCACACTCACTATCATCACGTCTCGATCCGTGCGTGATTCGTACAATCGTACCATATAATATATGTACATACACGTTAAGCCAACGCTCGGCCGTGCTCGGTGAACTTCGTGTGACCTCGGAATTAGGTTTTTTTTCCTTACGGAATTTCTTGATTAAAGCCCATTCAAAGCCCGCGATAAAAACTATGCAATAGCTTAAAAAAAATGCAATGGGCTCACTACCTATTAATTGGGACAGGAATGCACACGGTGAAAAGTGGGCATATACTATTCCTCTGCCGGGGGATATTCGGGGATAAGGCGTGATAGATAAATAAATAATAAAATTATTAACAGCAACAACTAGACGCTTGAAATTTGAGTACCTATGCTTTCTACATTTGGAGTCCTTACTTTATCGATAATGGTACGGAACCCTACGTGTGCATATGACTCGCACTTGGCCGTGGTCAAATATAGGCGTTACTAATACATTTGGTGGGATGACTCGCACCCGATGTCCCGTGAAGTGAACACCGTTATTGTTTTTTTCTCCGTTATAAATTACCAAAAAGTGGTTAAAAGTCGTTTATCTTATACGCACTCATAACTAAAAAAGCTACGGCAAAGTCCAAGTATAAAAGGCGGCCAACGACCTCAAATTGGGAGAAATATGTTCTCATTAGGAATCACTGCAACAAGGTGTGTAGGAATGCACAACGCCAATATATCCACAGCTCTGTCCAAGATGGAGATCCAGATAAAGTCTGGAAATTTCTAAGATCTTTGGGAGTTGGCAAATCTCGTCAAGTTTCAGTTTCTAAAAGTCTTAACTTAAATGCTCTCAATCAATTTTTTAGTGCTATCTCCAATTTCAATGTGGAAATCAAAACTAATACGCTTAAATATCTTTCAACTCCATCTACTCCCAAAAGTGCTCCATTCTTCTTTAGTCAATTCTCTGATTGTGATGTTAAGAAGGACATATTGTCTATTACCTCTAACGCCATAGGTACAGACAGTCTAAGCCGTAAAATGATTATACCTATAATTGATGAAATCCTTCCTATTCTCTGTCATATCCTGAACTTCTCAATTACCCATAGTGTTTTCCCAACAGCTTGGAAAGATGCAATAATTATTCCTATTGCCAAAAAATCCAACCCTTCCTTATTTTCTGACTATCGTCCTATTCTAACTTTTAAACTATCGCGTTGCATACTATCAGTATATTTGTTAATAACGGGGCTAAACGCGGTTATCCCACATACCTTTGGTGCCTGACGTTTCGACCAGGTTGCACCGGCCGTGGTCACAGGCTGACTGGCTCAGCGGTGCACGCCCTCCGTCGTCGAGTACGCGTGGTAGAAGTTTCTCCATCCACCCGCACTTCTTCGTTATTCTTGATGTTACTTTTTCTCCACGTACCGTCACACACTACACTCACGGTGTCCCTATTCTGTAAGCTAACCGACGCGCGCCTATTCTGATGTTTACCCGACTGTGCACAAAAGCGAGATTTTATGTTACTAATCACTGGATTCCACGCTCCTGATAATTTAAACCCCTCTTCCCAATTGAATGTTTCATGTTTTTTAATCTCAATCGCTTCACGTACAACTCTTGCATAATAGTGCCGTTCAGTAGAGAGGACTTGCGTGTGATGAAATTCAATCCAATGATTAGTGCCTGCTTCAAGTAAATGTTCTGCGAACATTTACTACCACAACTTTACTTCATATTACGGAGGACATAAGAGCGGGTATGGAGAATGGCAAGTTGACAGTTTTAGCTCTGCTAGATTTCAGCAATGCCTTTAATACCGTAGATTTTGACATCCTGCTTGGTATATTGTGCTCACTTAACATATCTCCAACAGTGATAGATTGGTTTCATAGTTACCTGTTCGGTAGACGGCAACGTATTAATGTTGAAGATTTGTTTTCTTCCTGGTGTAATACGTCTGCTGGAGTGCCACAAGGGCGGCGTTCTGTCACCTTTACTTTTTGCAGTTTTCATAAACTCCATCACAAGGGACTTATCTTCTTACTACCACCTACATGCAGATGATCTCCAGATTTACTCCCAAGCTTCACTGGATGATTTGAGTGGAGCTATTGGCGATGTCAATACCGACTTGGATACGATTTGCAAATGGAGTGAATCTTATGGAGTTAAGGTTAATCCATTAAAGATTGGAAGTCCTAGAATGATTTCAAGAATTGATTGGACACTAAGTCCAAAAATTATATGTAATGGGACTGATATAGCTTATAGTAACTCTGTCAAGAACCTAGGTATATACATAGATTCATGTTTGTCTTGGGGTCCTCAATTGCAGGAGCTGAGACGAAAAACATTTGCCGCGTCGGGATCCCTGCGCAGACTGAGAAATTTTCTGCCTATTGCAACAAAAACTGCGCTTGTTCAATCACTTCTTTTTCCTATCCTTGATTATGCCGATGCCAGTTATCTAGATCTCACTGAAGACCAACTAAATAGAATTGAGAGACTCCAAAGTTATTGTATTAGATTCATATTTGGGTTGCGCAAATATGATCACATCTCTGAGTATCGCAAAAAACTCAAGTGGTTACCTATCCGCCTTCGCCGGAATGCTCATATCCTCTCCATTTTATATAGTATCCTTTTTAACCCTTTTACTCCGACCTACCTAAAGAAACGTTTTAATTTTTTGAATGTCTGCCACTCTAGAAGTTTGCGATCATCGGAGAATTTGAAATTAAAAATGCCTGGCCACTTTACAAACTTCATGGACAATTCGTTCACTGTCCAAGCGGTTCGCTTATGGAATGCACTACCAGTTACAATTCGACGAGCACAATCGTCACATACTTTTAAGACATTAGTTAGGAACTTCTATCTGCGTGCCGCTAACAAGTTGTAACTTGCTATATAGTAACTATGTCTCCTAAAATACAACACTACTATATTTTATATGTTTTGTAATTACGTTAAATAATTGTGGATAGTTAAAAATAATATATTTATATATATGTGTTTATATGTATAAATTAAACTGTATATTTTATTTATTTTTATATGTACACTGCCTAACAATATTCCCCATTCTACAGTCTCCATCCAAAGGTTGCCTGTAAGAGATTGCCTTGCGCGATAAGGTCGCCATTTGTTATACCAAAAAGATAATGTTAATATGTCCATATGTATGTTTCCTGGTGTACAATAGAGATTTTTACTTTACTTTTACTTTACATACGTCAAAAATGACGCGATAGTTTACTATGCGGATCTCGTGGCGTCGAGGGTGAATTTTCGTGCTTTTAAACGTTTCTGCCATACATATTACTGGAATCAAACATAGCTCACATAGGACCCGTAATATACTATTACCGTGGTGCTTCCCTATTTCTATAGGATTTACATCTAGTTGCTTTCCGGATCTCCCGCTTTGCAAAGGAGGGAAGATGAATTACGTTCTTTTCTTACTTCCTCACATTATCTTCTGATTTATTTCGTTGCGGGTTCCAAGACATGCTAACTTCTCCTGGGACATCACCGAGATCGAGCTCGGTGTAACTTTTCTGGTGTTTTGGTCATTGCTGTAGATCCTGGTTTACAGGAGTCACAGTAATGGGAATGTGAGTGGGATTAGGGAATTAGTCCCAAAAAAAAAAGACGTGTTGCACTCCGAGACTGCCGCGGCAAAGCTATTGCATAGCATACCTTTGTTTTTCTTTGATACTAATTTAAGTTACACTAAAAAAAAACACAAAGAAAAGACATAAACCCCCCAAAAAAAACCCTCTACCGCACCCCAACCCACACCCTCACTCCTCACCCTCACTCTCACCCTCACTCTCACTCTAACCCTCATCCCACTCTCACTCTCACAGTCACCCTCATCCTCACCCTCACACTCACTATCATCACGTCTCGATCCGTGCGAGCTTCGTACAATCGTACCATATAATATATGTACATACACGTTAAGCCAACGCTCGGCCTTGCTCGGTGAACTTCGTGTGACCTCGTATCTTAGGTTTTTTTTCATTACGGAATTTCTTGATTAAAGCCCTCTCAAAGCCCGCGATAAAAACTATTCAATAGCTTAAAAAAAATGCTATGGGCTCACCACCTATTACGTGGGACAGGAATGCACACTGTGAAAAGTGGGCATATAATATGCCTGCGGGGGGATATCCGGGGATAAGGCGTGATAGATAAATAAATAATAAAATTGTTAACAGCAACAACTAGACGCTTGAAATTTGAGTACCTATGCTTTCTAAGTTTGGAGTCCTTACTTTATCGAAAATGGTACGGAACCCTACGTGCGCACATGACTCGCACTTGGCCGTGGTCAAATATAGGCGTTACTAATACATTTGGTGAAATTTCTTTGAAACTGGACAAACATTTCGAGAGTGTGACCAGCCATCTATCGAGCTAATGAACAACTTGATACCAATGAAGTCAATGAACAGTGTTACGAGTACAAACTAAGTCTATGGATTAAGTTTTAGTGCAATTATTTTTCTAAATTTCTTATATTTTTTTAATAAAGTGGAAAAAGACAATTCGACTCGAGACGGGGATTGAACCCGTGACCTTTGCCTAACCAGGGCAATGTTCTAGCCACCTGAACTACCCGAACCGTATCGAATCAAGTTGAAATTCTCCACCTCTGGTCATTCTCTTAGTATAATACCACTCTAGTATAATACTACCCTAAAGTATCTACACGAGTGTGGGTTGTGTTTAATTCTTCGCCAGTATCTTTACTTTCTAGAAAACATGGCCTTCGGAAATGAATGAAAAAACATTTTTTTAATCTTCCCGTATTGTTTAAATTTTCCACTTTTCTTTGGACGCTTTCCAAATGAGTTCTACACACGCTGGCGCTTGACTTTCTTCGGCTAACTAGGCAAGCGACACCGATCGATGGCAAGACAATGCAAATATACTGTCTATACGTTGGTATTGGCGTTCACAATATTGTTACGTTCGTAGGGTGGGTACTAATAGGAATTGCACTAATACCACAAATTAAAAAGAACACTTTAATTACTCTAAATTCAAACAATAAAACTACAACTAATAATCGCCACCAAACACACTAAACACAAATTCTTCTCTAAAATAATCGCACTGTAACAGTATAGCACTATTTAGCTTCGATCACTTCGATTCGCACTGTTCACTTCCTCAAAGGAAACTGTCCTGTAGCCGCGAGCTCGGCCCTTTATATACGCCAAGTAATGTTCTGGAATATTCGGGAGAATTCGTTCGGTACCTACAATCGGGTACATCTCTAGAATGTTCCACACGATACTAGTTGCTCCTTCGGTATGTGCCGGAAGGTTCTCGACCTATTGCTGTCCCTTCTGGTGCTATCTCTATCACATAGTTCTAGAATGTTCTTAGTGTAACTATCTCTTTTTAATAGTGCTATCCCTGTTTAATAGCTCTGGAATATTCTGAATGTAGCTCTCTCTTTCTAATACTGCTATCCTTGTCACTCTGTCATGAAATTACGCTATATACTGAAGTGGGCTTCAAAGGCCAATAAGGGGTCCTGAAAACGCCTGAAAAAGGGTTTTCATGGTTATGATGGCATGTGATGTAGTAGCGTGATGAAGCCTATAGACTTTTACGATAAATGCGCTACCCAACACATATTAGTATAGTTAACTTCATATTGTTTCTTCTTCACATTTTTTTGTTGATATCAGAAAGTGGATGACTCAAAAAGCGAATCTACTCTAACTTTATATTATTATTAGTATACCTAGTTTCCAAGGAGCACGACACATCCTTACACAGTCGACTCGAGCACGTGTTTCTTTGAGTTGATTTGATTGAGATGAAACGCCAGGACTTCGCAGAGCTCGTTTGCTATTGGCTAGTCGCGGAGTCGCGCATGCGTAAATCGCAAATCATCGGCCATACTTTTTACTTGTCATTTTAAGAACAATTTTTTTCACAATTAAATGATTATAGTAAGTTTTAACCTTAAAAGATAGACATATGCTGTCGCGGACTTTATTTTAGAACTTTTAAAGGGAAATAATTATGTAATACATTGTTTTTGCGTAACTTTAATCGTACGCAGCGTTCGGAACGAAAGCAATCAAACGGAATATTTTGTCCCCGATTTTGCCACATTCATTATTGCTGTTCCGCACCTATTGGTCGTAGCGTGATGCTATATAGCCTATAGTCTTTCTCGATAAATGTACTATTCAAAACAAAAATAATTTTGCAAATCGAACCTGTGGTTCCTGAGATTAGCGCTTTCAACCAAACAAACTCTTCAGCTGTACAATATTAGTATAGACTAAGATTATAAATCTGGAGATGGAGTGTTTGATTGTTTGTTTAGTTGAATGCACTAACCTCAGGAACTACTGTACTGGTTCCATTTGAAAAAATATTTTTGTATTGAATAGTCTTTTATTGTGGCAGGCTATATATATAGTATTGCGCTACCCTGGAGAGCTGAGCTTAGCCGTATTCATAAATAATTGTATATAAGTAATGAGCGACTGAACTAAAAGGGCACGACGGGGATAATCAGTTAAACAGAAGTTTGTCGAAGAATATGACGGACGAAGCCGCGGTCGTCACCTTGTCATCCAGTTACATAAAAAACATCTTAAATAGATGCTTCATCAAAAATTAATTTATATTCTTAAAATATGTTTAGAATAATATTGTATTTTACAAATAGTTAAATTAATTCATCCACATGTAACGAAACCATAACGCGATTGAGGAAATTGCTTTACTGCCATCTATGGATAATAATGGTAACCTTAAACTTGTTTTTTTTTTTTTTAAGTTTACCACACTTTGAAAATGACTAGACCGATATAGCTTATTTTGATCTTGAAATGTTTTAGAAAGTTATAATATGAATAATAATTAAAAGAATTTTCTTTTACATAATATTCATGTTTTCCAATAGGAACAAATCCAAGACCAAGTATCATAATTGATCCTAGGTACAAACAGTTCCAAATGTTTCATTTGATGTTCGTCCGATCACTTTTGTCTTTACAATAAAGTCATTTGGCTGTCAAATATTTTTTTCAAACATGCATGAAAATACTTTCATTATTTCGAAAAAAGAATACACGAAGTTCCGCATTTACGGACAGAGAAAATGAAATTCATTGCTGGAGTGTTTTTTTTTGCGTTTTCTTGAAAAGCTTGGTATGTAGTTGATTGTAGTAAAAAAATTTTTGTTTGTGGTTGAACCGAAAAAATATTATGGATAAACCAAAAATAGCTAACCCCCGGATTTATAAAAATTCAATTCTAACGGTTGATTTGTATGAACAATCGTTAGTAGTTGATTGTAGTCAACGAATTTTCGTTTGTAGTTATTTATTAAAAAAAAAATATTTTTTTTTTGACAATAGTTACTAGTTATTAAACCTTTTGCCTGATTTGAGGTTTGTAGTGGAATAACTTTTGAGTCTGTTAGAAGAGAAATTCATTAGAATCGATGAAGTTGAGTAAAACTCGTTTTAGAAGGATCTCGACTGAACAACTTCGGTTGAGAAGATGAAATGGAAATGGCAAAAGCTGAGTAAAACTCATTTTAGAGCGATCTCGACTGAATTACTCCAGTTGTGAAGATTGGACGACTACTACAAACGTCAAAAGTGACTCGAAGATGCTCGTAGAGGTTAGTAGTGGAAGAATTTTCGATTGTAGTAGAACGAAAATTTATTGAGATCGATCAAATTGAGTAAAACTCGTTTTCCAGCGATCTCGACTGAATTATTCCAGTTGTGAAGATTGGACGACTGCTACAAACGTCAAAAATGACTCGAAGATGCTCGTAGAGGTTAGTAGTAGAAGACATTTTTAAAAAAGTAATTTTTAGCACTGAGTTGTTGACAGTTTCAACCGATGACAGATCAGTTCGAACATATTAGTTTAGTTAATTTTATATTATTATTAGTATACCTAGTTACCAAAGAGCAGTACACATCCTTACATAGTCGACTTGAGCACGCGTTTGTTTGAGTTGATTTGATTGAGATGAGACGCCGGGATTTCGCAGAGCTCGCTCGCTATTGGCTAGTCGCGACGTCGCGCATGCGTAAATCGCAAATCATCGGCCATACTTTTCACTTTGGTCAATTTAAGCACAAGTTTTTTCACAATTATTTAATTATAGAATAAATAAGTGAAAAGTAATCATTTGATTATAGTAAGTTAACCTTAAAAGATTGACATATGCTGTCACGGACTTTATTTTAGAACTTTTAAAGAGAAATAATTATGTAATACATTGTTTTTGCGTTACTTTAATCGTTTACATATCGTTCGGAACGGAAGCTATCAAAAGGAATATTTTGTCCCCGATTTTGCCACATTTATTATTGCTGTTCCGCACCTATTGGTCGTAGCGTGATGCTATATAGCCTATAGCCTTCCTCGATAAATGTACTATTCAACACAAAAATAATTTTGCAAATCGAACCTGTAGTTCCTGAGATTAGCGCTCTTTCAACCAAACAAACTCTTCAGCTTTATCTGCAACCTCAGCATGTCATCTGCAATTTATCCAGCTATATTTAAAAAAGCAGTAGTGATTCCTATACATAAGGGAGGAAATGAGGACGTAGTGTCTAACTATCGACCGATTTCTCTTTTAAGCACGATTAGTAAGATCCTAGAAAAGGTTATTAACACCCGCCTTACTAACTACTTTGAAACGAAACAACTATTAACGGATAACCAATATTGTTTCCGCTTGGGTAAAAACACGGAGGATGCTGTTGTCAATATTTCTAGAACAGTCACAAAGGCCTTAGACCGAGGAGAGATGCTTGGCTGTGTTTATAGACCTGAAAAAGGCATTCGATACAGTGTCCATTCTACTACTTCTGCTTAAACTGGAGGACCTAGGGATTCGTGGAGATTCTTGAATGGTTCCGTGATTACTTGTCCAACAGAAACCAAATCGTAAAAATAAATAATGTATTAAGTTCAAGCCTACCTGTTACCTATGGTATACCGCAGGGAAGTACCCTTGGTCCTACGCTTTTCTTAGTGTATATCAATAGTTTGTGCAAACTCAAAATAAACAACGGTAGTACAATAGCTTTCGCCGACGATACAGCTCTTGTTTTTCGGGGTGAATCATGGTTGCAAGTTAATGAGTCGGCAGAACTTGGACTGACAAGAATTATGAAATGGCTTGATGAAAATCTTCTAACAATTAATGTACCGAAACAAAATATATTTGCTTCAGAATTTCCGAAGCTACGGCACCAGTCGCCGATTTCAGTATTAAAGTTCATACACTCGATTGTAACAAATACGGAAATTTGGACACACCTTGCCACTGCCCCAACCTTATTCAAGTAGAAACCCACAAATACTTAGGCATTACTATGGATAAAAATCTAAATTGGCAACCTCATATTGCACTACTTAGCAAACGTGTCCGTAAACTGCTACATGTATTCAAAAACCTAAGGGAATCAGCTGACTCTAAGCTTGTTGTTGACGTGTATCGTGCTTTGGTTCAATCGCTGCTAACTTATTGCATACCCGTATGGGGAGGAGCTGCTGTAACGCATCTACTAGAGCTGAAAAGAGCTCAAAGAGCAGTTATTAAAGTTATACTACGCAAATTCAGGCAATACCCTACTGATAAGTTATATGACGAAGCTAACTTACTTACTATTAGAGAATTGTTTATAATGCACTCGGTTCTTCGCCATCACAAAAATATTATCCCCTCCCAACTTCCCCAACATAAAAGAAGAATTAGAACGTTTGTGCCCTCTTTCAAGTCACCTTTTGCGCAACGTCAATCGCCATATACCTGTCCCTTTTTGTATAGACACTTTAATGACCTTAATCAAATCTATAATATGAACCGAACAACTTTAAAAAAAACCTTTATAAATAATTTAAATGCGCTTGGTTACCATGCAACGGAAAGCATTCTTAAAATTAATATTTGACTCCACATTTTGCAACACACTCACCATACTACGCACACTTCTTAAACTACATTACGCACACTACGCATCACTACATGATGCCGACTAACCTCGTCAAATACACATACACTTCACTAAAATACTAGTGTGTAAACACAATCTCAAAATTCCTCGAACATATTGAACTCACAGGTACTAAGTTTATAATATTTATAAACTTAGTACCTGTGAATTGTTGTAGTTGTGTCGCATTATATCTACCCTCCTAAATCTGTTACTGCTTCTTTGCTTAATAACGCAATACCTACATAATTATTAGTATTTTACATTATTGGACCAATTTATGGGTGGAGGGTTGATAACATTTCACATACAGGAATCTTCCTAGTTCAGGTATCAATCCGCCATAATCCCTTTCTTGTGTAATAATATTTAAGAGATATATTTATACTGTTATTATGGTGAGAAAATAAATATATTATTATAATATTAGTATAGATTGCGCGGCTTCGTCCGTCACATTCTTCGACGAATTTCTGTTTAACAGTTTATCCCCGTCGTGCCCTTTTAATTCCGTCGCTCATTACTTTTATACAATTATTTATGAATACGGCTAGGCTCAGCTCTCCAGGGTAGCGTAATACTATATAGCCTTCCACGATAAAAGACTATTCAATACAAAAATATTTTTTCAAATGGAACTAGTACAGTAGTTCCTGTGGTTAGTGCATTCAACTAAACAAACAAACTCCATCTCCAGATTTATTAGTTTGTTAGGTTGAAAACGCTAATCTCAGGAACTACAGGTTCGATTTGCAAAATTCTTTTTGTGTTGAATAGTAAATTTATCGAGGAAGGCTATAGGCTATATAGCATCACGCTACGACCAATAGGTGCGGAACAGCAATAATAAATGTGGGAAAATCGGGGACAAAATATTCCTTTTGATAGCTTCCGTTCCGAACGATGTGTAAACGATTAAAGTAACGCAAAAACAGTGTATTACATAATCATAACCTCGCGGTCTCAGTGTTCTGTAAACGATCACTGAGTTACGCAACTTTCACTATGGCTGGTCCTCGGATGGGTGACCACTTTGTGGCATTTACATTTGCGAGCGTTTCCGTGCTTCGGAAGGCACGTTAAGCCGTTGGACTCGGTAGCCAGTAAAATGGCAGTCGTTAAGCCTGGTTGAAGGCCTTATGGGCGGCTTGAAAATTTCAACAACAGGTAGCCACAACCTGCGTCTGTCTATTTCAACACGGCAATGGGCTCACCACCTATTACGTGGGACAGGAATCCACACGGTGAAAAGTGGGCATATAATATGCCTCTGCCACCCCTTTGGGGATAAGGCGTGATGGATATTTATATTTATTTTATTTCTCTTTAAAAGTTCTAAAATAAAGTCCGCGACAGCATATGTCAATCTTTTAAGGTTAACTTACTATAATCAGATGATTACTTTTCACTTATTTATTCTATAATTAAATAATTGTGAAAAAACTTGTGTTTAAAATGACAAGTGAAAAGTATGGCCGATGATTTGCGATTTACGCATGCGCGACGTCGCGACTAGCCAATAGCGAGCGAGCTCTGCGAAGTCCTGGCGTCTCATCTCAATCAAATCAACTCAAACAAACGCGTACTCAAGTCGACTATGTAAGGATGTGTACTGCTCCTTGGTAACTAGGTATACTAATAATAATATAAAGTTAACTATACTAATATGTTCGAACTGATCTGTCATCGGTTGAAACTGTCAACAACTCTGTGCTAAAAATTACTTTTTAAAAAATGTTAATCTTATTTTTTACACAGTGAAAGCTACAAAAAAGTGCAAAGAACTATTTAGTGCGGTGCTGTTAATGTTTACAGACAATAAAAACCTTAAATCAGTGCAAAAACAGTAAAATAAATCCAAGACTTTTCAAAAAATAATTCTTCCTGTCAAAATTAATATTTTTATACCCTCAATTTATTCTGACATTAAATGCACTATATCAACAAAAACTGCCATCATAATAAATAAATACGACATACATTGCTTGTTTACTTGTTCCACTTGTTCCATTGGGCGATATAAATATCGACATAAAGTTGCATAATAACATACGTGAGTATTATTTAAGCAGTATGGCTGAGTGTGGCCTGGAGAGCGCATCATCAGATTACACAAGAATCGAAAAACGGGATAATATTATCACACGTAGCTGTATTGATCATATTTTTGTAAGATCGAGCTCGCTAGACCTATGCTCTGCCGCGCTCGACACTGTAATGGCAGATCACCGAATGATTGTCTTGTCGTGTATGGGAGAAGCTATACGAGATATACAGTATGTTGTAAAATATACAGAACGAATCGATTATAAGTTACTTAAATTAAAACTTAATGAAATAAATTGGGAAGAGCTTGATAATGTGCAATGTCCCATAAAATTTTAGAATATATAAAAAATAAGTTTGATTATTGCTATGAAAAATCCAAGTATATGCAGAAAAGTAGTATAAATAGTAAAAGAAACAAAGATCCATGGATAAATAGTAAAATTAACTGCATGTGCCATAAACTAGATATTTTATTTAACCAATGGAGAAAAGATCCGAATAATTTTTTACTTAGACTAGAATTCAATAAGCTACGAAATAAAACGCAAAAAATAATAGAAAAATCGAGAAATACTTATTATAATGATTTAATAAATAATAATAAATTAAACAAATATACGTCGGGGTACACCAGGGTTCGGTCCTTAGTCCGCTTCTGTTCAGTGTAATATTAGACGAATTGTCGGACAGCATCAGAAACCCACATGAGCAGCCTCCATGGTTGCTCATGTATGCTGACGATATTGCGCTGGCAGACGCGGACAGGGGCAGATTAGTGCGACGTGTAAAGGCGTGGAAGGAGACGCTTGAGAACGGCGGTCTGAAACTAAATGTGGCGAAGACCGAGTACTTGGCATCTGACGGATGTGGGATCTGTCGAGTTTAGGACAGATCCCACATCCGTCCGCATAGGCAGTGATTTGGTCGACCGCACGGACCAGGTTAAATACCTGGGATCTGTTTTTCACACGTCCAGTGACATCGATTGCGATGTTAAGTCATGCATTGCTGCCGCGTGGGCCAAAAAATGGCGGGAGATGACCGGTGTCATTTGTGACCCTAAAATGCCGATCCGGTTGAAGGGACAGGTCTACAAAACCATTATTAGACCTGTCCTTTTACATGGCAGTGATACGTGGCCGATATTGGTGCGACACAAGCAGGAGCTGCGTGTCACGGAAATGAAGATGCTGCGGTGGATGTGTGGGGTCACGCGGATGGACCGCGTGAGAAACTCTCGCATCCGCGGCAGCCTTCACGTCCGTGACATTGCAGACAAGTTGCAAGAGTGTCGCCTTCGTTGGTATGGTCACGTCTTGCGGCAACCGCCGGGCTACGTAGGTAACAAATGTCTGGCCATGTCAGCCCCGCCGGGTCCCGGTAAGAGGGGAAGACCCAAGAAGTGCTGGCTTGACGTCGTAAGGGATGACATGCGTGCCAATGGTCTCACTACAAGGGATGCCGCAGACCGTGCGAAGTGGAGGAGAAAATGTAGGAAAGCGGACCCCGGGCGTCGCGAGACGCAACTGGGACAGACGCTCGGATGATGATGATGAATAAATTAAACAAAAAAAAGTTATGGGATATTTTAAACAAACTGTCTGGACGAATGTGTAAATCGGTTGATGAAGCCATCATTAAAACTTTCAAGAATAATAACGTAACATTAAAAATGATTGCTAATAATTTTGGTAAGGAGTTTAAAGAATGTGTTAAAAAAATTTTACCTAAATGCAACAGAAAAATTTTACCAGAAGCAGATTATATATTTCCACAAAATAAATCAATGTTATTTAAAATACCTACTAAAAGAGACTTAATAAAAATAATTCGTAAATTAAATTCCAATAAATCAGCAGGTATTGATGGCATTAGATGCATAGATGTAAAGATATTAAGTGACAAAATTGTAACTGTTATCATTAAGCTTATAACTGCGAGCATTAGGGTAAGTAAATATCCACAAGAATTGAAAACTGGAATCGTCAGACCGATTTACAAAAAAGGATCCCACAAAGATTATGGAAATTACAGGCCAATAACAATACTACCAGTCATAGATAAGGTAGTCGAAAAATATATTAGTCAGCAAATCCATAAATTCTATAAGCTAAACGATGTACTATCAACTGCTCAATATGGTTTTCAGTCTAGTAAGTCAACTACTACATTGCTATCAAAATTTACAGATGAAGTAAATTAACATCTTAATGATAAAAAGCATGTAATATTACTATTTATTGATTTTAGTACGGCATTTGATACCCTCAGACATGACACTATTATAAAAAGGCTTGACAACACAGGGGTCCGCGGTCCCTTGTTAAATTGGTGCCGTGACTATTTTGATAATAGGAAATACCGTGTCAAGATTGGTAATGTATATAGCAATGAAATGTTGGTAACTACTGGAACAGCCCAAGGCTCAGTTCTCGGGCCTCTTCATTACTTAGCATATGTAAATGACATGCAGAACATTATTAACCACTGTTCTGTTTACCAATATGCAGACGATACATGTCTAGTGATAGCAGATAAAGACTTGTCTAGGGCCGAACATTACATACAGAATGATTTTACCAATCTCTGCAATTGGTCACATGATGTAGGTCTGGTAATTAATGCCAGTAAAACGAAAATAATCCATGTTTGCTCGAGCCACTTGAATAAATATGATAAGAGCATTAAAGTGGTTGCACAATGTCACCAGTGTTTGCATGATATACCCACAATAAATTGTAAATGCAATAAAATACAACAGGTCTCACACTACAAATATTTGGGTATTGTGGTAGACGAAAGATTTAATTGGAGCTACCACATTGATACAATTTGTGACAAGTTAAGAGCATTATTAGCAAAATTCACAATATTAAAACACAAAGTACCTTTTCCCATCCTACTTAATCTTTATAATGCACTGGCCGAGTCAATTGTGTCATACGGGATTACTAGTTACGGTAGGACCTTCAAAACATATCTAGACAAAATATACAACTTACAACTCCGCATTCTAAAAACCATAACACCTACCAAGTTACGAGAGTCTGTCTGTGACGGAGGTGAAGTCAGAGGGTTATTCAAGTTTTGTAAAATTTTACCCATTCACTTAAAAGTAAAACAGTGGCTATTAACAGAGCAATTTCCTAACAAAAAATTACAAGTAAAAATTTTTCATAAAATCGTAACGCGCAAAATAACCCATTCAAAATTAGAAACACCTAGATTTACTAATTATTATGGTAAAAGAACGAATGCGTATTTACTGCCAAGTTTCATTAATGAAATACCAGTAAATACGCAATCCAAAATAACAGATATAAATTATAAAAATAGATATAAATTATACTTTCATTCACTATTATAAATCTAAGGGTTGATTGTATTGTAATTGAGATTCTTTGATATTTTTTATTATATTTTTTGAATATAACTTGGATATACGATCTATGTTATTGCAACATCCTGTATATCTTTGACGGCCGCTTGCCTCTAACCGGTTATTGTATCAAGCTATGTCGCTTAGTATGTACCTAGAAGCGAAGTTTTATGCAGTTTTTGAATTGTTGAGAAATGTTACTAATTATGTTTGCGTGCATAGTATAAGTAAGTAGATGTTTTAGTTTTAGTTATTTGTAAGAAATCGTGTAATAAAATTGCTCAAAAGTGTCTCAGCATCCAGACAAACCTATGTTGGTTTTTGTGATGTTTTTGAAATTATATTATGTTTTATATTTACGC
Source organism: Thumatha senex (assembly GCA_948477245.1). Lineage (NCBI taxonomy): Eukaryota > Metazoa > Arthropoda > Insecta > Lepidoptera > Erebidae > Thumatha > Thumatha senex. The sequence goes on from OX419728.1 coordinate 9,252,463, forward strand.
AATAAAGGAAAAAATAAAAAAAAAACTTATATACTATACCAAATCAATACTTATTAAAATTAAAAATAATTATGGTGGAACCAAAACAAAATTGAAGTAAACAACGCTACAAGTGAACAATATAGAGTAAAATTTACCGCTAAAATGGAGAAAAGCATGGAAATACTGCTAAAAAAGCTGGACGAAAAGCTTAACCAACAAATTGTCCACATTACGGCATCTGTGACTCAAAGTGTAATGGAAGTTCTGGACCAGAAACTGAAAGTGTCAAGGAAGAAAATGCAGTACTCAAAACTAAGATAACTTCACTAGAACAAAAACTAACAACAGTCGAAAAAGAAAGACGCAAACATAACCTAGTGTTTTTTGGCATCGAAGAGAAAGGAAAAAATGAATGCGAACTAGTCGATTTCATTAAAGAAACCATAATAGAATCAGGGACGCATATTGACTGTCACGAAATAAACATAATGACTAATAGGAGCAATTTCTTCACCAATTTTAGATTTATTAATAAATTCAATTTCAATACTAACCACAGATTAACCAGAGCTGAACTGAAAGTATCAGAACCACGAAAACCAAGACCAAGGCAACAGTTACGAAATACTAAAATGAGCAAACATCAAATAGAACAGTTAACAATCAACCTGAGAGATAAATTTAAGGACTTCAAAGACAAAACGAAAGATCTAGGTACACAAGAAAAATATAACTGGATAGAGAATGTCCACAAAACCGAGTTACAAGTCACTGCAAATAATATAATCGATACAAAAAAATGGCTATCAACTAACACCTTAAAGTTGCTTGAACAAAGAAACCACCTCATAGATGAGAGAGATTCCAAAGACAGAAGAAGACTTTTAGCGGAAATTGGCAAAAAAATCAAAGAAAGTACAAGAAATGACAGGAGAAAAAAACGAATGGAAACCATCGACAAGTACGTTGCTAAAACGGGAGGCGTCAAAAAAGCCTACAAGGAGTTGAAGAGCTCAAAGGACTGGATCGTAAAAATGAAAAACCATGTAGACGAATGGAAACATCTTAGAAAGGATATATTAGAAATCGCCACATCCTACTACAAAAACCTGTACGAATACAATTCTCCACAGAGCGACACCGACTTAGAAGAAATTTCGGACGTTGCCAGCATCTTCCAAGCCGAAGTAGAAAAAGCTATTGATAGCCAAAGCAGAGAAAAAGCACCAGGACCCGATGGCATAAATAATGAAATTCTCAAGGAAGGTAAAAGCGTCTTGACACCTGTCCTAACTGCAATATTCAACGAGATTATAAAGACGGAAATTATCCCAAAGCAATGGACAGAGTCCAACATCATCCTGCTTTACAAGTAGGGCGACAAGCATGAAATAGGAAACTACCGCCCTATCAGCCTTATGTCCAACATATATAAAATATTAGCAACCTATTGAGCAGGCAGGTTTCCGCAAAAACAACTCTGTAATCGACCATATACATGTGGTACGCCAAATTCTAGATAAGTTCAGAGAATACCAACGTACATACTATATAGCAACGTTTCCCAAAGTGGGCGATAACGCCCCCTTGTGGGCGCTGCAGGCCTAAATGGGGGCGTTGTGTAGGCTTCGGGGGGCGATTTGTAATTTAATCTAGCTAGGAGGACTCTTAGACACCGACAGAGCTCTCGACTCTCGGCTACAACTTGTGAACATCAACTAATATTAATTAAGAGATTGCTCAAACTCGGTTTGATAATTTCTCTCCGCGTAGTTCATGTATCTGTCCTGTTTTATTCAATAAATAGAAGAAAAATCATGTCAATCGGTCGCTCCGTTTCGAAATGAAAGTAGACACAAACAAACAAATAAAAAGGCAATAGACACACTTTCGCATTTTAATAGTTATTAGTATTCATAGATAGGTAATTTTCTTAGATAATAGACCGCGGGCATTCATGTTTTAACAAGTTTTTGTTAAATAACCCGATTTGTGCATTCCTGTATCAATCGGCTGATTCATAGAATACTTGTTCTTACTTGTTGAGTACAATTGAGCGTCGAATGAGATAAACGAGTTAATGCATGTTTGTCTTATTCCTGTCGGTGCGTGCTGCTTATGCAATCCTATACAAACAACGGAATATTTATTTTATTTTCATTAGTGGTTTCGCGCGTAATAGATAAGCAGTACTTTAGTTCAACACTTACTTACGTATATCTTAAAACAAAACAATGTCGGAAGTTAAAAAGAAGAGACGGCAATACTCTGTGGAATATATTAAATTCGGATTCATTGAAAATCCCACAAATCCATCGTCACCTCAGTGCCTTCTATGTCTAAAAACATTTTCGAATGAAGCCTTCAAGACTGCAAGATCATTTGAATAAAATGCATCCAGATAAGAAAGACAAGAATGTAGCATATTTTCTAGACCTAGAGATGAAGCATAATACTCAGTCAAGTGTAGCAAAACTATTTACGGCAGCTGCTAAGCAAGATGACGACGGACTTCGAGCTTCGTACAATATCTATTTGTTAATTGCTCAAAAAGGCAAACCACACAACATCGGAGAAGAGTTAATTTTGCCAGCAATTAAGGAAGTAATAACTACTGTGCTTCATAAACCGGCCGCAGATATTATCCGAAAAATTCCTGTGAGTAATAATTCTGTGCAAAGACGAATTGATGAAATGGCTGAAAATATTGAAGGATCATTGTGCAATCATCTGAAGACTAGTCAATTCTCAATTCAGCTCGATGAGTCCACTTTACCTACTAATGAAGCATTGTTGCTGTCTTACGTGAGGTTTATTAAACATGAGAAAATATGTGAAGAACTATTGTTTGCTAGAAATTTAGAGACCGATACAAAAGGCGAAACCATATTCAATACATTGGAAAAGTTTTGTGATGAGAAGGAGATTCCCTTGAAAAATATGATGGCGCTCCGGCTTTGACATGGTGCCACAAAGGCTTCATAGCGTACTTAAAAAATAAAATTCCAGATGTACTTGCTGTACATTGCGTTGTTCATAGACAACTTTTGGTTGCTAGAAACTTAAGTGAATGACTATTTCAATCACTGCAATATGTCATCAAAGCAGTCATTATAATCCGTACCAGCTCTTTAAATGATAGATTATTTCATCAGCTTTGTGTTACTAATGACGAAGATTCCAACCGTTTGTTGCTTCATACTGAGGTTCGTTGGCTATCAAGACGCCATTGTCTGACTCGATTTTACAACCTGTTTGACTCTGTGATAGAGTTCTTGGAAACTAAAGATACAGAATTGCGCAACAAGCTCATTACATCAAAAAATGATATAGCTTACATGACAGACCTGTATAAATTGTTCAACGACATGAATCTCCAACTGCAAGGCGATGAACTAAATTTAATTAAAACAAAAAATGTCGTTGCTTCTTTCGCAGCCAAACTACTTCTACACAAAAAGAATATGGGCAGACGTGAGGTTCACAATTTTCCGAATTTATCAGTATCCTGCGGTAACGACGACTTGTTTGCCTACTGCCAACATTTGGAAAACCTCCACATTGACTTCACCGAACGATACCAGGACATTTTGAACTTGGAAATACCAGGCTGGGTGTTAGATCCGTTTTCAAATGTCAACACAGCAATCTCACCTCAGCTGGAAGTAGAACTTATAGAAAACAAACGAGGAAATAAAAATCAAGTTACAAAATGGCTATCAAGAATTTTGGATACAAAAACCGATCCTGCACTTGTACCCTGGTTTGTGGTCAATAGTTCAACGATTCTTGATAGCATTCCCATCGTCATATTTGTGTGAACGTGGATTTAGTGCTGTTACCGAACGTGGCGACTTGCGGCTGTTCTTGAGTAAATTGGAACCTGATATCAACAAACTTATTAAACAGCATCAGATTTATCCTTCACATTAGTTTTTATATAAGAATTGATTATGTTTGTTTTATTTTGAATATAAGATACTCTGTCTGAATACTATAAAGTTGCGTTTCAATAATCATTCTCATTGGCAGGTGTAGCCCGTAAGAGTTAACTTGAGACCTGAGCATCGTTATGTATTACCTACTGTGCTCAGGTCTCAAGTTAACTCTTGCGGATTATAGTAAAAATCTATTTTAGAATGAAATGTGTAATCTCTGCTAGCATAGCTCACAACAATTAATTAATTTAATTTGAAGTTATAGTGGTTTTTAAGTAGGTGAAAAAATGGGGGCGCTAATAATTTATTTAGTCTCAAAGTGGGCAGTATACAAAATAAGTTTGGGAACCTCTGCTATATAGCATTTGTTGATTACAGCAAAGCCTTTGACTCTTTACTGCATAAAAAGATATGAGAGACTCTAAAAGAACAAGGAATATATCATAAATATATTCGCTTAATTAAAAATGTATACCGCCACAGCACAGCAAGGATTCAGCTGGAAAAGAGAGGTAAGCCGTACAGTGTAGGCAAAGGAGCACAAGGAGACCCTCTCTCTCCGAAACTTTTATCAGCAGTATTGGTATCAATATTCAGAGCTCTCAGTTGGGAAAACTTCGGTATTAATATTGATGGTGTCTCTTTAACGCATCTAAGGTTCGCAGATGATATAGTCCTATTTGCTGAAACACCCAAGGACATTACTTTAATGTTAAAAGAGCTTGCAGAACAAAGTGCGAAAGTGGGATTGAAAATAAATCCAGAGGAAACACGAGTAATGACAAATGGGGAGGAAACCATCATAAACATAGGAGATAGCCAAATTGATTACACAGACGAATACATTTACCTCGGACAATTAATGTCCCAAAATTACCCCATAGAACAAGAAGTAGATAGAAGAATAACCAATAGTTGGAAAAGGTACTGGAGTCTGAAAGAAGTCATGAAAGACAAAAACCTGCATATAGCTGTAAAAAGTAAATTATTTAATACCTGTATACTACCAGTCCTTATGTATGGCAGCCAAACATGGGCTTTAACGCAAAACACCACTACCAAATTGGCAATCTGTCAACGCGCAATGGAAAGGAGTATGCTAGGCGTAAAGAAGTCAGATAAACTTAAAAAATCTCTCATAAGAAACAAGACCAAAGTCATTGACATAACATACAAAATCAAGAGACTCAAATGGCGATGGGCAGGACATATGATGAGAGGACAGGAAAAGTGGAGTAAAATTGTAACACAATGGTACCCAAGAGAAGGTAAAAGAGGTGGTCAGCGGAAAAGATGGGAGGACGGTATCAGAAAAGTAGCGGGAGTGACTTGGAACAGAGTGGCCCAGGAGCGGCAAGAGTGGAAGAGGTTGGAGGAGGCCTTTGCCGTTTGGCAAACAGATCTCCAGAAAGTAAACAAATTACAAATACTTGAGTAGATTAAGATAAGGTTAAAAATTCTTATAGTTACTGATCAACTTGTACAAAATTTAGATAATAAGATGATCTGAATAAAAGGCAATTTATTTTTTTAATTTATACTAATATGTGTTGGGTAGCGCATTTATCGTAGAAGTCTATAGGCTATATGATCACGCTACGGGTAGTATCGTGATCATATGAAGAGCGGAGCAATAATCAACACATCGGGCCAATATTTATACATTACTATCTGACCCGCCCGGCTTCGTCCGTGACATACTTCGAACCCCGTGGCACCCATTTAATCCCGTCGTTTATTAATTTCACGATAATGTATGAACATTTTCCAAATTACTTGATTACTTCTCCGCTCTCAAATACTACGCCCGCGCCCGGTCGAATTTTTGCTAAGCCTGCAATACATGTCGGCCAAGCGTCGCTGAGTGAACGCCAATACCAACGTATAGACAGTATATTTGCATTGTCTTGCCATTGATCGGTGTCGCTTGCCTAGTTAGTCGCGTAAAGTCAAGCGCCAGCGTGTGTAGAACTCATTTGAAAAGACTCCAAAGAAAAGTGGAAAATTTAAACAATACGGGAAGATTAAAAAAATGTTTTTTCTCAATCATTTCCGAAGGCCATGTTTTCTAGAAAGTAAAGATACTGGCGAAGAATTAAACACAACCCACACTCGTGTAGATACTTTAGGGTGGTATTATACTAGAGTGGTATTATATATTATATTAAGAGTATGACCAGAGGTGGAGAATTTCAACTTGATTCGATACGGTTCGGGTAGTTCAGGTGGCTAGAACATTGCCCTGGTTAGGCAAAGATTACGGGTTCAATCCCCGTCTCGAGTCGAATTGTCTTTATCTACTTTATTAAAAATTATAAGAAATTTAGCAAAATAATTGCATTAAAACTTAATCCATAGACTTATATTAAACATTGATGCAATGGACTCCATCCATTGCATCAACGTTTAAATGAGACGTGCGCAGGCGCGACAGTCGTTTGTTTTGCAAATTGTGTCGATTTTCAAACTGTCTATTTACCTCAGTGAAGTAACCACTAATTTAGTAATCGCAGTAACGTGGCTGTGAGGTTTGGGTGGTATGCTGATCGGCTGAGACGCAAGAGGCCCGAGTTCGAATCCTAGTACATGTGACTTTGTGGATGATTATTTTGTAATTATTTCTATTTATATGTAATTTTATGTTGTCAAACAAAAATATAGAGACATATTTTGTTATTTTAGTTGATAATTTGAATTAGGTTTTTTTTTTTAATTTTACGTAATTTATTATTTCCTAAAATACTGAATTTCCTAAATAATTTCCTGTACTTAAATAAAAACTAATCAGCAAAATTTGAGAGAAAAATCAAGAAAACCTACATAAAATTGAGCACGATTTTTTTTTGCAAAAGGTGTCGATTCTACATTAGCCGACCGAACTTCGTTCCTACCTGGTGTCCCACGACACCGTCGCAATTTTTTTGGTCTTATTAAGTATAGAGTACAATTACATAAAATAACGTACAATACTTTATTGTGAAGTACGGGTGGCAACCCTACTTACGATGTACAAGATGTTCCAATTGCACCGTTTCATTGCCTATTATGTGAGCTGAGTTAGAATTGTTTTTAAAGTACGTTGTTGCACATGACAGTTCACTGATAATATAATAATAGTAACTACGTACTTTCATATCGAAGGTTAAAATGCCGCGTTTATAAATTTTTTGACCACTTATTCCTCTATATAATCAATCAATCATTCATATAAACCTATGGCCAGTCCACTGCGGGACGTAAGTCACTCCCAATTCACGCCACAACAACGTTCCTGCGCTTTCCGCATCCAGTCCCTCCCTGCTAACTTTTTTAGTTCATCGGTCCATGTGGCAGGGTCCATCGGTCCATGTCTTACCGTACGTTTGCCGATTCGCGGTCTCCACTCCAGGACTCGTTGGCTCCATCGGCCATTGCGGTTCTTCTACAGATGTGGTCAGCCCATTGCCACTTTGACGTGCGAGCTATGCATTCTCTGATTGCCTATAAAATAGGCATGCCTAAAATTTTCATTTGGGACATATTTACACAACGATATCTAGCCCAAATTACGCTCAAATAAGTTTGTGCTATGGGATCTAGAGCATTAATAACCATACTTATATAAATAAAAATAAAATAAATATCCATCACGCCTTATCCCCGAAGGGGTGGCAGAGGCATATTATATGCCCACTTTTCACCGTGTGGATTCCTGTCCCACGTAATAGGTGGTGAGCCCATTGCCGTGTTGAAATAGACAGACGCAGGTTGTGGCTACTTGCTGTTGAAATTTTCAAGCCGCCCATAAGGCCTTTAACCAGGCTTAACGACTGCCATTTTACTGGCAACAGGGACCAACGGCTTAACGTGCCTTCCGAAGCACGGAAACGCTCGCAAATGTAAATATCACAAAGTGGTCACCCATCCGAGGACCAGCCATAGTGAAAGTTGCGTAACTCCGTGATCGTTTACAGAACACTGAGACCGCGGGGCCACGAGCGCTTCAATACTTATATGTTTCTATATTTATACATATTATACACTAGATGATCACAGCTTCACCCGTGGAATATTTCGACCTCCCGTCGCACCTATTTAATCCCGTCGCTTATAAATTCTACAATGATGCATAAAAATTTGCCCCATTTGTCGACATTTATACTTACTGCTCTGCTCCCCAGTGTAGTAGCGTTATGATATATAGCCTATAGCCTTTCTCGATAAATGGGCTATCTAACACAAAAATATTTTTCAAATCCGACCAGTAGTTCCTGAGATTAGCGCGTTCAACCAAACAAACAAACATACTCTTCAGCTTTATAATATTAAGTATAGATAGTAAATAACCAAACTCCGAAATAAACATTTATGGATCACACAAATATTAGTGCCGACTCAGGATTGGAACCCGAGACTTCAGTGCTACATTTTTTTTTTAAAGTGGATTTTTTTTTCAGTCTCGGGCTGGACTTGCACCAGCGTCTTCTGGTTCCACTGGGTCGTCAGTTTCGAGCAGGCCGCGATGGTGTAGATGGTAAACGAGTCTGGTGCGTTGACCGAGAAGACGCTGGTTCGAGTCCAGCTAGCAACTAAAACGTCCAAATAAAAAAAAAAATAGAAAAAGTTAGCCACACTATCTGCCTTTCAAAATTGTTTCAGTGCTACAGTCGCATACACTTCCACTCACGCCACTGAGGCACCACCGCAAATAAAGAGACAAATATCAAGTAGGGAAGAAAATTGAGATTGCGTATTTCGTTGCAGACTAATAAAGTCATTAACCCTGACAGACAGAAAGGCCCCTGGTTGCATGCTTTTGTCAGTCACACAGAAACGCCTTTCAGTCAAATCACGATTGGAAACTAAACTGGTACTGATCAGAACTTTTTGGTAATAAAAGTACGGTACATAAAAGTAAATATAAAAAATAAATAAAAATAAAATATTTAAAAGCCTTTATTTCTACTACATGGTTTATTTTATCAAACAATCAACAATTTGGAAAGAATAAAATAAAAATCTATGTAGAAGTGGCTATACTGCAACGAGGATACGGCGCTGCATCCACTGGCGGAAGCTCATGGCAGTGCTCAGCGTGGGAGCTAAAGCGCCGAGACCTAGGAGACCACGAGACATCCTCATGCTGAAGACCATGGTGAGAATTAAGGTCTCCAGCGGGAGCAAGTGGGACGCCGCTACGTCTTTTTAGGAGTAGGTAAGTCATGCTCGCAAAATACGCGGCGGACAGGGAACTGGAGAGAACTCGCGAGAAAGGCATATGCTTAAAAGATAAAAAATAAGTCCCCATTAAAAGTCACGCGACATAAGCGCACAAATGTTTGAATACACATTGCAAGTTCACGCGATATTCGCACGCCACTTACAGATCATGTGAGACATGTGATGATGACACAATACTACGCACGTTTTTCGGCACGGTAAAAAGAAATGGTAGGTATACACAGACAAAAGTAGTTACATTCAAGCCTGTTGTTGAATGACAAAGCTCTGTTGAATTCATTCTCTCGTTACCTTAGCGTATTCTCAGTTACAAAATTGTTGAAAAATTCTTTTTGTGTTACATAGCCCATTTATCGAGGAAGACTATAGGTTATATATCATTAGGCTACTACAGTAGGTAGTAGCGTGAAGATATGTAGCCTTAAGCCTTCCTCGATAAATGGGCTATCTAACACAAAAATAATTTTTGTCTGACTAGTTCGTCCAGAGATTAGCGCGTTCAACCAAACAAACAAACAAACTCTTTAGCTTAATATATTCGCACAGCCGAAAGACATACAGTCGGTCGACGAAGCTGTCTAGACAGAGCAATCGTGCGGGGGACAACGGACGAGACGCGGGAGGGTTTGTCCCGAGCTGCGAACAAAATGTTGTTAGTAGCTCGGGACAGTCTTTCAGGGCTGACGCATTCACGACCGCTTGCTATGATTTTTGAATTTTCGTATAGATTTCTTTAATTCATGGGGTTTTTAATATTCTAAATACAAATTTCGTGTTCATTTTGCAATCCAATATGTATCGTATAAGGGGTTTTTTAGTATGCTAAGTATGAATTTCGTGTTAATTTTGCAATCCAATATGGCTGCCGCGCCGTGGTTATAAAATTTCATGTTGGGTATCATATAAGGGGTTTTTTGGTATGCAGAGTACGAATTTAGTGTTAATTTTGCAATCCAATTAGCTGCCGCGCTGTGATTTTAAAATTTCATGCTGGGTAACGTATAAGGGGGTTTTTGGTATGCCGAGTACGAATTTCGTGTTAATTTTGCAATCCAATATGGCCGCCGCACCTCGGTTTTAAAATTTCATGTTGGGTATCATATAAGGGGTTTTTTGGTATGCTGACTACGAATTTAGTGTTAATTTTGCAATCCAATATGGCCACCGCGCCTTTGTTTTAAAATTTCATGCTGGTTATCGTATAAGGGGTTTTTTGGTATGCTGAGTACGAATTTCGTGTTAATTTTGCAATCCAATATGGCCGCCGCGCCGTTGATATAAAATTTCATGTTGGTTATCGTATAAGGGGTTTTTTGGTATGCTGAGTACGAATTTCGTGTAAATTTTGCAATCCAATATGGCCGCCGCGCCGTGGATATAAAATTTCATGTTGGTTATCGTATAAGGGGTTTCTTGGTATGCTGAGTACGAATTTCATTTTAATATTGCAATGCAATATGGCTGCTGCGCCGTGGTTATAAAATTTAGTGTTGGGTATCGTATAAGGGGTTTTTGGTATGCTGAGTACGAATTTCGTGTTAATTTTGCAATCCAATATGGCCGCCGCGCCGTGGATATAAAATTTCATGTTGGTTATCGTATAAGGGGTTTCTTGGTATGCTGAGTACGAATTTCATTTTAATATTGCAATGCAATATGGCTGCTGCGCCGTGGTTATAAAATTTAGTGTTGGGTATCGTATAAGGGGTTTTTGGTATGCTGAGTACGAATTTCGTGTTAATTTTGCAATCCAATATGGCCGCCGCGCCAATTGTTATAAATTTAATGTTGGGTATCGCATAAGAGTATTATGGTGTGCGGAGCCACACATGTGGGATTATAACTATACTCTATACTATGTTATCCTGTGTTCAAGTTTTTCGTCATAATTAATATTTAAACTTGTTCAAAGCGTAACCAATATTTTTTTGCTGAAAACAACAGTAGCATAAAGTCCAGTTAGTCAAAAGCCAAAAATATTTATCATTAACTCATTTACTACTAAAAATATACCTAATATACCCGGCGAACTTTGTATCCATAGAATTTGGATTTTTTTTTTAGAGTGCTCAACCCAGTGAGACAAATTGAACAAATTAATAATAATATACACCTCGAGGACTGTCCTCGAAGGGGTATATCGTAATCTTTTATAGGATTAACGCAACCCTATGAGGGTATAGTAGATTCGCTTTTTGAGTCATCCACTTTCTGATATCAACTAAAAAATGTATCAGAAAGTTATTGAAAAGCTCACATCCGCAGGGCAGCTTGTGGCGAGCTGAATATGCGTGGCTACACATCGGTCCCGATTCCTCAGAGTTTTGTTGCCCTTCTGCACCGGTTATTTAATGGGCTAACGGGAGAGCAGTGAGAGTGCTACTCCCGGGAGTGCAGCAAATCTCAACTCTGGTTTGCCTTAATTGGCCGGTCAGAGGGAGGGAGCCAGAGCTATATGCTCGGGGGTGGCAGAGTCATTTTCAAGGGCATAACTACGGGGAAGACCGCTCCGGGTTTGACCGGCGATCGTGAAACCGGCGCCGCACCGCTCGACACCCCAAGCCGCTCACACCGGTGTTTCCTCCTGTCGCCTTACAGGCTTATCATGCCTACGGCGATTGTAAAGGGGGCCCATCTAGTGAGTTGGCGAGTCACCGTCTGCCAAAATTAGGATAATAAGATATAAAATGGCAGACGCCGCCTTTATTCATAGTTATAATCACCTAGTTCATCAAACCCCCAACCCAATAGCCCATTTCTTAGTTAGCATATTTTGCAATAGTTTAACTCCCATTGGAGGTGGTCCATTATCGTTCTTCTACATAAGGCGGTAGTGGACTGTCTGCAGTGGGGGTTACATTTCCTTTTAGATTAAAATTCTCAAAGGGCCTCTGCGTGTTGGACCAGTATGTCCCCATGTACGCCTACCAAAAGCCCGGGTAACTTCATAAAAAAAAAGAAGATACCCGTGAAAAGAAGAAACGTAATAATATGAGATTACATATGTCAGCTCACCCTTGTTTGAATTCTCAGTTCCCATCCCCAGCTTCCAGTTCCCATTTCTCTTCCCTAGTTCTCATCGTCAATTCTCATTCCTGGTTCATGCTCCCATTCCCTTGATTTTTTTATAACGACACGGTGGCCATTATGGATTGCGAAATTAACACGAAATTCATGCTCAGCATACCAAAAAGCCCCTTATACGATACCCAACATGAAATTTTATAAGACTAGTTCGGCGGTTATATTGATTGCTAGAAACCCCATAATTTTATATCTACTACGTGGCAGCCATTTCGTAAACGCTTTCTCATAAAAAAAACTATCGATTCGACATGAAACGAACCTTATTTACTTCCGTGTGCGGCAATTGGTGAAATCTCAGATCCTTTTTTTTAAACCGGTATTTATATTATTGATTTATTATATATACATATTAGTTGACGCCCGCGGCTTCGCCCGCGTAGAGAAGTTTTCCCGTTCCCGTTTCCCATAAGAACTTGTTCCCGGGATAAAAAGTATATGTGTTATTCCGATGTATAAGCTATATTATTGTAAAGTTTCATTAAAATCTATTCAGTAGTTTATACGTGAAAGAGTAACAATCATCTCTACAAACTTTCACATTTATAATATTATTAAGATTAAGATATTATATTACAATGTTGATAGTTGATTGCGAGTACGAGTTAATAAATAAATTATAAATAACATCAGCCTTGTATACTTGTGACAACCCTACAAGCATCACTGTCTAGACGTTGTCGGCATTTTTGTCAACTTCAAAGGCGTAACGCTACTGATAGGTTTACTCTTTATACTTTTTACTCTTTATACTGTGATATTCGTATAGATTCGTAGCTGTTCGATGGCTGGTGTACACCCAGCATAATAGATACCTATTTTTTTTTTCTTTTCGTCCATATTTGTTACTACTGTCAACCTATATTCTATCAAACTCGACACTAACATGCTATATTTCACTAACAGTTACCAAATTTTTCCAAGTAGATTAAAATCGTCGCATCTCTAACCATACCTACTTTGTTTTTGATCGATCGATTCTTTGCGAAAGTTTTGGCAAAACAAGCTGGGCGGATGAGTATCTAAGATTCAGAGACAATTATCCTCTTTCTTACCACAAATATCCAAGCAATCAGTTCTCAGCCTATTGTAGAACAGACCTATATCTGTAGTGTTCTGCGATATACCATCGAGAAAAATGAATGTTTATCAGTTTAGTATAGTTTTGAAACTGGTCAAGTTAATATTTCCCGAAGGCAAGCGGCTGATAGAAACTTTAAACTTCATGACGGTGTTTGTTCGAAAGCTGATGTAATCGAGGTGGTGATGATCCATAATTTTTGAATGTCATCAACTCACTTTTCTGGCAATGAATTGAATACACATATTCTAAAAATTACAGCACTTTACCAGTATTGGGCTATTTTTAGAATATATCCATCACGCCTTATCCCCGAAGGGGTGGCAGAGGCATATTATATGCCCACTTTTCACCGTGTGGATTCCTGTCCCACGTAATAGGTGGTGAGCCCATTGCCGTGTTGAAATAGACAGACGCAGGTTGTGGCTACCTGCTGTTGAAATTTTCAAGCCGCCCATAAGGCCTTCAACCAGGCTTAACGACTGCCATTTTACTGGCAACCGGGACCAACGGCTTAACGTGCCTTCCGAAGCACGGAAACGCTCGCAAATGTAAATACCACAAAGTGGTCACCCATCCGAGGACCAGCCATAGTGAAAGTTGCGTAACTCAGTGATCGTTTACAGAACACTGAGACCGCGGGGCCACGAGCGCTCTTATAGCGCTATTTTTAGAACGGTCTCAAAGAGTACTTAGTGATTGTTCTAGGTTCGTGGGATTCTAATTTTCAATTTATTTTAGTCTATTCAGCTATGGCTGAAATCCCGCTAAATGTCCTCTACACTAATATTATAAAGAGTAAAACTTTGTTTGTTTGGTTGTAATGAATAGGCTCAAAAACTAATGGAGCGATTTTAAAAATTCTTTCACCATTTGAAATACATTATCCACGAGGTGTATTTTATTTTGGAAAAAAATAGGGTTCCGTAAGATATTTGGGTTTTTCGGACACAAGGTGTAAAAAATCAACCAGAAAAGTTACTTATTTTGCGTACGCTGCCTAAACTATAAAAGATAGATCCATAAAATGTTCTAATTAATTGTAGATCTTATAAATATGTATAAAAAAAATTCCGCGGCACACTATACCTATCTATGTCGAGTGAGGCACAACAACCATTTTTTTATTTAAAAAATTTGAATTTTTTTGGACTACATTTAAACGCGTTTATTTTACTCATGCTATTAATCCTTATCAAAATAAATTATTTCATCACTAGGGGCCGTTCAAGTATTACGTGAGCAGATTTCTTACCATTTTTACCCCCCCGCCCCCCTTGTCATCAAAAGTAAGCAAAGCACTTACCCCCTCCCCCTATGCTTACGTAAACATTTTTAGTAATAAATGCTTTTTTTCATATTGTTATTTTTAAAATAGGAAAATTCATGAAAATATTAGGTTTAACTGATACACATAGAGTAAATGACAAAAAAATATAATTAGAAATAAAGAACATAACTAACATAAAGAATATTTTCGGAACACATTAACAGTCTTCAGTCCATGAAACCTGAATCCATGATTCTAAGTTATCGATGATATTGGATTGCTGCTCAGTGTTGTGAGTCTGCTCACTTTCATCCGATTTTGGAATGTCTACGTCACTCTCATCGAGCCATTCAACATCTTGGTGCTCTAAATTTTGAATAATGCACATCAGTTCATTAGCACGACGAGCAGCGACTCTTACAGGTCTAACTTTTCCCTTTTTTCTGTGGGCGTGTTTACTTTTTTATGGATCTTCTCGATGTGACGATTTAATGATTTGACGGAAGCATGATAAAGACCACACGTTTTGCATGTTCGGGTTGAGAGCCTCAATTTTACCGTCGGACAAAAATAATCGTAGGGCATTTGCAAAAAATCTTTGAGGGTAGTACTCAAGCGTAGAGCTAAATTGACTGGAAGATCAAGAAATTGTCCTCCTTCATCCAAAACCAAGTCATCAACTGTTTGTTTTACTTTTGCAGGTGGTGGAAGAAACCTGTTGTCTAGTAATCTGAATAGGCCACTTCTTGGACGACAGCATTCTGTATTTTTACATTTTACCATTTGAAGCAAATATTGGCTTTCACGCACATGTTCTGAGTACCATTTAATGTCTGAAAATTCAGGAACATCTTGTTCATCAGCCTCAACATATTTTGCAGTAACATTATAGCCATCAATTTCCATTGAACTCCATACTTCAGCTAATACATTTCCTGCAAATTCGAAATTATATCTTTCTAATTGTTTATCAATTGTAATGCCACGTTCATCCAAATGAGACCCAAAATGGTCATAAGGCAGTATTAAACCAGCCAGTTCCCGACTCAGAGGAGCCATTCTGCTATAAACAATGCATCGAGATCATGTCGTTTAAAATGTTGTATAGCAAACCCTATGACTTTTTGATAACGCGGATTTTCATGGCCCTCCATCAACCGTCATAATTACTACTGGTTTTACTAGTCCATGGTCAGTTTTTGCTAATGGTCGAAACTCTTCAAGTTAGAGAAGCGTCTCGAAATCCTGAGCATGAGTATTAGCAGTAGATGAACTATGCTTTCCACTTCGAATAGCGATGAATGTTGGCCCAGAATATCCGACGGCTTGCGGTTGTCCTAGCATATTGGAAGTAACTTTGATACCAGCATAAACAGATGGTATTAATTTATGACGCTCAGCGATTACCCAATCGTGGTCAGGTAATTTGATTCTATATTCCATATGCATTAAAAGAGGTGCTTGCTTATTTGCCGCAGTGACGCCAATAGGGACTCGAGCTTTGTCATCTTGAGATAAGAAAAATACTTGATCTGGTCCAAGTATGGATGCTATGTTCTCTAAATAATGGATTGATGTTTCAGCGAACTTGCTATCTAAGTGGCTCTTGTGGTGATCAGTTTGAGCACGAATGAGCCTAACAGGGACTGTCGATACATGTCTTCGTCCCTCTGTAGAATTCAATTTTCTGGGAATCAAACGAAGATATGTCGCACTGCGACTAATGTCAAATCCTAGTTTACGCAGTTCTTGTGTGAGTTCGTCAAGAGTTTTTACGCTGCGAATAGATTCCGTTCGTCTCCTGTCATCACATGCACTCCCAAATAAAGCTATATCCGCAATTGCTTGGTGCTCTAAATTTTGAATAATGCACATCAGTTCATTAGCACGACGAGCAGCGACTCTTACAGGTCTAACTTTTCCCTTTTTTCTGTGGGCGTGTTTACTTTTTTATGGATCTTCTCGATGTGACGATTTAATGATTTGACGGAAGCATGATAAAGACCACACGTTTTGCATGTTCGGGTTGAGAGCCTCAATTTTACCGTCGGACAAAAATAATCGTAGGGCATTTGCAAAAAATCTTTGAGGGTAGTACTCAAGCGTAGAGCTAAATTGACTGGAAGATCAAGAAATTGTCCTCCTTCATCCAAAACCAAGTCATCAACTGTTTGTTTTACTTTTGCAGGTGGTGGAAGAAACCTGTTGTCTAGTAATCTGAATAGGCCACTTCTTGGACGACAGCATTCTGTGTTTTTTTACATTTTACAATTTGAAGCAAGTATTGGCTTTCACGCACATGTTCTGAGTACCATTTAATGTCTGGAAATTCAGGAACATCTTGTTCATCAGCCTCAACATATTTTGCAGTAACATTATAGCCATCAATTTCCATTGAACTCCATACTTCAGCTAATACATTCCTGCAAATTCGAAATTATATCTTTCTAATTGTTCATCAATTGTAATGCCACGTTCATCCAAATGAGACCCAAAATGGTCATGAGGTAGTATTAAACCAGCCAGTTCCCGACTCAGAGGAGCCATTCTTCGCTCTACTCTGTTATACGCACTCCTTCCGGGAGCATTGGTAGCTATAAAGAATGCATCGAGATCATGTCGTTTAAAATGTTGTATAGCAAACCCTATGACTTTTTGATAACGCGGATTTTCATCTGGCCCTCCATCAACCGTCATAATTACTACTGGTTTTACTAGTCCATAGTCAGTTTTTGCTAATGGTTGAAACTCTTCAAGTTCGAGAAGCGTCTCGAAATCCTGAGCATGAGTATTAGCAGTAGATGAACTATGCTTTCCACTTCGAATAGCGATGAATGTTGGCCCAGAATATCCGACGGCTTGCGGTTGTCCTAGCATATTGGAAGTAACTTTGATTCCAGCATAAACAGATGGTATTAATTTATGACGCTCAGCGATTACCCAATCGTGGTCAGGTAATTTGATTCTATATTCCATATGCATTAAAAGAGGTGCTTGCTTATTTGCCGCAGTGACGCCAATAGGGACTCGAGCTTTGTCATCTTGAGATAAGAAAAATACTTGATCTGGTCCAAGTATGGATGCTATGTTCTCTAAATAATGGATTGATGTTTCAGCGAACTTGCTATCTAAGTGGCTCTTGTGGTGATCAGTTTGAGCACGAATGAGCCTAACAGGGACTGTCGATACATGTCTTCGTCCCTCTGTAGAATTCAATTTTCTGGGAATCAAACGAAGATATGTCGCACTGCGACTAATGTCAAATCCTAGTTTACGCAGTTCTTGTGTGAGTTCGTCAAGAGTTTTTACGCTGCGAATAGATTCCGTTCGTCTCCTGTCATCACATGCACTCCCAAATAAAGCTATATCCGCAATTGTTTTCAATAGTAATGGTTGATCGCTTTCAAGTTTAGGATGTCCTACTGAATCCCTCAGAGATAGTCTTCTTTTTATTTCAGGATTTTCCTGACAAATATCTTCTAACTTTCTTTTCATACCATCCCTGTGTTTCTTCTGGGCAACTGCGTTTTGAATCTTCCTGTATAAAGCATCTTTTGCTGTTTTTAGTTCCTCGCGCAACTTAATGATCTGTTTATCAACTTCAGCGCAATTTGGCATAGTATCTCTGGCAGAATACAAAGCGTTCAGATTTTTTTCGAGTAGAGTAATCTTATTTTTCAAAGCTTCTTGAGAAGGTTTTGCTCTTTGTTTATCTGCATTATTATTATTTTAGCATTGCTCTTGTGATTGCCGATTCATTGCCGGTTTTAATTTTATTTCTTTCTGTTTTTCAATGTTAGAAAATGGCTGTATAATTTGTGTTTTTTCTGCAGGTTTACTGGTAGAAGACGTTGCCTAAAAATGAAAAATTTCTAAGAGTTCTGCTGGATATTCTCTTATTAAGCTACATAAATTCACCGTATTTAATAAAACCAGCGTTTAAATATTATTGAAAGCTTTTCCCCACAGAAACCCTTCACATACAGATATTGAAAACACCGTGTATTTTGTGACCAATTGCCGGAGTCGATCTTAAGAAATAAAATATCAATCATTTACCTTTTTACTTTGAGATAGGCCATCATATTTTTTACTCATAAATCGTTTTAATTGTTACAGAACGTAAAGAGAAACTTTGTACTTATATTTACTCACCTTGGAAAAAAAATGAAGCAGATTGGATTTATTTTTAGTCGCCGCTTGCAATTCTTCTTCAATTCTCTTAGATACAATAATATCTAGTTCCTTATCTGACTTTGCTTGTAATTTATAATTTCGCCAAACTTCGTTAACTAACTTTTGTACATTTTGCACTTTCGTCCCAGTATGAGATTTTTTAAAACTTTCGAACAGTTTTTGGTATAACTTGGATTTGTCTATATGATTTGACATTCTAATAAGATATTTAAATTTAAATAATTAAAACGTTAAACTTTGGCTAATTGCATCAACATAAACACAAATGATAACTTTCAATGCTTACAATACGTTTAGAATCCAAACAAAACAATACTGATAGATGCGCACTTGCAGCCGGCCGGCACGAGAGTGAATTATTAGACAAGTGAATAGCGCACGGTAATTTCCCTAATGCGCGGTAATTCCCCTAATCAGTTCTCAAAGCGAGTGCCTACGCATATGTATTATTTGCGGGAATCCCCGAAAAAACTTAAATAACTAACGATGACGTAATCATCATCTAGACCCCCCCACCCCCCATGTCATCCAAAATAAGCAAAACAGAGACCCCCCACCCCCCCTTGGTGCTTACGTAATACTTGAACGGCCTCTAAGTACAGTTATGTAGATAATATTTACATATTTCGACCAGGCCGTGCGGGCGTAGGCAGGTACTGGAGAGCGAAGAAGTAATCAACGAATTCGGAAAATCGTCATACATTATTGTGAAATTAATAATCGAAGGGATTAAATGGGGGCTATGGGGGTTCGAAGTACGTGACGGGCGAAGCCGGGCGGGACAGCTAGTCTCCAATATAACAACAGTAACAAGTAACAGTACATATACTCAAAATTCCTCTACTGACATGTTTTGAGTTTATTATAATCATGCTTTGTATATTGATGGCTTCTGTGGTTACTTTGGGTTTATTTTTAGATATAAAATGAAAACATATTTATTTAGAATTTTTCCAATAAATAATAAGTAGTCATTCAATATAGTTGATCTTCCTTTGTCATTTATAATGAGCTTAAGTCGTTTTTTCCCAGCTGTGTTAAAGGTAGGTACTAGGCGAATTATGTTTTGTTTGCAAATGTATCACGTTTAAGATTATTATTTAGGAGTCAGATTATTCAAACTAAAAAATAGATATATAAAGCAAAATTGTTAAATCGTTTAAAAAAATACTGTCACCTAAGACCTGTGTATAAAGTCCAAGGTCATTGTGTCTAATAGCGTACTTACACTTAGTAGTTTAGTAGGTATGTTTGTGTGTCATGTCTTATCATCTTAAATGTTTATGCGTTTTAAGTCTATGATAGGCAAATATTTACTTACCCTCGATTTGTGTAACTCAAAACCTGTTCATTCTGAATTAATGACGAATGCGCCATCGTCAAGTTACGCATTACATCAATTACATAATATTAAACTAATCAAAGGAAACTGGTTTTCAACGAAGTCAACGCTTCAATATTCAAGCCATTAGAACAATTGTAAGATTGAGCTTATGGCTGGTGCAAATAGTATAAGTTTAGGGTAATTTCACACCACGAAGGAAGCTAATCGAAGTAAGCGTCCACTTTTTTACTAGAAATAATTCCACCCTCATTCCCATTACTAAGACTCCTGTTTCCAATATTGTAATCCATGGCAATGACAAAGATCAGAAAAAATTACACCGGGGTCTCCGTAAATATCAATCACGCCTTTATCCCAGAAGGGGTGGCAGCGGCATATTCTACGACCACTTTTCACCGTGTGTGTTTATGTCCCACGTTACAAGATGGTGAGCCCATTGCTGTGTTGAAATGGGTTGTAGCGATAGCTGTTGAAAAATTTCAAGCCTTAATAAGGCCAATATAAGGCCTAATAAAGCCAATATAAGGCCTTCAACAGGACTTAACGACTACCATTTTATTGACAACCGGGACCAACGGCTTAGCGTGTCTTCCGAAGCACGGAAACGCTCATAAATGTCACAAAATAGTTGCATCCATCCATGACCAGCCATTGCGACAGTTGCTTAACGCAGTGATTGTTTACAGAACACTGAGCTAGCGGGGGTTCTAGCGCTTAAATAATAAATATATAATTAGGAATAATATTATTATTAATAAATATTATATGTGGGACACTTTTTACACAGCGCCATCTAGCCCAAACTGATAAACATACTTATTTATAATAACATACATATTATATATGAAAACACACACATATTATACATAGGAAACACCGATACTCCGAAACAAACATTTGTGGATAACACAAATATTTATTCCGACCCGGGGAATCGAAACTGAGACCTCAGGCGCCGCAGTCGCATGCACTACCACTGCGCCACCGAGGCAGCCAGTATAAGGATGCTCGGTGTTGAGATCTCTATTGACGTTCAATACCGTAGTCATTTAGAGGATTAAAAAGCTTGGAGTGCCAACTTTCTATCATCACACCGCTCATCACAGACAGCGTGTTAATCTAAACACTGCGTCCGGGGCGCTCTCATAATATAAGATCTGATAAGGGCTTTCTTCAGTGTACGCTTGAATTGTGCAATAAACTGCCTACCTTGATTTTTCTGAGGTGTGACAGTGTTTTTCTAACAATCCAGTAACCCATTAAATAAATAAATATCGTTGGGACAACCCACACAACGCCATCTGATTCCAAACTAAGCAGAGCCTGTACTATGGTAACCTGTTAGCTGATAAACATACTTATATATTTCTAAATATCTATATACCATCTTATACTTATATATAAAAGAAAGTCGTGTTAGTTACACTATTTATAACTCAACAACGGCTGTACCGATTTGGCTGAAAATTGGTGGGGAGGTAGCTTAGAACCAGGAGACGGACATAGTCTACTTTTTATACCGGGACCCAGTTCCTGTGGGAAACGGGAAAGCTTCTCTACGCGGGCGATGCCGCGGGCGTCAACTAGTATCTATATATATATATAAAAGAAAGTCGTGTTAGTAACACTATTTATAACTCAACAACGGCTGTACCGATTTGGCTGAAAGTGGGGAGGTAGCTTACAGCCAGGAGACGGACATAGACTTTTTATCCCGGGAACAAGTTCCTGTGGGAAACGGGAACGGGAAAACTTCTCTACGCGGGTGAAGCCATTTGAAATTAATAAACGACGGGATTAAATGGGTGCCATGAGGTTCGTATAATGTCACGGGCGAAGCCGGGCGGGACAGCTAGTTATAGATAAATAACACCCAGACACAGAATAAACCATCGTGCTCATCACACAAAGGTTTATGCAAGGCAATTGCCATTCCGGCCGAGGCATATATAGTGCTTTTCTCAAAAGAATGCATCGAAATAAAACAAAAGTATTATACATTTAATTTAATTCATATTAAAAGTTACATTAGCCATATTAGGCAATTAACTACTAAAGGAAAATATTGTTGACTTCCCTTCAGTGAATTGTACGCAGTAAGATAGAAAATAAATATAATAGTAGCTATATGCTACTGCCGCGATGTACTCTAGGGTTCGATTCCCGGGTCAGAACAAATTTTTGTGTGACCCCTTAAATGTTTGTTTCGGAGTTTCGGTGTATGCTTATATTCATATATGTATGTATTTAGAAAAATATTTAAGGTTCTTTATCAGTTGTCTAGATCTCATAGCACAAGCTTATAGCTTACTTTGGGCTAGACTGCTTTTGTGTAAAAACGTTTCCCAGAATATTAATTTAATATTAATATTTAAGGTTCTTTATCAGTTGTCTAGACCCCATAGCACAAGTTTATAGCTTAGTTTTGGCCAAATTGTGCTGTGTGAAAAAGCGTCCCTGAATATTTATTTATTATTTATAGCACGTTAACACAACTTTTATGTCCCAAAATCCAACACCCCACACATAAAACAAGGTAAATGCACTTATTTTAAAAAATACTATACTTACATACGTTAGCATCCGCTGAAGAAATCTAATAGCCACAGTAACTCCAGCGCGCCGTTTCATACAACATTGCTGAAACGTTGTTATGTTTGAAATTCAAAATTTGGAAAATCAAAAAGTGCACGCTTCATAATTTCTAAAATTATTTAATAACAATTAAACCACATCGAATGAGACCGTGAAAAGTGAAAGGGTTCTATTCCTAATTATACTGAAGCATAAGAGATAAAAAAGACTCGATTAGTAAAGTATTTCGGTCGTTATCGTGTTAACAAGAAAATATTCAGACGAACATCTCACGAATCACAACAACAGACACACGGACGTCTAAGACAAAACTTTTTTAAACAATTTTTTAACTAGTTAAAATAACAAAAATGGCATCAAAAATATCATGACTGTTAAAAATAGTGCTTTTTCTTGATATGTGTGTATACACGAATAGTTTTTAACAACCAGAAAAAAAGAATTGGGGTAATCAGTACACGTAACTTAATCGATATATCCAGTTTTAAGAAAAAGAAAATCTTTGAAAAATGTTACTATTTCATCCCATAAAATCTACAATATGTAGATACGTAAAAAATATTTGGTCAGTGTCTCACCGCGCTCACGGCTCAGAGCAGGGGTGAGGCGCCCCGCCCGTGCGGCTCGTGTGATCATCGTCAGGTTGCGAGGCGAGTGAGCGAGCGACGAGCGAGTCGTCGTCGCGCGGATGTTCATTGATGCACTTGTGTGTTACTACCGCAGCACCGTGACAATCGACTTACGAAATGGCATACCAATTCACGAATCGCGAGTACGTACTCATGCTGCGTGCATATTTTATGTGTGAAGAAAATGTTAGTGCCGGTTTACATATGTACCGCGAGCTTTATCCAAACGCTCGGCAACCAAACCACTCTACGATGTTCGGCGTGTACCAGCGTTTGCTAGACCACGGGTCACTCCACATGCACCCGCATGCACACGGCAGAGGAATACCAGCCCTCTCACAAAACTTATATGACGAGGTACTAGAATTTTTCGCAGAAGATCCTCGTCGGAGCACTAACGACGTCGCACGACGTTTTGGTATAAGTCAGCGTTGTGCCTGGAACATAGTGAATTCGCTGGAATGCATCTATACCACTACAGAAAGGTCCAGGAGCTCACTGCAATCGATCTGGCGCCAAGGATTGCATTCTGAAACTGGGTGATCACTAACCCTAACTTGAATGTCCTGTACACAGATGAATGTTTGTTTACGCGGATCGGGCTGTTCAACCAACACAACGAACATTAGTGGTCTTATCAAAATCCCAAATTAACCCGACAGCATTCATTCCAACACAGGTTTAGCGTGAACGTGTGGGCTGGGATCCTAAACGAGCACATTGTGGGTCCATACTTCATTGAGGGTCGGCTAACGGGCGAAACGTATCTAAATCTTCTTCGTTCTATGGTAAACAATATGCTAGACGACATTCCCTTAGTAAACCTAAGAGGGCTATAGATACAACAAGACGGGGCTCCACCGCATTACCATAGTGCGGTACGTACCTACCTTAATGCGGAGTTCGGAGATAGATGAATCGGTCGCGGAGGTCCCATCATGTGGCCCGCGCGATCTCCTGACTTATGTCCAATTGACTTTTTCATGTGGAGTGAGATAAAACGAAGAGTGTATGTGAGTGAACTAAATACCCGGGAAATTTTAAAGGAAAGAATAATTAACGCCTTTGACGAAGTACGACAACAAACAGATATACTATTAAGTTTAAAAAACAACTTACAAAAACGTGAACGTGTTTGTGTCCAAAAATGATGGTGGGCATTTCGAACAACAATTAAAGTATTTGTAGGTAAGTTGAAAGTACTTAACTATTTACTAGAATAAATCATATCAGCTGTTTGATTGTGTTCATATACAGTACGCGCCACGAGTCATGAAAGAAAATGGCGTCGACTGCGCATGTATATTCGAAGAGAAAAGTGTACTATAAATACGATAAGTTGAGGCTTGACCTCTGTGACCTCACAGTAATAAGTTGGTACAGATGTAAAAAAATGTATAGTTATTTGTATTATTCTATATTATAATAATTAATCTTATATTATTAAATGTTCTAATTTGTAGACTTATTATTATAATAATCGGGGAACAACATTTCTCGCAGGTCTCAACTTATCGTGCGCGTGTAGAAAATGATATTCAATATAAATTCGCTGTGTATAGGATAGAAATGATTATAACAATAAAAAAATGTTGTTATGTTTATTTGATACATAACTACACATACACTTGAAATAAAAGTTAATCAGTGTCACTGTCACTCAACGGCATTACACCTAAAATAAACTGCAGTTTGCTTGGACTAGCAGCTTGAGCTGGATCGGATGGCTCTCCAGAACTTGGGCCTGGGAACAACTCATCCTCTTCGGCAAAATCCTCCTGATCAGAATCACTGTCGTCGCTATCTGAGTCTTGTCCCACCCGTATTATTAATTCGTCCGTCATGTGGTCGACTATATGGTCGCTTTTGAAATATTCTTCTTCAATCGACTTTACTTTATTGCAGAGGTTCTGCCAATCATTAGCCCCCATTGCCTCTTCCTTTTCTTTTATCAAATCTGTTACGCTATCAAACGCGTCCATCTACTCATCCATTCTACGTTTTTACTACAAACGGAACCCTTAATTGCGGCCCAAGCCATCTCAATAGGATTGAGATCAGGATGGTACGGTGGCAAGCGGAGAACTTCGTGGTTATGTTCGCCTAGTATTCTATCAATACTATTTTTTTTTGTGTATCTCTTTATTTAATTTTACTAACTCATACAACTGAGGCTTATACATTTCAGGCCTAAATGATATGCCTTTGCTTGTCAGCCAAGCTTGCATTTCTGACTTCCTGCTATTGGAATTTGGTGCAGAATCGTTTTCTTTATTATGGTTGGAGGCATTTTCAACTACCACGACGGGCCTTGGTGAGAGGTTAGGTATTAGTTGTGTTTTTAACCACTTTTCATAATTTTCATAGTTCATATCGTCGTGGTAGTCACCAGTTTTTGTACCGGACTTAAAAACTAATAGACAGTTTGGTACAAAGGCAGCCTCAGAACTTGCATGCACAATAACCACACGGTGACCCTTTGAAATGGGTTTTTTTAAACCTTTTGTTGACCCATCAGACCAGGATTTTGCTGTAGCGTGAGAGGAATGGACATATGCTTAATCCGTGTATATTATAGGTCTATTTTCTTGTCTATACTTTCTTATTTTTTCTAGATAATTTATACGTAACAATCTTATCTTAGATTTTTCAATAAGGACTTTTCTGTTGTTTTCAGTGGCTTTCCAACTAAAACCTATATTTTTAATTATGCGACGTAGACTTGTCTCCGATCCTCGAAAATGTATGTCATTTTGTAATTTTGATAAAAGTTTTTTAACTGTGGGAATATCATTATTTGTTACGTGAAAATTGTGAATAGCTCGTTTTTCACCCCTTGGTCAAAATTATCTACACCTGTTATGAGAAATGCCCGACTTCGTTTTTTCCCGGGAGTTCTAAAAACCGTTAGTAAATCTGATTGGTTAGCTTGCTTTACTGTCCTGTATATAGTAGATTTAGAAACTTTGTAGCTTCAGCTACCTCTGCCATCAACTGAACGTAATTCAGTCCACTGAATTTATTTTTTATAAAGCAGTAAACGTCATACACCATTTTTCTCGCTTGTCTATTAAGAGTACGTTTATATTTTTTACTCATTGGCAGAGACATTGTAGATACTAATAAAAAATCACTTCTTTCAAAATAACACTAAAAACACTATTAAATATAACCTCTTTACAACACTGTTTACAAAAACACTAAGTTCAAATATATCTAACACTATGTACAAGTGTACATAAATAAGTGTACATAATGTAAAGTTATTAAAAGGTATTGTAAGTACAATACCTTTTAATTATTTTATTATAAACACATAAAATTGTCGTTCTAAACAAATAATTTATAATAAGTATTGTCCGATTAATGAAATTACGTGACACTTGTGTTATCGCTGGTACCCAAGGCGAGCCCAGTGCGTGCGCGGGTCGAGAGAGGCAAGGAATCACTGCACGTCGCTCGTTGCCATGGTTACTCGTCGTGCCCCTCACCCCTACCTCAACTGACACCTATTTATCGTCGTCTGCGCACTTTCATGTCTCGTGACGCGTACTGTACCTACCTATACATGCCTACACCGACGCGCCACATGGGCCGGGCCCGGTGAGCGGTCGCGTCATAGGCAAGTGAACCATGATTTGTGATCTGTTTTTAATATTCATAATGGTAATAAAAATACTTTTTTAAACAAACTTTTAACTAGTTAAAATAACAAAAATGGCATCAAAAATATCATGACTGTTAAAAATAGTGCTTTTTCTTGATATGTGTGTGTATACACGAATAGTTTTTAACAACCAGAAAAAAAGAATTGGGGTAATCAGTACATGTAACTTAATCGATATATCCAGTTTTAAGAAAAAGAAAATCTTAGGAAAATGTTACTATTTTATCCCATAAAATCTACAATATGTAGATACGTAAAAAATATTTGGTCAGTGTCTCACCGCGCTCACGCTCAGAGCAGGGATGAGGCGTAGAAATAGGCGTTTCTCGAAGATGCTCGTAGAGGTTAGTAGTGGAAGAATTTTCGATTGTAGTAGAACGAAAATTGATTAAGATCGATCAAATTGAGTAAAACTCGTTTTCTCGGAATCTCGAAAATGGCTGATAGCTGCTCGAAGAGGTTAGTAAAGTAAAGTACTCGGATACCCAGACGTGCGTGTAGGAAGCGATTGATGAATCTTGAAGAAGCGAAAGAAGTATGCATGGATCGCGAAGCCTGGCGATCTGTCCTCTCTGACTACCCCGTCAGGGATACAGCGTGAAGATAGTTAGTTAGTTTTTTTTGGTAATAACTTTGTCATAGTAAATAATAATAATATTCTCATTAGGCCAATGTCAAAGTATAATATGTCCGCTTCTGCCCTTAATTTTTTTCTGGTAGTTAAAAACTTTTCGTGGAACGAATTTTCGTTTGTGGTTATTTATTTAAAAAAAAAAATTCGATTATTATTATTTTTTGACAATAGTTACTAGTTATTAAGCCTTTTGCCTGATTTGAGGTTTGTAGTGGAAGAACTTTTGAGTCTGTCAGAAGAGAAATTCATTAGAATCGATGAAGTTGAGTAAAACTCGTTTTAGAATGATCTCGACTGTACAACTTCGGTTGAGAAGATGAAATGGAAATGGAAAAAGCGCAGTAAAACTCGTTTTAGAGTGATCTCGACTGAATTACTCCAGTTGTGAAGATTGGACGACTACTACAAACGTCAAAAATGACTCGAAGATGCTCGTAGAGGTTAGTAGTGAAAGAGTTTTCGATTGTAGTAGAACGAAAATTGATTGAGATCGATCAAATTGAGTAAAACTCGTTTTCTCGGAATCTCGACTAAATTACTCCGGTTGCGAAGATTGGACAACTACTATAAACGTCAAAAATGGCTGATAGATGCTCGAAGAGGTTAGTAGTGGAAGAATTTTCGATTGTAGTAGAACGAAAGTTGATTGAGACCGATCAAGTTGAGTAAAAGTCGTTTTGGAGCGATTTTCACTGAATTACTCCGGTTGTGAAGATAAGACGACTACTACAAACTTCACGAAAAAATTCGTGGGTAGTTGAAATATAAAGTCGAAGTTTTTTTGCTCCACTATTTATTTATTTGTTTTTATTGTTTTATTTAAAATAAGTCTACATACATGGTATATAAATACTGCTAAATAATCATTATGCCGGATAAAATAGTTTCTTAAGAAAAATTCCATAACAAACAACAAAATTTCATACACTTCACTATGGATGCAATGCAGAGTGCTATTCATCTTTTGAGTGACAGGCTCAACAAAAGGATGGAGGAGTTTGAGACGCAGCTGGAGCACCAAACTCCTAATAAAGCAGTAAGTGTAGCCAGCTTAGCCACTGAATTCACTGCATTCAGAGCATTTGTTACTCAAACTCTGAAACTACTTCAACAACAGATGGAGGCTTTGACACGGGCAATGGATACCACAGAGATGCAGAGGCGTCGTAAGATTCTGCTATTGCACGGTGTTGGTGAGGTGAAGGACGAGGATCCCACAAACAGTTTGCAAGCGGTGCTTGATGAAACCCATCAAGCACCGCTTCGGTATTCCTGAGTTTTGTGCCAGCCACATAAGCCAACGGCTGGGTCGTCCCACACAAAATAAAAAGCCTAGGCCTCTTCTTTTTAAGCTGCATGATGTGACGTTGCGAGATAAATTTTGGTTCTCCAAAGCAAAGCTGAAGGGCACCGGAGTTACAATGTCTGAATTTCTCACGAAGTCCAGGCACGATCTGTTTATGGCGGCCCGTGAGAAGTTAGGAGTCGCAAGAAGCTGGACCAAGGAAGGATCAATTTATGTGCTGGCAGCAGATAACGTGCGGCGACGCGTGCACTCTTTTGCTGAGCTTAATTCGGCATGTGACGTTCTACCAAAGGTCACGGTCACCACGTCGAAGGCAGCTGCGACGAAGGCCAAGCGCACAGTTGCCTCAAAGGTGAAGTAGATATTCAACAAAATATTGCACGGTCTAGGTATCCATTGGCATTGTTTACACTACAATGGTTTGGTAACATT
This sequence comes from Thumatha senex, assembly GCA_948477245.1. Taxonomy (NCBI): domain Eukaryota; kingdom Metazoa; phylum Arthropoda; class Insecta; order Lepidoptera; family Erebidae; genus Thumatha; species Thumatha senex. Next base: position 9,281,843 of record OX419728.1, read on the forward strand.
ATCGCTTGCTCACTTTTCTTCTAAGTACACTTATATTTGATTATTTCAGGAATCTAAGATTGTCTTTTAGAACTATGTTTTATTTTATTTTTTTGTTTTTTCTACAACTTTGAATAAATTCACAGACTACAGATGATGATATGTACATTATTTGATAATATATTTTTTTTTTCTTCTTTTTCTTATGGCCCCTATGAGCGGGTACCGGTAATTCCGCCACTGTCTAACGTGCAATGGAGTTTTCCATGTGTATACTATTGATAAGCAACAATTTTGTATTGACTAATTGTGTATCTTGATTGTGTTATTAAATTAAAATTTCACTGAAAAATATACATAAAGGTACGTAGGTACCAATGAATAATTTTGATACTATGGTAAGGTACATAGTATTTGCAAGTTCCGAAGGAGACTATTCAAAGCCTAATATCATTGTGACGGATGAACGCCATCAGGGTAAAAAGTAATTGTCGGGAAGGATGGGCTAAAAGAGACTTAACATTAACTGGAAGAGAATTTTTTAGCCTAACAAGTTCGCTATATAAGTCAGAATTGTTCTGAGGACAAGAGAAGAAGATATGCTCTAAAGATCCTTCATCAAAGCCACATTCACACAGTGATGAGTCTCTTAGCAGCAATGGCCCAAGCGAAGACGGCAGATGACAGATATTACAGACTTAGGTATTTTTTTAAAACGGTAAAACCATGGTTTTAGTGTAACGTTCGAATTTATTGAGTAATAATTTTTCCCTTTAATTTTGCCCGTTTCAGACCACTGAGCTTGCCATGATGCCAGTAGCATTTTACTTGGAAGATTTAATAAATCACATCCCTGGCAGTTATGATGTCTAAGGTCAGTAGACGGTGAAGAGACAGCCCCTCTGGCTAGCTCATCCACCAACTCATTGCCCCTGATACCAGAGTGACTGGGAATCCATACTAACTGAACAGTTTTTTGTTTTATGCTACAGTTAAACAGATGTTGTTTTATTTCCAGTATTATGGAGCTACGCAGCTTATCCGTGTACGGGTTTTGTTCTAGGGCTTTAAGAGAACTTAAAGAGTCAGTGAAAATGACCGCTTTATTGATATTATGGGAGTCTATATATATGCTTGACTCTAGAATGGCGATACATTCACCCGTAAATACTGATGACTCTCTGGGGCATTTGAATGTTAAGATTATCCTAGAGTTTTGGTAGTACACTGCCACCCCAGTTTCACTGTCCTGGGATAATTTTGAGGCATCTGTAAAAAATCGATGGAAATCATGCCATTGAGACATTACCATTGAATTAAAGATTGCCCCCGCAAAGGCACTCCCCTTGGTAATCCCAATATCCAACAGAATGTCCGGTTTAAAACACAACACTTCGAATTTATAGTTGAATAGAGGGAGTCTATTATAGGCTATTAAGGGGTATTCTAGATTTAGAGTATTCCGCAAAGCTTTTAGTATTAAGGGAATCTGCTTATGTTGCCAATATTGAACGGTATTGGTTAGGGAGTTTAATTCAGATAATTTTTGAATAAGTGGATGGGTATTTTTACCTATTAAGCGAAATATAAACCGATTTGCTAAATATTGTCTCCGAAGTTCCAAAGGGGCCTCCGCGCACTCAACCTGCAATGCATTCACTGGAGAGGATTTCATCCCTCCTGTGATAAGTCTAAGGCATTTTGATTGGATTTTATCTAGTCCGATTAAAGCACCTTTGTTACAAGGAACTAATAGAAAAGTACCATAATCCATCATACTGCGAACTAGTGCATAATAGACCAATTTAATAGTGTATGGATGGGCACCCCACCAGACACCTGTAAGAGCTTTTAAGATAGGGATGACTCGTTCACATCTCTTTACTAGGTAATTAATGTGGTGGCGCCCTGTCAATTTTTGATATAAATATACACCCAAAAATTTAGCATTTGAAGCCAGTGGAATAATTTGGTCTTGAACATAGATTTGGATTGTGGGGATTGATTTCTTTCTGGAGAAAATTACTGCTGTACTCTTTGATGCTGACAGCGACAGACCATGGTCTAGTAGCCATTCATTTAACGAGGACAGAGAAACAGTAAGAGATGTGGCTGCGTCTAAAATAGAAAGGTCACTCACATATAAAGCTAGATCGTCGGCATATTGGAGTAAGTGGCAGTTTACATTAAGACAGGAGCCAATGTCTGCAGTATATAAATTGTACAGCAAAGGACTCAGAACGGAGCCTTGAGGCAAGCCTTTCCAAGTCCTTCACTGCCCAAACTCCTCTCCCTGGACTCTTAAAAAAAGTGAGCGGGTCATAGTTATATTGCTTATGCACTTGATGATCTTCGCCGGTATTTTTAGCTTTTGCAATTTTTGCATGAGAATGGGAAGCATCACATTATCATAAGCAGAAGCTATGTCGAGGAATGACACAACCACTGATAAATTACTAGAAAGAGAATTACGTATATCCGTGATAAGCGTCGCCACGCTGTCCATGGTGCCTATTCCTTTCCTAAACCCATACTGTGTTGGAGGTAATAAATCTCTAGATTCGGCAATCCATTCCAGTCTATTTTTTAATAGGTGTTCCAGTATTTTTAGTAGAACAGACGACAAAGCAATCGGTCTATATCCATTTGGGTCATCAGACTGTTTACCTGGTTTTAAGATGGGAAGTATAATTTGGACCTTCCATTGCTCGGGAATCCAACTATTTTGGTAACAGAAATTGAGAATTTTTAAGAAATATTCTCTAGCGTCGCCGCCTAAATGGGTAAGAAAGGAATATGGTATTCCGTCAAGTCCAGGCGCTGAGTCTTGGACATGGCCGAGCACCATAGTTAGTTCCTGTGGGGTAAATGGTTTGTCCATAGGGTCAAGGTCTTGATCCATAACCAGAAACTCGCTCTCCTGTAAAGAAGGGACATAGGGTGGTGCTATTTTGTCAAAAAAACTGTTCAGCCGTCTCCCTAGTCATTGGGGACGAGATGGTGGGAACGCAACCTGACCTAAACCTGTTAATTTTTCTCCACACAACTGATGCTGGCGTAGATGGTGATAAGGAAGAGCAAAAACTGGACCAACCTGCCCGTTTCTTTTTGCGCAGCAATCTTCGACATTTAGCTGATATATGTTTATAGTTAATTAAATTATCCATAGTCATGTCTCTGTTATATCTTTTCTCCGCCTCCTTTCTTTCTCTTACAGCTTTAGTGCAATCCTGATCCCACCAGGGTGGAGATGGAATTTTGCCCCGTGCAGAGTTTTTTAATGGAAAACTCATTTCTGCACATGAGTTGATAGCACGTACAAGATTGTCCAAAAAATTCTGTACGTGGCAGTAACCAGACGTACCCAGGTTTTGGCAAGCTAAATTTGGAAGGGTATTAATTTTGTTTTCTAAAAGGGAAGAATACATGTTCCAGTCTGGATTATTTAAATTAATTTTTTGCAGAGGGAGAGAAGTCTTTTCCATGTATGTTTTGTCTGTGATAGTAATAATTATTGGATAGTGGTCGCTACCATGTGACAAATTTGTACAATGCCATTGTACAGATGCAGCTAGATCCGCCGAACAAAATGTGAGATCAACACAACTTTTGCGCTGTCCGAGATTTGGCCGACGGGTAGGACTACCATCGTTCAAGATGACGAGGTTGAGTTCATCCAGTACCTCTATCAGGCTTTCTCCAAATGCATCACATCTTTCCGAACCCCATCTGAAATGGTGCCCATTAAAATCACCCATTACAATAATAGGCCCAATGAGGCTCATGAATATTTGTCTCAGTACTGGTATGTGGCTTTGATGAGGATACGCAATATAAATAGACATCAGTGTGATTCTATTTTACGCACAACAATACATATATCCTCCGAAAACGGATGAATAGGTACAGGAACTTGTGAAACCGTATTTTTAATGAGGAGAGCTGACCCTCCGTAGCCGTCCTCTCTGTCACACCTAAAGGTGTTGTAGCGAGGGATACGGAAGCTAAGACCTGGTTCTAACCAAGTCTTTGCAATACAGCAGGCAATTGGGTTATACTTGTTCAGGAGGAAAGTGAGATCATGCTTCTTATGAAGCACGCTCCTCACATTCCACTGGAGAAACACAAATTGTGAAGCCATTTTGAAGGTCTAATAAAATTGAAATAAGTTTATCTGCAACGTTGGTCGGTGAAGAGGGAGAGGTAGAAGATAGAACGGATTTTATTACTTGGATTACAATTTCAATAATAGCTAAGAAAGATTGAATGTTGGGGTTAGATAGAACACAACCATTTGGCTGTGTTGATTGAGGTAAACTTGTTAGATTACTATGGGCGGTTTTGTCGTAGGATGGTGTGAGAGGGACACGAGAGCGTGGCTTGAGAGTCACAGTCCTACGGTATGACTGTGTGGAAGAGCTCTTGGCTGCATTTGCATATCCGCGTGAAACTACTGGGATGGATTTGCTAGCCTCTACATAAGAAATTGAATGTTCAGCCATGGAGATCTTAATAGCTTTTTGCCTTCCATACTCCGGACAATCCCTGCTGTTAGCATAGTGACTGCCGGAACACAAAACGCAAAAGGCTTCTTCTGGAATTACGAAACAGCTATTGCCTGAATGATCTAGCCCGCATTTTAAACAACGGGGTTTCGACCTGCATACTGACTCAATATGTCCAAACCTGCAACATTTACGACACTGAATCGTAGAAAATACGTATTGTTGAACAGGCAGCGAAGTGTAGCAACAATAAACTCTTTTCGGAAGGGTCTGACCATCAAAGGTTAAAACACAGGTCTCAGTAGGCTTCCATTCTGTGACTCCGTCTCTAATAGATTTCCGGTTGATTCGTCTAATTTTAAGTATCTTGCCACAGCCTGGAGGAACTGAAATGAACGTTTTTGCTTCCTCTTCCGTAACGTTGGATGGGATGCCACTAACGACGCCCATACGCGTGACATTGAAGGAGGGTATGGAGGCGATGTAATTATTTTTGGGAAGGACATTGTTGTTTAAAAAAATATTGGCGTCACGAGCTGACACAAATTCTACGGAAACACGATTTCTCCCTACTCTTTTAATTCCATCCTTTGATATGTTGCCGACATTATGGTTGAGTAAGAACATACCAAAAGAAATAGGGTGAAGGACAGTGCCATAGTTAGGCTCTGGTTCTATACGTGAGACATGGATAATGAATGGTGCCTTATCCTCTCCCGTATAATATTCCCGTGCAACCTGACTTTTTGGTTGTTTGGAAGGTGGGCTTACTGGGGAGTCTTCATTGACGTGTCGTTTTCGAGTATGGGTTTCCGAAAAGCTACCGACCGTTTCGGCGGTTTGAAACTGTGAATTTACTGTGGTACAGGGTGCGTTCCTAAACTGGAGAGGGGAGAAAGTGGGAGTAACGGGACGATCATCTGGGGGATCCGGAGGTTTGGTTCTATCCATTTTTAATAACCACATATAATTTCATGAAGATATAAGCAATAAAGGCACAGCACAATACCTTAAACCGGTTAAAAACACAATACTAACAATATGTACAATAAGAAACACAAATTAGACTAGATTATTAAAAGAAACCAAAAAAATTTCAAATCACACGGGCTGTCCAGACAAACGTTAAATTGACAGTCCTCTATTTGGTAATAATACAATTGATTATTGATTCTCATTGTTGTTGTGCTGTCAGGTGTCAACAGGCGATTTTTATTTCTAATTATTTCATGGCCTGGTTACTAAGACCTTTTAGCCAAATCTTAATTCATATTTCTTTAATCTACTAAAATGTCCCCGTCCTCTACGTCTTAGTCTAGTCTAAAATCAAGGTCAGTCTCACCCCAGTATAATAATGGTTGTTATACTGAGGTTTTCAGTGGATTTTTATATTATTATTATCTATATTGTTATTATCTTAAATTATGTCTATGTTAGACTGTAGTTCTGACACAGATTGTAGTGGTGATTATTTTTCCGCTTGTAGTAGCACTAGTTCCCAAGATGACACTTCACTGGCAGATTTCCTCTCGTCTCAATTCTCTGATGTTCCAGAAAGTTTTAACGTAGTGCATATTAACGCCCAAAGCATTCCGGCTCATTTCACGGATATGCTGGCATCGTTTGACTGTAAAAATTTACATGCTATACTTATAACTGAAATCTGGTTCAACCCTGTCTACCTTCATTGGCTTATACCCTGGCGGGATTCAACCTCATACGACATGATCGCGGACCGGCTGGTTATGGGGGGAGGGGGGGGGGAGGTGGCCATCTACCTACGCAGTTATTTATCCTAAATTGTTGTCGATTCATCTCCTCAACCACCTCCGCTACTAGCCGGCGAGCATTTATTCCTTGAGGTGGAACTCCTCCACGCTAAGGTGCTCCTAGGAGTCTATTATGGTCCTTCTTCTGATATCAACTATTTTACTTCTTTCGAAATACTCCTAGAAACTTTCATTCCCAATTACAGTCAAACCATAATCATGGGTGATATCAACACCTGTCTTTTTAAAAATGACTCTCGCTCTTCTACTTTCCAATCCATTATCCAATCTTGTAATCTCTCAATTCTTCCTTCCAGTACTACACATCATTTTCCTAATTGTACTCCTAGCTTACTCGATCTCATAATTATTACCTCTCTCAAAAGACTAGTGAAGCATGGTCAGAGAATGGCTGATCAGTTCTCTTACCATGACTTGATATATCTATCTTATCGCCTTCGAACTCCTAAGCTCAAACCTAAATTTCTTTTGCTTCGCAATTTCAGTAACATGTCTCTCGAGGATTTGCGCAGCGATGCTGACAAGGTTGACTGGGCACCTTTACATTCATACGTCTGCATTTTTTTTTTTTTACTTTGTTGTAATATAATAAATATTACATCATAATTATATATTACAATCTAGCTGTAAAGCTAATAAGTAACTTAGTTTTAACTTAATTTGCTAAATACTTAAGTGTTAAGAATGTGTCCATTGGCACTTTTCTTATTGTCTTTATTGAAGCGGAGAGTCACTTTCTTCATGTGTACTCTGGGCACTCACTTGTTTTTGTAGCACTCACTCCACTATTATTAATACTAACTAAACTAATTCAAATGGTTTAGTCCTTTTTAACCTTCTTACTAGGTCCGTGGTGTCGAGCAGCTGGATAGCTTCGACATTCACATGTTGATGAAGCCTTTGTTATGTGCTTCGGCGTATCTTTTTACAACTTTAGCAACAAGATCCACCCCTAAATCTCGGTGGATATCCTCGTTTCTGATATACCAAGGAGCGTTTACTATACTCCTTAGTTTTTATTTTGAAATCGTTGAATTATTTGTACATTCGTTTGTTTGGTACAACCCCAAAGCTGTATACCATATGTCCATAAAGGCATGAGAACTTGCTTGTACAAAAGTACTTTGATAAGCACTGATAAAGTGGAATGTCGGCCAGCAGCCAGTACATTTTTTTTTTAACATGGGCCTTCCAGCGTGACTTTTCATCTAGGGTCATGCCCAGGTATTTTGCCGTATTTTCAAAAGGTATTACGTGGTTATTTATGTATATCGGTTCATAGCTAGATTTTTGATTAGTGAAATCTATATGAATCGATTTGGATTCGTTTAATTTTATGCGCCACTTCTTCATCCAATTGATAATAGAATTGACCGCAATTTGTACTTTTTCTACAACTTCTTTACGAGTTGCTCCAGTTGCCATTATGGCTGTGTCATCAGCAAATGTAGCAATTAAATTGTTTTGCGATTCTGGGATGTCGCAGGTGTATATCAGATATAAAATTGGGCCAAGGACACTTCCCTGTGGTACTCCGGCTTTTATTTGTTTGAGATTTGAATATGCTGTCTCATGTCTAACTCTGTAGGTTCTTTCTGTTAAATATGATTCTAAAATTTCTGCAAATTGTCTTGGAAGCATTTTTCTTAATTTATATATAAGTCCTGTGTGCCATACTTTATCAAAAGCCTGTGCTACATCTAGGAAGACTGCAGAACAAACTTTCTTTTCCTCTAGTGTTTTTTCTATAGTATTTATTATTCTATGTACTTGGTCAACTGTGGAATGATATTCCCTAAATCCAAATTGGTAGTCGGGAATTAATCTTCTATCTTCTATGATAGGTTTTAATCGCCTCAAAAGAAGTTTTTCTAATAATTTTGATAGTACTGGAAGTGATATTGGTCTATTTTTTTATCTTCGTGAGGTGGTTTCCCAAGTTTAGGTATCATGATGACTTCAGCAACTTTCCATACGCTAGGCACATGTTTAAGTCGTATTGTGCCATTGATAAGGGTCGTCAATTTTGTTATAGCTCTCCTTAGGAGGTTTTGAAGTATTTCACTAGTGATGAGGTCGTAGCCAGGTGATTTCCTTTTAGCCAACGTTTTGATCATATTCATAACTTCCTTTGGTGTCACAAGCTTAATTTCAACGTCATCCTGACTGTTGTTGCTTAACATTATATCTGTAGTGGTTTCTTCACCGTTTATTTGAAATATTTCTTCTAAATACTCTGCAAACCTCATTGCCTTCTGTTCATTGCTTATGGCCCATTGCTCAATAGTTTTAGTTTTAATCGGTGGAACATGCATGATTGGTTTATTTAAGTTTTTAGTAACTTTCCATAGCGAGTAATTTGTCGTACTATTACTATTTAATTTACTAAGATAATTGTTTGTAGATTCCTCATGATAATTTTGAATGGCTTTACTTAAGCGTTTTGTGATATCTAGTTTGTTGCCACTTCTGTCTTTGAACTCTTTTTGTTTTAATGAGGTTTCTTATTTCTAAAGGATATATGTGCTCGCTACTCTTTTTTTAGTATTAGATGTATTTTTCCAAGCATATCGTTGAATATCGGTGACGAATTTTTCAACTTCTTGATCTAGCTGATGTATGCTTTTTACTGGTACTTTGAGGTCTATAATGTGGTCTAAGTCACATTTAAATTGTCCCCAGTCTGTATATTTGTTAACAAGTGTTGGAGTACTTTCTTTTTTTACAACTGAATCCCTTACAGTTAGTATTATGGGTGAATGATCTGAGTTCATATCATACCCCTCTTGTATATCAATAAATGCTGTAGATAGATTTTTATAAATGAAGAAGTCAATAAGATCTGGAAGCTTATGAATATCAGTTGGCCAGTATGTGGGTTTTCCTGTTGAAATCACATTGCTTTTGTTTTCTCTAATGGCACAAAGTAATTCTTTTCCTATAGTGTTTGTGAGTCTTGACCCCCAATGTGTATTCTTTGCATTGAAGTCACCTCCTAATACAAATTTATTACCTAACGCATTCAATATGTATCTATATTGCTATGTTTTCAGATCATATCGTGGTGGGCAATATATAGCTGCCACAGTAATATTATGATGGCTTTTGGTTCTGATGCTAACGGCTACAGTTTGTGCAAGATGTTCTTCACATTTCTGTTCGAAGTGGTGGTAGATATGCTCTTTTATAATAATAGTGCTTCCTCCTCTTGCAGTATTATCGGGGTGAAGCGCGTGGTATATTTTATAACCTTTAATTTGAATGTAGGATTCTCTGGTAAAGTGGGACTCTGATATAAGGCATATATCAATTTGTTCTGTTTTTAGGACAGCCTGCAACTCGTTCTGATGTTTAAGGAGTCCGTTTGCATTCCACGCCATAATTTTTATTGTGTTTATCATTTTTGTTTTATAATAGGTAGTTGTTTGGCACTACTTTCCAAGTTCTTAAGCCTATTATCAAATGTTGTTAAAAGGTTTAAGATTTTATTTATACTTTCTTCTGTCGTTGGTTGGCTGGGCTGGGCAGATATTTGTGTCAGTGAGTTAGATCTAGATGCCTTTACGATAGACTCTACGATATCCATGCACTGGTTCGCAGGATTAAAGTGAAACACGGGCCGTCGCCTTGGCTAACCACCGAAATCAAAGCACTCAGAACTAAAAAAGTTACGGCAAAGTCCAAGTATAAAAGGCGGCCAACGACCTCAAATTGGGAGAAATATGTTCTCATTAGGAATCACTGCAACAAGGTGTGTAGGAATGCACAACGCCTATATATCCACAGCTCTGTCCAAGATGGAGATCCAGATAAAGTCTGGAAATTTCTAAGATCTTTGGGAGTTGGCAAATCTCGTCAAGTTTCAGTTTCTAAAAGTCTTAACTTATATGCTCTCAATCAATTTTTTAGTGCTATCTCCAATTTCAATGTGGAAATCAAAACTAATACGCTTAAATATCTTTCAACTCTATCTACTCCCAAAAGTGCTCCATTCTTCTTTAGTTAATTCTCTGATTGTGATGTTAAGAAAAGCATATTGTCTATTACCTCTAACGCCATAGGTACAGACAGTCTAAGCCGTAAAATGATTATACCTATAATTGATGAAATCCTTCCTATTCTCTGTCATATCCTGAACTTCTCAATTACCCATAGTGTTTTCCCAACAGCTTGGAAAGATGCAATAATTGTTCCTATTGCCAAAAAATCCAACCCTTCCTTATTTTTTGACTATCGTCCTATTTCTATTCTACCATTCCTATCTAAGGTTTTGGAACGACTTGTTCACGCGCAGCTCACTGACTTCCTTTCCAAAAATCAACTGTTTAATCCTTTCCAATCTGGGTTTCGTGCTGGACATAGTACTACCACAACTTTACTTCATATTACGGAGGACATAAGAGCGGGTATGGAGAACGGCAAGTTGACAGTTTTAGCTCTGCTAGATTTCAGCAATGCCTTTAATACCATAGATTTTGACATCCTGCTTGGTATATTGTGCTCACTTAACATATCTCCAACAGTGATTGATTGGTTTCATAGGTACCTGTTCGGTAGACGGCAACGTATTAATGTTGAATATTTGTTTTCTTCCTGGTGTAATACGTCTGCTGGAGTGCCACAGGGAGGCGTTCTGTCACCTTTACTTACCGCAGTTTTCATAAACTCCATCACAAGGGACTTATCTTCTTCCTACCACCTATATGCAGATGATCTCCAGATTTACTCCAAGCTTCACTGGATGATTTGAGTGGAGCTATTGGCGATGTCAATACCGACTTGGACACGATTTGCAAATGGAGTGAATCTTATGGAGTTAAGGTTAATCCATTAAAGATTGGAAGTCCTAATTGATTACACAGCATTATTTAATAAGACCTGTAGATGACCGGAATCAACGTTAGATGATGATGATGATTATGGTAGCGAGTCCAGAGATTTTATCTCATCTAAAAATATGCGTACCGCGCTAAAAGAAGTTTTTCCTTCAAAAATTGACCGGGATCGACGTAAAGATGATGATGATGAAAAATAAATCTACACTGAAAGAGTCCTAATTGATTACACAGCATTATTTAATAAGACCTGTAGATGACCGGAATCAACGTTTGATGATGATGATGATTATGGTCGCGAGTCCAGAGATTTTATCTCATCTAAAAATATGCGTACCGCGCTAAAAGAAGTTTTTCCTTCAAAAATTGACCGGGATCGACGTAAAGATGATGATGATAAAAAATAATTCTACACTGAAAGAGTCCTAATTGATTACACAGCATTATTTAATAAGACCTGTAGATGACCGGAATCAACGTTAGATGATGATGATGATTATGGTCGCGAGTCCAGAGATTTTATCTCATCTAAAAATATGCGTACCGTGCTAAAAGAAGTTTTTCCTTCAAAAATTGACCGGGATCGACGTAAAGATGATGATGATAAAAAATAATTCTACACTAAAAGAGTCCTAATTGATTACACAGCATTATTTAATAAGACCTGTAGATGACCGGAATCAACGTTTGATGATTATGATGATTATGGTCGCGAGTCCAGAGATTTTATCTCATCTAAAAATATGCGTACCGCGCTAAAAGAAGTTTTTCCTTCAAAAATTGACCGGGATCGACGTAAAGATGATGATGATAAAAAATAATTCTACACTGAAAGAGTCCTAATTGATTACACAGCATTATTTAATAAGACCTGTATATGACCGGAATCAACGTTAGATGATGATGATGATTATGGTCGCGAGTCCAGAGATTTTATCTCATCTAAAAATATGCGTACCGCGCTAATAGAAGTTTTTCCTTCAAAAATTGACCGGGATCGACGTAAAGATGATGATGATAAAATCTTACGCTTTTTCGATCAGGACACGTGTCCTGACGCGAGTTTAAGATTTTATACCCAACGCCGCTAAAGAAGTTTTCACTTCAAAAAATACGTGTGGCACTCCGAGACTGCCGCGGTAAAGCTATTGCATAGCATACCTTTGTTTTTCTTTGATACTAATTTAAGTTACACTAAAAAAAAAATACAAAGAAAAAAATCTTCAAGCTCACCCCAACCCACACCCTCACTCCTCACCCTCACTCTCACCCTCACCCCACTCTCACTCTCACAGTCACCCTCATCCTCACCCTCACCCTCACACTCACTATCATCACGTCTCGATCCGTGCGAGCTTCGTACAATCGTACCATATAATATGTACACATACACGTTAAGCCAACGCTCGGCCTTGCTCGGTGAACTTCGTGTGACCTCGGATCTTAGGTTTTTTTTCATTACGGAATTTCTTGATTAAAGCCCTCTCAAAGCCCGCGATAAAAACTATGCAATAGCTTAAAAAAAATGCTATGGGCTCACCTATTACGTGGGACAGGAATGCATACGGTGAAAAGTGGACATATAATATGCCTCTGCGGGGGGATATTCGGGGATAAGGCGTGATAGATAAATGAATAATAAAATTGTTAACAGCAACAACTAGACGCTTGAAATTGGAGTACCTATGCTTTCTAAGTTTGGAGTCCTTACTTTATCGATAATGGTACGGAACCCTACGTGCGCACATGACTCGCACTTGGCCGTGGTCAATTATAGGCGTTACTAATACATTTGGTGAAATATCTTTGAAACTGGACAAACATTTCGAGAGTATGACCAGAGCCATCTATCGAGCTAATGAACAACTTGATACCAATGAAGTCAATGAACAGTGTGACGAGTACAACCATTTTTAAACGTTGCGTTGATGCAATGGATGGAGTCCATTGCATCAATGTTTAATATAAGTCTATGGAATAAGTTTTAATGCAATTATTTTGCTAAATTTCTTATATTTTTTTAATAAAGTGAAAAAAAGACAATTCGACTCGAGACGGGGATTGAACCCGTGACCTTTGCCTAACCAGGGCAACGTTCTAGCCACCTGAACTACCCGAACCGTATCGAATCAAGTTGAAATTCTCCACCTCTGGTCATGTAGTTGGTCATGTGTTCTCTTAGTATAATACCACTCTAGTATAATACCACCCTAAAGTATCTACACGAGTGTGGGTTGTGTTTAATTCTTCGCCAGTATCTTTACTTTCTAGAAAACATGGCCTTCGGAAATGATTGAGAAAAAACATTTTTTTAATCTTCCCGTATTGTTTAAATTTTCCACTTCTCTTTGGACGCTTTCCAAATGAGTTCTACACACGCTGGCGCTTGACTTTACTCGGCTAACTAGGCAAGCGACACCGAACGATGTCAAGACAATATTGTTACGTTCGTAGGGTGGGTACTAATAGGAATTGCACTAATACCACAAATTAAAAAGAGCACTTTAATTACTCTATATTCAAACAATAAAACCACAACTAATAATCACCACCAAACACACTAAACACAAATTCTTCTCTAAAATAATCGCACTGTAACAGTATCGCACTATTTAGCTTCGATCACTTCGATTCGCACTGTTCGCTTCCTCAATGGAAACTGTCCTGTAGCCGCGAGCTCGGCCCTTTATATACGCCTAGTAATGTTCTGGAATATTCGGGAGAATTCGTTCGGTACCAACAATCGGGTACATCTCTAGAATGTTCCACACGATACTAGTTGCTCCTTCGGTATGTGCCGGAAGGTTCTTGACCTATTGCTGTCCCTTCTGGTGCTATCTCTATCACATATTTCTAGAATGTTCTTAGTGTAACTATCTCTTTTTAACAGTGCTATCCCTGTCTAATAGCTCTGGAATATTCTGAATGTAGCTCTCTCTTTCTAATACTGCTATCTTTGTCAAACTTTCATTAAATTGCGCTATATACTGAAGTGGGTTTTAAAGGGCCATAAGGGGTCCTGAAAACGCCTGAAAAGGGGGTTTCATGTTATGATGGCATGTGATAGGGGGTGGCCTGAAATAAACTGAAAACATGTTTCAGGCGCCTGAAAACAACGGCAACTGGGGTGAAATTTGAATAATTTGATATTTGATAGAGCCTCCTCGGAAACGGCCTGAAACCGCTTTTCAGCCTGCTGAAAACGTTCCCAAGGCCCAAAAAATGACGTTTAAAGTTGTTTGCTAGTCCGCCGGCGTAACAATATTGTATTGCAGGCTTAGCAAAAATTCGACCGGGCGCGGGCGTAGTACTTGAGAGCGGAGAAGTAATCAAGTAATTTGGAAAATGTTCATACATTATCGTGAAATTAATAAACTACGGGATTAAATGGGTGCCACGGGGTTCGAAGTATGTCACGGACGAAGCCGGGCGGGTCAGATAGTAATGTATAAATATTGGCCCGATTTGTTGATTATTGCTCCGCTCTTCAGGGTAGTAGCGTGATGATATAGCCTATAGACTTCTACGATAAATGCGCTACCCAACACATATTAGTATAGTTAACTTCATATTGTCTCTTCTTCACGGGTATCTTCTATTTTTTTTCTTATGAAGATACCCGGTCTTTTGGCAGGCTTACATGGGGACATATTGGTCCAACACGCAGAGGCCCTTTGAGAATTTTAATCTAATAGGAAATGGGACCCCCACTACAGGCAGTGGATTACCGCCAAACTTTCATTAAATTGCGCTATATACTGAAGTGGGTTTTAAAGGCCCATAAGGGGTCCTGAAAACGCCTGAAAAAGGGTTTTCATGTTATGATGGCATGTGATAGGGGGTGGCCTGAAATAAACTGAAAACATGTTTCAGGCGCCTGAAAACAACGGCAACTGGGGTGAAATTTGAATAATTTGATATTTGATAGAGCCTCCTCGGAAACGGCCTGAAACCGCTTTTCAGCCTGCTGAAAACGTTCCCAAGGCCCAAAAAATGACGTTTAAAGTTGTTTGCTAGGCCGCCGGCGTAACAATATTGTATTGCAGGCTAAGCAAAAATTCGACCGGGCGCGGGCGTAGTACTTGAGAGCGGAGAAGTAATCAAGTAATTTGGAAAATGTTCATACATTATCGTGAAATTAATAAACGACGGGATTAAATGGGTGCCACGGGGTTCGAAGTATGTCACGGACGAAGCCGGGCGGGTCAGATAGTAATGTATAAATATTGGCCCGATTTGTTGATTATTGCTCCGCTCTTCAGGGTAGTAGCGTGATGATATAGCCTATAGACTTCTACGATAAATGCGCTACCCAACACATATTAGTATAGTTAACTTCATATTGTCTCTTCTTCACGGGTATCTTCTATTTTTTTTCTTATGAAGATACCCGGTCTTTTGGCAGGCTTATATGGGGACATATTGGTCCAACACGCAGAGGCCCTTTGAGAATTTTAATCTAATAGGAAATGGGACCCCTACTACAGGCAATCCACGCCCGCCTTATGTAGAAGAACGGTAATGGATCACCTCAAATGGGAGTTAAACTATTGTGAAATGTGCTAACTATGAAATGGGCTATTGAGTTGTGTGTTAAATGGATTGGGTGATTTAAGGTATTGATGAAAACGGCGTCTGCCTTTTTAATATATTATTATCAAAATACTGGCAGACGGTGACTTGCCAACTCACTAGATGGGCCCCCTATACAATCGCCATAGGCAAAATAAGCCTGTAAGGCGACAGAGGGCAACACCGGTGTGAGCGGCTCGGGGTGTCGAGCGGTGCGGCGCTGGTTTCACCTTCGCGGCTCAGGCCCGGAGCGGGCTTCCCCGTAGTTATGCCCTTGAAAATGACACTTCCACCCCCGAGCATATAGCTCTGGCTCTCTCCCTCTGACCGGCCTATTAAGGCAAGCCAGAGTTGAGATTTGCTGCACTCCCGGGAGTAGCACTCTCACTGCTCTCCCGTTAGGCCATTAAATCCTAACCGGTGCAGAAGGGCAACAAAACTCTGAGGAATCGGGACCGATGTGTAGCCACACACATTCAGCCCGCCACAAGCTGCCCTGCGGATGTGAGCTTTTCAATAACTTTCTGATACATTTTTTTGTTGATATCAGAAAGTGGATGACTCAAAAAGCGAATCTACTCTAACTTTATATTATTATTAGTATACCTAGTTTCCAAGGAGCAGGACACATCCTTACACAGTCGACTCGAGCACGCGTTTCTTTGAGTTGATTTGAGATGAGACGCCAGGACTTCGCAGAACTCGTTTGCTATTGGCTAGTCGCGGAGTCGCGCGTGCGTAAATCGCAAATCATCGGCCATACTTTTCACTTGTCATTTTAAGAACTATTTTTTTCACAATTAAATGATTATAGTAAGTTAACCTTAAAAGATAGACATATGCTGTCGCGGACTTTATTTTAGAACTTTTAAAGGGAAATAATTATGTAATACATTGTTTTTGCGTAACTTTAATCGTACACAGCGTTCGGAACGGAAGCAATCAAACGGAATATTTTGTCCCCGATTTTGTCACATTCATTATTGCTGTTCCGCACCTATTGGTCGTAGCGTGATGCTATATACCCTATAGTCTTTCTCGATAAATGTACTATTCAACACAAAAATATTTTTGCAAATCGAACCTGTAGTTCCTGAGATTAGCGCTTTCAACCAAACAAACTCTTCAGTTTTATAATATTAGTATAGATTAGGATTATAAATCTGGAGATGAAGTGTTTGATTGTTTGTTTAGTTGAATGCACTATCCTCAGGAACTACTGTACAGGATCCATTTGAAAAAATATTTTTGTATTGAATAGTCTTTTATCGTGGCAGGCTATATAGTATTGCGCTACCCTGGAGAGCTGAGCCTAGCCGTATTCATAAATAATTGTATAAAAGTAATGAGCGACGGAATAAAAAGGGCACGACGGGGATAAACTGTTAAACAGAAGTTTGTCGAAGAATGTGACGGACAAAAACGCGGTCGTCACTTTGTCATCCAGTTACATGACAAACATCTTAAATAGATGCTTCCTCAAAAATTAATTTATAAATTTAAATTATTTGTATTCTAATCTTCTTCGTTTTACAAATAGTTAAATTGATTCATCCACATGTAACGAAACCATAGCGCGATTCAGGAAATTGCTTTACTGCCATCTATGGATAATAATGGTAACTTTAAACTTGATTTATTTTTTTAAAAGTTTTAACCATACTTTGAAAATGACCAGACCGATATAGCTTATTTTGATCTTGAAATGTTTTAGAAAGTTATAATATGAATAATAATTAAAATAATTTTCTTGTTATAACATAATATTCATGTTTTCCAATAGGAACAAACCCAAGACCAAGTATCATAATTGATCCTAGGTACAAACTAAAATTAGGTAGCTGCCAGCTCTTCGGTCTCACAGGAGACCGAAGAGCTGGCAGCTACCTCGGCCAAAGAATTAGTTTAGCTATTCAAAGGGGGAACGCTGCCAGTATCTTCGGAACCTTGCCTAAAGGGACTCCTTATATTAATATATTTTAAATTTTCATATTTTAAGGTTATTTAATAATTTGTAGTAAGTTATTATTAATAAATATTTTTATTTTGGTACAAACAGTTCCAAATGTTTCATTTGATGTTCGTCCGATCACTTTTGTCTTTACAATAAAGTCATTTGGCTGTCAAATATTTTTTCTCAAACATGCATGGAAATACTGTCATTATTTGTGTCATATATGTTTTTTTTTCCTTGTGGCAACCCTAGGCATAACAGCTGATTTGAATTGGCCCCGTATTTTATATTGTAATATTACAAAAATAATTATAATTTTAAGTAAAAACCAATTCCTCATTGCCAAATAATAGTATATTAAGTGTTACATAAACTATTTGTGATAAAAACTTTAAAATTGTACCGGTGCAGAGACAGTTATACATCGGAATTTTTTTCAATATTTAAAATAAGTACTTGGATTTGACAAGATTTTTGAAACTTATCGTTGTTTAAATGAAGGTTTGTTTGTTTATTTACTTTTACATCCTCACATGTCCAGTAATAGATTGATTTTACTGACTGATTATAGAATACTGATTTTAGAACATAACCTTGTTTTTGTTTCGCCTTTCTTACTCTTTTTTGCTAATAATCACTGATTCTGTAGTACGTAATTATAATCGAAAATGTCGAATACTGTTAATATGATAATGACGCGTAAAGCCTTAGCTAATCTGCAAGAGACAATGCTCCAATTAACGTTGAAAGAGTTACAAATTATGAGTGAGAAATGCGATAAACTAAACAAGGAAAGGGACGAAAATGAGTTAGAACTGCTTAGTAAGAACGGCCAGCTCAAGATAGAACTGGCACAGTTGCATTCACTGTATACTGATACCTTACAGGATCGGGAAAGGCTACAACTTATAGTTGACAGTTTTGACTCTTGTAGGGATCATTATGAACAAACTTTGAACCAAATTGCAGCACTTAAGGAGGAGCTACAACGATCAGAGATCAAAATATCACAACTTGAAACTGAGAAACAGAGCACCGTGGTTCAATCTAATCAGAGTTTGTTCGATGAACTGATGGCTACAAGCATAGATACTACTAAAGCTCACCCTTCCATTATCATAGACCTCACCTCTGATGATGAATCCGGGGGCTGTTCTAAGTCATTGAAAATTATTAAATGTAGTAAAAATAAGTTAAAGAAATATTTAAAAATTAAAAAGTTTATCACTAAATCAAAAAAAAATGATACATAAATATAAGTTTTTTATAAATTCTATGTCACTTAATAAAAAGAGATTGCAACTGATTGACTAGGTGAATATGTATATGTTAGAACTGGACACTGTCGCACTACAGTACAAAACTGATACACGGGCCCTTCAATATAAGATTGACCGGCTCCGAGACTCTTTAAAATCAATTACATATAAATATGAAACGGCAGAGAAACAGAGTAGGGAACAGGTGTTAGCTATAGGTAAATTAGTAAACTCATGTCATTGTCAAAATGACCAAATGATATGCGGCCATGTCCCCTCCTCACCCTTGAATTGTAAAAAAAATATATGCAGTGATGGATTTGGTGAGCAAACAACTTCTTCAATCCTAAGTGAAAATACGTGCGGTGGTACATTGCATAGTAATATATCACTGCAGCCACATTCAATAACATCTGGTGATAAACTCACTTCATCACCTGTTAAAACTGTGTGCAGTGTGGATACTAGTATATTAAGTTCAAGCAGTACCTGCGAGGTATCTGTAATAGAAAAGTTGCAAATAAAAAATAATGAAAAAATCTTAGTGTATTGCGATGAAATAGGTAAAAATTTTGTACATCATTTATCACAGTTAGGTCATTCTGTAATAAATCATACATATACAGGTGCTTCTTACTCTAAAATTATAGATTTTATTTTGACTGGTACTCACTGCATGCAGTCCACTATAGTGGTGCTGGTTGGTAGAAGAGGCAATATTAATAGTGACAAACTTATAAAAAAATTTGATACTTTATCAAGTCTAAATGTAAAACAAGTCATTTTGTCCACCTTGCCATACAGCACTGCTATGAGCCACAAGGAAAATCACTTAAGATACAAATTAAATATGAAACTACATACCATGGTATCATATTCCAAAAAAAATTGCATTGTTAGATTGGAATATTATTTTCAATAATAATAGTCTGTTGACATTAGATAGATATTTTCTATCAAAAACTTTACAACGAAAGGTAGCTCTGTTGCTATCATTTTTTTTATTTTTTCAAGCCAAATTATTGGCAAGTACAACTGCTTTTATTGAGCAGGATAATTTTGACACTTCACATTTGGAAAATGAAATTCCAAAAAACTAGTTTGTAGGACAACAGATAATAAATCTGGCCAGTTTTGTCAGACTTTGGCCCCTGAGAATAATCATAATAAAAATATTGTTTTTATAAACCTGGTGCACCATAATGTTAGAGGTTTAATAAATGGTAAAGATTTAGAGTTGGAGCTATACATTAATGCAAATTCTATTAATATTTTTTGTGCTACAGAGCACTGGTTAAAAGATCATGAAATCACATTGTTGAACTTCATAAATCACCAGGTTGCTAGCTCGTTCAATAGAAAACATTCTAAACGTAGAGGCTCTTTAATATTAATTAATAAAAACTTAAAATTTAAAGAACGTAAGGATTTAGTAGCCCTCTCCATTGAGCGAGTTATTGAGATTGCCAGTATTGAGTTTGAGCATTTCATCTTGTTAAGCGTATACAGTCCCCCTAAAGCTCCGTACATTAAATTTGAAGAAAAGCTTGAAGAAGCACTGTTCAAATGCCAATGTTCTAAGAAATCTATAATAGCTTGTGGAGATTTTAATGTTGATATACTAGATACATTGTAACGGTTGACGGGCTTGGTAGGGGTGGTGCGCACTAGGTAGCAACAACACACCTACGTACACCCATCAGGTACGGTTGGTAATCCCTGGAGATGTGTAAGTAACACTATCTCAAAGAATCACCGGTGCACCAGCTAGCAGAGTATGTGTATAGGGAGTGAGTATGGACCAACCTGGAGCAGAGAAATACCAGAATTTATAAAAAGAGGGCGCCAGGCATCTCTCCATCAAACGAATGATGCAATTAAAAAACCTCAAGTATCTACTTATGAATTATATTTATTGTAACTATATCCATATGTAGACATGAATATACATATATGAAAGTAAAAAGAAATGGCATAGTCAAGCATAGTGGGATCCATATATATATGGTCACTTAAAAATAAGTTTATATTTAGTACAAATAAAAATTTAAACCAACGTATGGAAATGGGCGTGGCCTAAAATGACAAATATTAAAGCAGTTGTCAGATGCCTTAAAAATATCTAAATTATACACAGACATACATTTAAACTATCTCTGAGTTTTGTTAACACACAACACCGCTTCCTATCATCACCATCATCATTATCATACACTACAACATAACAAGGTACAAATAAAGATTCACATTAATATTCCTTTGTGATAATAAAAAGATTATAAAATATGTGTAACTGGAACGTCACATCGGTAGTCCAGTAAATTAAAGTAGTTGAAAGCTACATATGTAATAGAAAAATGAATATTTAAAGTTAAAAGTTATTCCTTTTAAACTATCAACATCAGTCGGCCTTTACCGGGTTATTATACAGAGAAGCAAATTAAAGATTACTACTTATCTGGATATAATTGAGGAACATCCAAGTCCTTCACATCTCTTCCTATTCTAGAAGTCCAGGTAGTAGGTAACCAGAGTAGAGAAAAATATCCTCTTTGCACAATGTCTCAGCTTACTTTAAGTCTTCTTACAGACATTCAGGAGTAAAAAATGTAGAATGCAGAGAACGTGAAACACGTTAAACTATCAAATATTATGTTAAAAAACAAAAACATAAACAAAAAACCTAAAACATAAACATAAACCCCTGTAACAACAGAAAAGTGACAGACATTAGTAATTTGTAATAAAATTCACTTTCACCCTCAACATTCTGTTAAGGAATGCAGTCTAAGAGATTATATAGTTTTAACTTACCACTTATTTCAGTGGGGTTTTAACTAGATCCTTCTATCATCATCCTTTTTCATATTATTTGCTAAGTCTCTTGAAAAGCAGACTGTAATACAAAGTACAACCATCGTAAGAACATATTATTCGCAAAGGCCAAGTAATCTTACCGATTACGAAGAAAAAAATATAAACAAATATTCTCACCTCAGCAACAATTATTATGTATACATAATTGCTAAAATGACTTCGGATATTAATCCGAATTAAATCACCATGACAGGCATATTCTCAGACGCCATGTCGTAGCCAAAAGGGACGAGCTCCTTTCTTTTTCTCCCGCTCGATTACGACAGGCTAAAGTCATACGGCCTATACAGCCTTGACAAATAATCAAAAAATAAATAAACAAAACCAACATGAAAACCTTACTATTCCTGTTTGTCACACCTCACGCAATACATTAGGGGTGGATGTGAGTCAGGACAGCCAATCTATCTAAGTTCAATGTCCAGCACCAAACTGAAAGACACCATAGACGCACGCGTTAATTTTAGAACGCGCCAAAAGAGTCGAAACGACCGTGACAGTTTTGACAACGTCAAACTCATGTCGTTAAGAACAAAAACAAACCGAATGAAATGTTTTAACATATTAAATAATTAGACAAATAAGTTTAGAGTTATAACTAAAGTATTGTGAAAATTGAGTTGGTTTCCACAAAAGGGATGTATATAAAAACAAGGTTAGTAAATCAAATCTTAGGAATATGTAACCGACACTCAGAAGTGTTACAACATCATTAACTCAGAGAGAAATAAAATGAAAAATTTATTTAAATCCTTTAATCTGCATAGTACTTTCTTAGAACCTACTCGTATTACAGCCACCAGTGCTAAATGTATTGATAATGTTTTTACTAATATTAAACCAATAAATAAAGGTATTGTGGATCCTGTAGAGTCAGATCATCGTGGCCAATGGATAAAGTTTCCTAAAATTAGTAATAAAGTCTGCAAAAAAACAAATTAAATATGTACCAATTAACCAAAGTCGTATGAATATTTTTAAAGAAAACATAGTAAAGAGATTGCCATATCTACCTGACTTTACTAGTGTAGACCAGTCATATACAAACTTATTTAATTTGATTAATGATGAGTTTGGCAAAGTTTTTACCTCAAAAACTCTACAGATTGGTGGTCGTCCTGTTTTCAGTGATTGGGCTACACCAGGTATTTTTAAAAGTAGAAACAAATTATTTGAATTATATTCAGAAAAATCATATTATTTTAACCAAACATTTCAGGAATATGTTAAAAATTATTCTAAGATATTTAAACAAACATGTTATCTTGCTAAGTCAAACTTTATTAAAAATAAAATTTCTAATTCTGTGAATAAAATAAAAATGACTTGGAATATCATTAACTCTGAATGCGGTAAAACTATGGTGATAGAAAGGGATTTCCACTTAAAAGTAAATTATTGTCATGTTACAGGGGACCTGGAAGTGGCGACGGAATTTGAAATTTTTTTCGAAAATGTACCTATTTTGACGACTAAATCTCTGCAAGCGTCTTCCAGTTCCTCTGAACATTTATTAGAAGAATCTGTTCCTTATTGCAGGGATGCATTTGTATTCACAGATATTTGCACTCAGGATATTATAAAAACTTTTAAATGTATTGAAATTAAGAAAACCGCGGACCTTTGGGGATTATATACTACTCGGGACTTCACGCGAAACAATTTTGTACTTACATTTGGGGATTATCAGTCAAAACTGCATCATGTATCATTGAGGTCATTGCGCCGCATCTAGCAAATGTGTTTAATGACTGTGTTTCCAGTGGTATATTTCCTGATTTAATGAAACACAGCAAAGTCATACCCTTGTTCAAGGCTGGCAGCGCTACAGACCCGTCTAATTTCCGACCAGTGTCAGTGCTGCCAACTTTGAGCAAAGTATTTGAAAAAATAATTTTGAATCAAATGCTATACCATTTTGATATTCATAAAATATTTCATACAAAACAGTTTGGTTTTACGAAAGGGCGCTCAACTTCCGATGCTGATGTTGAGTTATTAAAATGTATTCATGAAGCCTGGGAAGACAAGCAAGATGCATTAGGTATATTCTGCGATCTATCCAAGGCTTTTGATTGCGTTCAACATGAAACATTGTGCAAAAAATTACATCACTATGGAATAAGAGGCAAATCTCTCTAACTTCTGTCTTCATATTTGAACAATAGAATACAAAGGGTCGACATTAATGGTACACGTTCTGTAGGATCCATGGTTACAATGGGTGTGCCACAAGGCGCGATACTTGGGCCATTCTTGTTCCTCATTTATATTAATGATTTACCATTTTATGTAGGGGACAGGAATAGGATTGTTTTGTTTGCAGATGATACCTCATTGATTTTTAAAATTAGAAAACAATTAGATAATTATGACGATGTAAACAATGCAATCACGAGAGTAGTTCATTGGTTCAGCTCAAATAATCTTTGCCTAAATGAAAACAAAACTAAATGTATTAAATTTACTCTACCAAATGTAAAACAAGTTACGGCCAATGTTCAACTTAATGGACAAGTCTTAGAGTTTGTGGAATCAACTATGTTCCTTGGTATAACTATTGATGCCAATTTGCAGTGGGGCCCGCACATAGAAAAGACGGCCTCTAGGTTGAGTTCGGCTGCATACGCTGTAAAAAAGATCAGCACTCTAACAGATGTAGATACGGCTAGAATGGTGTACTTCAGCTATTTTCATAGTATTATGTCTTACGGTATTCTCCTTTGGGGGAGTGCTGCAGATGTAAATAACATTTTTGTTCTTCAAAAGCGGGCTGTACGCGCTATATGTAATTTGGGCCCCAGAGTCACCCTCCGAGAAAAATTCAAAGAAGTAAATATTCTAACCGTAGCATCACAATACATTTTTGCCAATCTTATGTATGTCCAGAAAAATCTATCACAGTTTACTAAACTCTGTGATATACATAATATAAACACTAGACATAAAAACAATATTTTAGTTCACCATAGTCGGCTGCATAAGATTGGCGATTCTTTCCAGGGTAACTGTATACGCTTTTACAACAAGCTTCCCTGTGACCTGAGAAATTTACCATTAAATAAATTTAAAAAGTTTATTAAAAGAAAGCTTTGTGAAAAAGGTTATTACTCTATTCAAGACTATTTACAGGACAGGGATGCCTGGAAATGATCTGCTGACAAATAAAATATTATAGTCATAATATATTAAATTGTAAATAAGCCATTAAAAAAAAAGCCTTTCTAAGTTTCTTGCCGGTTCTTCTCAGGTGGGCCGCGTTCCGAACCGGTTTTTTCTTTAGTTTTAGTGTATGACATTTTGTAAGCGCCGTTGAAATGGTCTATGCAAAATAAAGACATTATTTATTTTTTATTTTTTTATTTCGAAAAATGAATACACGAAGTACCGCATTTACGGACAGAGAAAATGAAATTCATTGCTGGAGTGTTTTGCGCGCCTCATAAGCACCTGTGTGAACCTGGCACTACTTGCAAAAATCGAATTTTTTGTTTGCGTTTTCTTGAAAAGCTTGGTATGTAGTTGATTGTAGTAAAAACATTTTTGTTTGTGGTTGAACCGAAAAAATATTATGGATAAACCAAAAATAGCCATCCCCGGATTTATAAAAATTCAATTCTAACAGTTGATTTGTATGAAGAATCGTTAGTAGTTGATTGTAGTGAACGAATTTTCGTTTATAGTTATTTATTAAAAAAAAATTTTTTTTTTTTTTTTTTTTTGACAATATTTACTAGTTATTAAACCTTTTGCCTGATTTGAGGTTTGTAGTGGAAGAACTTTTGAGTCTGTTAGAAGAGAAATTCATTAGAATCGATGAAGTGAGTAAAACTCGTTTTAGAAGGATCTCGACTGAACAACTTCGGTTGAGAAGATGAAATGGAAATGGCAAAAGCTGAGTAAAACTCATTGTAGAGCGATCTCGACTGAATTACTCCAGTTGTAAAGATTGGACGACTACTACAAACGTCAAAAATGACTCGAAGATGCTCGTAGAGGTTAGTAGTGGAAGAATTTTCGATTGTAGTAGAACGAAAATTTATTGAGATCGATCAAATTGAGTAAAACTCGTTTTCCAGCGATCTCGACTGAATTATTCTAGTTGTGAAGATTGGACGACTACTACAAACGTCAAAAATGACTCGAAGATGCTCGTAGAGGTTAGTAGTAGAAGACTTTTTGATTGTAGTAGGACGAAAATTGATTGAGATCGATCAAGTTGAGTAAAACTCGTTTTCTCGGAATCTCGACTGAATTACTCCGGTTGCGAAGATTGGACGACTACTATAAACGTCAAAAAAGGCTGATAGATGCTCGAAGAGGTTAGTAGTGGAAGAATTTTCGATTGTAGTAGAACGAAAGTTGATTGAGATCGATCAAGTTGAGTAAAAGTCGTTTTGGAGCGATTTTCACTGAATTACTCCGGTTGTGAAGCTTAGACGACTACTACAAACGTCAAAAATGACGCGATAGTTTACTATGCGGATCTCGTGGCATCGAGGGTGAATTTTCGTACTTTTAAACGTTTCTGCCATACATATTACTGGAATCAAACATAGCTCACATAGGACCCGTAATATACTATTACCGTGGTGCTTCCCTATTTCTATAGGATTTACACTTAGTTGCTTTCCAGATCTCCCGCTTTGCAAAGGAGGCAAGAGGCATGACGTTCTTTTCTTACTTCCTCACATTATCTTCTGATTAATTTCGTTGCGGGTTCCAAGACATGCTAACTTCTCCTGGGACATCACCGAGATTGAGCTCGGTGTAACTTTTCTGGTGTTTTGGTCATTGCTGTAGATCCTGGTTTACAGAGGTCACAGTAATGGGAATGTGGGTGAGATTAGAGGATTAGTCCCAAAAAAAAAGACGTGTGGCACTCGGAGACTGCCGCGGTAGCGCTATTGCATAGCATACCGTTGTTTTTCTTTGATATTAATTTAAGTTAAACTAAAAAAAAACATGTGTGGTGTATGCAAAGATTATAACGGCAAGAATGCAAGAAAAGTCTGAAAGGTATTTATGGGAGGCTCTATGTGGATTCCGACGTGGAAGAGGTTGCATAGAACAAGTGTTTTTTCTCCGCATGATCGCGGAGAAGTTTCTGGCTATTAGCCAGAGGGTTTTCTGCGCTTTTGTGGATCTGGAGAAAGCCTTTGATAACGTTGTGAGGGAAACTCTGTGGGATTTGCTGCCCGGATATGGTGTGGACGGCTCGCTGCTGCGGGCAATACGTCGCTTTATAAGGACTGTAAGGCTTGCGTGCGAGTAGGGGGGGATGTGTCACCTCTTTTTGATGTCTGTACAGGCGTCAAACAGGGTTGTGTCATGTCCGCCTGGCTGTTCATAGTGTATCTGGACAGTTGCCTGCAGAAGTTGAAAGATTGTGATATGGGTGTAAATTTCATGTGAATTTTCTTTTCAGTAAACTGTCTGCTGTACGATGATGATGCGGTGCTCATGGCCTCATCAGAAGCCGACCTTCAGGCATTAGTCACTAATATGAAAGAGGAGTGTGAAACTAAGGGTCTTCGCTTGAATGCAAGTAAGACTAAGGTTCTAGTATTTGAAAGAGATGACGTAAGAACTAAATGCGAGATTAGGGTAATCCAGGAACGTCTAGAGCAAGTGAATGAAATTGTGTATTTAGGGGGTATGTTTAGCGCGGATGGAAGATGTGATTCGGATGTAGAACGGCGAGTAGCTGCCGGAAACAGAGTTAACGGCGCTTTGTCCCAATTAGTAAAGCGACAAAGCATCGTAAAAGAAGCACGATTGGCGATTCATAACGCAGTGCTAGTGCCAACTTTGCTTTACGGTAGCGAAACCTGGGTATGTCAGCAGATGCATGAAAGTAAATTGAATGCTGTGGAGATGCGATCACTTCGAAAATTGTGCGGCTTTACCTTGGCCGACCGAATACGTAACGAAGTGATACGCAATATGGCAGGTTTGAATGAAAAAGTCAGCGTTAAGCTGGAAAAGGGCGTGCTCCGTTGGTTTGGACACGTCCAACGAATGAGTGAGGAACGATTGACGAAGAATATATATTGTGCGAAAGCAGAGGGTAGAAGAGGTCAGGGTAGGCCGAGACTTACATATGAAGACCACGTGAGCAGATTGTTCAAAAACGAAAGGTCAAAAGTACTCGGATACTCAAACGTGCGTGTATGAAACGATTGATGAATCTCGAAGAAGCGAAAGAAGTATGCATGGATCGCGAAGCCTGGCGATCTGTCCTCTCTGACTACCCCGTCAGGGATACAGGGTGAAGATAGTTAGTTAAAAAAAAACACAAAGTAAAAACATAAACCCCACAAAAAAAACCCTCACTCCCACCCTCACCCTCACTCCTCACCCTCACCCCTCACTGTCACCCTCACTCTCACCCTCACTCTCAACCTCACCCCACTCTCAACCTCACCCCTCTCTCACTCTCACAGTCACCCTCATCCTCCCCCTAACACTCACTATCTCGATCCGTGCGAGCTTCGTGCAATCGTACCATATAATATATGTACATACACGTTAAGCTAACGCTCGGCCGTGCTCGGTGAACTTCGTGTGACCTCGGAACTTAGGTTTTTTTTCCTTACGGAATTTCTTGATTAAAGCCCGCTCAAAGCCCGCGATAAAAAGTATGCAATAGCTTAAAAAAAATGCAATGGGCTCACCACCTATTAATTGGGACAGGAATGCACACGGTGAAAAGTGGGCATATACTATTCCTCTGCCGGGGGATATTCGGGGATAAGGCGTGATAGATAAATAAATAATAAAATTATTAACAGCAACAACTAGACGCTTGAAATTTGAGTAACTATGCTTTCTAAGTTTGGAGTCCTTACTTTATCGATAATGGTACGGAACCCTACGTGCGCACATGACTCGCACTTGGCCGTGGTCAAATATAGGCGTTACTAATACATTTGGTGAAATTTCTTTGAAACTGGACAAACATTTCGAGAGTATGACCAGAGCCATCTATCGAGCTAATGAACAACTTGATACCAATGAAGTCAAAGAACAGTGTGACGAGTACAACCATTTTTAAACGTTGCGTTGATGCAATGGATGGAGTCCATTGCATCAATGATTAATATAAGTCTATGGATTAAGTTTTAATGCAATTATTTTGCTAAATGTCTTATAATTTTTTAATAAAGTGGAAAAAGACAATTCGACTCGAGACGGGGATTGAACCCGTGACCTTTGCCTAACCAGGGCAATGTTCTAGCCACCTGAACTACCCGAACCGTATCGAATCAAGTAGAAATTCTCCACCTCTGGTCATACTCTTAGTATAATACCACTCTAGTATAATACCACCCTAAAGTATCTACACGAGTGTGGGTTGTGTTTAATTCTTCGCCAGTATCTTTACTTTCTAGAAAACATGGCCTTCGGAAATGATTGAGAAAAAACATTTTTTTAATCTTCCCGTATTGTTTAAATTTTCCACTTTTCTTTGGACGCTTTCCAAATGAGTTCTACACACGCTGGCGCTTGACTTTCCTCGGCTAACTAGGCAAGCGACACCGATCGATGGCAAGACAATGCAAATATACTGTCTATACGTTGGTATTGGCGTTCACAATATTGTTACGTTCGTAGGGTGGGTACTAATAGGAATTGCACTAATACAACAAATTAAAAAGAACACTATAATTACTCTAAATTCAAACAATAAAACCACAACTAATAATCGCCACCAAACACACTAAACACAAATTCTTCTCTAAAATAATCGCACTGTAACAGTATCGCACTATTTAGCTTCGATCACTTCGATTCGCACTGTTCGCTTCCTCAAAGGAAACTGTCCTGTAGCCGCGAGCTCGGCCCTTTATATACGCCTAGTAATGTTCTGGAATATTCAGGAGAATTCGTTCGGTACCTACAATCGGGTACATCTCTAGAATGTTCCACACGATACTAGTTGCTCCTTCGATATGTGCCGGAAGGTTCTCGACCTATTGCTGTCCCTTCTGGTGCTATCTCTAACACATAGTTCTAGAATGTTCCTAGTGTAACTATCTCTTTTTAATAGTGCTATCCCTGTCTAATAGCTCTGGAATATTCTGAATGTAGCTCTCTCTTTCTAATACTGCTATCCTTGTCACTCTTTCATGAAATTACGCTATATACTGAAGTGGGTTTTAAAGGCCCATAAGACGTCCTGAAAACGCCTGAAAAAGGGTTTTCAGGTTATGTTGGCATGTGATAGGGGGTGGCCTGAAATAAACTGAAAACATGTTTCAGGCGCCTGAAAACAACGGCAACTGGGGTGAAATTTGAATAATTTGATATTTGATAGAGCCTCCTCGGAAACGGCCTAAACCGCTTTTCAGCCTGCCGAAAACGTTCCCAAGGCCCAGAAATGACGTTTAAAGTTGTTCACTAGTCCGCCGGCGTAACCCCACCCCCTCCTAAGATATGCTCGTCCCGAGCATCGTTGTCTCCATGACATCTAGCAAGTCGGTCAACGTGAACAATCTTGCAGGGACTACGACGACTCCGCTGTATTCGATACGTGACGTCATTGATTCTAGTAACCACTCTATACGGTCCTTCCCAGTTAGGGGATAGTTTTGGGGACTTCCCTTTCCGCCGCATAGGATTATGTAATGTGGGTGATATCGGCATATTTTTTCGTTCTCGTTTTATGCAAACCCATTATCCGGCAAGTTTCTTGAAAGACCATAGATTCAAAGTTCCTGCCCTGGTCGCTATGAATTTCAAGTGGCACTCCAAACCGACAGAATACCTCATTCACTAATTTTGCCGCTATGGTGGTTGCTTCCTGGTTGGGAATGGCAAATACCTCCGGCCATTTGGTGAAGTAATCCATCACCACCAAAATGTACTTATTCCCGGATTCTAATGTTGGAAACGGGCCCGCAACTTTTAAAGCAATTCTTTCCCAAGGTACTCCAACGCTGTACAACTTCAGTGCTCCTCTACTGCGGGTATGTGGACCCTTGACTGATGAACAGCTAGTACACTTTTTACACCAGTCTTCAACGTCTTCACGGCAGTGAATCCAGTAAAACCACTGGCGATTCATTAGCGTTCTTTTTATTCCAAGTTGTCCGCCGGAAGTTCCGTCATGAAAACTCTTCAAAACATCTCTCACTCTTGTCTTTGGAACAACAACCTGCAGGTAAGCATCTTTCCCATTCGCCGACTCCCATTTCCTGCACAGTACGCCATTATGCATGACCAAGCTATCCCATTGTGCCCAATAGCTTTTTGTTACTGTGCTCATCGGGGCTACTTCACACCATCTCGCCTTTGGTATTCCTGCGTTAATCCAGTTGAAAATGGGTTGAATATCCAAGTCCTCTTGCTGTGCTTGTTTTATGACTTCATCGCTCCACTCTTCGCTCACTGTGTCGGTTCCTAAAAGTCTGACACTTTCCTTGTCCTCTTGCCGTAGACGATGCTTGCAGTCGTCAGGACAATGTCTTCGTGAGAGAGCGTCTGCATTTCCATGTGACTGCACGCTACGGTATTCGATGGTACGGTGACGAGGTGTTCCACCAATTTCTCCTTTGACAACCTGACTATTCCCATCGTTCGCCTGTGGGATCATGACTGGGACATTTTGACCACCAGTCAGCACTCGTCCCTATGGGACGCAGGGCCAGCCAGGGTCATAGCCCTGGCTGGCCTCTCGTTTCACATGCGCAGAGCCTGAGGTCCTCGTCATCGGGGCCGGGTCACAAGCTTCCTTCTTCCTCTTGGGGCAACTAGACTGTAAGTGCCCTCGTTCGCCGCAATTGTAGCATCGCGGTCCAAAGTCATGGCGTGGAGCAATTTTTTCACAATGTACTCCAACGTTATTCACCTTCATTCTTTTTCTTCCTTTGATGCGTGTATGTGGACCCTTAACTGATGAAAAGGTACTACACGTCTTGCGCCAGTGTTGAAGATCATCACAGCAGTCACGTACTCTTCTGCTGCTTTTTGTCTTGGGGCAACTTGACTGTATGTGCCCTCGTTCGCCACAATTGTAACATCGTGGTCCAAACTCACGGCGAGGTGTAATTGGCTCCCTAGCAGATACTTCCCGCTACATGAAAGGCCTCGACGTGTCCTGCCGTACAGCCTCCACTTCCAGTGCGTGGGCAACTGCAGCTTTTAGACTTTCATGGTGCCCCAATCGGACTGCGGCTCTTACTTCAAGGTCCCGTATACCGCCAATAAAAGCTTGCACCAGCCTGCTGTCCACCAGAGACGCTGAAGCTCGTTGATAAGCCTTCCTGACCAATTTCTCTATTTCTAAGGCCCACTGTTGTAAGGACTCATTACCGCCCTGGCTTCGGTCCTTCAGTTGTGCTCGATACACGTGCTCCAGGTGACCATCGCCGTAACGCGCCTCCAGAGCTTCAAGATGACGGTCGTACGTCCTGTCGTCTCCCAGGGCCTCCAAGATGGTGAGGGCCTCATCACGTAGGGCTAACGTTAACGCCGTCTTAGCTTGCTCCTTACTCCAGCCATTAGCCTGGGAAACGGACTCGAACTGCAGCTTATATGCAGTCCATGACGACGAACCATCAAAGGGAGGTACTTTGAATCTCCCACCTCCTGACGTGTTAATCTCAGGCCCACAGGAACTGTTAGCTGCTTTGGGCTCCAACTTCTGCAGGCGGTTTTCATAAGCCTCCAGCTGTTCTTCCTGTGTTCTCAATAGTTCTTTAACCTGTTCTTCCTGTTGTCTAGCCTGTTCGTCCTGTTTTTTAGCCTGCTCGTCCTGTTTTCTAGCCTGTTCGTCCTGTTTTCTAGCCTACTCGTCCTGTTTTCGAGCCTGCTCGTCCTGTTTTCGAGCCAGCTCCTTTAATAGGACTAGCATGCTGTTCAAGTCCACTTCTTGCTTGGGTGTGGTCCGCGGCTCTGATGTTCCAGCAACAGGCATAGATTCTCCACTGGCTACCATTTGGCTTCGGGTTTGAACCCCCCTGGGCTCGGTTTCACGTGGCATAATCGGCATTTCCTATCCCACTTCTGACACCAAATGTTACGTTCTTAGGGTGGGTACTAATAGGAATTGCACTAATACCACAAATTAAAAAGAACACTTTAATTACTCTAAATAAAAACAATAAAACCACAACTAATAATCGCCACCAAACACACTAAACACAAATTATTCTCTAAGATGCACTGTAGCAGTATCGCACTATTTAGCTTCGATCACTTCGATTCGCACTGTTCGCTTCCTCAAAGGAGACTGTCCTGTAGCCGCGAGCTCGGCCCTTTATATACACCTAGTAATGTTCTGGAATATTCGGGAGAATTCGATCGGTACCTACAATCGGGTACATCTCTAGAATGTTCCACAATATACTAGTGTTTTTAATAGTGCTATCCCTGTCTAATAGCTCTGGAATATTCTGAATGTAGCTCTCTCTTTCTAATACTGCTATCCTTGTCACTCTTTCATGAAATTACGCTATATACTGAAGTGGGCTTCAAAGGCCCATAAGGGGTCCTGAAAACGCCTGAAAAAGGGTTTTCAGGTTATGATGGCATGTGATAGGGGGTGGCCTGAAATAAACTGAAAAGGCGCCTGAAAACAACGGCAACTGGGGTGAAATTTGAATAATTTGATATGTGATAGAGCCTCCTCGGAAATGGCCTGAAACCGCTTTTCAGCCTACTGAAAACGTTCCCAAGGTCCAGAAAATGACGTTTAATGTTGTTTACTAGTCCGCCGGCGTAACAATATTATATTGCAGGCTTAGCAAAAATTCGACTGGGCGCGGGCGTAGTACTTGAGAGCGGACAAGTAATCAAGTAATTTGGAAAATGTTCATACATTATCGTGAATTTAATAAACGACGGGATTAAATGGTTGCGACGGGGTTCGAAGTATGTCACGGACGAAGCCGGGCGGGTCAGATAGTAATGTATAAATATTGACCCGATTTGTTGATTATTGCTCCGCTCTTCAGGGTAGTAGCGTGATGATATAGCCTATAGACTTCTACGATAAATGCGCTACCCAACACATATTAGTATAGTTAACTTTATATTATTATTAGTATACCTAGTTTCCAAGGAGCAGGACACATCCTTACACAGTCGACTCGAGCACGCGTTTCTTTGAGTTGATTTGATTGAGATGAAACGCCAGGACTTCGCAGAGCTCGTTTGCTATTGGCTAGTCGCGGAGTCGCGCATGCGTAAATCGCAAATCATCGGCCATACTTTTCACTTGTCATTTTAAGAACAATGTTTTTCACAATTAAATGATTATAGTAAGTTTTAACCTTAAAAGATAGACATATGCTGTCGCGGACTTTATTTTAGAACTTTTAAAGGGAAATAATTATGTAATACATTGTTTTTGCGTAACTTTAATCGTACGCAGCGTTCGGAACGAAAGCAATCAAACGGAATATTTTGTCCCCGATTTTGCCACATTCATTATTGCTGTTCCGCACCTATTGGTCGTAGCGTGATGCTATATAGCCTATAGTCTTTCTCGATAAATGTACTATTCAACACAAAAATAATTTTGCAAATCGAACCTGTGGTTCCTGAGATTAGCGCTTTTAACCAAACAAACTCTTCAGCTTTATAATATTAGTATAGACTAAGATTATAAATCTGGAGATGGAGTGTTTGATTGTTTGTTTAGTTGAATGCACTAACCTCAGGAACTACTGTACTGGTTGCATTTGAAAAAATATTTTTGTATTGAATAGTCTTTTATCGTGGCAGGCTATATATATAGTATTGCGCTACCCTGGAGAGCTGAGCCTAGCCGTATTCATAAATAATTGTATAAAAGTAATGAGCGACGAAATTAAAAGGGCACGACGGGGATAAACTGTTAAACAGAAGTTTGTCGAAGAATATGACGGTCGAAGCCGCGGTCGTCACCTTGTCATCCAGTTACTTAATAAACATCTTAAATAGATGCTTCCTCAAAAATTAATTTATATTGTAAATTAACTGAATTCTAAACTTGTCTTCTGTATTTTACAAATAGTTAAATTAATTCATCCACATGTAACGAAACCATAGCGCGATTCAGGAAATTGCTTTACTGCCATCTATGGATAGTAATGGTAACATTAAACTTGATTTATTTTTTTTAAAGTTTTAACCATACTTTGAAAATGGCCAGACCGATATAGCTTATTTTGATCTTTAAATGTTTTAGAAAGTTATAATATGAATAATAATTAAAAGAATTTTCTATTACATAATATTCATGTTTTCCAATAGGAACAAACCCAAGATCAAGTATCATAATTGATCCTAGGTACAAACAGTTCCAAATGTTTCATTTGATGTTCGTCCGGTCACTTTTGTCTTTACAATAAAGTCATTTGGCTGTCAAATATTTTTTCTCAAACATGCATGGAAATACTGTCATTATTTCGAAAAAAGAATACACGAAGTTCCGCATTTACGGACAGAGAAAATGAAATTCATTGCTGGAGTGTTTCTTTTTTGCGTTTTCTTGAAATGCTTGGTATGTAGTTGATTGCAGTAAAAAAAATTTTGTTTGTGGTTGAACCGAAAAAATATTATGGATAAACCATAAATAGCTAACCCCCGGATTTATAAAAATTCA
Source organism: Thumatha senex (assembly GCA_948477245.1). Classification (NCBI taxonomy): domain Eukaryota; kingdom Metazoa; phylum Arthropoda; class Insecta; order Lepidoptera; family Erebidae; genus Thumatha; species Thumatha senex. The sequence goes on from OX419728.1 coordinate 9,317,208, forward strand.
ATTCTAACGGTTGATTTGTATGAAGAATCGTTAGTAGTTGATTGTAGTCAACGAATTTTCGTTTGTAGTTATTTATAAAAAAAAAAAATATTTCTATAAATTTTTTTTTCGACAATAGTTACTAGTTATTAAACCTTTTACCTGATTTGAGGTTTGTAGTGGAAGAACTTTTGAGTCTGTTAGAAGAGAAATTCATTAGAATCGATGAAGTTGAGTAAAACTCGTTTTAGAAGGATCTCGACTGAACAACTTCGGTTGAGAAGATAAATGGAAATGGCAAAAGCTGAGTAAAACTCATTTTAGAGCGATCTCGACTGAATTACTCCAGTTGTGAAGATTGGACGACTACTACAAACGTCAAAAATGACTCGAAGATGCTCGTAGAGGTTAGTAGTGGAAGAATTTTCGATTGTAGTAGAACGAAAATTTATTGAGATCGATCAAATTGAGTAAAACTCGTTTTCCAGCGATCTCGACTGAATTATTCCAGTTGTGAAGATTGGACGACTACTACAAATGTCAAAAATGACTCGAAGATGCTCGTAGAGGTTAGTAGTAGAAGACTTTTTGATTGTAGTAGGACGAAAATTGATTGAGATCGATCAAGTTGAGTAAAACTCGTTTTCTCGGAATCTCGACTGAATTACTCCGGTTGCGAAGATTGGACGACTACTATAAACGTCAAAAATGGCTGATAGATGCTCGAAGAGGTTAGTAGTGGAAGAATTTTCGATTGTAGTAGAACGAAAGTTGATTGAGATCGATCAAGTTGAGTAAAAACCGTTTTGGAGCGATTTTCACTGAATTACTCCGGTTGTGAAGCTTAGACGACTACTACAAACGTCAAAAATGAGGCGATAGTTTACTATGCGGATCTCGTGGCATCGAGGGTGATTTTCGTACTTTTAAACGTTTCTGCCAAATCAAACATAGCTCACATAGGACCCGTAATATACTATTACCGTGGTGCTTCCCTATTTCTATAGGATTTACACTTAGTTGATTTCCAGATCTCCCGCTTTGCAAAGGAGGCAAGAGGCATGACGTTCTTTTCTTACTTCCTCACATTATCTTCTGATTAATTTCGTTTCGGGTTCCAAGACATGCTAACTTCTCCTGGGACATCACCGAGATCGAGCTCGGTGTAACTTTTCTGGTGTTTTGGTCATTGCTGTAGATCCTGGTTTACAGAGGTCACAGTAATGGAAATGTGGGTGAGATTAGAGGATTAGTCCCAAAAAAAAAAGACGTGTGGCACTCGGAGACTGCCGCGGTAAAGCTATTGCATAGCATACCTTTGTTTTTCTTTGATATTAATTTAAGTTAAACTAAAAAAAAACATGTGTGGTATATGTGTAATACATTGTTTTTGCGTTTAACTTTAATCGTTTACGCAGCGTTCGGAACGGAAGCTATCAAAAGGAATATTTTGTCCCCGATTTTGCCACATTTATTATTGCTGTTCCGCACCTATTGGTCGTAGCGTGATGCTATATAGCCTATAGCCTTCCTCGATAAATGTACTATTCAACACAAAAATAATTTTGCAAATCGAACCTGAGTTCCTGAGATTAGCGCTCTTTCAACCAAACAAACTCTTCAGCTTTATCTGCAACCTCAGCATTTCATCTGCAATTTTTCCAGCTATATTTAAAAAAGCAGTAGTGATTCCTATACATAAGGGAGGAAATGAGGATGTAGTGTCTAACTATCGACCGATTTCTCTTTTAAGCACGATTAGTAAGATCTTTGAAAAGGTTATTAACACCCGCCTTACTAACTACTTGGAAACGAAACAACTATTAACGGATAACCAATATTGTTTCCGCTTGGGTAAAAACACGGAGGATGCTGTTGTCAATATTTCTAGAACAGTCACAAAGGCCTTAGACCGAGGAGAGATGCTTGGCTGTGTTTATAGACCTGAAAAAGGCATTCGATACAGTGTCCATTCCACTACTTCTGCTTAAACTGGAGGACCTAGGGATTCGTGGAGACTCTTGAATGGTTCCGTGATTACTTGTCCAACAGAAACCAAATCGTAAAAATAAATAATGTATTAAGTTCAAGCCTACCTGTTACCTATGGTATACCGCAGGGAAGTACCCTTGGTCCTACGCTTTTCTTAGTGTATATCAATAGTTTGTGCAAACTCAAAATAAACAACGGTAGTACTATAGCTTTCGCCGACGATACAGCTCTTGTTTTTCGGGGTGAAACATGGTTGCAAGTTAAGGAGTCGGCAGAACTTGGACTGACAAGAATTATGAAATGGCTTGATGAAAATCTTCTATCAATTAATGTACCGAAAACAAAATATATTTGTTTCAGAATTTTCGAGGCTACGGCACCAGTCGCCGATTTCAGTATTAAAGTTCATACACTCGATTGTAACAAATACGGAAATTTGGACACAACTTGCCACTGCCCCAACCTTATTCAAGTAGAAACCCACAAATACTTAGGCATTACTATGGACAGGGGGTACCAATGCGAACAAAATATTTTTAATAACAATAAATTATTAGTATCAAATTCAAGATTACAAAAAATAAAAATCTTATTTAGCTGTTTAAAGTCCGGTATATGATTTTTAAAATAAAAACCATATTATAATCTGTGATATTAACATACTAAACTCGTTAATAATACAATTAATGTAGATTGCGTGAATAATTGGTTCTCGATACTGTTCATTTATAATAATAGATGGCGACGTAATAAGTTGAACAGTTCTGCACCAACATTCGTCTCTCTATGCCAATAGTACCTGTAAAAAAAAAGAGCATTCTATCTCTTTCGGTCGCGCACGTCACAGCGAGGCACGCTAGAATAATAAACTTATTCGTAAAAATATTGTGATATGACGACGAGGATCAAGCAGTAGATAAATTAAATAAATAAAGATCCATCACGCCTTATCCCCGAAGGGGTGGCAGAGGCATATTATATGCCCACTTTTCACCGTGTGGATTCCTGTCCCACGTAATAGGTGGTGAGCCCATTGCCGTGTTGAAATAGACAGATGCAGGCTGTGGCTACCTGCTGTTGAAATTTTTTTAAGCCGCCTATAAGGCCTTCAACCAGGCTTAACGACTGCCATTTTACTGGCAACCGGGACCAACGGCTTAACGTGCCTTCCGAAGCACGGAAACGCTCGCAAATGTAAATGCCACAAAGTGGTCACCCATCCGACGACCAGCCATAGTGAAAGTTGCGTACCTCAGTGATCGTTTACCGAACACTGATACCGCGAGGCCACGAGCGCTTCTTAGATAAATTCATTACATTACAGTGTGTGTGGCCTGGTGGTTAACGGCGATAAGTAGTAATATTGTTAATTTAGTATTTATCCCAAGTATAGAGTCCCAAGATCGAATCCTCATTGCTTTGATTTTTGTTTTTGCATTTTAAAATAAATATTAACAATTGTGAATACAAAATACCGAAAAAGTAATACTTTTTTTTTAGTTTTATAGAAATTTACTAAATAAGTGTTTATTACGTACCAGATTGAGCAAAGTTTCATTAAAAAAAACTGACTATCACTGCCTTTCTGATCCACATTTTTTTTCTAATTGCAGAAATAAATCGTTTTATTTTATATCAAACGCGATGTGGCATCTGAATTGTAATCAAAACAAATCCAGTGATCCGATCCGCCAAAGTAAACGATATTTCACTTAAAATAAAGTTCAAAATAGAAGCGCGTAATAACTGTCGGTCTCTGTCAACCTGCTGATAAGGTTCAAAGTGGTATGACCGCCGCGCCGGCACTACTCTTACGTCAAAATATTATTAGCGCTGCATCGTATATTACGATAGTACATTGCGCTTTTACAAGTTAAAAATATAAAAAAAGCTAGTTGACGGCCGCGGCTCCGCTCGCGTGATGGGAACTTGTTCCCAGTATAAAAAGTAGCCTATATGTTGTAAATCCATTCGGTACTTTTTACGTGAAAGAGTAACAAACATACATCAAATCTTTTAAACTTATAATATTTATATCTTATATTTATATTAAACTAGTTGACGTCCGCGGCTTCGCCCGCGTAGAGAAGTTTTCCCGTTCCCGTTTCCCACAGGAACTTGTTCCTGGGATAAAAAGTAGCCTATGTGTTATTCTGAGGTATAAGCCACATTGTAAAGTTTCATTAAAATCCGTTCAGTAATTTTTACGTGAAAGAGTAACAAACATCCATACAAACTTTCACATTTATAATATTATTAACATTAAGATAATCATAATCTATCAAGGTACAGTCTTTTATTTTGCTTTCATTAATTATAAATTTCACGTTCGGAGGCCTGATACAATAGATTATCTACCTATATTATAGAACTTAAGGGTTTATTTGACCCCTGGTTTCGGTCTCTGTAGCCTGCACTGTAGACAATAGGTATATCTTACAACCTAAACCCCGAGATCTCGACCATAGACTTAGCTACCTCGGAGCCAGGGGCTATAGACATCCATTGACTCTAGACAGTTGACCTTGACCTCAGGATCTAAGGTCTCGGGGCCCTACCGGCTCTAAGCCCACAAACTCAGATTCTAGCCCAGAAGCCTTGACTTCGGATCTAAGACCCTGGAATCTTGACTCAGGAACCTGGACCGCGGATCTCGGGAACAGGATCATGAACCCTAGGCCCTTAACCTTGGATTCTAGCCCCTGTACAGTGAGGTCTCTAGAGCCTCTACTGCATCCCCAACCCTTGACTCTAAACTGAGGATCTGGAGTAGCTGACCTTGGACTCTCGATCTAAGACACAGAAGCCGGAATTCGGGATCCCAGACCCCGGGTCGGGAATATGGGCTCTACGTCTTCGAACTTGGATCCTGGCCCCTGAAAATTCATGAACCCTGGAATGGGTTTATAATGTTTATTTTAGAAGTTCCTATGGCCACCTTCTAGTGTCCTCTACAAACAATCTCCATGCATGGAAATTACAAATGGTCACTTACGAGTACCTACGCTACGTAACTAAAAAACACTAAATGAACTAACTCAATATTAGTACCTATAGATAAAATATCCAAATAAGTAAAACCCTTATTTGTTGCTTTATAACATGACCTTTATCATGCCCGTACAGAATATTGATAAATTAGCTAGAAAAGGCATACGGCAGAGTATTTCTGTTTATAGTGACATCTAGTGTAGTGTAGTAAATAATAAGAATAGTTTGCCAAAACATTGTCGCCATCTATATACAAACTCCCGTACTGCCTGCCTGCTTGGAAAGTTAGGCCGTGACCATTTTTAGTTCCTGTTCGTGCATCTGTATAAGAATTATATTATATTATCTGTGCTATGGATAAAAACCTAAATTGGCAACCTCATATTGCACTACTTAGCAAACGTGTCCGTAAACTACTACATGTATTCAAAAACCTAAGGGAATCAGCTGCTTGTTGTTGACGTGTATCGTACTTTGGTTCAATCGCTGCTAACTTATTGCATACCCGTATGGGGAGGAGCTGCTGTAACGCATCTACTAGAGCTGGAAAGAGCTCAAAGAGCAGTTGTTAAAGTTATACTACGCAAATTCAGGCAATACCCTACTGATAAGTTATATGACGAAGTTAACTTACTTACTATTAGACAATTGTTTATAATGTACTCGGTTCTTTGCCACCACAAAAATATTATCCCCTCCCAACTTCCCCAACATAAAACAAGAATTAGAAAGTTTGGACGTTAAAATGTTAATCTTATTGTTTACACAGTGAAAGCTACAAAAAAGTGCAAAGAACTATTTAGTGCGGTGCTGTTAATGTTTGCAGACAATAAAAACCTTAAATCAGTGCAAAAACAGTAAAATAAATCCAAGACTTTTCAAAAAAAAATTTTTCCTGTCAAAATTAATATTTTATACCCTCAATTTATTCTGACATTAAATGCACTATATCAACAAGAACTGCTATCATAATAAATAAATACGACATACATTGCTTGTTTACTTGTTCCACTTATATACTATACCAAATAAATACTTATTAAAATTAAAAATAATTTTGGTGGAACCAAAACAAAATTGAAGTAAACAACGCTACAAGTGAACAATATAGAGTAAAATTTACCGCTAAAATGGAGAAAAGCATGGAAATACTGCTAAAAAAGCGGGACGAAAAGCTTAACCAACAAACTGTCCACATTACGGCATCAGTGACTCAAAGTGTAATGGAAGTTCTGGACCAGAAACTGAAAGTGTCATGGAAGAAAATGCAGTACTTAAAACTAAGATAACTTTACTAGAACAAAAACTAACAACAGTCGAAAAAGAAAGACGCAAACATAACCTAGTGTTTTTTGGCATAGAAGAGAAAGGAAAAAATGAATGCGAACTAGTCGATGTCATTAAAGAAGCCATAATAGAATCAGGGTCGCATATCGACTGTCACGAAATAAACATAATGACTAATAGGAGCAATTTCTTCACCAATTTTAGCGTTATTAATAAATTCAATTTCAATACTAACCACAGATTAACCAGAGCTGAACTGAAAGTATCAGAACCACGAAAACCAAGACCAAGGCAACAGTTACGAAATACTACAATGAGCAAACATCAAATAGAACAGTTAACAATCAACCTGAGAGATAAATTTAAAGACTTCAAAGACAAAACGAAAAATCTAGGTACACAAGAAAAATATAACTGGATAGAGAATGTCCTCAAAACCGAGTTACAAGTCACTGCAAATAATATAATCGATACAAAAAAAATGGCTATCAACTAACACCTTAAAGTTGCTTGAACAAAGAAACCACCTCATAGATGAGAGAGATTTCAAAGACAGAAGAAGACTTTTAGCGGAAATTGGCAAAAAAATCAAAGAAAGTACAAGAAAAGACAGGAGAAAAAAACGAATGGAAACCATCGAGAAGTACGTTGCTAAAACGGGAGGCGTCAAAAAAGCCTACAAGGAGTTGAAGAGCTCAAAGGACTGGATCGTAAAAATGAAAAACCATGTAGACGAATGGAAACATCATAGAAAGGATATATTAGAAATCGCCACATCCTACTACAAAAACCTGTACGAATACAATTCTCCACAGAGCGACACCGACTTAGAAGAAATTTCGGACATTGCCAGCATCTTCCAAGCCGAAGTAGAAAAAGCTATTGATAGCCAAAGCAGAGAAAAAGCACCAGGACCCGATGGCATAAATAATGAAATTCTCAAGGAAGGTAAAAGCGTCTTGACACCTGTCCTAACTGCAATATTCAACGAGATTATAAAGACGGAAATTATCCCAAAGCAATGGACAGAGTCCAACATCATCCTGCTTTACAAGAAGGGCGACAAGCATGAAATAGGAAACTACCGCCCTATCAGCCTTATGTCCTACATATATAAAATATTAGAAAGAAAGAATACTTGGCGAACAACAACCTATGAGCAGGCAGGTTTCCGCAAAAACTACTTTGTAATCGACCATATACATGTGGTACGCCAAATTCTAGATAAGTTCAGAGAATACCAACGTACATACTATATAGCAACGTTTCCCAAAGTGGGCGATAACGCCCCCTTGTGGGCGCTGCAGGCCTAAAGGGGGGCGGTAAGAGACCTAGAAAAAAAATGGGGGCGTTGTGTAGGTTTCGGGGGGCGATTTGTAATTTCATCTAGCTAGGAGGACTCTTAGACACCGACAGAGCTCTCGACTCTCGGCTACAACTTGTGAACATCAACTAATATTAATTAAGAGATTGCTCAAACTCGGTTCGATATTTCTCTCCGCGTAGTTCATGTATCTGTCCTGTTTTATTCAATTAATAGAAGAAAAATCATGTCAATCGGTCGCTCCGTTTCGAAATGAAAGTAGACACAAACAAACAAATAAAAAGGCAATAGACACACTTTCGCATTTTAATAGTTATTAGTATTCCTAGATAGGTAATTTTCGTAGATAATAGACCGCGGGCATCATGTTTTAACAAGTTTTTGTTAAATAACCCGATTTGTGCATTCCTGTATCAATCGGCTGATTCATAGAATACTTGTTCTTACTTGTTGAGTACAATTGAGCGTCGAATGAGATAAAAGAGTTAATGCATGTTTGTCTTATTCCTGTCGGTGCGTGCTGCTTATGCAATCCTATATAAACAACGGAATATTTATTTTATTTTCATTTGTGGTTTCGCGCGTAATAGATAAGCAGTACTTTAGTTCAACACTTACTTACGTATTTCTTAAAACAAAACAATGTCGGAAGTAAAAAAGAAGAGACGGCAATACTCTGTGGAATATATTAAATTTGGATTCATTGAAAATCCCACAAATCCATCGTCACCTCAGTGCCTTCTATGTCTAAAACATTTTCGAATGAAGCAATAAAGCCTTCAAGACTGTAAGATCATTTGAATAAAATGCATCCAGATAAGAAAGACAAGAATATAGCATATTTTCTAGACCTAGAGATGAAGCATAATACTCAGCCAAGTGTAGCTAAACTATTTTCGGCAGCTGCTAAGCAAGATGACGACGGACTTCGAGCTTCGTACAATATCTATTTGTTAATTGCTCAAAAAGGCAAACCACACAACATCGGAGAAGAGTTAATTTTGCCAGCAATTAAGGAAGTAATAACTACTGTGCTTCATAAACCGGCCGCAGATATTATCCGAAAAAATCCTGTGAGTAATAATTCTGTGCAAAGACGAATTGATGAAATGGCTGAAAATATTGAAGGATCATTGTGCAATCATCTGAAGACTAGTCAATTCTCAATTCAGCTTGATGAGTCCACTTTACCTACTAATGAAGCATTGTTGCTGTCTTACGTGAGGTTAATTAAACATGAGAAAATATGTGAAGAACTATTGTTTGCTAGAAATTTAGAGACCGATACAAAAGGCGAAACCATATTCAATACATTGGAAAAGTTTTGTGATGAGAAGGAGATTCCCTTGAAAAATATGATGGCGCTCCGGCTATGACAGGGTGCCACAAAGGCTTCATATCGTACTTAAAAAATAAAATTCCAGATGTACTTGCTGTACATTGCGTTATTCATAGACAACTTTTGGTTGCTAGAAACTTAAGTGAATGACTATTTCAATCACTGCAATATGTCATCAAAGCAGTCATTAAAATCCGTACCAGCTCTTTAAATGATAGATTATTTCATCAGCTTTGTGTTACTAATGACGAAGATTCCAACCGTTTGTTGCTTCATACTGAGGTTCGTTGGCTATCAAGAGGCCATTGTCTGACTCGATTTTACAACCTGTTTGACTCTGTGATAGAGTTCTTGGAAACTAAAGATACAGAATTGCGCAACAAGCTCATTACATCAAAAAATTATATAGCTTACATGACAGACCTGTATAAATTGTTCAACGACATGAATCTCCCAACTGCAAGGCGATGAACTAAATTTAATTAAAACAAAAATGTCGTTGCTTCTTTCGCAGCCTTCTACACAAAAAGAATATGGGCAGACGTGAGTTTCACAATTTTCCGAATTTATCAGTATCCTGCAGTAACGACGACTTGTTTGCCTACTGCCAACATTTGGAAAACCTCCACATTGACTTCACCGAACGATACCAGGACATTTTGAACTTGGAAATACCAGGCTGGGTGTTAGATCCGTTTTCAAATGTCAACACAGCAATCTCACCTCAGCTGGAAGAAGAACTTATAGAAGACAAACGAGGAAATAAAAATCAAGTTCAAAAATGGCTATCAAGAATTTTGGATACAAAAACCGATGCCGCAATTGTACCCTGGTTTGTGGTCAATCGTTCAACGATTCTTGATAGCATTCCCATCGTCATATTTGTGTGAACGTGGATTTAGTGCTGTGGCAACGCTGCTTACTAAAAAGAGAAATCGTTTGCATGTTACCGAACGTGGCGACTTGCGGCTGTTCTTGAGTAAATTGGAACCTGATATCAACAAACTTATTAAACAGCCTTTTTATCCTTCACATTAGTTTTTATATAACTAACTTACTAACTATCTTCACGCTCTATCCCTGACGGGGTAGTCAGAGAGGACAGATCGCCAGGCTTCGCGATCCATGCATACTTCTTTCGCTTCGTCGAGATTCATCAATCGCTTCATACACGCATGTCTGGGTATCTGAGTACATTTGACCTTTCCGTTTTTGAGCAATCTGCTCACGTGGTCTTCATAAGTCTCGGCCTTCCCTGACTCCTTCTACCCTCTACTTTTGAACAATATATATTCTTCGTCAATCGTTCCTCACTCATTCGTTGGTCGTGTCCAAACCAACGGAGCACGCCCTTTTCCAGCTTAACGCTGACACTTCATTCATTCATGACCTTCATTCAAACCTGCCATATTGCGTATCACTTCGTTACGTATTCGGTCGGCCAAGGTAACGCCGCACAATTTTCGAAGTGATCGCATCTCCACAGCATTCAATTTACTTTCATGTATCTGCTGACATACCCAGGTTTCACTACCGTAAAGCAAAGTTGGCACTAGCACTGCGTTATGAATCGCCATTCGTGCTTCTTTTACTTTGTCGCTTTACTAACTGGGACAAAGCACCGTTAACTTTGTTTCCGGCAGCTACTCGCCGTTCTACATCCGAATCACATCTTCCATCCGCGCTAAACATACTTCCTAAATACACAATTTCATTCACTTGCTCTAGACGTTCCTGGTTTACCCTAATCTCGCATTTAGTTCTTACGTCACCTCTTTTAAATACTAGAACCTTAGTTTTACTTGCATTCATGCGGAGACCCTTACTTTCACACCCCTCTTTCATATTAGTTACTAATGCCTGTAGGTCGGCTTCTGATGAGGCCATGATATACTGTAAAGTCACCCATATTTACACCTATATTAAAATCTTTCAACTTCTGCAGGCAACTGTCCAGATACACTATGAACAGCCAGGCGGACATGACACATCCCTGTTTGACGCCTGTACAGACATCAAAAAGAGGTGACACATCCCCACCCTACTCGCACGCAAGCCTTACAGTCCCTATAAAACGACTGTATTGCCCGCAGCAGCGAGCCGTCCACTCCATATCCTGGCAGCAAGTCCCACAGCGTTTCTCTCACAACGTTATCAAATGCTTTCTCTAGATCCACAAAAGCGCAGAAAACCTTCTGGCTAGGAGCAAGAAACTTTTCCGCGATCATGCGGAGAGAAAACACTTGATCCATGCAACCTCTTCCATATCGGAATCCGCATTGAGCCTCCCATAAATACCTTTCAGACTTTTCTTGCATTCGTGCCGTTATAACCTTTGCAAACACCTTACTAGCTAAGCTGACCAAGCTGATCGCCCTGTAGCTGGAGCAGTTTAGGCGCGAGCCTTTCCCTTTGTAAATAGGTACTACAACTGCTACTCGCCAGTCATCTGGGACCTCACCCGTCCGCCAGCACAAGTTGCATAACAGACATAGTGTGTCCCAGACACGCGACCCACCGTACTTGATCATCTCAGCAGTAACTCTGTCTTTTCCCGCAGCCTTACCACATTTCATACTTCTTATCGCTTGTTCTATTTCTTTCATACTAATTAATGACTTCAATGACATCGGGATCCGGAGCATCGAAGTGAGCTCCACTTCCCGATGTGGCATCTCTGTCTTTTCTTGCATACATCTTTCCATAATATTCACTCCATCTCTGCAGGACGTCACTTTGGTCTGTTAGGACGTCATTGTTAACACTAAGCACTTTATTCATACTGCAGATTGCCGAACAACTCCGGGTCTTGCCTACCTTTTTCCAGAAGAGCTGGGCATTATCCCGGAAATTGGACGACAACCTTTCATCCGCTTTCATTCTGCACCTTTCACGAGCTTCTTCTATCAGTGCCTTCGTGTTAACTTTCTGCAGCTTGTATCTCTCTTTCATATTAAAATCATTCCGCTTCGCGTAGTCTAGCCATGCTTTCTTCTTCATTCGAACTGCTTCTTTCACTTCCTCATTCCACCATGCATCACGCTTATTACTACTGCCTCTTTTCGTTTCTCCACGCACTTCCACAGCGGCATTTATCATACTGTCCCTAAGGTTCTGCCATACACTTTCCACATTCTCACTGCTTACATTGACGTCGCCAAGCTTTTCGGCTACCCTTTCATTATATTTATCCCTAATGGATGCATCCTGCAGCTTCCAGCTTTTGATGCTAATAGTCGGCCCAGGTTCAGGACACTCGGTACGATGACGCCATCCTGCGAACAGACCCCTAATGCTAGTTATGACTAGGTAGTGGTCTGATCCCAGCTCAGCGCCTCGATAAACCCTCGTGTCCATCACCTGTTTACGGAGCCGACTATCCATTAGGAATAGATCTATCATGCTTCTCTTTGACTTACATCTCCTCGTATACATATGAATTTGTTTGTGGTTGAACATTGTGTTCGCCACAAACAAATCCTTTTCCTTACAAAATGCCAGTATAAGCTTGCCAGCGTCGTTCACCCTTTTATCCCCATAGTTCCCGAGTACCGACTCAAAACCATCGCGAGCGGTACCCACCCATCCATTCAAGTCTCCACATACTATAAGTCTTTCATTTCCTTCTATCACATTTAGAGCTTCTCTCATACTCTCCCAGAAGTCCTCTAGCTCACTCGCGTTCGACGAAGATACTGGCGCGTAAGCAGCTACCAGGAAAATCTTCGTCAAACCAAGTTTTAGACGGATCCAGAGGATTCTAGGACCTACCAGTTTGTACTCATACATACCGGAGGCCAATCGCGAGGACAGCAAAATTCCAACCCCCCGACTGCCATGCTCGCTCTCTGGTACTCCAGACCAAAGCGCGAGCATCCCACCCGTGAGCTCCAAGACTTCGCTGCCCTTGCGCTTGGTCTCTGTCAAGCACACTGCATCTAACTTTCTCTCATTCATAACATCCATCAACTCATTCATCTTATCTGTCATTCCTCCCCTAACATTCCACGCAGCTACCCTGCACTCCATCCTCCACTTCCCGCCGTGTCGGGCCGCGCGTGTAGGGTGGCGGTCCCCTACGCCGCTCTGGCACACACTTTTCGCACCAGCGGGGACGAACTGGTGCGCGTCGCCTCGGGGGCACGCCCTAGTAGTAATCGCCCTGGTGGCACTCTATCTATGGTAACTGGCAGGGATGGCGACGTGCACGCTTCTAATCTTCATCCCCATTAGTTTTTATACAAGAATTGATTATGTTTGTTTTATTTTGAATAAAAGATACTCTGTCTGAATACTATAAAGTTGCGTTTCAATAAGCATTCTCATTGGCAGGTGTAGCCCGTAAGAGTTAACTTGAGACCTGAGCATCGTTATGTACTACCTACTGTGCTCAGGTCTCAAGGTAGCTCTTGCGGATTATAGTAAAAGTCTATTTTAGAATGAAATGTTTAATCTCTGCTAGTATAGCTCACAACAATTAATTAATTTAATTTGAAGTTATAGTGGTTTTTAAGTAGGTGAAAAAATGGGGGCGCTAATAATTTATTTAGTCTCAAAGTGGGCAGTAGACAAAATAAGTTTGGGAACATCTGCTATATAGCATTTGTTGATTACAGCAAAGCCTTTGACTCTTTACTGCATAAAAAGATATGAGAGACTCTAAAAGAACAAGGAATATATCATAAATATATTCGCTTAATTAAAAATGTATACCGCCACTGCACAGCAAGGATTCAGCTGGAAAATAGAGGTAAGCCGTTCAGTGTAGGCAAAGGAGCACAAGGAGACCCTCTCTATCCGAAACTTTTCTCAGCAGTATTGGTATCAATATTCAGAGCTCTCAGTTGGGAAAACTTCGGAATTAATGATGGTGTTTCTTTAACGCATCTAAGGTTCGCAGATGACATAGTCCTATTTGCTGAAACACCCAAGGACATTACTTTAATGTTAAAAGAGCTTGCAGAACAAAGTGCGAAAGTGGGATTGAAAATAAATCCAGAGAAAACACGAGTAATGACAAATGGGGTGGAAACCATCATAAACATAGGAGATAGCCAAATTGATTACACAGACGAATACATTTACCTCGGACAATTAATGTCCCAAAATTACCCCATAGAACAAGAAGTAGATAGAAGAATAACCAATAGTTGGAAAAGGTACTGGAGTCTGAAAGAAGTCATGAAAGACAAAAACCTGCATATAGCTGTAAAAAGTAAATTATTTAATACCTGTATACCGCATTTATCGTAGAAGTCTATAGGCTATATGATCACGCTACGGGTAGTAGCGTGATCGTATGAAGAGCGGAGCAATAATCAACAAATCGGGCCAATATTTATACTTTACTATCTGACCCGCCCGGCTTCGTCCGTGACATACTTCGACCCCGTGGCACCCATTTAATCCCGTCGTTTATTAATTTCACGATAATGTATGAACATTTTCCAAATTACTTGATTACTTCTCCGCTCTCAAATACTACGCCCGCGCCCGGTCGAATTTTTGCTAAACCTGCAATACATGTCGGCCAAGCGTCGCTGAGTGAACGCCAATACCAACGTATAGACAGTATATTTGCATTGTCTTGCCATTGATCGGTGTCGCTTGCCTAGTTAGCCGCGTAAAGTCAAGCGCCAGCGTGTGTAGAACTCATTTGGAAAGCGTCCAAAGAAAAGTGGAAAATTTAAACAATACGGGAAGATTAAAAAAATGTTTTTTTTCAATCATTGCCGAAGGCTATGTTTTCTAGAAAGTAAAGATACTGGTGAAGAATTAAACACAACCCACACTCGTGTAGATACTTTAGGGTGGTATTATACTAGAGTGGTATTATACTAAGAGTATGACCAGAGGTGGAGAATTTCAACTTGATTCGAGGTATACTTGTTCGGGTAGTTCAGGTGGCTAGAACATTGCCCTGGTTAGGCAAAGGTCACGGGTTCAATCCCCGTCTCGAGTCGAATTGTCTTTATCTACTTTATTAAAAAATTATAAGAAATTTAGCAAAATAATTGCATTAAAACTTAATCCATAGACTTATATTAAACATTGATGCAATGGACTCCAATATATAATAGGTGGTGAGCCCATTGCCATTTTTTTTTTGGACTTATACCACCCACATTCCCATTACTGTGACTCCTGTAAACCAGGATCCACCGCAATGACCAAAACACCAAAAAAATTACACCGAGTTCGATCTCGGTGATATCCCAGGAGAAGTTAGCGTGTCTTGAAACCCGCAACGAAATTAATCAGAAGATAATATGAGGAAGTAAGAAAAGAACGTAATGCCTCTTCCCTCCTTTGCAAAGCGGGAGATCTGGAAAGCAACTAGGTGTAAATTCTATAGAAATAGGGAAGCACCACGGTAATAGTACATTACGGGTCCTATGTGAGCTATGTTTGATTCCAGTAATATGTATGGCAGAAATGTTTAAAAGCACGAAAATTTACCGTCGATACCACGAGATCCGCATAGTAAACTACTCCCGACGATACTTGTAAACAATTAAGCATATTTTATCGCTCATTTTGCCAAATGCTATGCTCCCAAAGTATATGATGGGCGGTCTGATCATATTTGGCGTCAGCAGTTGAACACTGACAGAACGGTGACTCAACCAGCTTAAACGAATGTATTTTGTTCCTAAAGTTACCATGTCCCGTAAGAAATTGAGCAACACAGTGATCAACCTCCAGCCAGGACATTTCCAGGCGTCACGAACGTCTGGGAAAAACTGGTAGAGGTGGCGCCCTTTAATGGAAGTGTTCCAACGCAGCTGCCATTCGTCTAAAAGTTCTTCACGTACATTATAACGATACAGTCTGGCAATTCTATGGCGATCTCTTTCTAACAAAAACCTATCATCCATGCCATCCTTAGCCGAATAGTATAAAGCCGCGCGTCTCTGAATTTCGAGGTCAACCGGGAGGACCCCTGCTATCACCGGCAGAGCCTCCGTGCTAACCGTCCTGTAGGCCTTGCATAAAAATATCAATGCAAGGCGTTGAATTTGCAGTAACTTTAAACGTGCAGCACCGATAGTAGCCTTATCTGCCCATACCGGCGCCCCGTAACACATACAGCCTAGATAAGTGGCCCCGTAAACGACCTTTAGTGTTTTGAACGAAAGTCCCCATGTAGCAGTAGATATTCTCGACAACGCATAAAAGCTATTTTTAGCCTTTTCACCTACAATTTTTATGTGCTCAACGAATGCAAAATTTCTCTTTTAAAATCAATCCTAAATAGCAAACCGAAGTTTATGAATTAATGCGCGGTGGTACTTTCAAACTTCCTTCAAAAGCAACTGAAATGTTTTGTTGGGTGCAAAAAATAACCTGTTTCATACGCCCCACTCCGCAACGACGCGCAAACACGTGTGAGCCAAGCTCTCGAGTCCCGCACGAGTATTCGACTGAACGAGCAACATACCGTCATCGGCGTATCCTGTCATTGAACAGCCCTCCGGTAATGGTAAACTGAAAAAGTCATCAAATCCTAAGTTCCACAAGTGTGGGCCTAGCACAGACCCCTGAGGACAGCCTATTGTTAACGTTTTGGTAGCAGAATAATGACCTAATTTTAAAGTTGTTGTACCTTGTGAAAAATATGAATAAATAAGAGAGTAAATATTTCTATAGCAACCGCGATACTTTAATTTCATTAATAGCATTGGCCACCAAGCGTTATCGAAAGCCCCCGAAATATCTAGGAAGATGGCCAGCACATATTGAGAAACCGATGAAGTGACAGTCTTTCGCACTGATATCGCTGCGTCGATAGTAGATTTTCCTACTGTAAATCCAAATTAATTTTCGTGAAAATTAATACCGCCCGGCAGGAGCCGGGGTACTATGAGACGCTCTAAAAGCTTTCCCAATGAGGGCAACAATGTGATCGGTCGGTACGACTTAGGGTCATCTGGCGGCTTGTCGCCTTTTTTAGGAATAATCCGAATATAGCCACATCGCCAAATACGGGGGAACACTCCCTCGTAAAAACATCGGTTAAAATCGGTTAATATTACTTCACCCGACAGCTTGCAAGCCTCCTTTATCATTTTGTTAGATATTTTATCGTCACCCGACGCCTTAACTATGGACAACGACCTAACAATTTCGAGGAACTCATCAGAAGTTGGCAGTTCTCACTGGGGTGAGTATAGTGGCTTAAGAGCCCACTGTCTTATCTGTCGGTGATAATCACTATCGTTCTCCGAGCAGTCGTCGGGTATAAGAGAATCCAAGAGGTAATCCGCGGTTTACTTCAGACCGTATAGTATGCGAGTTGTTAATTTTGATATTTCGTACATAGGCAAGATCAACAGAACGGTTAGCCCTAAACTCATGGACCCTCAGCTTCCAGCGACCACGGACCCTCAGCTTCCAGCCCATGCACTAGTTTACGTAGCAAATTACCCTTTGATTTTTCAACAGCCACCCTGTAATGGGACCTGGCAACTCTAAGAGCAAGTAAAGCGCTATCCGCACTGGCACTAATTTTATGCATTTTAAAATAATGTAATTTTCTACGAGCTCTCCGAAAACGCCTTCGAAGCTCAGCTAAACGATCACTCCACCAATCGCATCTCCGAGTATTGTTAATAGATCCACGACCAATGGCCACGTCGGCACAGTAGGTAAAAGTTTCTGACATTAACAAAGCACTCTCTTCGACAGACAGGTTCGACCAAAATCTTTAGCGTGAGCCGCAAACAGAGAACCAAAGTGCTCCCAGTTTGCGCTCCCACTTTTATATTTGAAATTACAAGTAGTACTTTGCGCCTCTCGTGCATCACCGTGTAAGAGCTTGTAAACGATTAGACGATGGTCACTACAGAACGCATCCGGATATCGAGACGTCGCCGCGTGAAACATTGAGTTACAATACTATAGAGTCACATCATAAACAGACAACACTCAAAAAATGTCCGAGCGCCGTTCTACATACATTTAATATAACAAAGTTCAAAATGACATTTGCTCGAATTTAGGCGTTAGGCCGAATGCATAATGTTCAAAATTGCTCGTATGCAATGTCATCATCATTCACTATGGGCTTGCGTACGAATAGGGAACAAGTCAGCAGTGGAGACGTTATTGATACTCAAATTATTATATTTTTTTTATATCAAATTAGGCAAGCGCTTGACCACAAGTTGCCTGATGGTAAGCAATGCAGTGTTCCTAGATGGAGTGCACTTGCCTAGAAGGAGTGTATAATGTAAAATGTAAAGAGTAATATTTAACAAAATTAGACTGTATAAAAGAGTGAGTTAAAATATACCTAGAAGAACTCCGAAACTACCATCTGATTTCAAAAAAGGTTTGAGTATTTTTATTTCATCTACCTGTCATATTATTGCACTAGTAAATTAAGTAAGTAGTGGTAAATTCATTTAAAAGGACAAATTCTTACTTGTAAAGTAGATTTTGCATTTTTGTTAACTCATTCACTGCTGGATCCCGTACCATATGTGTTTTCTATATTTATCGCGTTTGCGTATTTCCGCAAACGATGTGTGATTTGGACATACAAGCAGCGTGTGTGTCTTTTTGGGACCGGGGATGGACATCATCAGTGATAATAACATAAACTTAAACATTTTTTTATTTGATAACAATATAAAGCTTTGTTTGTTGTAATAATACAAAAGGGCGGCACCTTTTAAAAAAAAATCTACCTGATTTGTAACAAATACATACGATCTTTACAACAAAAAAAAATTGTAAAAAAAATAGTGACCGCCTAAATATCTATTGTTCTAAAGAAAAGGGTTTTAAAGTTATAAATCTTTTTTATATAAAAAAAGGCCCGATACCAGCCATGTCGGCGCCGTGCCGTGGACTGACATGGTGGCCACATGTTCATATCAATTTTAGGATAAGGAAAATTATAAATATTTTTAAATCGATTTTATTTATTGAAATCCTGTTGTGATATAAAAAAAACAATTGAGTCTGAGATATACTTCTTACTAAAATTATGAATGCGAAACTTTGAAAGAATGGATAGATTTAGGTTTGTTACTCTTTCTCATTTAGAATAAATTAATATAAATATTGTGGGCCACTTTTCGCACAGCACCATCTAGCCCAAAGTAAGCTAATATTAGCTTGTGTTATGGGATCTAGATAACTGATTAACATACTTATATATTTCTAAATACATACCTATTATACATAGGAAACACACAAACTCCGAAACACATTTGTGGATCACACAAATATTTGCTCCGACCCGGAATAATATAGCTTATGGATCAGAATAACGTATGTTTTATCTTGGGAACAAGTTCCTGTGGAAAACGGGAAAGCTTCTCCACGCGAGTGGAGCTGCGGGCGTCAACTAGTAAATATATATGTAGGTATATCGGTAAACTTCGACTCATGTAACAAAGTGAAAAAGTAAATACTTTTGGACTAAATTGACTAAATAGTAAAAATGGGTAAATATAAGTCGAGGTTTTTGAATTGCAAATAGTAGAGACACCGTACTATGACTACTAATATCCACTGACAATCTACCTACGGGTATTAATAAATACCCGTAGGGACTGAAATCACTCCTGGTGTGCCGATGTTAGCATAAAAGTAAAATAAATTATCTTTATTTTGCATAGACCATTTCAACGGCGATTACAAAATGTCATACACTAAAACTAAAGACGAAAATTGTATATTTAAAGTGACCACCGGTTCGGAACGCGGCCCACCTGAGAAGGCAAAAAACTTAGGAAGGCTTTTTTTTTTATGGCCTATTTACGATTTCATATTTTATGATTATTATATTTTATTTGCCAGCAGATCATTTCCAGGCATCCCTGTCCTGTAAATAGTCTTGAATAGAGTAATAACCTTTTTCACAAAGCTTTCTTTTAAAGATAGATTTTTCTGGACATTCATAAGATTGGCAAAAATGTATTGTGATGGTACGGTTAGAATATTTACTTCTTTGAATTTTTCTCGGAGAGAAACTCTGGGGCCCAAATTATAAATAGCGCGTACAGCCCGCTTTTGTAGAACAAAAATAATATTTAAATCTGCAGCACTCCCCCAAAGGAGAATACCGTAAGACATAATACTATGAAAATAGCTGAAGTAAACCATTCTAGCCGTATCCACATCTGTTAAAGTCCTGATCTTTTTTACAGCGTATGCAGTCGAACTTAATCTAGAGGCTGTCTTTTCTATGTGTGGGCCCCACTGCAAATTGGCATCAATAGTTATACCGAGGAACACAGTTGATTCTACAAACTCTAACACTTGTCCATTCAGTTGAACATTGGCCGCAACTTGTTTTACATTTGGTAGAGTAAATTTTATACATTTAGTTTTATTTTCATTAAGGCAAAGATTATTTGAGCTGAACCAATGAACTACTCTTGCAATTGCATTGTTTACATCGTCATAGTTATCTAATTGTCTTTTAATTTTAAAAATTAATGAGGTGTCATCTGCAAACAAAACAATCCTATTCCTGTCCTCTACATAACATGGTAAATCATTAATATAAATGAGGAACAAGAATGGCTCAAGTATCGAGCCTTGCGGCACACCCATTGTAACCATGGATCCTACAGAACGTGTACCATTAATATCGACCCTCTGTATTCTATTGTTCAAATATGAAGACAGAAGGTCGAGAGCTTTGCCTCTTATTCCATAGTGGTGTAATTTTTTGCACAGCGTTTCATGTTGAACGCAATCAAAAGCCTTTGATAGATCGCAAAATATACCTAATGCATCGTGCTTGTCTTCCCAAGCTTCATGAATACATTTTAATAACTCAACACCAGCATCGGAAGTTGAGCGCCCTTTCGTAAACCCAAATTGATTCGCATGAAGTATTTTATGTCTATTAAAATGGGATAGCATTTGATTCAAGATTATTTTTTCAAATACTTTGCTCAAAGTTGGCAGCACTGACACTGGTCGGAAATTAGACGGCTCTGGAGCGCTGCCAGCCTTGAACAAGGGAACGACCTTGCTGTGTTTCATTAAATCAGGAAATGTACCACTAGAAACACAGTCATTAAACACAGTTGCTAGATGGGGCGCAATTACCTCAATTATACATGATGCAGTTTTGACCGATAATCCCCAAAGGTCCGCGGTTTTCTTAATTTCGATACATTTAAATGTTTTTACAATGTCCTGAGCACAAATATCTGTGAATACAAATGCATCCCTGCAACAAAGAACAGATTCTTCTAATAAAAGTTCAGCGGAACTGGAAGACGCTTGGAGAGATTTTGTTGTCAATATAGGTACATTTTTGAAAAAATGTTCAAACCCCGTCGCCACTTCCAGGTCCCCTGTAACATGGCAACCATTTACTTTTAAGTGGAAATCCCTTTCAGTCACTAAAGATCTACCGCATTCAGAGTTAATGATGTTCCAAGTCATTTTTATTTTATTTACAGAATTAGAAATTTTATTTTTAATGAAGTTTGACTTAGCAAGATGACACGTTTGTTTAAATATCTTTGAATAATTTTTAACATATTCCTGAAAGGTTTGCCTAAAATTATATGATTTTTCTGAATATAATTCAAATAATTTATTTCTACTTTTAAAGATACCTGGTGTTGCCTGAATAAAAACAGGACGACCACCAATCTGTAGTATTTTTGAGGTAAAAACTTTGCCAAACTCATCATTAATCAAATGAAATAAGTGTTTATATGACTGGTCTACACAAGTGAAGTTAGGTAGATATGGTAATCTCTTTAATACATTTTTTTTAAATTATTCAAACGACTTTGGTTAATTGGTACATATTTAATTTGTTTTTTGCTGAGTTTGTTACTACTTTTAGGAAATTTTATCCATTGGCCACGATGATCTGACTCCACAGGATCCACAATACCTTTATCTATAGGTTTAATATCAGTAAAAATATTATCAATACATTTTGCACTGGTGGCTGTAATACGAGTGGGTTATAAGAATGTACTATGCAGATTAAAGGATTTAAATAAATTTTTCATTTTATTTCTCTCTGATGGAGTTAATGATGTATCTAATATATCAACATTAAAATCTCCACAAACTATTATAGATTTCTTAGAACATTGGCATTTGAACTGTGCTTCTTCAAGCTTTTCTTCAAATTTAATGTACGGAGCTTTAGGGGGACTGTATACGCTTAACAAGATGAAATGCTCAAATTCAATACTGGCAATCTCAATAACTCGCTCAATGGAGAGGGCTACTAAGTCTTTACGTTCTTTAAATTTTAAGTTTTTATTAATTAATATTAAAGAGCCTCCACGTTTAGAATGTTTTCTCTTGAACGAGCTAGCAACCTGGTGATTTACGAAGTTCAACAATGTGATTTGATGATCTTTTAACCAGTGCTCTGTAGCACAAAAAATATTAATAGAATTTGCATTAATGTATAGCTCTAACTCTAAATCTTTTTTTTTATGGTTTTTATTTTTATTTATGGTTTTGGTTGCACTTTATGGTGCACCAGGTTTATAAAAACAATATTTTTACTAAGATTATTCTCTGGGGCCAAAGTCAACTGGCCAGATTTACGATGGGCCGATAGAAGACATTTACAAGGAGTAAAAATGTAGAATGCAGAGAACGTGAAACACTTTAAAATATCAAATATTATGTTAAAAAACAAAAACATAAACAAAAAACCTAAAACATAAACCTAAAACACAAACCTAAAACATAAACCCCTGTAACAACAGAAAAGTTACAGACATTAGTAATTTGTAATAAAAATCACTTTCACCCTCAACATTCTGTTAAGGAATGCAGTCTAAGAGATTATATAGTTTTAACTTACCACTTATTTCAGTGGGGTTTTAACTAGATCCTTCTATCATCATCCTTTTTCATATTATTTGCTAAGTCTCTTGAAAAGCAGACTGAAATACAAAGTACAACCATCGTAAGAACATATTATTCGTAAAGGCCAAGTAATCTTACCGATTACGAAGAAACAAATATAAACAAATATTCTCACCTCAGCAACAACCATTATGTCTACATATTTGCTAAAAAGACTTCGGATATTAATCCGAATTAAATCACCATGACAGGCATATTCTCATGACGCCATGTCGTCGCAAAAAGGGCTGAGCTCCTTTCTTTTTTTCGCTCGATTACGGCAGGCCAAGTCATACGGCCATACAGCCTTGACAAATAATAAAAAAATAAAAATAAACAAACCAACATGAAAACCTTACTATTCCTGTTTGTCACACCTCACGCAATACATTATGGGTGGATGTGAGTCAGGACAGCCAATCTATCTAAGTTCAATGTCCAGCACCAAACTGAAAGACACCATAGACGCACGCGTTAATTTTAGAACGCGCCAAAAGAGTCGAAACGACCGTGACAGCCTTGACAACGTCAAACTCATGTCGTTCCGAACAAACACGAACAATGTGAAATATTATAAACTATTAAATAATTAGACAAATGACTTTAGAGTTATAACTAAAGTATTGTAAAAATTGAGTTTGTTTCCACAAAAGGGATGTATATAAAAACAAGGTTAGTAAATAAATCTTAGGAATATGTAACCGACACTCAGAAGTGTTACAATGTATCTAGTATATCAACATTAAAATCTCCACAAACTATTATAGATTTCTCAGAACATTGGCATTTGAACAGTGCTTCTTCAAGCTTTCCTTCAAATTTAATGTGCGGAGCTTTAGCGCTCCGTACATTAAATATATAGCTATTGATTCGCAAAAATATTCCTGCTAAAACCTTTCGTTGTTGAATAAATGTCTGAAGGAGGAAAGTGATTGCAGCATACAACCGTCCCTTTATATGGCTTGAAGTTTAATTCATTTCGGGCTTTTGCTATAATAACTGTCCATTCTGAGCATCTTATGGGGTTTCGAGGAAAACTAAAAACAAAAATATTCTACTTAATTATTTATACCTTAAAATAGTAAAACGCAATCGACCTATTTTTATAAAACATTCAGCATCATGGGTATAAATATATAAGTAATTAGTTTAATAATAAATGTATAATTAGTTTAATAAATAATGTACTCAAAAAATATTTAGTGTCAATCCGCTCCATAGCTTTCCGTTAGAACACAATTTGCAAGTCACTCTCGGACGCGACACTATTTGTTTCTCTTTTACTCTTGCATATTTATCTAAAGTGTGAAAGAGATACACTTTAGACGCGATGCGCGGTCGGGCGGTCAGCATTTTATTTTTGCTAAGAAAATGATTTTTTTTGAAATTTAAATGTAAACACGCACTGTGGATACATAAATACGTAAATTCGTTTTGATACTTACCTAAAATATGAGACACCATCCTTTTTTTACTGCAATGAATTCTTCGACGGCACAGCGCCGGTCCCTATCGAATACACGTAGTTTGCCATACCATAATGTAGAAGAGGCATTGAATATTGAAAGTAGCAGCTCACAACAAACACCCTATAGGCCGAGGAAGTAACCTCAGCAACAGCACAATGAGATGTCATGAGGTTGCTCAAAGATGTTACAGTAAAATTTGTACTAGAAACATAAATCCCAGCTCGTGCCTTGGCATGTAATTGTACTACTCTGTTACGCAGGTGGGTGCTCTGATATTGTTACTGTAAGAGGACAATGTCTAATTGGTTCTCTATTACTAGGCGGTCCAGTTCCCCCGTGGCTGGCCTATCGTTGTGTAAATTAAGCTGTCCTATAATTAGATTTTTCATTACCCAAGATTTTTTTTATTAAATGAAACAACTACAGGTAGTTTGTGCTCAGAATGAGCTGCTGCAGCCTATGCTTATAGGTATGACACTCCCGAGAGTCGCAACGGTGGTCATGGGGCTTTTTAAACCTTTTGCAGGTTATACAGATGGGTTTAAAATCAGGACATGCTCGTGTATCATGTCGCAATTAGCACAAATGGGGGACTTGCTGGTACAAAATTTGTGAACATGACTGTATTGTTGACAGTTCATACAACGCACTACCTCGAGGTCATCAATAAATCTACAAGTGGCCCAATCAATAAATAATTTATCCTTCGTGGCCACCAAATGATTCCGGATTTCCGGCTCCAGCTCCAAACCCACCCACGAACGACCGTTAGCTAAACGACGCCTACGAACTATTTTGAAATTCTTAATAAAGTCCTCCTCGCTAATTTTTAATTCGTCCTTAATGTTTTGGCGATATAAGGCTCTAATAAAGTCATGGTCTTCCATAGACCCAGGAACATCGTTAACTAGGATTCGCGGTTTACGACCCTTAGATTGCGTCCTGACTGACTCCAACTTCTTGAGTTGGCTTTCGCTCGCAACACGAAGTACTACACCCGATTTCGCGGTTTTTTTAATGCGTACAATTTGGAAGCCATCGTCACTGGGCTTGATACCTTTCATAAGTGCACCATACAGGGTCGGGCTGGAAGAGCCTTCACTGCTGCTGGGGCGGGGGCCGATTTAGCTGGCAAACGTAACCTTAGTTTATCCACATATGACATTTTTGGTTGCTGTCATTTAAGTGCTTGCAGATCTTTGGCCATATTTGCCACCAATTGACTTACACGTTAAAAATAAAATACTTGTTAACAGTATAACCGTATATTGCATTTTGACTACACTAATGCTAACCTTACATGTCTATACCTTTTAAATGATGCCGACTGAATGTCGTGTTCTGCTCCAAAATGCCTCTTTTATAAATTTTCTGAATAATCAGCAAAAGTAAAACCACCCTGTAACGTTACTATTATCCGAGAGGGGAAAAAGGTAAAGTCTAGGAGAAAACTCTAACCTACTGGAAGCTCTAGCAATAAATTAAAAATAAAACCTAGGCTTGTCATTAACTGATATTACAAATTACAAAAGGTAAACAAACATTAAGAGAGCATAAAGACTTTCTAAATATAAAGGCCTAGGAATGCTACAGATAATGGCCATGCAGATACTTGGAGAGAACGAATAATAAAAGATTTAATTAAAAAAGCCAAAAGTAAGTAAAAAATGTTACATTACAACCCTCATTAAAATATAAAATGCACCGACAGTCATGTTTCGAGAAATGCTTTCAGGGCTCTATTTGCCGTTATAATATACTGTTAGTACATTCCTATATTAATAATAATTTACTCACAATAAACTATTAACTTACTACTGTATGAAAATAATTATCTAATTGTTTAAATGCTAACACACCATAGTTTCGTTGCATGACGATTTTAATGCCAGAATAGAAATAATGCCGGTCAAGCGCTGGTTGAAATCCATGATAGAAGTTTTATTAGACAAAGTGATTCGCGATCCCTGATCGTTGATTATATTATTTATTGTAGCAATATAACTGTTTGCCTGCTCGACTAACGTGCAATATTCGCCTTTATTATGGTATTCCGACAAGTCACTATTGACCAATTTAACTGATTGTACCCGTTTATTTACATCTTCGGGTGTTTGGAAAACCGGACACATTTCACTAAAAAGTCGCTTTGCCGGTGGCGACCTTATAGTAGCTCATACGCGTTTACCTCCCCCTCTATCGGGAGGTTCATCTCGCAAGGGCATTATTTTTTAACACTAATTATACAGCTCAAATAAAAAAAGTGTCTAAATAAAGTGTAAACAATAAAATTATTGACGCAACTTAATTCACCAATACCCACACTTTAGAGTGAAAATCAAAAAAACTTACCGATTGATAAATAGCAATATTTACGCGAATAACGACGATAAAACCAAGTTTCACTTACGTGTTACCGAAACACAATCACTAAAATATCACATAAACCAATTCACGAGCTGGGAATACAAAGTTAAACCAAAGAAAAATTGAAGAGTGAGCCCATTGTCTTGTTGAAATAGACAGACGCAGGTTGTGGCTACCTGCTGTTGATGTTGAATTTTCAAGTCGCCCATAAGGCCTTCAACTTGATTTAACGACTGCCATGATACTGGCAACCGGGACCAACAGCTTAACGTGCCTTCCGAAGCACGGAAACGCTCGCAAATGTAAATGCCACAAAGCGGTCACCCGTCCGTGACCAGCCATAGCGAAAGTTGCTTGACGCAGTGATCGTTTACAAAACACTGAATCCGCGGGGCCACGAGCGCTTCCAAAATTCCAAAAAGTTAACAATATCGAACAAAAATATCACGTTTGTTGTAATTCCGATTATTCTGTTTTTTTTTGTATTTCTTGTTGTATACATATATATTACATATTGTCACGCCTTTATCCCCGAAGGGGCAGGCTGAGGCATAATAAACGCCCACATTTCACCGTATGCATTTCTGTCCCACGTAACAGGTGGTGAACCTATTGCCGTGTTTAAATGGACAGGCGCAGGCTGCGGCGACCCGCTGTGCTGTTGAAACTTTTCAAGCCGCCCATAAGGCCTTCAACTTGGGTCAATAACTGCCATTTTATTGGCAACCGGGACCAACGGCTTAATGTGCCTTCCGAAGCACGGAACTGGGGTGGGTCTAGAGGGCCGAATAAATTTAATAAAATTTAATAAAATGTGTCTATTTTAGATGTTAAATTTGGAAGAATTTTTGAACCCGTTGCCTTTTTAGTGAGGTGGAAACAAAAAGGCTAAAAGGTCTTATGTGCTAGACACTAATTAGCACGATACCAATTAAAGTCCTGGTAGTCTCGGATTGTTCTTGTTGTAGCGGTAACAGAAATACGTCACCTGTGAACATTTTAACTGTCTAACTATCACGGTTAATGAGATACAGCCTGATGCTACTATAGCCTTCCTCGATACTCGATATCGTATATCCAACATAAAATAAGTTTTTAATTCGAACCACTACTTCTTAAGATCGATGCGTTCAAACAAATAAACAAACACTTCAAATTTATACAATATGTTAAGAAAACCCTGTCAGACCCGAAAGAGGCCAATAGGCACTTCAACAACATAACCAAAAAAAGTTAAAAATCATATTATTTATAAGTATGAAATAGTTATAATTTTCTTAAATGCGTGTTTTTAGTATCAGTATTAGTCAAATTTCCTTTAAACATAGTCAATTTTCAAAAACTGACTACACCTTTGTTGGCATGCGGCGACGAGTGTATGTGATATCAAAAGGAACTGCCGGCAGGTGTAACCTGACCTTTTGACCTTGCATTTCCGAATAGCCCTTTCCCTGTGTTGCCATGTAAGTTACCACATTATATTAATTTTTAATTTATTTTATTCGTGGTAATTTTTTTGGGGTAATTTCTAAAAAGGATTACAGGAATAAAATCACATCTCGATATCTACCAATACCTTCACGGATCGGACAGGGTTTTCTTAACATATTGTATATTAGTACAGATGGAATTCTACAAACAATCTTATACGCCCCTATTTCTACCCCTTAAAGGCTTTTTTATTAGAATCAGTTCAGAGGTTTAGGCGTGAAGGCATAAAAGACAAATAAATCTATTTTATAATATTAGTACGAATTAGACAAGCCACTAGATAAATAACAACAAAAGTATGTAAATTTAAACATACAATTCCGTGTAAGAAGCATGCAGTGTACTTAAGGTATGGAGGACTGAAGTACCCTTAGAGATAATGTCAAATAAACGACCAGTGAAGGAAATACTTGAGATGTGTCTACGCAGTTGTATGCGAAGGTAAAAAAATATTTGTTTACCGCAACCTCGGGTCGTTGCGACATCTTATCGAGAGAAAGTTTGTAGGAATCTATGAAACTGTATACGTCGAGTTGATAGTATGGGAAATGATAATTCAACCATTGTTATTTTATTGACAAGCAGTCTATCAAGATGCCTCGTGCGAAGGCAAAACACATGTCAGCGGGATGTTGAATATTACTAACAATCATGAAGGCCGTTAGTCTTGTCTTCGCTCAAGACCACTGGCCTGCATGACCGTGTGCCTGAGCGGGTTGTCTGCTCGTGGTTCTTACAGAAGCAGGCTCTAGACGGTGGCGTGGCGTGATAGCTACACGCACGCTGTTCACCCCCTCAACGAAGTGAGATGGCACCTGAAAGAAGCGCGATAACACCCGCTCCCTCCAAAGAAGGTGGCGGATAAAGTTTGGCAGGAGCCCTGGGGCTATTCTTCCGAGGGCTCACCTAGCACTCCTGACCATAGGCAAATGGAAGAGCATAGTATGGTTTTCCACACGTATAAAAAGAAAAAAAAAGTGTTAGACGTACGCATCTGTTCTATGTCACTTTTTTCGAAGAGTAAGATTCATTTTCCTTCGTTATATTTATTTTTGTTCTCGAGGGCGACTTTCTCATCCCCTTCTTTATTATCATAAAACGAAGTCCTCCGCCGCGTATGCTTGTCTGTCTTTTCGCGATAAACTCAAAAACTACTGCACTGATTATCGAACACTTTATCAACCACGCCTTATCCAAACTATGGTTATTAATATTAGGGGTGTCAGAGGCTTATTATACGTTCACTTTTCTCCGTGTGTATTACAGTCCCACATAATATGTGGTTAGCCCATACTACTGCTACCCGCTGTTAAAAATTTTCAAGCCGCCCATAATGTCTTAGTCTCTTTCCGTACTTCGCAAGGCACGCTAAGCCATTGGTCCCGGTTGCCAGTAACATGGCAATTCTTAAACCAAGTTGAAGGCCGTACGTGCGGCTTGAAAAATTTCAATGGAAGGTCGCCACAGCCCGCGCCCGTCCACTTCAATACGGCAATAGCCTCACCACCTGCTACGTGGGACAAAAAATGCATACGGTGAAAAGTGGGCGTATAGTATGCCCCTGCCTATCCCTTCAGGGATAAAGGCGTGATAATATGTATGTATATGTATGCAGCAGAACCAAAATCCTCACAACACGTGTGTGTGAACATCTGTATTTTAGCTATACAAGATTGCGATCTATCAAATGAATATATAACTAATTTAATTAACGACTTGATGATTTCGCAAGCCTTCGGGTACAAAGTCCGTATAAATATCGATTGAGTACAAGGTTTTGGACTTTGGACATGAGAATGTATATTGGCCTAAGGTTTGTTATAATGCATACTTCGAATTAAGACTTTGAACATAAATTGGCTACATTAATCGTACTAATGTTATAAACGTGAAAGTTTGAAATAATGTATGAATGTAGGTTTGTTACTCTTTCACCCAAAAACTATTGAATGGTTTTCCATGATTACTCTCTACACGGGCACTCTACACGGGCAAACACCAAAACAATGTTTGCGGGGTCAGCTAGTGGTATTATTTAGCTGTTACTTCGACTACAAAGACGCGTTGAAGTTACTTTAGAAGTTAATTGGATGAAACACAGACATAGATATCAGTAAAATGAGCATCATCTTCTTCACTACATATTATAAAACAAAGTCACTTCCCACTGTCTGTCCCTATGTAAGGTACCTGGGTCGAATATGGCCACCAGGGTAGACGATAAAAACTTACCGTCGAATAATTCTAAGAACGAGACGTCATTTCTTAAACGTTGCTTTCTAGCAAGTGGCAGCAGCAGGGTTGATCACCATCTCGACACAAGAGGCTGGACACACGTGTGATCAGTTGGTGAAACGTCAAAAAATATTATTTATTATTTCGTCATCTGGACACGCAAGGATTTTTACGCGTGTCCACATAGTGAAAGTTAAATTTAATACTTTTATGTTTTCGTCAACTGGACACACGTTCATATTTTACCTAAAATAATAACAAAGTACAGTCACGTAGATTAATTTTGAGTCGTAATCTCTGTATTTATCACTTACAGAAAAATTTAAATAAATGAAAATATATTTTATAACAATATGCTATTATTTAATGTTTATTAATATTAGTGACATACATTAAAAAATGCTACAATATACGTTGTTACATTGTATTTCTAAAATGATTTTTCTATGACTGTGTATACACACAATCATCACATAGAGTATACACTCTATGTGATGATTTTTTAGTTATTATGTATTTTTAGAATAAAATTATATAAATCGTTACACGTTATTTCTGTGGAACTCGAAGTGATAGTTTAAATTACACAATTACTAGGTGTAGACCCCGGCTATGCCCGTGACATTCTTCGAACACTTATTGCACCCGACATCTCTAACCCATGCCACTTATTGTTATCAAATACTTTCATACCAACATTGGTTCCCTATTTACCATTGACACACAAGAAGGTTTATAGGTAAAATTTTGCTAAACCGCTAAACACGTTTACCTGTAACCAGATATGGGTATAAATACTTTCATATTTCTTACTATTAAAATTACAAAGTTTGGTATGACTGTTTATCACGTATTGATACCTTTTTAGTAAGTGCCTTCATTCAAGGGCATATTTTTATAAAAAATCAGGTTTCTAGGTGTAAAGGTTTCATCTGGGCGTACAAAAATAAGTGATTCACCTCATAATTTTATCAATACATTAGTTTTATCTCCCGGCTTTGCCCGTGGCTTACTTTAAACTCCCTTTACATCCCTCTGACCTATGCCCCTTATTAGTTTTCACATATTTTGTTTTTTTTTTTTCAAATATTTCATAAATTACAAATGCTGAAACATATGTTTGTTTTTAATCATAAGCAGTTTTACAAAATATATGCTAGTTTTGAAAATGAAGGATTTCCCATATAAACTTACAACCTTTATTTCATCCCCATCAAAACCTCGATACATCTGTACATTTAAATAACTAACTAACTAACTAACTATCTTCACGCTGTATCCCTGACGGGGTAGTCAGAGAGAACAGATCGCCAGGCTTCGCGTTCCATGCATACTTCTTTCGCTTCTTGGAGATTCATCAATCGTTTCATACACGCACGTCTGGGTATCCGAGTACATTTGACCTTTCGGTTTTTGACCAATCTGCTCACGTGGTCTTCATATGCAAGTCTCGGCCTACCCTGACTCCTTCTACCCTCTACTTTTAAACAATATATATTCTTCGTCAATCGTTCCTCACTCATTCGTTGGACGTGTCCAAACCAACGGAGCACGCCCTTTTCCAGCTTAACGCTGACACTTTCATTCAAACCTGCCCTATTGCGTATCACTTCGTTACGTATTCGGTCGGCCAAAGTTACGCCACACAATTTTAGAAGTGATCGCATCTCCACAGCATTCAATTTACTTTCATGCATCTGCTGACATACCCAGGTTTCACTACCGTAAAGCAAAGTTGGCACTAGCACTGCGTTATGAATCGCCATTCGTGCTTCTTTTATGATACTTTGTCGCTTTACTAACTGGGACAAAGCACAGTTAACTTTGTTTCCGGCAGCTACTCGCCGTTCTACATCCGAATCTCAACTTCCATCCGCGCTAAACATACTTCCTAAATACACAATTTCATTCACTTGCTCTAGACGTTCCTGGTTTACCCTAATCTCGCATTTAGTTCTTACATCACCTCTTTCAAATACTAGAACCTTAGTTTTACTTGCATTCAAGCGAAGACCCTTACTTTCACACTCCTCTTTCATATTAGTGACTAATGCCTGAAGGTCGGCTTCTGATGAGGCCATGAGCACCGCATCATCAGCGTACAGCAGACAGTTTACTGTAAAGTCACCCAAATTCACACCCATTTAAAATCTTTCAACTTCTGCAGGCAACTGTCCAGATACACTATGAACAGCCAGGCGGACATGACACATCCCTGTTTGAAGCCTGTACAAACATCGAAAAGAGGTGACACATCCCCCCCCCCCCCCCCACTCACACGTGTCATAATAATATTCTATGTTATCTGTGTTTATTACTCTATGGTATTATTAGTTTTGGTCGATGTCTCTCTCTCTTGTAATAATGGCCGCCAAGTCAATACACGCTGAAACTCGGACAAGTCTTTTTATTAATAAAACCACAACATCAGGTGTGGAGTGCAAAAATAAAAAATAGATCGTCTTACCTATTGTCATAAATAAAAAAATAATAATGGAAGAAGCGAAAAAATCAGAAAGTTTAGCATCGACTTCTACACCGTCTCACCTAGCGTCGGGTCGTCTCGAGCACATGGACGTACATGCATCCAACTTACCTCTCGCGTGGAAAAATTGGATTACGAAGTTCAAAATATATCTCAAAGCTTTTAACTTGGAAAAAGAAAGCGAAGACAGGCGAGTAGCACTATTATTACATTTTATAGGTCCGGATTGCCTTCTTATATTTTACTCATTTAACCTCGAAGTCGATACAGTCAAATTACAAGTTTTGATCGATAAATTTGCTGAATATTTTAGTCCTAAAGTTAACATCACTATGATAAGGCATAAATTGTTCAATAGAAAACAATTACCAAACGAACAGCTGGATAATTATATTACCGACCTGAAAAATATATCTCATCAATGTAATTTTGGAAGCTTGCAAGATGATCTATTGAAGGATATCTTCAGCTGGAACCTGAACGATAGTAATCAATATATAAAAGAGAAAATACTTCAAGAGTCACCTACAACTTTAGAGGCAACCATCAAGATTATAAAGATAGTCGTCAATTCTCTAATAATTCTAATAAATCTGTGTGTTCTAAATGTGATCAGACACACCGTTTTAAATGTCCCGCTTTTGGTGTAAAATGTAACTTTTGTCAAAAATTTAACCATTATTCAAAGATGTGTAGGTCCAAACAAAAGAATGTGAATTTTGTACAAGAAGATTTTTATAACAATTATCAAAATGAATCTGCTTTCTTAGGTGCTGTTTACCAATGTAACTCTTTAAAATGTAGTGACCAATGGTTAATTACTTTAGATATTTGTAATATATCTGTTAATTTGATGATAGATTCAGGTGCAGATGTGAATTTGATGTCGCAAACAGTATTCAAAGGGCTACCATTGAGGGACCGACACCTTACACAAACACCTTATAACTTAACAACATTCACAGGTCAAAATATACCAACAATGGGTTGTTGCACATTGCCATGTAAGTACGAGTATAATGGTAAAACTTATTATTTACATTTCCATATTACACCTTTAGATTGCAAAAATATTCTTGGTAGAGAGTCATGTCAACAGTTAAAAGTGATAAAAAGAATTCATTCTGTTACATTTAATGATGAAATCTCTGAATGCAGTCCATACACACACAAGCAAAATTCAAACACACACAAGGTACAGTCAATGTCAACTCAGCATAACAGTCAAAGTCAAGTCATATCTCAGTCTATTTGTCATAAAGTTCCTGCAGAGTCAAACAGTCTGTCATTACTTAAAAAATATAGCATGGTATTTAATGGAATTGGAGTTCTTAAAAACTATGAATGTCATTTAACACTTAAAGATGATGTCAAGCTATCTGTAGATGCATGTCGAAAAATTCCTTTTAAATTACAGGACAAAGTCAAGGCAGAACTTAAAAAGTTGGAAGCTACTGGTATTATTGCTCGAGTTGATGAACCAACTGATTGGGTCAACTCTATGGTAATTGTCTCTAAAAAATATGGAAGCATTAGACTATGTTTGGATCCACGTAAGTTAAATAAGGCTATTAAACGTTCACACAACCCATTTCCGCATATTGATGAAATCAAATCAGAATTGAATGGTGCTTGTTATTTTTCTAATTTAGATGCTAAGTCGGGTTTCTGGAATCTTAGTCTTGATGAAGAGTCATCAAAACTGTGCACTTTTATAACTCCTTTTGGTAGATTTCGTTTTCTTCGACTACCGTTTGGTGTAAATGCCTCTCCTGAAATTTTTCATAAAGAAATGGTTTCCCGGTTTGGTGACATAAATGGTATTAAAATAATGATGGATGATTTCTTAATATATGCTAAAACAATTCAACAACATGATGAAATTCTAGAGAAAGTTCTCTGTCGTGCTAGAGATATCGGTCTTACCTTTAATGCTGAAAAGTGTAACATTTGTCAAATTGAAGTTAAATATTTGGGTTTTGTATTTAATAAGAATGGAGTATCTATGGATCCGTCCAAAGTAGAATCGATTTGCAAAATGCCTCAACCTAAATGTGTCTCAGATGTCCAAAGATTTCTTGGTATGATAAATTTTCTTGGCTCATTCATTCAAGATTTATCAAAGGAAACTTCTAACCTAAGACAATTACTAAATAAAAACACAATATGGTCATGGAATGATAATCATGAAAATGAATTCAATAAACTAAAGTTACTTATTAGTTCTTCACCAGTCTTAACTTATTTTGATCCTCAAAAACCACTTATACTTTCAGCAGATGCTTCAAAAGATGCTCTAGGTGCCGTCATTTTACACAATATCAGTCCTATAGCATATGGTTCAGCTTCTCTTACTAAATCTTAACAAAATTACTCACAGATTGAAAAGGAACTCTTGGCTATTTTGTTCGGCTGTACTAAGTTCCATCAGTACATTTTTGGGAACAAAGTCCTAGTAGAAACAGATCACAAACCTATTGTGTCTCTGTTCAGTAAACCTTTGTTTAATATACCACCTAGATTGCAACGTTTAATGCTACGTTTGCAACCATATGACCTTACAGTTACATATAAACCTGGAAAGTATTTATATGTTGCTGACACCTTGTCCAGAGCGGCATTATCAGAAAACACTTTGGTTGAATTAGATGATGATGTTAAGCTTCATGTTAATTTACTTACTGTCAATTTGTCACTAAGTCCCCATAGATTGCAACAAATTGAACAAGCTACCATGTCGGACCAAAGTCTCCAAATGTTAATCAATTATTGTAAAAATGGATTTCCAAATTCAAAACATAAAGTAGAAGATTGTATTAAACCCTATTTTGCTGTTAAGGATGATATTCATTATGCTAATAACCTTTTATTTTTGTCTGATAGAGTTATTATACCCATGTCTTTGAGAAAAGATTTCTTACAACTACTACATGAAGGTCATCAAGGCATGAATAGTTGTAGAAGTTTGGCAAGACATACTATTTACTGGCCTAACATAAACCAAGATATAGATAATTACATAGGTAACTGTGAAATTTGTCTCACTTTGAGGAAACGTAACACTAAAGAAAGCTTACTACCCCATGATTACAAATACATTCCTTGGCATAAAGTAGGTATGGATTTCTTTGAATTTAAGAAAACGACATATTTAATTGTAGTTGATTATTTTTCAAATTTTGTTGAAATAGCGATTTTAAATCAAGGCTACAGTGCAGAGCAAGTCATAATTAAATTGAAATCAATATTCGCTCGTCATGGTATTCCCCATACATTAGTTTCAGATAATGGTCCACCGATGAATTCTAAAGCTTTTCATGAATTCACCCTAGATTGGAATATCCACCATGTCACTTCTAGTCCCTATCATAGTCGTTCAAATGGTATGGTAGAAAGGACAGTAGGAATAATTAAAAATATACTTAATAAATGTTTACTCGATAAAACTGATCCATACTTAGCATTATTGCAATATCGCAATACACCTAAAAACAATTTATGTTCCCCGGCTCAGCTTTCTATGTCACGTAGACTTCGAACTAAGCTACCTATTGTAGAAAAACTTCTTAAACCTAAATTGTGTAATTATCGCCATCTTAAGCAAATCAATGATAAAAATGTTAATAAAATGAAAGAGTACTATAATAGACAGTCAAAAGATCTTAAACCGTTGGATGTGAATATTTCAAAAACATCCTCAGTCCCCTTGGTTTCCAGGTATCATACAGGAAGTTGATCCAGAACCTAGATCTTATATTATTAGAAGTCAAAATGGTACATATCGTCGCAATAGGCTACATATAATCCTCAGACCTAAGTCTCCACATTCATTACAAAATCAGTCTCGTAATAATGATTCTCACACTCAACCAGTCAATTCCAAACAGACGTATATCAGTTATACACCCAGTTATACTAAACATAATTCTAGTGATACACACATTCAATCACCACAACATACTACCAGTCAACCTCAACAATCACATCACTCCCAGCAGTTGTCCAAATATTCTAGTTCTGGTAGGGAGATTAGAAAACCACAACGTCTAATAGAA
Organism: Thumatha senex; assembly: GCA_948477245.1. Taxonomy (NCBI): domain Eukaryota; kingdom Metazoa; phylum Arthropoda; class Insecta; order Lepidoptera; family Erebidae; genus Thumatha; species Thumatha senex. The sequence continues at coordinate 9,354,082 of OX419728.1, forward strand.
ACATACCATAAATATATATAGGTATAAGTTTGTAGCATAAACAGCATGTACCTTATTACTAATTTGCTATTGTTAAGTTTGTTATTGTTTCATAAAGTGCAAAATTGTTAATTATAATAATATTTAAAATGTTTGTAACTTCAACTAGTTTGTTTACATTTTTAAGTAAGTCAATGTCATCTTGACGAGACAGTGACAGCCAACGTCAAGTATTGTCATGTAAAACTTTTTAATAATTAATTGTGCTAGTTTTAAGACAGATGTATGTAAACTCTATAAGGGAAGATGTCATAATAATATTCTATGTTATCTGTGTTTATTACTCTATGGTATTATTAGTTTTGGTCGATGTCTCTCTCTCTTGTAATAATGGCCGCCAAGTCAATACACGCTGAAACTCGGACAAGTCTTTTTATTAATAAAACCACAACAACACGCAAGCCTTACAGTCCCTATAATACATTTATTTGTAACCTGAAATAAACACCTGTTGCATCCTCCAGACTTCTAATTCATGCCCCTAATAAGGTTTCATACAAACTTTGCTCCCCTAATTTACAACATTAAAAAATTACAAAAAATTTAAAAATACTGAAATATATATTTCTCTTTGTTTATTAGAAGCAGATAAGCAAATTTTGATGTTAGTTTCTTCGAAAATGAAGAATTTCTAATTGATATAAGAACCCCTATTAAAATAAATTCTTAGTAAAATATTGAAAACCACGAATACATTTATTCGTAAACAGAAACACGAGCACATAGTCTGATATTTCTTACTTTGATAATCTCTAACTTCTATACAGCTGCTTATCCCTTATTTTACCCCCTTTAGTAAGTACCTACATTATAAATATAGCTTACCCTATAAATATGAACAAGGGCTTCGGCAGGGCGTGGGTTGTAAAATAATGAGTCACCCAGTAATTTTATTAATAAAGACAACCCTTTTTTTACCTACATATCTATTTATTTGAAATCAAGAAGAGATATGCGTAATTTTATGTTTGCAACTTGAAATTACTCAAAATGATGACGTTTGAAATATTTTTCATGAACTCACCTCATTTATTAAATCAATGAATGAAACTATTCTTAACATGACTGTACCCTTTTCCCCAAAAATTGATGAAAACATTAAAGTTTTTAATTTAAATTTCACTATACACGCGTAAAAATCCTGGCGTGTCCAGATGACGAAAGAATAAATAATATTTTTTGGAGTTTCACCAACTGATCACACGTGTGCCCAGCCTCTCGTGTCGATATGGTGAATAACCCCAGTAGCATGGGGAGGGTGTCACTATGCCGGTTACTTACACACACATAGACTATCTAATATGTATGATGGCGTACTAAATCGTATTAAATCGAGGATTGCGAGTGGCCATATTTTCAGGCTGGCCATATTCGACCTAGGTACCTTCTTTTTAGATCTTTAAAACTATGCAACGAATTTCGATGCGGTTTTTAAAAATAGATAGAGTGATTCATAAGTAAGGTTTTTATGTATATATCTTTCAGTTTTTGTACAAATTATAACGATATTTGTTGGGGGTGTTGGAAAAATAGCGTCTGGGTGCTTTCAACGAAAACGCTGCCAAAACACTTTTAGATATAACAAAATAATATATGGTGGAATTGTGTATCTAATATAGGTCTACAAAAAAGTCCGCAACGGTATATGTCTATCTCTTAAGGATAACTTCATCCATTATAATACTTTAAAAAACCAGCAATTATAAAGCGGTAATTTGAACGCTATTTACACAAAAACGTTATTAATCCTTATCATTTTTAATAAGTTAGTTGGCTTCAGCATTTCATGAAAATTATTTTGTCCCTAAACATCTTGCAAATTAAATGAATATCTTAGGAGATATAGCAAAATCAAAATAATGCCATGCGGGCGACTGGAAAGCGGAGATGTAATCAACTAATTTGGAAAAGATTTATACGTTTCTGTGAAATTAATAAACGACTTAACGGGGCTTAACGGGATTAGATGTGTGCCACAGGGTTCGTAGTTTGTCACGGGCTAAGCCAGGCGGGTCAGCTAGTTTAAATACAAACTTCAAAAACGGATTGTTAAGTAATTCAAAAAAAATCAGACAAATATAGACAGTTGACGCAAATTATGTCCTTGGTAAACTATTTTCCTACTTCAAACGGCCTCAGCCTTTCATCCTAAAAAACTTTTAATGATTAAATAAATGGTTTGAATAATGATGTGAATTGAAAATTGTGTTTCGCTACTATTTTCTTATCGACGATTATCTTGACATGATAATGTTACTTTGTTAAAAAAAGATAATTTATTAAAACTTATTCAAGTATTTTGCGCAGTTATACAAAAATGACGTAATTTTTTACAACATTTGTAAACTTAGACAATTATATAGATGTTCTATGAAAGATTAAAAACGGTAGACGTAAAGTGTGTGTTGGGACACGTACAACGTAGGTTTCCGTAGAAGCTAGATTGTGCGTTTCTTCATTACATTTTACTCCAGGGCCCAAATGACTATTGTGCTAGCGATACACCTGCTGATTTCTGAGGCAACCACGTAGTCGACCTTATAGGGTGGAGGATACAGACGGCAGTTGACCCCAATAATGCCAGAGAATGTATGCTGAAGAAAAAGTGATCACTGCTTTGAGGGAAAGATTTTTTTGTTTGCTTTTGCTCAGAAGGTCAGTACGACTAATGACTTGTCGGCAAAATTGAACTATAATTTTGTCCGGAATCAGAAGTGCTCCAACGAGGCATTCTACAAGTCAGCTTTAAAAGCAATTATCATGCTAAATTTCTCATAATTTTTTAATAAAGTGAAAAGAGACAATTCTATTCGAGACGGGGATTGAACCCGTCATATTCTTAAATGACGATTAGAATATGGTGAAAATTTTCAACTTGTTTCGATACGGTTCAGGTAAATGTATTAGTTATTACCGGGACTAAACGCGGTTCATTTGCATACCTTTTGTTGCCTGACGTTTCGACCAGGTTGCACCGGCTGTGGTCACAGGCTGACTGGCTCAGCGATGCACGCCCTCCGCCGTCGAGTACGCGTGGTAGAAGGTTTTTCATCTACCCACACTTTCTCGGTGTTCATGATGTTATTCTTTATCCAAGTACCGTCACATACTATACTCACGGTGTCCCTATTCTGTAAGCTAACTAATACATCCCTATTCTGGTGTTTACCCGACTGTGCACAGAAGCGATGTTCAAAGTTGCTAATCACTGGATACCACGCTCCTGATAATTTAAACCCTTTTTCCCGATTGAAATTTTTATGGTTTTTGATCTCAATCGCTTCACGTACAACTCTTGAGTAGTAGTGCCGTTCAGTAGAGAGGACTTGCGTATGATGAAATTCCATCCAGTGATTAGTGCCCGTATCAAGTATGTGCTCTGTGATCGCCGATTTACTGGTCTGGCATTTCTTTATAGCAGCGATGTGTTCCTTGACCCTTTCAGCTATCGTGCGCTTTGTCTGGCCTATATAGGAACTACCGCAGCTACAATTTATTTTGAAAACACCTGGGGTTTGTAACGGCACCACATCCTTTGGCGAACCCACGATGTTATGAACCTTTATGCCTGGTGTGTATATTATCTTAATGGTGTATTTCTTTAAGATGGAGCCGATCTTATCCGTTACCCCTTTGACATAAGGCATGTAGGCTGGCTGTCGGTTCACCTCTGGATGCTTGTGTCTCTTCGTCAGCTGCTTCAGTCGACCTTTTACCTTATATCCGTTACTGTTCAGTACCTCCTGAACATGGTCCAGTTCTGGCTCTATATGTTCAGGGTCGCACAGATCGTACGCTCTGTTCTTAAGAGATGTCATAACGGATTGCAGGTGTCGGGTATGCTGATGAGAGGTACCGTGTAAATACCTATCCGTGTGAGTAGGTTTGCGGTACACACAGTGTGCCAAGGACCCATCCAATCTCACAGTTACTTTTACGTCTAAGAAAGACAACGACCTCTCTGACTCCAATTCAAATGTGAACCGATTCTTCGTGTGAATGGAGTTAAGACGGTGTACATATTTTTCTACTTCATTCTCCGGCCGTAGGGTTGTATGATACCGGTTTATAAGCCTCGTTATTACTTAAAAGTTCGAGTATTTTACTGTGGTAATAAGTAGTATTCATCACTACGGTGGCGTTTCCCTTGTCGGCCTTAAGCACCAAAATATCCCGGCTATCCCGAACGTTTTTTAGCGCTTGACGCTCTTCCCCATTGATATTGCTAGTCGGAAGCCTTGCTTTTCGTAATATCACCGCAACGTCCTGTCTAAGGATATCGGCATCGCCGGGCGGTACCTTCATCATCATCATCCGAGCGTCTGTCCCAGTTGCGTCTCGCGACGCCCGGGGTCCGCTTTCCTACATTTTCTCCTCCACTTCGCACGGTCGTCGGCATCCCCTGTGGTGAGACCATTGGCACGCATGTCATCCCTTACGACGTCAAGCCAGCACTTCTTGGGTCTTCCCCTCTTACCGGGACCCGGCGGGGCTGACATGGCCAGACATTTGTTACCTACGTAGCCCGGCGGTTGCCGCAAGTCGTGACCATACCAACGAAGGCGACACTCTTGCAACTTGTCTGCAATGTCACGGACGTGAAGGCTGCCGCGGATGCGAGAGTTCCTCACGCGGTCCATCCGCTTGACTCCACACATCCACCGCAGCATCTTCATTTCCGTGACACGCAGCTCCTGCTTGTGTCGCTCCAATATCGGCCACGTCTCACTGCCATGTAAAAGGACAGGTCTAATAATGGTTTTGTAGACCTGTCCCTTCAACCGGATCGGCATTTTAGGGTCACAAATGACACCGGTCATCTCCCGCCATTTGGCCCACGCGGCAGCAATGCGTGACTTGACATCGCAATCGATGTCACTGGACGTGTGAAAAACAGATCCCAAGTATTTAACCTGGTCCGTGCGCTCGACCAAATCACCGCCTATGCGGACGGATGTGGGATCTGTCGAGTTTAGTGCCAAGTACTCGGTCTTCGCCACATTTAGTTTCAGACCGCCGTTCTCAAGCGTCTCCTTCCACGCCTTTACACGTCGCACCAATCTGCCCCTGTCCGCGTCTGCCAGCGCAATATCGTCAGCATACATGAGCAACCATGGAGGCTGCTCATGCGGGTTTCTGATGCTGTCCGACAATTCGTCTAATATTACACTGAACAGAAGCGGACTAAGGACAGAACCCTGGTGTACCCCGACGGTGATGGGGAAGGGTTTCGTGTCGCCAACAGCAGTCCGAACCATTGAGTCGGAGTCACAGTACATGTCCCGGATAGTGTCAATATAGACCTCTGGAACCCCTTTGGACCGCAGTGCCCACCAGATCATCGCACGAGGAACACAGTCGAAGGCCTTCTGCATATCTAGAAACAAACAGTGCAGAGGCGTGTTCTTCGACCTGTATTTCTCTGCGACAACCCTCAGGGAAAAAACAGGGTCCGTGGTCCCATGACCAGGGCGAAACCCATATTGACACTCCGAGAGAGTACACTCCTGCCGGATCCGAGAGTCTATAATCCTCTCGAAGATCTTCATGGTGTGGGACATCACCTTAATACCGCGGTAGCTCCCGCACTCCTGCACTGACCCCTTACCTTTGAAGACTGGAGTAATAATACTTAGTCTCCATTGGTTTGGGATCTGCCCGCTGAGGAGTATGCGGTTAAAAAGGTTTACTAAGATGCCCACACCGCGAGGACCCATCGCCTTCCAGGCTTCGATGGGGACTCCATCGGGTCCGACAGCTTTCCGATTCTTCATGCGGCGAAGCGCAGTCAGGACTTCTCGCCGGGCGGTACCTTATTAAGTGCAATGGATTCCTCAACACTGCTGATTACTTTCTCAAACGGTATACGCTTAGGTGTTGGAGCGAAATTCATACTTTTGGCCAAGATGTTTACAGTAGTGTCATCCAAAGTCACATTCGTCAAATTCACAACAGTGTCCTTTGCTTGCTCAAGTACAAAAGTTGACGTTTTATTTTCAGCATACCGTCGACTATACTCCTTTGAGAACTTTCGCTCAAAATTCGCACTACTTAATTCGAAGGTACGACTCGCTTGTAAAATTCGACGGCGGAGGGGGTGCATCGCTGAGCCAGTTAGCCTGTGACCACGGCCGGTGCAACCCGGTCGAAACGTCAAGCAACAAAAGATATGAAAATTAACCGCGTTTAGTCCCGGTAATAACTAATACATTTATAGAAAGAAACGGTTCAGGTAGTTCAGTGGCTACTACATTGTCTTGGTTAGGCAAAGATCACGGGTTCAATCCCCGTCTCGAATCTAATTGTCTTTTTTTCACTTTATTAAAAATTTACTCTCTGTATTTAAACTAGCATTGTAGCTCGCACAACGACATCCTACTTATTCCATGACGTCAATGTGAAATTATAAAGTTCAAGGGAAGGTCGATCGATCACCCAGCTACTTTTAAAATATTTTATTTTTTTATAATAATAGTAGGTATGTAAGTAATGTTAGAAAGTTGGGTAGGTAGTAAGGGTAGGGTTAGGTAGAGTAGAGCTGGACGGCTCCCGTTTAGGTGACAGTGAGACAGGGAGACTTTACTGAAGTTGAACTTGCACTGCTTAAATAAAATATATACCTCCAACTTACTCAAACTATCTTCTGATTAATTTCGTTGCGGGTTCTAAGACATGCTGACCTTTCCTGGGACGTCACCGGAATCGAGCTCGGTGTAACTTTTGTAGTCTTGGTCATTGCTGAGGATCCTGGTTAACAGGAGTCACAGTAATGGGAATGATGGTGGGATGAGTCCCAATAAAAAAAATATAAATACCTGTGTGTTTATATAATCTGTTTTTTATACTCGTATAATCTAAGTTACACTGATTTGGCAGTTGCAAATATGGTGTGTCCCAAAAGTAGTGGTGGACAGTGCGACGCTCAGCTGAGGTATTACGGCAGAGGTGCTCCGAAAATACGCTAGCTACGGTGGGTCAACATGCCTGTAACGCCAGTCATACTTCAGGGGGGAACTGAAATGACAAGTTTTAGAAAATCAAAGATCGGAAAAATCGGCTCTACACCGAAACGGTCAACCGGTGATCTTTTGCGTACGTCACGCACCTTTTTGGAGTAAAGCGGAGGACAAGTTCTTGGTATTACCCTCGACATCGCTTAGACCTTTGACGGAGTCCGAGATACCTCGCTTCTTACCAAACTCCCGGCATTCGGTCTGTGTAACTGGGTAACCAGCTTGGTCAGATTTTTCATTTTTTTGCAGATAAATAGTTGTGTTTTCTTTTTCTTTTGACAATATTCGTTGCTATGCGGATTAAGCACTATGTATAGAAGTTACTTAATTCTTGCGGTGGCGTAACAGACTGATATTGCTCCGAAATAAATAATAATAAAAAATATTGGGGGACACTTTTCACACAGCGCTATCTAGCCCGAAGTAAGCTTTAAGCTTGTGATATGGGATCTAGACAACTAATAAACATACTTATATAGGTATTTGTGTAAACATACATATTATACATAATAAACACCTAAAGTCCGAAAGTAACATTAATGGATCACACAAATGTTATTCGAAACCGGGAACTCAGTGTGGCAGTTGCATACACTATGACTAAACCACCGAGGCAGTCAAATGTTACAATGTTCCATACTTATAAAGTAAATTAGCATATACCTAATATTCTGACAGTAGGTAGGTACATTTGAATTTACGACGCGACGTGTAAGGAGTTTAATTCATTTCAATTATTTTTATTACCTTTGTGCTCTTAGCAGCAACTCGCCAGCCTCTTTTGTTTGAGCTAGTAAGAAGTTTAAAGAAGCAATCTCTTTTATAATATTAATAAAATATTGATAAGTATCAATGACGGCACGAGATGTAACACTACAGAACAATAACAAAAACAAACTTTTTGATTATTGTTTTCTAATAATTGACGATATTCTCACGCTACGACATTAACAATGACGAACAAAGTGATACGTTATTTTTTTTTATACCACTGATGTGGCAGACAAGCTTACGGCCAACCTGATGGAAAGTGGTCACCGTAGCCTATGGACGTTTGCAACACCAGAGGTGCAGCACTCGCGCTGCCGACCCTTTATGAACCTTCTAAGACCCCTTTTGAAGAACCCCACACTGTAGACGTTCGGGAAAACCCAAGCAGGGAGCTCATTCCACAATCTAAGAGTACGCGGAATAAAGCCTCTATCGGACCTAACCGTGTACGTGCGCTCCGGTCGCAAAGTGTAAGGGTGGACACCCTGTCTATGGCGAGCGGTGCGATGATAAAAGGTAGCCGTGGGCATTATATCAAACAACTTTTCAAAGCACAGACCGTTGTACCGTTGTATACTTAGGCTACTACCGCGGCCTGGTCTATTGGTTAGGATGATAACGTGCTTCTTGGGTCGTGAGGCGTGCTCGATGTTCTCCCGTCACGCCGTCCGCTGGCTTGGGCACAGCTTCTCTTGCGTGTAACATCTCCGGTATTGCAATCGTCCATAGAAAATAGTCTTTATTCATTTATTCGTAGTCTAGAAACTTCGTTTTTTTTCAGGACGTGGCTACTGTCCTTGACTTCACCAATAGGTGTAATGGTATGTAATTCAGTTTGTCGGAATAAGTACACCGTTATTGAGTACGTATTTATCGATTTTATTGTTTGAGTTAAGTATATAGATTTATGAGTGTTTGTTATTTTAAAGTTGCGACATCGCACCATGTTCTCATATTTATACATGTACACTTATAAATATTTGGCTTTTCAGCGGACCGCGAAGAAGCATGCTTTAGGGACATCAACTTGTGTCTTTACGGCCATCAATATTAGTATGTCAACATAACTTTCTATCAGGCGGGTGGTCTCACATTGACGAGCTAAGAATGTTAAACATGTTGATACGATTGCGGTCTGCGATCTCATTTTATGATTGAGAAACGGGCTCAAATTGAAGTGAACCAACTTCTACTACCTACTAACAATTTAGCTTCGCTGGAGAGGTTGGCTGGGGTTCTAGTATTAGTTCTGGTCTAGTACCTATTGGAAGGGAGCTGCCACCTTTTGTGAAGCCGTAATGTTACAATAGGGGAGAGCACGTGAGGCTAATTCTTCCGTACCCTCAAACCGTAGACGGAATAGGAATGGAACAGACGACGACATGATCGTCTTATCCACAGAGCAGGGAGGGGGATAAGGCAGAGGGTCCCGGGGGGCCGCTTGTAACATAGATTCCTTGCCAGTTGTCTTATCCCACCGGGTATAGATCAGTAGGAATAGGGCGTTCTCATTTTTCTCACAATATTGCACGTGTCTCTACTTTCGTCGGGAGGGGTTGTCAGCCTCTCCATTTAAGAAGCACTAATGGGACCTGCCTAGTAGAGCGGGCTGAACTGCCGCTGATGCTATATATAGTAGCCAAGACTTAGGCAATTTTCCATGGCAACACTACAAAGGCGATGTGAATATCGTTGTGGTTTAGTGGGTAGTCTGGCCCATTCGGAGCTAGGTGTGTCCGAAGTGCGTAAATGCATTCTACACATAGAACATAAGGTACCTATTATTATATGTTCTGTGATTCTACAAATGGTCTAGTACCTTTTCTCTTTGATTTTTTTAAATTAAAAATGACATGAATAATGACCGTCAATTAGACCCAATTCTGTAGACTTTTATCGCTCGTCATTGCGTCACCATTTTTACTAAACGATTACATTTTGACATAAAAATACTTAACGAGCAGAATTTATTCTTTTTCTTTGTCATATACATACATACATATTGTCACGCCTTTATTCCCGAAGGCGTAGGCAGAGGCATACTATACGCCCATATTTCACCTTATCCATTTTTGTCCCACGTAACAGGTGGTGAGCCCATTGCCGTGTTAAAATGGACAGGCTAAGGCTTTGGCGACCTGCTGTTGCAATTTTTCAAGCCGCCCATAAGGCCTTTAATCAGGCTTAACGACTGCCATGTTACTGGCAACTGGGACCAACGGCTTAACGTGCCTACTGTAGCACGCTAACACTCGCAAATGTTAATTCCACAAGTGGTAAACCATACATTTGACGCGTTTGTGACTTTGCAAGCCTGGAATTATATCGGTACAGAAATCTATTTTATATTTATTTCTGGCCACGCACGGTAACGCAATTAATTGCCAACAACATTTTTTTAGAGCAATTAGTATGTAAACTTTACATATTCATAAGTCTTTATTTTCAGGGAAAATAGATTGATAGAATAACAAAGTAATAATCTGGTTCCAGCCAGCCTTCAATACCGTGGTGGTTTAGTGATTATAGGCAGTCCCACAATGGGCACAAAGCCGCTGCTCCCACAGTAGAGTAACCAAGTGTCTAAATTCATTCCACCACTTACATAAATAAAGATATTATCATATCATTATATTATCACGCTTTTATTCCATAGGGGTAGATAAAGGCATACTGTAGTACACCCACATATCAGCATTTGTTAAATAAAAAGACTTGCAAAAAAGATGGCGACATGTTATAATTATGTAGTAATTGGACGTTGATAAATTTTTTGCAAGCGCCACTTATGCGATAAAAATACTGCCTCACTTCATGGGCAATTTCGTTTTCATTGTCAATTTATGAAGGAAAGACTTTTTTGAGGTTTACTATTATTGTATTTTCCATTGATAAATCTATTCTGTGACTGGATTGTGTAAATTTTACTAAGAGAGGTAAGATAAGTATGTATATGAGCCATCTAGATTCAAAATATAATCAAACTGTGCTTATCATATACCTACTATGGGTAGCGATATAATTATGCTAAACATTACTACACTTATATAATTATTAAATAGACGTTTCTGATATACATATTACTGGCCTACTATACAAATATAGTTCTAACTCAGAACTACAATAATATTTGTCAGGATGTTTATTATGTCCATTTGTATTTGTGCGTATACTTCGGCATACTTCTATACTAAAAAGCTGTTTATGCTGTTGATTGATGGCACTTGAGATGGAGTTTGCTTCACATTTAGAATGAAAACACTTACATTATACTATTTATTCTACATTATTTTCTTTTAATCATTGCCGGTGTCGCGTTACGGCGTTTTCAAAGGTTAAAATACGTTTGTCAACCTTTGAAAATGTCGTAAGGCGAAACCGGGCAGGTTTAAAAGTAAATAAAGTGAAATAGTTCAAGTGTATATAAAGAAGTAATTCATAAATTGCCTCTGCCACACCTTCGGGGATATAGGTGTGACTGATAAACATAAACATAATCTGCTTGTGATAATGACTACATTGAAAAGATTGTGGTTTTAGTTTTACCTTGTGGCTTCGCTGATAATAATAATAGGTTATAATACTAATCTATTGTTGTTATAAATAGTAACTCTATAAGATATATTAATAGATACTGAAGTGTAAACAAATCGTTAAATTATTGCAAAGGTCGTTGGAATGATTACGCTAATCGAGTGTGGGGTCATTTCGGTAGCGATGGTCATACTATCTAATTATAATCTAAGAAACATACCAAAATAAATCGGTATTTTGCCTCGGTGGCGCAGTGGTAGTGTATGCGACGCCGCGCTGGAGGTCTCGGGTTCGATTCCCGGGTCGGAACAAATATTTGTGTCATCCACAAATGTTTGTTTCGGAGTTTGGGTGTTTCTTATGTATAATATGTAAGTATTTAGAAATATAAAAGTATGTATATCAGTTGTCTAGATCCCATAGTACAAGCTTATAGTTTGGTTTGGGCTAGATGACGCTGTGTAAAAAAAACCCACAATTTATACTAACATTACACAACACGAGCAAATATTTGTTTGTTTGCAGTCGAGTCGATAAAAATTTTTTCACCATTTGAAAACTAAGGTATTTAGAATAACATCTATAATTATCATTGTGTTACTAGCCGAGGGAGCGGAGCAGTTAAAATAAATGTCAACAAATCTGGCAGATTTTCATTTCCACATAAATATGGATATACGGGTTAACTCTTTAACATTGCGAAGTACCGGTACATGGCGCATTACGTTGCCTTAAGACGGAAAGAGGTGAATTAATTCGTTAGTTTCGAGTAGGTCTCGGTAGCAAAGTTGGTAAAGCGACTGACCCGGCAAGTATGGAGACGCTGGTTCGAGTCCAGCAGCAAGGTAAATTTTGGTAATTATGTGGTCGTTATAATATAAATTTGCCCATATCTTTTAATCGTGTTGACTCAGGACCTTACACTATATAAATCTTATAAATAAAAATGAATTGATGTGCGTTAGTCTCGCTAAAACTCGACAATGGCCGGACCGATTTGACTGATTTTCATATCGAAAGGTTTGTATGAGAGAGATGAGGTTCAGGGTAGGTTTAAACGGTTAGAAACAAACATAATAAATAAAGCAGAAACCAAATATGATCATTAAATTTTTCAATACAAAATTTTCCTGCCTTTGAAATTTTTATGTTCTTTGAGTCTCTTTTGTTTTTTGTTTAGAAACTTAAAAATCACCTATGAAACACATCGATAAATGTTTGACAAAAATCACTTGTTTGTCAAACATTTATCGATGTCTTTCATAGGGCTATAGTATTAGGTCCCGATCTCTTTGATTTATTTGGTTGGAATACAAAATAGTTCTGTTTCAGAAATAGTTATAGTAGTTTCAAAGTTTGAAGTAATAAAAAATATTGTGTCAGTTGGTTGCCAAAAAAGGTCGAAAACGTGTGTTTGTCACCGAACTCCTATACGACGGGACCGATTTAAATGAAATTTTGTGTGTATATTTTAATGGGTTACTTGGATTGTTTCAAAATACAATTGAATGCGGTAGACGGCGCTGCTGTCGGTATGTCACCAAATTTGCTGTACAAGAGAAACGTACATATTATTTTGACACAAGGATTTTGTTATTTTTTTATACCACTGAGGTGGCGAACGTGGTCACCGTAGCCTATGGACGTTTGTAAGACCGACAGGGCGGCACTCGCTTTACTGACCAGACAAAAACCTTCTAAGACTCCTTTTGAAGAACTCATGTGAAGCTTTTTTTATACAACTGAGGTGGCAGACGGCCCACCTGATGGAAAGTGGTCACCGAAGTTTATGGAAGTTTGCAATACCAGAGGTGCAGCACTCGCGCTGCCGACCCTGTAGAAACCTTCTAAGACCCCTCTGAAGAACCCCATACTGTAGATGTTCGGGAAAACCAGGAGCTCATTCAAGAACTCCATAACGTAGATGTCCGGGGAAACCGGGAACTCATTCAACAATCGAAGCGTATGCGAAAGAAACCCCTTTCCGACCTAATCATAAAACAATTCTGCCGGATAGAAGCTGCTTTTCCTGCTTTAAAACTCAGCTAATAAATAAAAACAACAGGAATTAATAATTAATATACGAAGTTATAGGCGGTAGAAAGTCCGCCGGATCAGCTAGTATAGATTTAAAAATAAATTGCTGTTCGTTAGTCTCGCTAAAATTCGAGAATACCTGGACCGGTATGACAATTTTTTATTTTGAAAGATTTGTAAAAGTTCAGGGAAGATTTAAATGGTTGGAAATATACATAACTAGCTGACCCGCCCGGCTTCGCCCGTGACATACTTCGAACCCCGTGGCACCCATTTATTCCCGTCGTTTATTAATTTCACGATAATGTATGAACATTTTCCAAATTACTTTATTACTTTTCCGCTTTCAAGTACGCCCGCGCCCGCACGGTCGAATTTTTGTTACACGAAATTAATTTCTTAGCGCATTTTTTGATATTGCCATATCGCCGAAGATATTATTTAATTTGCAAAGTGTAAAGGGACAAAATAATCTTTATAAAATGCTGAAACCAACTAACATATTAAAAATGAAAAGGATTAATAATGTATTTGTGTAAATAGCCTTTAAATTACCACTTTATGATTGCTGTTTTTTTTAAGTATTAAAATGGATATAGTACGGTATCCTTAAGAGATAGATATATATCGTCGCGAACTTTTTTGTAGACCTATATTAGATACATAATTCCACAATACATTATTTTGTTATATCTTAAAGGGTTTTGTGGCAGACAAGCATACGATCCACCTGGTCGAATGTGGTCACCGTAGCCTAACGACGTTTGTTACACCAAAGGTACTGCACTAAGACCCCTTTTGAAGAATACCATTCTGTAGACATTCGGGAAAAGTGACTTTATTGCACAATCCAAGAGTACGCTGTAAAATCAGAACTTACATAAAGTGTTAGGATGAACACCCTGTCTGCAGCGAGCAGTGCGATGATAGAAACTAGCCGTGGGCATCATGTCAAAAAATTCGTCAGAGCTCAAACTAGTGTACAGGCTATAAAACCCGCTCCTGCGGTAAAGGAGCTCGACACCGCTTGCAAGTAAAAGATTGTTGATAACCCTCATAGCTCCCCTTAGTGTCGAGTGAAAAAGTCGAAACTCATCTGGTGCACCAGCCCAAAGATGACAGCCGAAGCTAGTGTGCGGTGGCTCTAAATGATTAGGTACGGTAGATTCGAACTTGAACAACACAGGGGATCTCATTACTATTCTAGATGGAGAGAGCTGTTAATATTCTACGTGAAGCTGTTTTCCGGGTATTGTCTCTCATTATCATGATTTACTTCAATGTTAGATCACTCAGTTAATAAATAAACATAAAATTTATAAATTTGAAGGCGATAGGTAGTCCGCCGGGTCAGCTAGTCTGATATAAATTTTAACTTGCTAGCAACCTAATCCACCCGTTCCAGAGAAAATCAATGGTGACACACAGACAGAAGGACAAGAAAGCGATCATTTAAGGGTTCGTTTATTGCATTCGAGGTACGGAGCCCTAAAAATGTTTTTTTTTTAAACAAATTTCACTTACAAATACGAGTACATTGATACTGACATTTTCAAACGTAAATTGCAAAATTATTTTTGTGTTGGGTTGCGCATTTATCGAGGAAAGTTGGGCTATATATCATAACGATCTGACCCAAGAGAGCAGAGTAGTAATCATAAATGACAACAAATCGAGCAATATATCATGCATTTTTCTAAAATTAATAAACGACGGGATTAAATGGCTGCCACGGCGGATAATTATGTCACCTGATAAATAATATCATATCTACTAAATCTATAAACAGCAGTTTATTTATAATCGTATGCAATATTGATTTGTCAACCTTGATTTGAAAACATAATGAAAACCCTTGTATGTATGTAATCAGGCAAACACTCAAGTACAAATATTCTTTGCAATAATTTTTTGTAAGTGTGATATAAAACTACTAAAAGTTGTATAGCCTTGTCAGCGAGGTTTAATAGGTATGTGTGAATCTTCGTCGTTGTCGGCGACGCACGCGGCTGCCCCCCGAGGTCGGCTCGAGATTGCCCAACTTTATAGCTCAATGAATGCTTCTGATCAATTTAAATTATACATACGTACATATTGTCACGACTTTATTCCCGAAGGGGTAGGCAGAGGCATACTATGTGCCCACATTTCACCATATGCATTTATGTCCCACGTAACAGGTGGTGAGCCCATTGCCTTTGTTCATTTAATTACATTACAAACAAAACAAATAGCAACAGGTCACAACTATTTTTTAAACTATAATAAATAAATATTGTGGGACACTTTTTTCACAGTGAAAAATAATTACAAATGAAATTTTCAAGCCTCCCATAAGTCCTTCAACTTGGCTTAACGACTTGTTACTGGCAAGGACCAGCGGCATAACGTGCCTTCCAAATCACGGTAACGCCGCGTAAATAAAATGTACTAAAGCAGTCATGTCGTGACCATCCGTGGACGCAGTAATCGTTTATAGAACACTGTGTTAGTGGGGGCTACGGGCACATTTTATTGGATAATAAATAAAAGCTGTTAGAAGTGATGTCCTAGGACATCTAAAGGAAAAGGGTGCTTACAAAGTCTAGCTTGTTCTATGGTTGGGTTAGGTCTCTTCAATAGTATAGTGTACATCGTAATAGCTTCAATCTATGCTAATATTATAAAGCTGAATACTGTTTGTTTGTTTGGAAAAACGTGCTAATCAGGAACTAATGGTTCGCTTCAAAAAACATTTTAAATTAATGTATAGTAACATTATGTAACTCTATTATGATTGCGTTTAATCAAAATAATAAATAAATAAATAAAGAGATAGAAAAAAGTATTGCTTATATTTTTTGTTTATTTATTAAAACTAGCTGACTTGCCCGGCTTCGTCCGTGACATACTTCCAACCCCGTGGCACCCATTTAATCCCAACCAAAAATTTAAGAAAGTTTCCCCGATTTGTTGACATTTATGATTACTGCTCCGCTATCCTGAGTAGTGGTGTAATGATATATAGCTAAGAACCTTCCTCAATAAATGGGCTATCCAATACAAAAAGAATTTTTCAATTCGGTCCAGCCGTTCACGCGTGACGGCGTGACCAAGGGAAATAGGGATTAATTTTTATATATATATACAGATAATATTTATTGACAGTTATGTTTGGAGTAAAAGTCAGATATCTCAGGAAATACATTATTGCTCTCTTTACTCTTCACTTCATTTTACATTTCCATGTAATTCTTTTCGTATATTCCTTGTGCAGAATCATAATTACTACAAACATATTACTTAGGGCCGTATTCCAGAACGTATCTCAATACACATCGACGCTTGAGATTAGATTTTATAAGGCAAAATTTAGCCTCAAGCGTTGATTGACTGTTGAGAAACGTTCTGGAATACGGACCTTAGTTTCACTGAGCATGCTGCTATAGGCCATATTTTATCACGCTATTACCCTGGATAATGTAGCAGTCATAATAAATGTCAAAAAATCGGGAAACTTTCATAAATTATTGTAAAAGTTATAAATGACGGGATTAAAAGGGTACGACGGGATAAAGGCTAATATACTGACGGTTGTAGCTGCGGGAGTCAGCTAGTCAATTCTATTTATATTCTATTTATTAGGGTATACCATACAGTTAGATCGAGATTCTAGTCAATAACAGGTAACCGCTGGACAAACCGGTCCCCAACATTATTGACACATGTATTACGACAACCAGATCATGACCTACCACTATATTTGGCATGTTTGTTTGTATGTGTAAACTTTAGTTAAGGTATCTTATGTGTATCTCTAGTAAAGTAGGCTGTTATTTAGTTTGGCAGGTTGTGGATCATTCCGTATCGTGCGAACGTGTACAGTTTTTTTATACCACTGAGGTAGCAGACAAGCATACGGCCCACCTAATAGAAAGTGGTCACCGTAGCCTATGGACGTTTGCAACACCAGAGGTGCAGCACTCGCCCTGCCGACCCTTTAAAAACCTTCTAAAGACCCCTTTTGAAGAACCCCATACTGTAGACGTAGTTTGGCTCGGTGGCGCATTGGTAGTATTGCGCCTTGATTTGATTTTGATTTTGTTTATTTTATATACTTATGATTTGTTCAAAATATCATGTCAACTAATGTTATTACGGAAGGTTAGAAAAGAGTGGCCATAAGTTTTATTGCCAAGTTCTCATTTTATTTATTTTAATTATAAATTCATTTAGTTAAAAAAGTACAATGGCGCTGCTTATTTCTAAAAGAAATCTCTATCAGCAGGCCGGCGAGAGGAGAGGAAGAATTGAAATAATTGAAAAAGGTATAAGTGTGAAAGAGAACTAGGTAGAATCTAGTATTTATACATACTTTACCAACTAATAAATACATACAAACAAATACAGAGAGAGCAAGCAACATTCCTTCCCAACATCCCTTACCGGACCGGGTATACCTTTTCCGATTAACCATTTTACCTTAATACCAGAATGTACCAGTGAAACTTTTATTATCAATTTTAAAATGGCTTCATTGAACAATGTGTCGTACATAAAGTAGTTGCCATAGTTGTTGCGTAGATCAATAACGAATTATTTGGAGCTATTTTGTCATACTGCGATAACTTTCACTGTCTTTTTTTTTTTTGGGGTTTCTAACACGTTTTTTTATGGTTTGATTGCAATATTATGAAGGTATTTCCTCATGTATTTCCAATTATTATTTGGAACTGAATTGGGTTTTGATCTTTGCGAGAACTATTACCGCAAATATAATTATGTTTCGGATTATAATATTTTGTGGATTTGTATGCTCG
Organism: Thumatha senex; assembly: GCA_948477245.1. Taxonomy (NCBI): domain Eukaryota; kingdom Metazoa; phylum Arthropoda; class Insecta; order Lepidoptera; family Erebidae; genus Thumatha; species Thumatha senex. The sequence continues at coordinate 9,372,275 of OX419728.1, forward strand.
TATATTGTAAAATTGTAGTGAATAAATAAATAAATAATAAATAAATAAATTGTATTGAATAAACTATTTCAAAGTAGGTTGTACTTGCTATACCCTTCTGAGTGAGGACAAAAGTATATTGAACTGCTACACACGAGTCTAGAGCACGGTAATACTACTATATATTTTTAAGTGTTCAATAAATAAATAAAATTAAAGTTATACTAAGCCGCTTATTCTCGACTATACTGGTCGCTCCACATTTACGCGACTGCGAGAAGAGCTTGAGAAGCCTGAGTGTGTAGATTCTTGTTTTCTCGCCTTGTTAACCGATTGTTGTCGGGTTTTTGTCAAAATCAAAGGAGACAAGAACGCTAGAACAGGCAAGAACTTGTTTTGAGTCCACACTCGCATGTTTCTCAGTAACAAACAACTCGCTGATTAGAATAGTTTTGCAATGCATGGTATTTACCAAAATGAGCTGGATTTGGACGAACGAAATAGAATTGTCATTCCTAGAATATTTTCAATCTAAACCGGGTTTTCGGATCCAAATTTCCGGGACACAAAATTAAAAAAATATAAAAATTTACTAAAACCCACGATGTGTGGAAACGTATTAGTACCTTGATGAAATTGCCCCTAGATGATGATTAAAAACCAAAAGGGAATTATTGCAGAGGGTATAAAAATAAAGTCAAGAAATTGGAAAAATCTGGTTTCGATGATGTTTATCAGTTAATATGGTTCGCATACGACTACTTGGAATTCTTACTTGGGTATCTAACGAAATGTAAAAACACAGCATAGCAATAAACTTGACGCAGCGTCTTTCATTTCATTTCAACTATGCGTCGATTGTCATCGAGGGTAGAACTGAAGAACTGTATTGAGAACTTGGCGAGTGTGTACCCTAGGAAGCTGTCACCGAGATTGTCGCTGAGATTCTTGACGAGCTTCTCGGCGTAGATCTCGCTTGGATGTGGATACACAGTGATACAGTGACAGACAGAGACACAGTGGATAAACAGATGAAAACATCTAATTAAAAAAAAGGTAAAATAATTTTATCCGAGGTTTAACCTTTTGTTATTAAGTTAAGAGCGAGTGTCTCACCTCTGGTGTTTACACCGTCCATAGGCTACAGTGACTACTTTCCACTTTTAGGTGGGCTGCAGGCATGTCTGCCACCTCGATGGTATAAAAATTGTGAATATAAATTTTTACCCTATTTACATAAGTTTATGAGGTATAGCGCTTTTATTATACGTTATAACGCTGTTATTTTCGCAAACGTTTACAAAACAGAAAGTATTACCATACTTTTAGTTCTAGTTGCGTAAAGATAACGCTGTTGCTTAGCTTGACCTAGTGATGGGGCTTACTACACCTCAATTATCGAGGTAGACATGCCTATCATACGACTCCATTAGATATGCGGGCTTCTATAAATTCGTCTTGTTTAATACATGTTCGTTTCTCACATAAAAGTGTTCAAGACACCTCTTCGTCCTCTTTTCTTTTTTTATACCACTGAGGTGGCATCAGACAAGCTTACGGCCCACCAGATGGAAAATGGTCACCGTAGCCTATGGACGTTTGCAGCACCAGAGGTACAGCACTCGCGCTGCTGACTCTTTATAAACCTTCTAAGACCCCTTTTAAAGAACTCCAGTACATAAGTTCGGGAAAACCCAGGCTGGGAGTTCATTCCACAATCTAAGAGTACGCGGAATAAAGCCACAATCGGTCCTAACCGTATGCGTGCGCTCCTCGAAAACCATGTCTATGGCGAGCGGTGCGATGATAGAAGGTAACAGACCAATGTAAAGACGATAGAACACACGTAAGGATGCAAAGTCACTCCTGTCGCGAAGGGTTTTTAACACCGCCTTATTCGGTAGTTATTGATAACACGGTTCGTAGGACGATTTGCCTAGTGATCTGTGATACAGGCTTCCGCCTATTTCAAACACCAGTCCTCTTACAAATTTGAATATTGAGTATAAGTAGAATGGTATAATGTAATTTGTGTATGTACAGTTTAAGAGGAAAAATCTAATTAAAAAACAGTCAATCACGATATATTTAATTGTAGACGTTCGCACAGACATTGTTTATATTTTTTATCTGATATCAAAGTTCATTAGAATTATCGACCGCATGGCATTTCAGTGGCAGCGTGATCACCACATGATATACATTCAAGGTGGTATTCTGTGACACACTTATATTTAATGATATCGTTAACACGATTACAGAAAGTGTTCTACACTTTCTGTAATCGAATTGTCATACATATATATTGTCACGCCTTTATCCCAGAAGGGGTAGGCAGAGGCATACTATACGCTCATATTTCACAGTATGCATTTAGGTCCACGTAACAGGTGGTGAGCCTACTGCCGTGTTGAAATGGACAGGCTAAGGCAGTGGCGACCTGCTGTTGAAAATTTTCAAGCCTTCCACCAGGCTTAATGACTGCCATTTTACTGGCAACCTGGACCAACGGCTTACCGTGCTTTCCGAAGCAGGGACACGCTCTCAAATGTTAATTCCACAAAGTGGTCACCCATCCAAGGACAACCTATAGCGAATGTGGCTTAACGCGGTGATCGTTTACAGAACACTGAAAAAGCGGGGCCACGAACGCTTCAATTAGTTTTAATCGAATTATCGATTAAAACTAAAAAGTAATTTATCCTTCACCCGTCAGAGAGGAGCGATCACCAGACTTCGCGATCTATGCATACTTCTTTTTTTTCGCTTCCTTCAGATTTATTAATTGATTCGTAAAGGTACGTTTGAGTAACGAAGTACTTTTGACCTTTACGTTTTTACTTTACGTTTTTGAACAATCTACTTAAGTGGTCTTCGTTATTCCTTTTAAATTTTTCTACGAAGATGGTTTTATTATTTGGAACGCTCTCCATTACTACTATACAACTATTAATAACTCTACACTATAATTTATTTTTATACCCAAGGGAATAAAAAAAATTAAGGTGAGGGGATAACCAAAATTAATGTGATCATCAATTTAACAATATGTAATGTATCTAGCTAACAATGATTAACTATTAGTAAACAGAAAAAAAAATGTTTTGTTTTATATGGTAATTTTTTTGCAATTTTTGATTCTAAAACAACATATATTTTGAGAATGTATCGGTGTAAATGTAATTGAGTTTCAATTGAATTTCAGAGGCTTCCATAGTAAAATTGAGTTAGTATACAGCATGTCAAGGCGCTTTCCGCGAATACTAAGGTTTTGAATAAATTTTTGCCTCAGTTTTCCCAAATATCTAAAGTAGATAATATGTAGGCTTCAAAAACAACACATTATACCTATATTTTCCTACGCAAATACAAATCGAACAGAGGTAAAGAAATAGATGGATGATTATGTTACGGATTACATAAACACGAGTCCACAATTGTAATTACGTTACCAAGTATCCTCTTGCAAATTATTATGTCATATTTTCTTGGCAGTGTACCAATTATTATAATATAGCTAGACTATGTCACACTTGGTTGCTTATTAACTACGCATTTTCTGTAATGCTTCGCATTTAATATTGTGCATTTAATTTTATCCGAGTTGGTATACATTTACATCGACAACATCACATAAACAGTCTATTAGGGTTTTAGCACTTCTTGCAATCGTAGAAATGGTACGTACTACCTACTCACACTAATCTAGAACGCGTATCACCTCTTTTTTTTTTACTCTGTCGCAGGATTCTACGCTGGAAATGACGATAGTTGTACTTATATTTTTTCTGAAGCTAATAAAATTATCTTGTTTTATACACATAATTATATTAAGTACATATTATATTAAGAAGCACTCGTGGCCCCGCGGTCTCAGTGTTCTGTAAACGATCACTGAGTTACGCAACTTTCACTATGGCTGGTCCTCTGATGGGTGACCACTTTGTGGCATTTACATTTGCGAGCGTTTCCGTGCTTCGGAAGGCACGTTAAGCCGTTGGTCTCGGTTGCCAGTAAAATGGCAGTCGTTAAGCCTGGTTGAAGGCCTTATGGGCGGCTTGAAAAATTTCAACAGCAGGTAGTCACAACCTGCGTCTGTCTATTTCAACACGGCAATGGGCTCACCACCTATTACGTGGGACAGGAATCCACACGGTGAAAAGTGGGCATATAATAGGCCTCTGCCACCCCTTCGCGGATAAGGCGTGATGTATATTTAATTTAAGTACATATTTATCTGGCCTTATGTGTATAAAACAAGATAAATGCACTAGCTTTAGACAATAATATACAGCTAGCACCCGCTCACACATCTTTTTTTATTTTAAAATAAGTGAAGATATCTGAATTAAATGTATGGCTGTTTGGTCAAAAGTTTCCTTTGCCTGCCCCATATTAGGAAGACAACTAAAACAAATGCCGCTGTCACAACGATATCGATATCACAAACTAAAAACAATGGAATCACAATTATTCAGTTGGTACATTACTTTTTGTAGTAGTCAACTTGTTGATGTATTTAAAAATTACAACACCGTCAAGATGCCGCGCTGACATGTACCTCAAATTACTTGATGTCGGCGCAGTATGTCTTCTTTCATTCTTCCCTAATAGGCATTCGTCATCTGATCATTCACTCCATTTTTTCCTTGACCTTCCTCTGGTTTCCAACCATTAACCTTCATGTTCATCGTTTTTTTACTTACACGACTTTCATTCCTTCTATCACATGGCCATACCAAGACAGACGGTTCCCTCTCATTTTTTCAATTACTAGTGTTACTCTCAGACTCCCTCTGATATACTCATTTCGTATTTTATGCATTCTAGTCACACCACACATCCACCTTAACATTTTCATTTTCTGCTACATGCACTGTTCTTTCATCCAACTTTTTAACGGCCCAACAGTCTTATATGTTTTGCCCTTTTATTGCTGAACCTCATGGAGGTGGTATCTAATTCTATTGATTTGTTGACTTCATGCGCTATTAGGTTAGGTGAGATGTACCCAAGTATGTGTGGTCCAGATTTTAACATTATACCGTGTGCTGAGTTTACTAGAAGACTGTGATGTATAAAGTTTATAGACCATGTTTTTTCTTTTGTTTACCTCTCAAAATAAAGGTGTAAAAATTGCTCATTATAAAACTAGAGTAAATTATATAACATAGGCATGAGATAGTCTCCACGGCTCCGTTGCAAAATCAGGTAAAATCCTGTATTTTAGCTTAGGAAGGTAGGTACTGCGCGCCATGCCCCCCAGGAATTTAACTTTACTAGTTTAATTCTCGGTTAACCTTCGGATACTGTTTCACTTTGTGACATTTAAAACTTGCCTACACAGCTATGCTTTGTTCCGTATTTATTTTCTTACTTATTTATGTAAAACTGGTTGATTACTTAAACTTCTACATACTACATTTTATGGGAATTCCATACTGCACTCATTTGGAGAAAAGATTTACATTAAGTAGGTAAGTCACTCTACCACTCTCTGCATTCTAGAATGGACTCTGCGTATACTCGCTTCCGAAGTGAGTATACGCAGAGTTCCAGACGAAGAAGAATATAAGTTATAGTACAACAAATAAAAGGGAATGAATGTATACTTATAAATAGCAGTTTTATAAGTAAGAATGAACGGACAAATAATGATTGAAGTGTTGTGAGAAATGGAAGTTATGGTGTGGAAAATTATGTGGTCGAATGCATTTAGTCACTTCAACTAGGTATTCTGTGGGACTTCTAGCTTTGGAGGAGGGCCAGACCATAGAAATCGTTTTAACAGGAGAAGAGTTTGCGGAAACAATAGTGTGTCGTCGCGACATCGTCAACGTGCTCAAGATTATTCGCAAATGGCGCATCGGACAAAGAGCGTTCTTTTGTTTGTTTTAAACTAACACGTGTTGAACACATACTGTTGTATAGAACGGGATTTCGCGCGGCACTATATCCTACTAATATTATAAACGCGAAAGTTTGTAAAAATTGATGTTTGTTACTCTTTCACGCAAAATCTACTGAATAGATTTTGATGAACCTTTACAATAATATAGTTTGCACAATAGAATAATACATAGGCGACTTTTATCCCGGGAACAAGTTCCTGTGGGAATCAAGAACGGGGAAACTTCACCTCGCGTGCGGAGCTGCGGGCGTCTACTACTTATATTAAAAGGAAAGAAAATCCTTTTGTTCCTCGACGTTTCGACAGGGTTGCACCAGTCGTGGTCCCGAGGTAACTGATGCACGTAGGCTGGAGCGACCCTGTCGAAACGTCGAGGAACAAAAGGTATTTTAACCTTTTAAATAATGCAGTGCCGTGCGATATCCCGTTCTATACAAACGTATGAGAGTTCTTTTGACTCACAGAACAGAAAAAACAATATAGGCCCCACCGCAAAGTTTGCTTAAAATATAGTGTTGTCAGGTTCATCTTCGCATTAGAGAACTTATAGTAGATTTATTTAAACATTGTGACAATCTAATAATATAGTATTGCAGTGTATAAAATATCCCCTGATTAAGTGGAGCTCTACAACGGTTAATGGCATCAACAAACGGAGTATTACCGCTCTGGTTTTATCAACATTTATAGGTTATGATAACCTATGTCAATAAGGTAGGCCGTGTACTTGTGTCCCCTCAATAGTATAAAAAAATACAATAGGTAGTCATTGCGCCCTCATTCGATATTTGAAATGTAGGAAAACGGCGAAGCAGTGTCGGTTGTTCGATTGCAACCGGGAATAACACTCGATAATGATCATGATATGGGTCTTTTACAACAGCTCGCTACTAAGTAATATTATTCAATGAGCTATGTATTTTCATCATCACCCAAGTTCAAATGACTTGCAATATTTAATTTCCTCAGTTCAACTACGGAAGCAAATTACATAACAGAGGTATTTCATTTTACCTGTATAATTACATCATACTTTATGTTACCTCACTGATCTTATAATTTAGAGGTTGTTTGATAAAAAGAAACATTGATAAAAACCTGATAATAACAATGAGATAAGAATCCATCTCGAATTAATGAGCGGCCAAAGAGCAAATTTATTTTTCTAGTTCAAAGCGTAAATTGCTGCGTATTTTAATAAATGCTTCTGCTACCAAGGATAAATAAATATAGGCGTGCATTATATATGTATGTAAATAAAATAATTTTACAAAATACACGTGTCGAAGAGTACCTACGTAGTAAGATTAGTTCCAGGTATCTATGAGTGCTTTAATAACTCGGCCGTATTACAGAACGTTTCTCAATACTCAAGAAACACTTGAGAGTATTATTATAAGGCAAAAACTAGCCTCAAGCGTTTCTTGAGTATTAAGAAACGTTCTGGAATACGGTTTTCGGAGTGCCGTAAACGATCACTGCGTTAAGCGTCATTCGCTATGGCTGCTACTCAGATCGGTGACTGCTACAGCATTTACTAGCGTTTCCGTGGTTCAGGAGGCACGTTAAGCCGTTGATCCCGGTTGCTAGTAACATGGCAGTTGCCTTGAAAAACTACAACAGCAGGTGGCCACAACCTTCGCCTGTCTATTTCAACACAACAATGGGTTTAATACAATATCTCTGACGTGGTGCAAGTTCATACGGTGAAATGTAAGCGTAGTAGTAGTAGTAGTACCTCTGCTACCTTTTTGGGGATAGAGGCGTGACTGATAAGAAAATCAAAGTGTTCCTACTTGTTTTCTGCGTATTAATTGATCTAATCCGTAGAACAGA